>CM037872.1:24194659-24813426 GCA_021292105.1 Anadara kagoshimensis | reverse complement strand
CCCCCCCCCCCCCCCCCCCCCCCCCCCCCCCCCCCCCCCCCCCCCCCCCCCCCCCCCCCCAAAAAAAAAAAAAAAAAAAAACCCAAGGAATTAAACCAACTTTGCCAGTTTACTACGAATATTATGAAAGTTTTAAGAGATAAGAGATCTACGTTAAACCTATGTACAAAATTGTGCCGGGAAGACGAGTCCATTTAAATTAGGAGACAGTAAACCGTCAGCATTGCAAAAGCAGCAGACAAGTGTTGTACGTTTGGATACCGCCACTGAGTTGGATGTCGTACGGTGTATGGTGACAGTGACCCGCTCGACTGAGGACCATCCTCAAGTTTAACAAATCACGGATGTTGCAGTTGCTAAGTCACTACAGATGATGATCTTCTCGGGGGTTTTAACAACACTACATTGTTTTGAACTTCCATTGAAACGTACTCGTGGCCCGAACTTTACTATACATCGCTCGATCGCGAGGTCGTCATCATTATCATCAGTAGGTTTATGTTCCTGTAAAATTCGTACCCCTATGGTTTTTATTTCTTTTGAATATCACCACTTTTTATGGATCAAACCTGGCCTGGGACCAAATCCTGACCTTGACACCGTATATAATATACATGTACATTAACCAGCTGTTAACAAACTCATGATTTAGCGCGTTTTCATGCTAAAAGGGACATGTTTAAAAAATATATGAAGCCTTGGACTTCACGTGGTGTGGTTTATCAAATAATAACGAGTTTTATCTTCTAATACTTTTGATAACGCATAACAGTAAAGATGGAAAACTGCCAAAACCCCCAAAAATAATTAGAGTCATGAAACGAAAGTAGAGAAAGTGGGCTAGAATGTGTGGGCGGACCTTTAAACCCAAGGAGCATGGTCTACATTTCAACCCAGTTTTGACAATTTAAAAATATGAAAGATCCATTCCACGAGAAGTTTTATTATTTAAATGAGTAAAATCTTACGAGAAAAGTCGACCGATTTTAAAGATGACACGATATGATCGAT
The DNA here is from genome assembly GCA_021292105.1 of Anadara kagoshimensis. Classification (NCBI taxonomy): domain Eukaryota; kingdom Metazoa; phylum Mollusca; class Bivalvia; order Arcoida; family Arcidae; genus Anadara; species Anadara kagoshimensis. Next base: position 24,812,415 of record CM037872.1, on the reverse strand, counting down.
AAAAAATCGATATCGATTAGTTTTGAAATCTTTAAATACCAATGATCTCGTTCTAGAAGGGACTTGAAATATTGTGAAGTAAATCCGTAACACAGCCTTTTTATGTATAAAGTACAAATAATGTGGGGTTTTTTTTATCGATGGATATAGTATAAAGTTTCAAATACTTTAGCCATATTTCACACAAATTAACAACGAAGAGAGAGAGAGAGAGAGAGAGAGAGAGAGAGAGAGAGAGAGTGTGTGTGTGTGTGTGTGTGTGACAAATTATCATTTTTTTTAACCAAGAAGTGTGATCAATTTATTTAAATTTGAAACAATCCACATTCAACCATTCTTCCCTCTTCCTTTTGCGTCATGATCAAGCTCTATCTCTTTCTTTTTCTCAATGGATCTAGCCCACCCTACACCGGAAGTTGTAACTATTATACTTACGTCATATTATTTTGAAGTCAGGTGCTATCAAAGAAAGTTCCGGTTTATCTATATCATCTATATTTATCTAAATTTAAATACCTACCCATCCGTTATGTTCTGTAATCCACTGGTCTATATTATGATGCATATATGTGGATACCCAATCTACTAGGAGGTCCACAACTTGTGGTAAATTATTCTCAATACACCTTATTGCTAAAGTTCCACTGAATGCAAATAGAGCAACAATCCTACCCCAATTAACCCCTCCTGCGAATATTTCTTCCACTACAGCACTGAAAGTAGGGTAAGCCGAGTCTTGGGTTATGTGTAACTGATTTCCAAGCTCGGAAAATTTACTTCTGTATCTCTCCTCAAACTCATCCCCTAGGGTCCTCATCATTCGATGAACCCTCGTCGGACTTGGCAGTAATGGTGGACAGGAATTCCATCTATGTCCAGTTTTATCTAATCTATAATTAAGGTAATCCACAATCATGTATCGTGACCCTTCAGGATCCATCTTATAATCCAGAGGATTTTTTGGATTATTTATAATCCGCATTTTCACGACCCCGAATCATTATTGTTGTATATATAACTGTATCATCAAATTTTACACACAGTCGTTTTTAACTCGTCCTTGACTTGGCTGCTACTGTAGATGATTATATATATTTTTTCATAACGTCTTTCCCGTTTGATGTTAATTATATGACGATCCTTGCCTTATAAACCACCGGCTGTACACTGATTTGTTATACAGCCAGTACGAAGCTGTACTTACGAGATAAACTATATTGTTCCACTCCCAATACACAAACTATATATGTGACGTTGAAATATACATGCATGTATAGGCAAACAACTTTGACCTGTTCGCTTGACCTTTCATTTAAATTTTTTATCACTGTGTATAGTGAACACATGTGTTTATTTTACATACATATTGAATATTCTCACCTTATAGAGTAAACCTGTATACCGCGTATGTATTTACTTGGATCTTAACACTACGAATTTATTGGGTGGACTCTCCTGTATGACTATCCCTAATGAAAGGTCAAACGGACAGGTCAATGTTGTTTACCTATAATGTATAATCTGTAAAATATGTATGTACCTCTATATATACTAAATTTAGTCGGTAATTCACTTTTGAAGAAGTTATTTGGACTGTGAAAGGTATTTTTAAATGAAGTAATATCACACTGTACGGTTAGTTGCTTGTCAAATCAAAGGGGGGGCTCACTCAACCTAAGAAATAGTTTTATTTAATTATTCAAAGCACGGTTTGTTATCTGCCCTCCATAATGCGCAGTAAGTAAATAAATAAATAAATAAATACTAGAATTATCTATATCGAGGTATAAAATATTCACAATCACGTGACAGGTTTTATATTCTTGTGCAAATTTTTGTATAGTTTAAATTTGAAAATTTTGATATTTTAATTTCTAGGCAAGATCCAAATCGCCAATTATACCTTATAAATGGGTTATGGTCTTTTAAATTTACATAACAGATTTTCATATAGGATTAAAGTTAATTCATATCTGTGCATGTCAAAGTTTCCAAAGTTGTAAAATATTCAATGAAATTTTATACTCCCGACAAATCCCCATGGTTGATAATCAAATCAAAAACAAACATATACCGGTGGTCATGGTCGGTTCATAGTCAAATCACAATCCCAAAACTTTGAAAACTTACAAATTGACTGAACTTCCACCAGGGAAGTAAGGCCGGGTGTTCAGCCGGAAAAAATAAGCACCTCCAATCTAACTAGCTACACCCGCCAAGTGTAAAATCAAAATTGTGAAAAAGAAAGCGACATGGAACAATAGTGGGAAGTCAAATGGATAATTTTTGGATATATCCAAAAATTTTTTAACAATATTGTAATAGCGACAATAATTGTTAGGGCCTTCACATTTTCTAATTTGAGGCACAATTCTGATTAGTAACACTCATTGGTTCGATGTGAGTAGAATGGAATACAGGGGAGTGGAGTTGGTATAATGTTGTAACATGTCTCAGTCAAGATTCTCTCGAGAAAAACTGAGTGCCCTGAACAAACTGATTAATTTCAGTAAGCACGTGACTATCGCAGAGAGAGAGAGAGAGAGAGAGAGAGAGAGAGAGAGAGAGAGAGAGAGAGAGAGAGAGAGAGAGGTAAACAACTTTAAAAGGTAACATAAGATATGATCCTTCTTTACCTCAGACGGAACAAGATCCGGTTGTTTAAGTCAAGTTTTTTTTTCTCACCCTATATTCAGATATTTGAAAAATAACCGCATTTAAATTTAGAAACTGACTGTGCGTCTCTGTTTTTATGGATTTAATGTCGTGTATAAAATATAATGTCCCTTGTATAATACCTTATCACCTGTCTACAGGTATATTTGTTTTATATTTAAATAATGTAGGTTTTGTTGCCATCATGGTGTATTGAAATTTGATTAAAGTCGATTCACTATTCATAACTCTTCAAAAAGTTAAATAGAGAATTTCATATTTTATTTTAATAACGCAAAAACAAGTCGTATTCATTTGGAAACATTGGTTTGACACGATATTAAGGCAGACCGTCCATCTCTCTTAGACTTGACAGACTAGGATTTGGGGGTTCACGTCCAAGTCAAGAATAATTTACTTATATCGAGACGTCACCAGCTATAGTTGAAGTAGTAGAAATTATAACCTTTCATGTTTGCAGTGCAATGTACAGGAAGAGCCTGTCGTGATACGGGGCATCGAAGGAGCTCGTGGCTTTCGTTTCTAAGTACTAGTGCTGAGTGCTTTGCGAAAGAACAATCACTACCTATTTTCAAGCCTTGGTCAAACCAGATCGGAGTTTGAACCCACGAAATCCCACATACAAAATGAACACTCTACCAACTGTGCTACCGTAGTGGTGGTGTGTGACACAGAAGGCCAATGCAAAAATTAATCAATGTATATGTAATTAACGGCAGGTATTTCGGCCTGGGCCTGGGGATCCGGATTTTACATGCACGCAAGATTATCCATAAATTATAATCTGCACATGATATACACACGAAATATGTCACATTTGACACCTTACGTAATCATGGCAGTGGGGACTAATTTATTAATGTCTATAGGACAGATATTTAATTAATTACCGAGGAATGCTTGTGTCATCAGATATTACTATACACATAAATATGGAAAATATTATAAATATTTCTCGGTATTAACTGTTCCTCGTTGACGTGTATGGCATATTGTAACTTATTATTAATAATTATTAATAAAACGATCGTAATCACAATCCTGTCCTCTCATTTTCGTATTGTTTGGCTGGTTGTAATATGTTGTTTGACGTCACATCAGCAATTTTTCAGCTATTTAAATTGCTACGAAAGCTAGTGCCATTAATCTCTAAGGACAGGTTTGTGTATGCGTGAGATGTGCGAGTGTTTTATGGTCCGCCTTGTACTAGCGCACACTCTTTAAAGTGTAAAACTCCTAATGAAGTCCGACGCCTATTGAAGTCCGGACCTCATTAGCCGTTGACAAATTCGACGCTTAATGAAGTCTGGACTTCAATAGGCGTCGGACTTCATTAGGAGTTGTTACAGTGCTAGCCCACAGAGTAAGTATATCGCAGACAAGCATGCCGCCCACAGTCACATTATACTGGCACAGAGTGAACCAGGCGATATTTTTGTCAAGCGAGATGGAAGTCTCTCAGGCTAAGTTGTTCCGTGACCCAATAACTGTTGAGCTATATTTGCAGTACAAATACAGTCAGAGCAATGTGCAGGGACGTTTTTTTAACGTACCACGTCTGCTGTTTGTCGCATCCGAAAGACATCGTGACTTTCATTTCTAAATGCAGTGCTTGATCTGGCTGTGGTTCGAACCCACGACCTCCAAACTACTCCCAAAACAAAGGGAAACTCGTTGAAGAGTCTCCGGATTGGTGTGTCGACTGTAGGGGTCAGTGGGCTTCTCGAGGAGGGAGATGAGTTTTCCCATCCATAAGTAATTATAACGCTTTAAAAAGGAGTAATACTTTTTTATTGTGGTGTAAAAAGCATGACATTTAGAAGATAAATATGAGGCAAGACGTAAATATTTACCTTGTCTACCTGCATTTAAAATCCAGGTGTAACAAAGGAAAAACGAGGTCAATGAATTATAGGTTACTTAAGGTTTGGTATCTGAATCAGCAGAAACAGAAATTAAAGTTTAAATTTTACATTGATAAAATAAAGTTCACGTGACGAGTGGCTGGCTTTAAATTTATGACGTCATTTGTTTACGTCTAGCTAGTATCAGTCGGTCAATGAAATTGTTTATATTCTTTTTTATGGAAGGTAAACAAGTTTAAAATTTGAAATCATGCATAAAGTTGTAAATTAGATGAGTTCAGACCTTATTTTTAAACTACAAATTACGTGACAATAACATATGAGGTGACACAAGAAAACAACACGAGGCCATTTATAGTGGTCTTTTGTTTTTGTTGTTTACAATTTCTTTATTCTCTAATCGAGGCAATACAACGTTGAGAACATATAAATACAATATATACATAACATAACAGTGTTAGTTGTTTTTCATTTCAGTGTGTTCAAACTATGAGTATAGAAATTACTCGCAGGGGATATTTGTGTCACTATTTTGTATGATGAACTGCTCCAATAAAACCGGGGTTAGTTATATTTAGATTTAGCATAATAAGACTTTTGTTATTAGTCTATATACTTTAGTTTTTAGATGGGGAAAGCGCGTATACCGGTAGACAAAAGCCAATGCAACAACAACAACAATAATAATAATAATAACAATAATAATAACGAGATATGCATCAGCATATGGTCTTGTGAGAAGAAGAAGAATAATAATAAGAAGAAACAACGAAAACAATATGATTCGCCACCTTCGGTGGTGGGGAATCATAATAATAATAATGACAAACATCAAACGGAATAACAAAACAAACCAAATAAACGTATATATTTCTACCAACTATTATAAACGCCTGGCTTTAGATGAACACTGACTTTAAAGCCAAATGGTCCCCAGTGATGGTGCGGTTTAAGATTTCGACGGGTCCCACATATTCCACTTATTTTTAAACAGTGGTTCCCATGCCAAACAAACACAAAACCTCAGACTGTATATATCTTTTTAACTTACGACAAGAGTAACCAGGAAATGAAATAATCAAACGAAGGTGGGTGGGTGGAAGGTTGGGGTTCTATTTAATCGAGCACTTTAAAATTTACAAGACAACTTAGATATAATAGTTGTTTGAGAAATTCTAAATATAACAGCTTTTAAATAACCATTTTTATCGGCTAAACCGGGAATTTTCTTTTATAATACTTGAACTATTTACATTGTATTTGGAGTAGGTCGGCCTGAACTGAATTGGAATTTCTTGAAATGTATAATCTGCTTAATACCAACAAAAACCCCCCTTTGTAAGATAAATCTGATCAAGAGATAAACACACTCCGAAGACTGATAAACAAAACCTGTACAAAACAAACATCGTGGGTGAAAATTACGGCTGATAGGAATGTTTGATAAAGTCCAAAGATAGAAGAATCGATAAAGGATGTTGGATCGATTTCATGAGGGAGTGGAGTGAAGTGATGGATTCTTACGCCAACGTCAAGGCTTCCACTTATATCGAGTCGACAGGAAACAGGAGTGTCAGGAGAAAACCGACACATATCTTTCAAAAAAGAACTCATACTGGACAAATATGGGGGTTCCTGTCCGTCCGTCTGAAATTCTTGTCTGCGCTGATTCTCAATAACTATGTTCAAAACCCTATTTCACGAAACTTGGAGCAAAGCATCAACATTGGTAGAAGTTGCGCGAGCTGAAGTGCTAATTTTTCTGGGAGTGATGGACTTATGAACATAAGTGCAAATACTATCGGGGTATCTTAATTCATCGAATTTACTCAACATTAAAATGTCCCTAGTATGATTTGTGCCTAGGCGGCAAAACCGGGCGCGCTAGTAAGCTGGCGTTGTAATATAGACTATTCAACTATCAACGTCCCTATAAAGTAGGGGGGTGGGGGGTGGGTGGGTAGGTTGATGGCTAGGTAGAACCATGGATCATAGTCAAGATTATGTAAAAACTTATTGTTCAAGTTTTACAGTTAGTTCTGAGATTGCCAATATTGATAAAAAAAAACTTTCGACTCGAGATATACCAGTTTAATTTTACAGCACTAGACGGTCGTCTCGGAATACAATTCCTCATCGGTAGTCAGCGGCTTGGATGGCAAATTTACTACATACGCATCGAGCTCGAGAAGTCAGCGGTTGGAGTAATCAGTCAAAGTCGGTTGTCGTCTGTCCTCTTCCATTAACAAATTTTTAATGACTTGGTATGTTCAGTTTTCTTTGCATGTTAATTGGGGAAGTGACATCCATCTTGTTCGAGTGTCCGTCCCTTAACGGAATTCAGTGAGGGTCGCAGCCATCGACTCGGACACTTTACCTCTCCAGACGACACTATAGAACAGTTCGAGAGGTTCATAATAGATTGATAGATGGTGTTGTTCCGATATAAGTAAAATTGAGATGTTCAACCATTAAATCAATTAATTATTACACGGAAGGTATCTAAGCAACGACTGTACATGTAAAACTATCAAGAGTGTTTTTCTAACAATTAATACCGGCATATTTGAACTATTTAATCCTATTATCTGCAAATAACTGCGGTTTTACACATTAACTGGATCAACCAGCCTAAATCAAACACGTCGAAATTGATGAAATTCTTTTAGTGCAGTAACGTGCAAAGCCAATCCTTCACAGCATTTGTAAGCAGATCAGCGGATTAACATGCTTTTAATATGATTGTTTGAGGATTATCTTTGCAGCGCGGGGTTTTCCATATTGTACTTAAATCGTAGGCGAGATTAAAAATTAATCTGGTGCATACCGAAAATTGTGCATTGCTTGCAAGATTTTTTTTAATCAATGGCAGGTAAACTCAATTATTATTTCACTTATATTGAGACACAACATTCCGAGATCGATTGCTGACAACAGGTAGCCTCGGCGAGATACATATTTTGGTGTTATATGGAGTTAAAGTTTAATGTGGCCTTGGTATTGGCAGCATTATATAGAGCTGATGTTTAAAGCCCACATTGTTCCACGTGGTTCTGGTACATTTTCCATATGGTACAACTCGCATGTTTTCCATGTGGATTTAATGCCCTTTCCATATGGTCCAAAATATTTTTATGATAAGTTTCAATACATTTTCCATATGGTCTAAATTACATATCTTCCATGTGGATTTAATAATTTTCCATATGGCCAAAAAAAAAAAAAAAAAAAAAAAAAAAAAAAAAAAAAAAAAATCATGATGGTTTCAGTATTGTCTTAAGTAAAACACATATTTTCCATGTAGATTTAATACTTTTTTCATATGGTCCAAAACACGTTTTCATGGTTGAAATACATTTTCCATAATTATACTCTAAAACACATTTTCAATGTGTGTTTTTTTCATACATATTCCATATGGTTTAAACTACATATTTTCAAAATGATTTCAATACATTTTCAACATAACCTAAATCATGATTTTCATTTATATTAGTATAACCTAACTCACATATTATCCATATGGGTTTCATTTTCAAGAACCATATGTTTGAAATATGTAATTGACATATTTTTTATACATTTTCCATATGATCTGAATATTTTTCATATGGGTTTCCTACACTTTCAACTTTTCCAAATAAGTGGCATCATCTATATGATCTTAATCACAGCTTTTCCAAACGGATTCCATATATTTTCCATATGATGTTAATATGATTTCCATACATTTTCTAAATGAGTTTCTATCATGCAATGAGTCAATGCATGCTTCAAAATAGTTATATTTTGTTCATTAACAAGTTTTTAAATGCTTTTTCATATAAGCTTTAGCTCCTCCAATACAAGTTTCCCTGTACAATCAGACCTGTTTGTAAAGGCCACCCAAGGAAACCAGTTAAGTGACCTTTATGGATAGGTGGCCTTTATATACAGGTTCAAATAATATGAATAAAGAACAATTGGGATACAATTCTACTGGCCTTTATAAGCAGGTGGCTCTTATATAGAGGAGGTATTTAAGGCAGGTTGGACTGTATACGACATACTAGACTCTCCAACATAGAGGTAATACAACATTTAAGCTTTATTTTCACTGCTCATTTATTACATTAGCCACCCATTTGTAAACTTTGTTCAAATATCAGCACATCTTAAATCTTTTCAAAGTGGTGTTACTGCCTAACATGTACAGTAGGCTACCCTGATATGACCATTCCTGGCAGTCTGTATCTTTGTAGTCATTCGAACACCATGCACTCATGATGGAGTTTTAGGTGTTAACAGAGACAGCAGTCTGCTGCTCCACCAGTATTTTGTCCTGGTGTAACTTGCCCAAGAACACAATCTTCTGACATGATTCCAACCCATAAACCTGAAGCCTGAAACTCTAACAACTGAGCTACATGCACCAGTGTTTATTCTTTGTCTGACAAGCATGAAACAGTACATGGACTGTTTCATGAGAAAACAAAGTGTTTAATGGCCAAAGAGATGTGCATGAAGAAATGAAAAAGTACATATGCATCAGGGATTCAAAATTCCCTGGGTCCAAGTTCTGGGACCTACCAGAATTGATTTTACACTGGGACCCTTAATATTTAAACTGTAAAAGTCTGGTGTATCTGCCATCTTTACCAGGATAATATTGGTTTTTTTATATGGCATAATGGCAAATGGACCTTTCAATGATGACATTGGACGTTCAACAGTTCCTTTGGGACCTGTCAAAGTAAAGGGATAAGGTCCTGGACCTTCCATAACAAAACATAATTTTGAACCACTGAGTACAATCAAATACAATGTATAAAGGAACAAGCAGATCATGTTATAATACCATTTGACACTTGTGTGGATTGTTTTGGAAAACATATACAATGTAACTTCATTCTTATGGAAAATTTTCAGTTGATGTTGTTCCACTTTAATATTAGTTACACATAAACAAATATGGGTGTCTCTTTGTAAACTATAGTTTATAAAAAAAGTTTTATGACCATTATCACAGTATTGTTGATAAGAATGATGTTTCTGTGTCCAGGATTGCAAGGAAATATTTGATGTCTTGATGTTCCTTTCACTCTAAATTTTTATTCCACATGTGACAGGTAGCTGCTAAACAGGAAGTGCAAACCCTTCCAGAGAACCTGGTCTCACTTCCATGTAGAAGTCTGTGTGTTTAATCTAATATGTCAGTTTCATAGTTTTTACTTTGGTTTGGGATTGTGATTTAAACATGGATTAGTATGTTTGTTTTTGATAGAAGATTTTTTTGAAATAATACAACTTTAAAAATTACTATAACAAAAATTTATTAAAACTAAATTAACTGCACATCCATTAAGTTTTTTCTTCTCCACTTTCTTTTGTCTTCTTTTGAGATTTATCTACAGAGTTTTTAAATTTCTTGTCACTAGCATGTCCTCGCGCACTGTTAACAGGTCGAGCATGGGGTCGAGGTCGCCGTTTTCCAGAATTTCCAGATCTAGCTTTACTCTGTTGCACCATTGATTTCCAGAAGGCATCAAACGATCCTGGAGGTTGATACCTAAACAAAAAATTTATAGATAAAAAATTATTAGTGGAGTAAATTAATGGTGTTTAATGTCCAAGTCACGGTTTTTTCACTTATTTTGAGATGGACAGTTCTGGGACGGATGGTGGAGAAAATCTTAATAATTCAAGTAGAAATTAAAATAATTATTTTTACTGTTCCAATTATTAAGATGTTTACTTCAATCCAGAACTGTAGTTAGTGGGAACATCCTGACCAAGGCCTTAAAAAGGGGTGGGGAATGCTTTAAAAAAGGGGTCAACATAATAACTTTTCCTTATTTCAATTTGAAAAGATCAGTATTGAAACATCCACACCACTTTATTAATGCATGTCATATTATGTTTTGCAACCTATAACTAGTTGGTTTAAGTTGAATAATAAACAATATACCAGGAATAAGAAAGAGAAAGAACCTGATCTACTCAAGACTCAACTGTAACCGAAATGATGAGGTTCGCAAAAAAAAAAAAAAATAAAAAAAATAAATAAATAAAATACAGCCATTGCTTAATAGAATACCATAACTTGGGTAATTTTTGGCTTAGTTAATTTTCGCGAGAATAGTCATTTCAAGATATTAACATACATGTAGTTTTATCTTAGTGTCGTCAAATGATTTTAGTACATGTATAACTGAACAAAAATAATATCAAATTTGAAAATACAATTATCAAAAAATTTTAATTTTGGTGTCTTTATTCTCACAAAATTTGCATGTAAATAAAACAAACATGAAAATGTCTCGATTTACATTAGATACTACCTACATAGATATAAAAAGTGCCCTTGCCCTTGATCATGTTGATTGAGCCGAAAGGTGAAGGAGCTAAAGTTCACAAGGGGAGACAATCCAGGGGCCAGGGGCCAGGGGCACTATTCATTTTCTTGTACCGAACTAAAAAGGTGTTCTCCTTTACCTTTTATTCTGACAACATGGAATATTGATTAGGAATAATTCTGGACAAGATGTTGGGTGGTCCAAATCAAAATGGAGGGATATACAAACAAACATGGGATTACGGATTACTCGTTAGTTTCGGTGAGTTTCTGTGCTTAGTGAACAATCCAATATCCAATGGAAATGCTGACCGCTGTTTCAAACAATGTGAATTGACCAATAATGGTTTAAGAATTATCAAGTGACCACCAGTAAATTTATGAATTGGCAAGAATGACACACTTTTGGACTTCTTTGAATTAAGTTCTGTGAGGTAGAATAATGCAAAATATTCTTCATATCATAAAACAATGTGGGTGGTTTTTTTGTTTTGTTTTTCTTGGTAAAAAATACAGGGGAAAAGATATAATGAAAAAAGTTGATTAAGATTTAAAAGTATTCTTACCCTGGTTCATCTGTACTGAGTGGATCTTTTGATAGTAAAATTGATATAGCAGGTATATCTCTGTTAACCTTTAACCTTAAATCATGTGAAACAAAAACATGTGAAACATTAAATATTAAATGTCAATTTCAGTCAGTAATAATACATTTGTATTATGAATTAAATGTCATAAATTGCTATAAGAGTCGCAGTATTTGTGACAGTGAATTATGAAAAATATTCAAAGAAAATCAAACAATGTGTTTGGCATGTTCTCACACCACTGCAGTAGCTCAGTTGGTAGAGTGCTCATTCTGTAAGTGGGAGGTTGTGGGTTCGAACCCTGGCCAGATCAAACTAGGGACTTGAAATTGGGTAGTGACTGTTCTTTCACCAAGCACTCGGTTTATAGCTCGCCATGTCTCGATGTAAGCAAAATATTTTTGACTGGGGCGTTACCATTACTCAACACAACTCAACTTGCATGAACTTAATTAGAAATCGCTAAAATGAGTATGAGTCCAAGACACATTACTTTTCAGTCTTGTAATATCTAATGAATTCTCTTATGTGTCTCATTAGAATTTTGCAATTTGATCCACCTATAATTTCAGTTTATATTCAGACACTAAAGGAAAATCACCTCTTTCTAAAACAAAACTAGGGTTTGAATTCATTGACTGATTGCCTTTGATCCTTCTCAAGACAGTGAGGAGCATAGGTAGATGTGTGGTTACAGTTGCAAGCACATGAAACACAGTGACTCATACTGTCTAGGTTCAAATCCCATGTGGACATCCTATTCTGAGAAAGTTAAGTGTCAGTTCACTTCATAAAAGTTGATGGTTTTATCCAGGTACTCTGTATCCATCCATTAATCCCAGAACAGACCACCTCCCTGTAAGTGAAAGAATCTTGATTGGGATGTAAAACACCACCACTTCACTCTAAAAACAGTACAATTAAGCCAACTACAATCTATACTAATATACCATACATATATCAACAAGAATATTCAGTGAATTAGGACCCCCCTGCCAGCAGGTTTCTTTTTTTGTGATTAACACTTATGTTCAAAGGGCCATAACTCCCAGGAAAATAAGCAAATCAATTCAGGTTGACGATATGAGAATCTCCCATTAATTTTGATGCACCAAGTTTCGTTAAATAGTGCTTCCTAGTTTTGGAGAATTTGCACAGACAAAAATTTTCTATGAATGGACAGCAGGTTACACGGCCCCATGTACCCTGTCAAAGATGAATGTACTCTTCGCTTGCAGCTCACAAGGTGCACGGGGCCGTGTAGCCTGCTAAAAACCTGTATAACTTATAATGTTTTTACTTTCAAGTTGGTCAATCCTACCTTTCAAGTCCTTCTATTTTGGGTTCCCAGTATTCTTCAATCCTAGAATAAAGAAAATAAAACATTTTAATCATTAATATTGTTACTACAAAAATGTATATGAATTTTATTTTAATGATGAATAAATGGTCTATACATAAACAAATACGGTCAATGATACCTCTAAGAAGTATGCCAGACCTCGGAGGCTGACAGGTCTAAAGCCTGAGATCACAAATCAAAGCACCCCTCCTACCTTGTTTTGAGTCACACTCTGAGCATAAGGCCCCCGGTAGCTGAGTGGTTAAAGCACAAGCTTAGAGTAACTTTAATTGTCTAGGTTCAAATCCCACTCAGAGCAAGGGACTTCAGTGGTTAAGTGGTCTAAAAGCGGACTTACAGTGATTTTGTATGACTACAATTACTATCAAATAAAGGTAGTTTCCCCTTGGGAAAATGACTAAAATTTCTTCCCAATTTGGTTACTAAAATTCCCAAAACAACAGTAATATACTAGCAAATTAAATCTAGTTGTCAATGCCTACAAAATGCTAGATGTTGAAACAATTTTTAAAACATTTTGTATTGAGAATCCTAAGCTACTACAAGCATTTCATAATGAAGTGTACTGTATTTCAGAACTTCAAAATTACCCAATTTAAAAAGCAGAAGACAGTTTTTTTTAAAAATGTAACAAAATCACTGACTCATGGATCACAGCACTTCTCCCTACCTAGGCTCGGATCCCATGTGGGACAGATGCTGATGTGAAGAAGTTAATTCTTTTGTTTTCTGAAGGTTAATGTACTCAGGTTTCCTCCACTATCCCATAACTTAAGTTATTTTTTTCTGATCATGAAGGTTAGGATACTCAGATTTCCTCCACCATCCCAGAACTTGCCACCTTTATATAAGTAAAAGACACTTCAAAGTATCTTGACTGAGGCCCACTTGTAATTTAGGCCACATATGGAAAATATTGGTTACCTTCTATTTCTTATCTTTGTAATCTGGTGTAAATCCTGGAACAAAACCAAAACAAAATGATTATATACACTCATGGTTGCAAATCTTAGCCATGACAGACTGGAAGTGAGATGATCAACAGTAGTCACTCTAGTGCATTAGACAAACCCAGATGTCTTTACTTAAGTCGTTAAAAACTTAACATAGGTAAGTTGTATTTGCAATAATGCCAAGTACTTTAACATGAAGTGGTTGACCATTGCATTATTTTTTGATGTAAGGATTTGTACAGCAATATGGCCAATTTTTGAGATCATTCCACCACTAAGGTCTGTAAAAACCAATAGAGTCAAATATTCCATGAATATATACATACAGTAATACTATATGCCATATTATATTATAAAGCTGAAATATTAATTTGTTTGAAGGGAAAGGTGTTAAACACTGGTTGTTATGATTTATAAGAAGAATACTGCACAACTTACAATATTAAAGTGGACAACTCTTTTTTCAACTCTACATTGTGTTTTTAGCATGCAACAAGATATACAACAAAGATCCGAGTGTAATGAAGTACTTGTAAAGTAATAGTGTTATATGCTCCAGTCAAGATTCTTTCACTTAATCAAGCATCAAGTTTTTGGTACGGTGGAGAAAACCAAAGTACCAAGAGAAAACCATAGACATTTGGCAAGCAAACTGAAAAACTTTCTCACATTACGATCGTAGGTGTAAAGAAGTGCTGTGATCTCAAAGAACATGTGGGTTTTTTTTTTAGGTGTTTCCTTTCTCTAATGTTACAAAGAAATTCTTAATATTAATAGGAATGATTATGATTCCAAAGCCTGATCCCCAAAATTGGGTTTAAAAAGCCAGCAAAATAACATTTATAGTACTACTTGGTAATTTTCAATTATCATGCTGATGGTAAATTACTCATTACTTTAAATTTTCTCTTCATTATTTCAGCACAACTTATGGTCTTTGTTATTGCATTTCCTGAACCATTCCAACTAATCTGCTTGATTCCTGGTTCCTGAAATAAAAGAGGAGTTGAGTAATGGTGTTTAACATCCAAGTCAAGAATATTTTACTTATATCCAGCCGTCACAGGAGCAGAAATGTTGCCTCTGCGTTGCGCTAATGGCATTATACAGCAGGGTTCTTTATCGTGACACGTTATCCGAAAGAAATGTAACATTCTTTTCCTTATGCAGAGTGCTCATTGAAAGAACAATCACTACCCACTTTCAAGTCTTAGGTCAGAACCGGTGAGAATTTCAAACCAAGAACCTCCCACTTAAGGAGCGAGCACTCTACCAACTGAGATACTACAGTGGTCAAAATAAAAGAAGAGAAAATGTTTCTAAAGGATAACCAGAATTGTTTGACCTTTAATTTAAACATTTGTTATAGGCCAGTACATTTATGTATAGGGAACACGGGTATTATTTCATCTACATCATGGGAAACATGTATTGTTTATATATATATATCAACTACAAATCCTTACACTACTCATATATTAGGTGGACCATCGTATATCAATATTCCACTGCAGTAGCTCAGACTGTAGAGTGCTCGCTCCGTAAGTGGGAGGTTGTGGGTTCGAACCCCGGCCGGGTCTGACCCAAGACTTGAAAATTGGGTGGTGACTGTTCTTTCACCAAGCACTCGGCATTACGAAATGAAAGTCACGGTTCTCTCGGATGGGAACTTAAAATAAACGAGGTCCTGTGTCACGGTGGGCTTGGCACGCTAAAGAACCCTGCTGTATAATGCCATCAGCGCAACGCACAGGCAAAATATCTGCACTTTTGCCTATAGCTGGCAACGTCTCGATATAAGTGAAATATTCTTGACTGGGACGTTAAACACCATTACTCACTCACTCACTCGTATATCAATATTCCTAATTTAAAGATCAAGCAGTCAGATCAATGTTGTTTGACTATTCCAGTTCCATGAAGGCTTTCATTATAAACTTTTTCCAAAACATTCCACATAAACGTTAATGGGATATTGATCATGTGGTATACTGGTGAATTAAATTGGATTACCTTCATTTTTTTCATTGAGTATCCAAGGAGATTACGAATTTTGCTGCCAGCATTGACTCTCATTTCAATTCCCGAGTTGTCCAACACAAATACTGGTTGAAGTTCAACCTCCTTCACCTCCCCTTTTGTATAATTCTCCATTTTATACCTTTAACAGTATCAACTGAAATTAAAATTAAAATAATGGATATTAATGAGATTTAATCATTAAAAAATAAATTAAAATCTAAAACATCTAGCAGATATCATATGTGTTAGGTGACCGTTACTACACAAACAAAGGTAGAAATTGTGAAATAAATACAGTCAAACCTGCCTTAAAGGCTAACTCTATATAAGGGCCACCTGTTTTTAAACTCCAGTAAATTTTTATCCTGATTGATCTTTATTCATGGTATTTGAACCTGTATATATAAGGGGCACTTGTCCATAAAAATCACTTTTACTAATTCCCTTGCGTGACCTTTATAGACAGGTTTTACTGTACACATTTATACAACAACTTTTAAGCAATGTAGCGCACAGACACAGGAGTGTCAAAGTTTGCTTATTCCACCCATCTATAATCCTGAAAACTTGGTAGTCAGCAGTAATGTGAGTGACTTGTCTAAGGCCACAACATGTCCCCATCAGTATTGGAACCCACTGCTGTTAAATCAAAAGTACATATACTATCCATGGACAGATGCTCTACAAACTGTGCTACCTGACTACTCTCCAAATGTTCATTTCAAAGTCCACCGTTATTCAATGAAATTAAGTAATCCATAAACATAGATCAATTACATATTTCTTCTGAGGTCAATTTTCGAGGGTATGTTGCTATTTTCAGTATTTTGGTTTGTTGTCTTTCATTTTGTTTTGATTTTGGAATTTCAAAATCCACGAGACAACCACTAGCTTTTATTGGGATATTTGTTTGTCTCGAGTGACACATGAAACCCAATTTTAATAGCAAAACAGGCACAAACTGTAGCATGATATAGAGTATCAGATACTATCTAGATAGTGACCAAAACTAAAATCTTGGTCAGAATTTTCGAACTTAGACAGGTGTTTTTTACTGATTTTTCATAAACAAATACGTTTTTCTATGTTGGAATTGAATTTGGTCATAACATTTACCCTTGTTTCAATTCTGCAGACGTTTGCTATAATCACAACCCGAAATAATACGAAATAAAATATCGCAGGCTCATCTTCTACTTATCCAACCGCTTGCAACACGACTACATCTAAATCATCTACAAGCTTGTAATCTTTCCATAGATTTCGCAGAAATCAAAGCACTTATATGATACAGAATAAAATTGAAAAACGAAAGTAGACATTTCCGGTTTAAATAATAAGGCATATGTAGCTCACCTGGGCCCAATCCCTGACAACTCTTTTTGCATTTTTTAACAGCATTGTTAGGTTTTACAAAATATCATTGCTTTAAGGGAATATGTTTGTGACACTGGTGTCAGGTCAACATTAAACTGCCAAATGCTTCAGAACTTATCGGAGAAAAAATGCACCGAACCCACAGACACTTGGTACTGTAAAAAAATCATCATATGTCTCAATCCTATATATTCCATAGACACATGATGATTTTTTTTACCATATGAAGCACCTGTGATCGAACCACTGAACCTTTTGCTCTATAGGTGACTGTTCCATCAGTGCCAAGATGATGGAGAATACTGGATTGGTTGGTTGGTTGCAAATCAGTATAGTTTAATTAACATTAGCAATTTTTTTTGTTTTTAAGTGAGATGAAGTAGAGTAATTGTGTATCAAATCACACAGCCAAATTGATGGCAGAGTGGAGGAAACCAGAGTACCTACAATTATTGATAGATATAGATACAATTTCATTAAATTGAAGCTTTTATATGACCATTATAGGTTCCTGGGCAAGTGTGTGCAAATAATTTTGATCTGCTTGGTGCTACTAGTACACACTTTTGGCAATCTTTTATTCAATTGATTAATTGCTTACATTGCCACATATTAAAACAACAGTCCACACTAACAACAAAACTAATTAGTCCAGTCTAGATTCTTTCTATGGATGTGGTCAGTTCATGGATGGTGGAGGAAACTGGAGTGCCTGAAGAAAAATCAGACCTTCAGCAAGTGAATTGACAAACTATTTCACATTATGACCAAGGAGTGCGATTTGAACTTCGGTGGTTAAAGGCATTACGATCCATAAGCGTGCATTTCAGACAACTGAGTTACATTAGGACCCTTGATCAGCAGAGAACTAGATACATTATTTTATACACAATTTACCTGGATTTGTTGACCAATAATGACTTGCTAAAGTATATTGTAATACTGACTGCTACAACAGGGTAAAATAGTATTTAAAAACCAGTGCAGATTTTTTCACTACCTAATTATGATATGGAAATAAATTGGGGCAAGTTGGGATTACCAAGGTAAGAAAGTAATTGCAACACAATGTCACACACTACAGGTGAATGGGGTTCGCCGCTGTACCACGTGATCAATACCTCTTAACGTTTGTGTGGAACGTTTTGGAAAACGTCGTCACAGGTTTCCGGAATGACGTTGTTTTCGCGGGAAAACGTCGTCTCATGTTATTCCATATCCATTGGAAATAAGTGTTCCGCACAAACGTTAGAGGGTATCATGTGGTACAGCGGCGAACCCCATTACAGAAATTTATACATGTACCTTTTATTTGTAGTTCATTGATGGGAATAAGCTGCAAGGTTTCTTTGTATATGTTGTGCCTTGTGTATACCATGATACAGAGAATCAATTTTAAGGTCTCATGTGAAAGACTACTGCTTACAATCCAGTACCGGTAATGGTGTATTATACCAGTCAAGATTCTCTAACTTGCATAGTAGAGGAAACTGGAATACCTGGAGAAAACCAATGACCCTTGACATGAAAACTGACAAGCTTTATCAAACTAGAATTTGCCAATGCCAATTTGAACTTCAAAATTGTGAATTGTTAGCCATTAAACCATTTGGCTACTAAGGCAATTTGTATGTACTTCTGTATACTGTATAACAAGAAACATTCGCATGGAAAAAATATTCGTGATGTTCATGGTTAATCTTTTATTGTGAATATATTGTCTCAGTGAAAATTTTTATGTCCCTTGATACACTTCCCTGAAATTCAGAGCCGTGAAAATTCCTTTCCAAGAAATAAATTAGAATGTGAAAACTGCAAAAGTTTCCCACTGCTAATGTTTCTTCTTATATGATTATAATTTAAATACTATAAATAAACTAGATAATAACAAAGCATTGATTTCTATAATTTTAATTTTTTTTATTATTCTAAATAGCTTTAGCTAATTATTACATTTATTGTCTCCCAATAATGACAAATATCCCCATTTAATAATACAAATGAAAAAAAAAACAATTTTAAACACAATGCATTCAATAACATGCTCGTTTTACATTGAAACCACAATATAGTGGAGACTTTCTTAACTGAACATCTTTAAAATTCAAAACATTTTGTACAGATTAGACAGATTTCTGGATTTAATGTCGCAGGTAAATTTAACGACAAACAATATGTACAGTCCAACCTGCCTCAAAGGCAACCTCGATATAGAGGGCCGCCTGCTTTTAATAAGCCAGTGAAATGATATCCCATTTTCTTTTTATTCATGTTATTTGAACCTGTATATAAGGGCAGCATCATTTTAGCACCAAAACTGCATGTACTGTGAAAATTGTAATAGGAAAGGGAAAAATGCAGCAACCAAACCAGGTCTGAACCCAATAGAAGCAGCATAATCTACCAACAAAGTTCAGTATAGACATGTTGCACTACAACAGAATGTGATAGTATAAAAGATGGCCAATAAACAGCATCATTTTAGCACCAAAACTGCATGTACTGTAAATCATAAAAAAGAGAAATACAGCTACCAAATTAACTAGACTAAAACCTGGCAAATTCAAATACTGTAAATCACTTTAATTTCGCGGCACCTTTTTTTCGCGATCCCGTGATGAAAACAGTTTCGCGACATAAAATTTTCGCGATATCCTATGTGGAACCCCAAAATTAAAGAAGGTTTTTCTTATAGCAACTGATTTAAATGTTAGTGCATCTAGTTACTTGGCCTTTACCCAACTCATCAATTTTTATTTTCGCGCACTTTATTTTCGCGATTCTTGAACAGATCGTGAATATCGCGAAAATAAAGTGCTCGCCAAAAAAAAGTGATTTACAGTACTAGCGGCATGCTCTACCAACTGAGCAGCCTGGCTACCTAAGGAGACTGATCTGCCACATTCCTTCCTTCCCTTTTTTAATTCAATTGAAATCACAAGGATCCATCTAAGGACTAACTTTTATGGTCTGTCACTTACCAGGGTCAAAATATTCTTATAGAGAGCAATAAAAAAACAGGACTGGTTTTATTTTCAATCTAATTAGACCTCTGAATTATACATGTAGTTAAAATTTATGAAACAAGAAAGATCACATGTATATGATATTATGTCATGTCAATACACTGATTGTTGTACTATTTCACTAAATTCAAATTACAGCAATACTAAACATAAAAATAAATAAATAAATAATTAATTAAATAAAATCTGTAACTTGTAAAAAATATAAAAAACACAAAATTGGACCATGTTTTAAAACAAAAATCTTTAATTTTATCCTCAAATTAAAATTCCAATTATCATTAAAACTATGTTAATTTCATAAAATATTTAGGAAATTCTATTTTTTTTTATATTCTCAAATAAAATATTAACTGACATGATTGAAATCCAACAGCCAAAATATTTGGAAAGTTGATTCTTTTATTTTAAAAAATTTTCGCGTTAATTTTGGTGAAAATTGTAATTTCAAGATATTCACACAATTTTATTTTAGCTTCTTCAGATGGTGGTTCATAAAAATTGACGGAAACTATATCAAATTAAAGAAAATATGAAAGTGTTATTTTGTGCCTTGTTACACTCACAAATTTACATGAAATTTACAGTATATTTATTACATCAGTTTTTAAAAGTCAAAATTAATTTCTAATTTATTATTTAAATGAGCCACACCCCTAACTTATAAACCAATAGTTAATTGGTGAAAGAATGACTCCGATATGAAAGGGTTTCACTGTAAATACATGGGTTTAAGAAAAAATTATGTATTTTTTGTCCTCTAAAAATTTAAGGATAAAATTAAGTATTTTGTTCTATAGATTGCCCTTATGGAATGTTATACAAGTTTTTTGTATGAATTGGAAATACAAGCAACATCCTGTATGAATTGGAAATACAAGCAACATTCTGTATGATTTAGAAATACAAGCAACATTCTGTATGAATTAGAAATACAAGCAACATCTATAATTGTAGTTAGTATTAAACTTTGTTATTGTATTATGCATAATTTATTTAGACTGTTTGATTTAAAATTAGATTTTCATTTAATACTCAAGCACTTGAGATCAGTATCATGAAACATATACAATATTAAATCTAGATACAACTAGAACTATCTCTTGAGAGCCAAATACCCAACCCCCAACAACTACAAGGGTTTAATGTTTTCCTGCGGCATTGACCTTTCTGATATGACCTTGGTTTAAGCTCATGACACGCCGATGGATCATGAAGATTATTCATGTGAAGTTTTATGAGAGTTGTCCAAAACAATTATGAGATACGGCCCAGACACAATTTCACATACATGGTGATTCCTATATATCGCCCTAAAAGTAGTTTGCAGTGTATAACAACATACACTATCTATAGGCTGTCTACAATCCAATGGTAGAGTGTTTATAAACACAAGCTAGTCTAATCGACACACACAGGTATTAATACTCACATGTTATTGTATTGTTATATTGACGCCTTCATGTGTTCATTTTTCACAACCACCCTTATATATGATTCATGTTCACCATATTTACATTATATAAACTCTTCCATGTTTATAAACACTCTGCCAAAATATTGCTGACAGACTATACCAGTATACGTTTATAGGTAAACAACACTGACCTGTTCCTTGACCTTTGATTTAAATATTCATTATGGACGAGTAAACTCATGTAAAAGGTATCATGAGTGTATATTTCATATACCTGATGTGAACACTAGTCATGGACAATGTGTAAATGTATTAACGTCGAATCGTAACACTACCTATATATTGGGCGGACCCTCCTATATGAATATCCCTAACAGAAGGTCAAACGGAAAGGTCAATGTTGTTTGCCTATACCAGTATACTTTTTCACTGGCTATTGAGGCCCGAGACATAACTGACAATACAAGTATATCTAGAATTGTCTTGATAACCAGCTACCAGATGTGCAGTTAAAAATATATTTATAACCATGATAACCAAAAGTTAATGACAGGACAGCTAACAATGTTTAATGACAGGAAGCCTAACATAAAAGTTAAAAGTTTTATGGAAATATTGTCTGGTAACTTGTTACAGGTTCAGTTAATGCATTTAGATTCACATGAAATCACTTGGAATAAATCACAAAGTGCATAAAATGAGAAAAAAATTATCCAATAACTTGTTATGGTGCAATTAATGGATTTTGATTCAACTAAAATCACTGGAAAATAAACCACAAAGTGCATAAAATAAGAAAAAGAGTTTTTTTATGAAAAAATTATCCAGTAATTTGTTATGGTTCAGTTAATGCATTTTGATTCACATGAAATCACTTGAAATTAAACCACAAAATTGCATAAAATGAGGAAAAGTCTATATAACTGACAGGCAAATTGTATTTGTATAAGGTAGATAGTTATAATTTGATTTATTCAATAATATTAACAGGTTTCACCTGATATAAAAAGATTAGAAATACATCAGTACATCCAGACTCCAGAGGGTCCAGAGGGGAGCCTTGGTGGCCAAAGGTCTTACACACATGCTTATGGATCACAGCATTTACTGTAAACATATTTATTACGTGGTGTATTAATTTTCGCTTATTTCACAGTTGTTTGTTTTGCGCAAAAATAAATACCAAGCGAAAGCTATATTATGCTTATTGTGTTATAGTGCATATTTCACTAAACATAAAAATTTAACTAGCGGATATGTCTCAATTTCAAATACCGTGAAAATAAATACACACAAAATTTAATACGTTTACAGTATCAGCACCTAGTTTTTTGAATTTTGTGAAAATTTGTCAGTTCACTTGTCAATGGTAGGTGGTTTTGTCAAGGTACTTCAGTTTCCACCACTGCCCATGAACTTACTGACTCAATGTAAGCGGAAGATTCTTGACTGTACCATAATTCTGCATTACTCAACTCTACTCTATTCCACAACAGTGCATTATACAACATATATGTAAGAGTTTGTCCCATATTTTTATTTATTATATAGAAATATATGCTTCACATAGAATTTAAACGATAAATCTGAATGTGTTAGGGTGCAATATGTATCAATATTTGCATGCTAATTTTGTTCCAGTCAGAGGTTCCCAGAATATTTTTTATTCATATTGCACTCTTTGTCATGTGACACTGTCATTTATTGTTGTAACATGTCTGAAGACGTCATCACTGTGTTGTTGTCACATTTCACAAACTCTTGCAAATGTCGAGTCAACTCTGGACAATATTTCCCAATAGTTCAATAACCCTATAATATTTCTAAAAAAACATACATTATGTCAACAATATGAAAGTAAAGTAAATAAAATACACAAATTTGATATGTAAAGCGATAAACTATAACAAATGATATACGTGTACACACAATACTGAAAGTCAATAATTTTATATAATTATCTCCCCTACTTTTATACAATTATCTCCCCTTATAAAGATTATTCTCAAGATAAACAACTCTCTCATAAACAGTATAAATTATTCAATCACTGACCATTACGTTAAAGAAAACCTTCACACCGGTTCAGAATAATGTACTCTAGTAAGACAGGACCCCGAGGACTTAAGAGTCAAACATGAAAATCTTTTTTGTTGATTTATTTGATTATTTAATTCATCAGGTTACATGTGACTGATAAAAAAATTATTTAAAAAAAAAACTCACTCATAAATATTACATTAATCTCTTTTGCACTAAATTTTAAAGTTAAATGTCTGTTCTTGGACTATATAGGCCATCAGGCAGGTACACACCTCACGATGTTGTTAACACGAAGCTAAGCTTGAAGCAACAAAAGTACAAGACCCATCCCTAAAGTTACAACTGACATCACAGTCATTTGTATCATCTTAGTAGAAAACATTTATGCATGTTCCAGGCATGATATCATATTTTTGGTAAACAAGAGGCCCATGGGCCTGATACGCTCACCTGACAACTAATGGCTAGCTGATAGATTTAAAGAAAACATAAATACTAAACCCCAATGACTTTTTTCTTTAAATCATGATAACTGTTGTATCAATACCTACAACATTCTAATATAAATGCCTATACAAAAAGTTAATAGTTTTCAAGATAGTTAACCATTTCAGTATTGTTTCACATCTGTGACCTTGACCTTTGAACTCATGACCTTTTTCTATACATCAATATGATCGTTGTATCAATACCTACAACATTCTAATATACATGCCTATACAAAAAGTTTATAGTTTTCGAGATAATTAACCATTTCGGTATTGTTTCGCATATGTGACCTTGACCTTTAAACCCATAACCTTTTTCTATACATCAAAATGATTGTTGTATCAATATCTACAACATTCTAATATACATGCATATACAAAAAGTTTATAGTTTTCGAGATAATTAACCATTACGGTATTGTTTCGCATCTGTGACCTTGACCTTTGAACCCATGACCTTTTTCTATACATCAAAATGATCGTTGTATCAATACTTACAACATTCTAATATACATGCCTATACAAAAAGTTTATAGTTTTTGAGATAATTAACCATTTGGGTATTGTTTTGCATCTGTGACCTTGACCTTTGAACCCATGACCTTTTTCTATACATCAAAATGATCGTTGTATCAATACTTACAACATTCTAATATACATGCCTATACAAAAAGTTTATAGTTTTCGAGATAATTAACCATTTCGGTATTGTTTCGCATCTGTGACCTTGACCTTTGAACCTATGACCTTTTTCTATACATCAAAATGATGGTTGTATCAATACCTACAACATTCTAGTATACATGCCTATACAAAAAATTTATAGTTTTCGAGATAATTAACCATTTCGGTATTGTTTTACATCTGTGACCTTGACCTTTGAACCCATGACCTTTTTCTATACATCAAAATGATTGTGTATCAATACCTACAACATTCTAATATACATGCCTATACAAAAAGTTTATAGTTTTCGAGATAATTAACCATTTCAGTATTGTTTCGCATATGTGACCTTGACCTTTGAACCTATGACCTTTTTCTATACATCAAAATCATTGTTGTATCAATACCTACAACATTCTAATATACATGCCTATACAAAAAATTTATAGTTTTCGAGATAATTAACCATTTTGGTATTGTTTCACATCTGTGACCTTGACCTTTGAACCCATGACCTTTTTCTATACATCAAAATGATCATTGTATCAATACCTACAACATTCTAATATACATGCCTATACAAAATGTTAATAGTTTTCGAGATAATTAACCATTTCTGTATTGTTTCGCATCTGTGACCTTGACCTTTGAACCCATGACCTTTTTCTATACATCAAAATGATCGTTGTATCAATACCTACAACATTCTAATATACATGCCTATACAAAAAGTTTATAGTTTTCGAGATAATTAACTATTTTGGTATTGTTTCGCATCTGTGACCTTGACCTTTGAACCCATGACCTTTTTCTATACATCAAAATGATCGTTGTATCAATACCTACAACATTCTAATATACATGCCTATACAAAATGTTTATAGTTTTCGAGATAATTAACCATTTGGGTATTGTTTCGCATCTGTGACCTTGACCTTTAAACCCATGACCTTTTTCTATACATCAAAATGATCGTTGTATCAATACCTACAACATTCTAATATACATGCCTATACAAAAAGTTTATAGTTTTCAAGATAATTAACCATTTCGGTATTGTTTCACATCTGTGACCTTGACCTTTGAACCCATGACCTTTTTCTATACATCAAAATGATCGTTGTATCAATACCTACAACATTCTAATATACATGCCTATACAAAAAGTTTATAGTTTTCGAGATAATAATTATAATCAGAGGTAAAAAAAATTAGGTCACGACCTTCACAATTGACCTTGACCTCAATTTGAAGATACTAACAAGAAGATGTCAAAACTGAAAACCCCATGTCATTATCTGGTCAAATAGTCAAGTTATAACAATTTGAAGCTATTTTACGATTTTTTCAAAATTAAACGCAAAAACGCGTAACCTATTTTTTATCCGAATTTCACAAAATGAACAAACTATAGGCTTAAGACCCTAGAGAAGCCAAATATCACATCAGATTTTTTCTCCAATCAGTACTTTCGGAGAAGAAGATTTTTTAAGATTTTTGCACCCCTAGGTCACCTTGACCTAGTTATGGTAGCCATGGCAACGCCACGAACAAATCTGAATTGCACCGGCCCATATATACTTCTGACAAAGTTTCATTAAAAACTGTCCAGTAGTTTCAGAGGAGAAGTCGAAAATAGGTGTTAACGACGCACACACGCACACACGCACACACGCACATACACACGCTGCGCTATGCCATAAGCTCACATGACCTTCGGTCAGGTGAGCTAAAAATCAAATTATGCTTATCCAATATGAATAATTCTGCAAAAATCTTAAAACACGTCACATGGTACACAGATAAACAAATGTACTTCATTTTAATATACCGGTATACTGTAGGACTACATCTTTTTTGTTCGGTTGTTTGTTTTTTTTTTTAGAATAAACACATTATAGGTCATTCACAATCTGATGGCAAAGTATACAATGAGTCTATTTTAATATTAGGTTAATTGTAATGAATAAAACATGAGCCTGCGTGATTATACACATATGGCAATACACTACTTACACCTATTGCATTATTCAAACCGTGTTTAGATTATGGTTGGCCTATAATAGGAATATATATGATAAGGACCCTTTTTTGTTAAAAAATTAAACTTAAATTAATACATAATGAAAATTTTTAATTTTCGTTTGGGCCCCAAAAATGACCCTAGTCACATATACTCCTTTACTACATATGTGCACACCATTCTAGATCATGTTTAACCATGTGTATATAAACATGTATGTATATAATATATAAATTACTAAATCATTCATAAAGTCTTAACAAAAACATCAACATGATATTGCGTAAACAAATTAAAAAAACCAATAATTAACAGTCTATATATTATCATTGTCTGTGCCCATTAGTCCCATTGTCTCCGGCATGACGTAAGATATATCATCCCAAGGATGTCTGTATAGACCTTGCTTTAACCTCTTCTGATCCAGGAAATGACCTGAAAATTAACAGAAAATACATGGTACTGGTGTATTCATTCAAAATACAAGTCGCCATATTATCTACATGTACATGATTGTATAACAAGTTTGATCAATTGATTGAATTGATGGATCGCGGGCCACGCCCACAATGTTCCAACAAAGGCCCTGCATGCTTGAGTTGGACACAAACAGAATGAAAACTCGGCCTGAATTTTGCCGTATAAGGACGTCACTGACACTAGTACATCATTAGTTGCAGAGATGATGCTTTGGAACAGTGATGATGGCCAGTGTCGGAACATGATAGGCATAGCTGGCGATACGTCAATTGGGTATTACATTCCAGTCAATAATATTTCACTTATACCGAGACATCAACAGCTATAGATGAAGCAGCAGAAATGTTTATCTTTGCAGTACGCTCAGGGCAATGTGCATGGAAGGGTTTTTAATGTGTCATGCTTGCCGTGACATGGGGCATCAGATTAAAGGTCTCTTCTGAAGGATTTCATGGCTTTCATTTCTAAATGCCAAGTACTTGGTGAAAAAACAGTTTCTACCTATATTCAAGTGTTGGTCAGGCCAGACCTCTTGTAAAAGTTTTTTCCACAGGTCATCCTTGACACCCCAGAACAACAGATTCGACTGTTTCAAAAACACCCATGAAATAACTTTATGTTGTCAAGCTGTCAAACTTTTAAGGCAAGGGGAATGGTCAGTTGGATACTTGGACGCTCATATTTACCTATAAATCCCATACTTCTCCCCAAAACAAATAAACCATTCAGTGCTCCCACTTCTACAAACTCTTGTGCTTCCTCTCTACAAAAATAGAACATTAAACATTATTACACATGTAGTTATACAAGCTTTTGTGCATGTAACATGGCCTAATGTACCCTTGTCAAAGATTTATGTCTGTGTCACATAAATGCTTTTGTCGCCCTTCAGAGCGGTACTACTTTGGTCTGTGTAACTTTGATGTTGCATACATGACTTATGTACATTGTCACCATGTTTGTTTACCGAAACTATACTTCCATGATGTACGAGATACTTCCTTTTTACCACTAAACGTCATGTGCATATACATGTATGTACCACCACAGATTTTTGAACATATTTCTATGTGCCCTGTCAAGTTAACCAATTGCTCTGTAAGAAATTTGTTTGAAGGGTGACAACATATGATGAAATTCAATTTTCAATACAATGGAACTAACCTGAGAAAACTGAACTCAAGAGTAAACCGAGGAGGACATGGGGACTTCATAGTCCATGTGTGCTTAAAGATCACACAACCTATCAATGCCTAGGTTTAAATCCTATTTGGCATATTTAAGTGTAAGAAAGCTTGTAGGTTTGCTTGCCATAGGTTATTGGTTTTTCTAGGTATTTTCCAGCACAGATCTTACTCCTTAAATTTACTGGTAAGTGACACAATATTGACTGGGGTGTAAAACATTACTCCCTCCACTTTACTCCTAGTCAACCCAAAACCCTTTTTATAATGTAGTAAACCCAAAACCCTTTTTAAAATGTAGTCAACCCAAAACCCTTTTTAAAATGTAGTCAACCCAAAACCCTTTTTAAAATGTAGTCAACCCAAAACCCTTTTTAAAATGTAGTAAACCCAAACCCTTTTTAAAATGTAGTAAACCCAAAACCCTTTTTAAAATGTAGTAAACCCAAAACCCTTTTTAAAATGTAGTAAACCCAAAAACCCCCTTTTTAAAATGTAGTAAACCCAAAACCCTTTTTAAAATGTAGTAAACCCAAAACCCTTTTTAAAATGTAGTAAACCCAAAACCCCCTTTTTAAAATGTAGTAAACCCAAAACCCTTTTTAAAATGTAGTAAACCCAAAACCCTTTTTAAAATGTAGTAAACCCAAAAACCCCCTCTTTAAAATGTAGTAAACCCAAAACCCTTTTTAAAATGTAGTAAACCCAAAACCCTTTTTAAAATGTAGTAAACCCAAAACCCCCTTTTTATAATGTAGTAAACCCAAAACCCTTTTTATAATGTAGTAAACCCAAAACCCTTTTTATAATGTAGTAAACCCAAAACCCTTTTTATAATGTAGTAAACCCAAAACCCCCTTTTTATAATGTAGTAAACCCAAAACCCTTTTTAAGATGTAGTAAACCCAAAACCCCCTTTTTATAATGTAGTAAACCCAAAACCCTTTTTATAATGTAGTAAACCCAAAACCCTTTTTATAATGTAGTAAACCCAAAACCCTTTTTATAATGTAGTAAACCCAAAACCCCCTTTTTATAATGTAGTAAACCCAAAACCCTTTTTAAGATGTAGTAAACCCAAAACCCTTTTTAAAATGAACTTTCACACTTAGGATGTTCCATAAATAATGTATGTTTAATTATTTTGTGTAAAACAAGTAAGTTGTGTAACCTACTATTACTATAGGAATGAAGTTCCCCAGTGTATTGTGATCAATACCCATAGGAATGAAGTGCCCCAGTGTATTATGATCAATACCCATAGGAATGAAGTGCCCCAGTGTATTGTGATCAATACCCATAGGAATGAAGTGCCCCAGTGTATTGTGATCAATACCCATAGGAATGAAGTGCCCCAGTGTATTGTGATCAATACCCATAGGAATGAAGTGCCCCAGTGTATTGTGATCAATACCCATAGGAATGAAGTGCCCCAGTGTATTGTGATCAATACCCATAGGAATGAAGTGCCCCAGTGTATTGTGATCAATACCCATAGGAATGAAGTGCCCCAGTGTATTGTGATCAATACCCATAGGAATGAAGTGCCCCAGTGTATTGTGATCAATACCCATAGGAATGAAGTGCCTCAGTGTATTGTGATCAATACCCATAGGAATGAAGTGCCCCAGTGTATTGTGATCAATACCCATAGGAATGAAGTTCCCCAGTGTATTGTGATCAATACTCATAGGAATGAAGTTCCCCAGTGTATTGTGATCAATACCCATAAACCTTTATGCAGAACCCTTTAGAATATGTTTACATCGAAAATTCAAGAAGTAACATCGTTTTTAGGGGAAATATGAACATAAAGAGAGGCAGGCCAAAACTCACTTGGGGTAGAAGTACTAACACAGAGGCACAAACAGCTGGAAAGAAATGGGCTGAACTGAAGAAGATAGCCCAGAACCGTGTCAGATTTAGAGGTGCTGTTGCGGCCCTTTGTTTCCCAGGGATTCTAGAGGAATAAGTCAAAAGTGAACTGAGACGATAGAAATAATTGTTCTGCAGAAACGTTATGTGGTATCACATGGTACATTGGCAAACCTTGTAAGCTAAAATTCAAAGACGTCCATCAAAATGTGTCATAATATAATTTCAATAATGTATTAGTACAGGTACAGAAATTAAAAATAATAATTCTTTACCTTGTGAAACAACCACAATTGTTTAACAGATCTACAAAAGCCACTCCTATGAAGCCATCAACATTCAAAATTAAATTGGGTTTCTGAAATAAAAATATAAATAATTTGTACTCAATGTCAACATATCAAAAACAAACATACTGATCCATATCTGAATCACAATCCAGAAGCAAAGTAAAAACTTTGGAACTGACAAGTTAGGTAATGCTATAAATATACATGGTTTTGAAACTAAGAGTGCAATTATGCTAAATTCAACTTAAATTATGGACATTGGAACCTAGAAGTTGAGCCCAGGTGATAAATTTAGTGATTTATCATTTATAGTGTCAAAATAAAAACTTAATACTGGAGTCACTAGTGTTGGCATTGCTCCACATATTCTTCACTTATTCTGAGTAACAGAATCATTTGCAACTAAAATTTAAATAACAATCGTTGTCACAAATGTGCTTGGCTTGTAGTCATAGGTCTGATTGACCTCCATTGAGAATATTCATACAGGAGGTTCCACCCAATGCATGGGCAGTAGTTTTAGGTTTGCATTTAAAACATATGCACATAGCAAAAACTTAGATCTACAGCACTAACGTCAGGTTAATATTATCCTTACTCTCTTTAAAGCCTTGAAAATTGATTCTACAAACAGATTTGTGTTTGAACTTACATGTAGTCCTTTCTGTGATGTGGACAAAACAAACACTAACTTTTGTACCCTACACATAAATGCACTAGTCCGTGTTAAATATTCAAATTAGGGGTCAAGCAGACAGGTCAATGTTGTCTGCCTATACCTATACATATATAAAAATATATACCTTGGATGTTGTAATTTTTTCTACTTCGATGGCGTAATCTAGCAGAGGGGATGATGGGAAATTTTTCTTTGCATAATCTTTCAAAATCACAACTCTCATATCTGGGTTATTTATCTGAAATAAAAAAAATAATATGTAAAAGATTTTGATTTCACCAATTACCCATGTCAGATCACATGACCACTAGGCTTTCCATTTATGGTCATTAGTGAAAATAGTACATTTTCCCTGTTACAAATTCCCTGCTAAAAATAAAGTGGAACTTGTGAAAATTATTCCTGCGTAATATTCCCAGATTAATGAAACTGAATACAAGATTGAGAATATATATAAAATTTTACGCATTGTACAAATTTTCATTGAAAATCTTTGAATGCAAAAGTAGCAAAAATTAGTACATCATGATTCATGAACTACACTTACAGTACAACTGAGTGTATAATCATCGATCAAAAACAAACATACTAATCTATATCCAGATTATAATGCAGGAGCAAAGTAAAAACTTTGGAACTAACAAGTTACGTTAGACATGTTAGAACTTCCACCAGCTGACCAGGGAAGTGAGATCTGGTGCTCCGAAAGGATAAATGCCTCCTGTTTAGCTAGCTGCACACGCCACATGTGTAATCAAAATTGTGTGAAAGAAACATGGAACTATGGGACGTCAAATATATCCAGGGCAATAGTGGACAAAGAGACATCAAACTTATCAACAATACTGTGATTACGACCATAAAACTATTTGAGGGCCTTGATAAGCAAATTATTTGTCCAATCTCATAAATCAGATCAAACTCTACAGCCCAGAAGATGATCAGTTGAGACTGGTTCAACTGTAACATGTACTTACAGATTTGACCCTGTGACCTTTTCAACTGTAACATGTACTTACAGATTTGACCCTGTGACCTGTTTAACTGTAACATGTACTTACAGATTTGACCCTGTGACCTATTCCCATGATTAGTTTCCCCTGTTTCCTCATTGTATTAACAAACTCCATTGGAATCATCTGACTATTGTATGCATCACTGAACTGCTTAGCAGCCGCATCTAGTGCTCCTCCAAACCTGTCTCCCTGTAAAATAAACACGATAAGCCATCATTCATTTCTGTACTCCTGACCACTGTGGTAGCTCAGACAGTGGAGTGCTTGCTCTGCATATGGGAGGTTTAGGTTAGAAATCATGCCAGGCCCTACCAAGACTTAAGAACAGGTAATGACTGTTATGTCAGCAAGCATTTAGAAATAAAAGTCACATGGTCCTTCAGATAAGACCCTTAAACAGGATACCCTATGTCACGGTAGGCATTGCATGCTAATGGGCCCTACTAAAATTGGACGATCATCAACAATAAAGTTCCTATTATTTGTGTCACTTTTCGTGTTGATTCATCCTACTGCAGCTGTTATGTGGATTCCGATGTGTTCATGTTTGAACAGGGTTTAACATCCCAGTGAAGAATAAATGCATGAGAAATTTCTCATTGTTTCTACCAAAAGTCAGAAATCTGTTTTATAGAATATTTCACTGATATTGAGATGTCACCATCTATTTCCAAAGGGGCAGAATTTTTTACCTTTACAGAACTAGTGCACTCAGGACATAGTGCAGGGACTTAGATTATAATTTAGATATAATTTTTTTTATTTGGTTACACTACAAGGAGAATTATTTGGTGAAATGTTTTATGTAATATGATAATCTATTTTAATATTAAATTACTATGAATAAGTTAAAATATTTATTAGTTTTTAAACCCTAATATAACGGCTGTCAGAAAAACAGCAGAGGGAGATAAATCTCCTTCACACTGAGTCAATCCAATAAAAGAACTTAAATGACCATAAACTTTAAAATTTGATGTGGTAATATTACTTGCAGAAACTTGCAATAGGGATATGACTTCAGTTTTTTATTATAAGCACAGCAAATAAAAATACTATAATTACAATTGTGAGAAGTCCAGAAGCTAGACAAGAGACAAGATCCTTCCCTGCTCTGGCACACACAATGGTGTTATGGGCACCAGACACAGCTGGACCATGATCAGCTGTTACCATTAAACACATCTCTATAAACTTGGTGGCATATTTAGGCAATCTACAAAATAGAAAATGTATCAGTAACTAGAACTTTCTCTTGAGAGGTAAATGCCCCCCCCCCTATCATCTCCAATGTGTTCATTTTCACATGTTTCACTGATATAAATTTGTGTACTCATTGCTATGAGAAAACACAAGACTTAACCTTTGACCTAGACATTTAAATTTGGAATGCAACCATAAATTTGTAGGTAGATTGATCAAAACTGATCCTAAATACTTGCATGTGGAATTTATGGAGCAGACATCAAAATTTGGACACCAATAAGATGAACTTGACCTTTGACAGATGCAACTAAATGTGGTATGTAATATATTGTATCATTGTGTAATACATTGGTGCCAAGTTCCATCCATATATGCAGAAGTTATAGACTCAGGGTACAACATATGCAGACCTAAACTAAATTTAATCCTTGTGCCACTGACCTTGTCCTATACACCGAAATGGCAAGAAACTATATTTACCTCAATACCACATTCCAAAGGGACAATTTCTTTGGATGGAGTTTTACGCCCCATCAATTTTTTTCATTTATATCAAGGCAGTCAGATCAGGAATGGGGAAGGAAACAAGAGTACGTGGAGAACACCACTGACCTTCAGCAAGCCAACTGACAAACTTTCTCACACAAGGATATATCTAGAGTGGGATTCAAACCTAGATGGTAAGTGGCGAACTTTAGACCACTTGGCCACCGGGGCAACATATGAACTGGTATTAATGCCCTCACCTCCTTTGGAACCAGAGCAAGCTCAATACGCCACCTATACCCATGTCTTCTTTAAATATATCTGTGATTGGTATTCCAGCATACAACAGTTCTTGACCCCTCTCATCACAAATACTGGTCATAAATGATGCTGGTTTTCTGATAAGACCAAGCTCCTGTAAATAACAAAAAATCCTCAATATAGGCAAGAATATTCCAAGTTATATAGATCAATCAAAAAAGTTTGATGGGCATCATCACAATATCGTTGAAAAGTATAATGTCTATGTATCCAAAATTATCCTACATAAATTTGATGTCCCATATTTCTGTGTTCCTTTCATTCCAATTTTGATTTTACACATGGTGGGTGTGGCTAGTTAAACTGGAGGTGCTTACCCTTCCAGAACACCCAGCCTCACTTGCCTGGTGGAAGTTCATGTGTTTGACTTAGTTTTCAGGTTTTTACTTTTTACATTGTCTTATTTTTGGATTGTGATGCTTGTTTTTGAGTAGAATCTTACTTATTTAACATAGCATCTCCTGTTCTATTACACTGAATGATGTACCATTAATGTATTATTTTACAGCTTGTACAAATTTTAGTGGAAAATTAGTACACCTTGAACTAAACTACACTTAGTCTTGCAATATATCACAAAATTAAATGGAAATCACAAACCATGAATTTATAACACCTCAAAAGGGTATTTTTCTTCAAACCGTAAAAATTTGAAACCATGAAAATAAATTATTTCACAGTAATTATCCAGACTTCGATTCTGTAAAATACATGTACATGTACTCACCCTAGCCAGGTAAAGTCCATGGGTACAGTAGGCGGAGTAATTTCTGGCTGTGGTATGACTATCCCCATTAATACATGTACTCACCCTAGCCCAGGTAAAGTCCATGGGTACAGTAGGCGGAGTAATTTCTGGCTGTGGTATGACTATCCCCATTAATACATGTACTCACCCTAGCCCAGGTAAAGTCCATGGGTACAGTAGGCGGAGTAATTTCTGGCTGTGGTATGACTATCCCCATTAATACATGTACTCACCCTAGCCCAGGTAAAGTCCATGGGTACAGTAGGCGGAGTAATTTCTGGCTGTGGTATGACTATCCCCATTAATACATGTACTCACCCTGGCCCAGGTAAAGTCCATGGGTACAGTAGGGGGAGTAACTTCTGGCTGTGGTATGACTATCCCCATTAATACATGTACTCACCCTGGCCCAGGTAAAGTCCATGGGTACAGTAGGGGGAGTAACTTCTGGCTGTGGTATGACCATTAATACATGTACTCACCCTGGCCCAGGTAAAGTCCATGGGTACAGTAGGAGGAGTAACTTCTGGTTGTGGTATGACCATTAATACATGTACTCACCCTGGCCCAGGTAAAGTCCATGGGTACAGTAGGAGGAGTAACTTCTGGTTGTGGTATGACCATTAATACATGTACTCACCCTGGCCCAGGTAAAGTCCATGGGTACAGTAGGAGGAGTAACTTCTGGTTGTGGTATGACCATTAATACATGTACTCACCCTGGCCCAGGTAAAGTCCATGGGTACAGTAGGAGGAGTAACTTCTGGTTGTGGTATGACCATTAATACATGTACTCACCCTGGCCCAGGTAAAGTCCATGGGTACAGTAGGAGGAGTAACTTCTGGTTGTGGTATGACCATTAATACATGTACTCACCCTGGCCCAGGTAAAGTCCATGGGTACAGTAGGAGGAGTAACTTCTGGTTGTGGTATGACCATTAATACATGTACTCACCCTAGCCCAGGTAAAGTCCATGGGTACAGTAGGAGGAGTAACTTCTGGTTGTGGTATGACCATTAATACATGTACTCACCCTGGCCCAGGTAAAGTCCATGGGTACAGTAGGAGGAGTAACTTCTGGTTGTGGTATGACCATTAATACATGTACTCACCCTGGCCCAGGTAAAGTCCATGGGTACAGTAGGAGGAGTAACTTCTGGTTGTGGTATAATTATATTGTCAGCTACTAACTGTTTGTATACATCTCTGCAAAAGAAGATTGTGTTGTAATTTTAATTTTTTTAACATGATGTACTGTAGAAAAGGAAACTCTTGTGTACATTATACAGTAAAACCTCGATTCATCGCCACCATTTGTTCAGTCAAATTTTGGCGTTATAAAGGGGTTTGGCGATAAATTGGGGGAGGCGGATAAAGAAAAACATAGACAAAATGGATTTTGGGACTTCAAAATAGTGTGGCAATAAGCGAGGTGGCAAAGTTATCGAGGGGCATTATAACAAGGTTTTACTGTATATGCATTTTCTTTGGGTTCTCGGTGCCCCAGTGGTCTAAAGCGTTGTATCTCAGCGACTCTGACTGCCTGGGTTCCAATTCCACCCAGGGCAATTAATCCTACTGTGAGAAAGTTTGTTAGCTTGCCAAAGGTCAGTTATTTTCTCCAGGCACTCTGGTTTCCTCCACCATCCCTGAACTGAATGCCTGGATACAAGTGAAAGAATCTTGCCTGGAGCATAAAACACCATTACTACACTCCACTGCTAGTTAATTTGTGATGGATCACTACCCTATTACATTTGTAATAATTTGGGAAGGTAATTAGATGCAGCACTCAACTAGAATGGATGAGGTCCCCCATTACTCATCAAATACCACATTGCATTTTTTTCCCAACATGTTGACAGTTTGCTAGACAGTATAATTCTAAACAAAAGTGGTGGACTGGCAATTTGTAAAATGTAAAAATCTATCCATAGGAACATTGATGAGAATTTTCAACTTGTATGACTACAGGGAAACTCAAGAAAAATGTTTAATGATCTCCGTACCTTAGTTAGTAGAACACTTGTCTATATTGTGGGAGGGAGTAGCTCAGTAGAGCACCTAGTTTATATTGTGGGAGGTTCTGGGTATGAGCCCAATTTTGACCCTACAGTTTCCCCTTTCTATTACACATTATATTACTGACCTTATCACAGTTCCGAGTTCATCAAAGCTCTGGGGTACATGTGCTCCTACAGTTTTTAGAGCTTTGTTCTTGGCTTCAGCCGTCTCAGCCTCAGCATTGGCACACGCACCAGCATGTCCAAATTGTACCTACAAATACATTGAGACATAAATTGATAAGAGACCGAGTCATAGAGCCAATACTGATATGCGTGTCATAAATCACAGAAAGTTAACTTAAGGTCACAAAACACATTTGTTTTTTTTTCATCAACAAGGATTATAGATTTGTCAATGAGTTTTGTCTTTGCAATTCATAATATTGGTAAGGTTTAACTATATTACAGTTTAAATATATTACACCTTACCTTCTAGATTAATATTTTAGTAAAATGTTCCAATACACATTACCTCAGAGATAACATTTTACCACATGTTCCAATACACCTTACCTCAAAGGGCAACATTTTACCATATGTTCCTATACACCTTATCTTAGAGGTAAACATTTTACCATATGTTCCTATACACCTTACCTCAGAGGTAAACATTTTACCATATGTTCCTATACACCTTACCTCAGAGGTAAACATTTAAGCATATGTTCCTATACACCTTACCTCATAGGTAAACATTTTAGCACATGTTCCTATACACCTTACCTCAGTGGTAAACATTTTAGCACATGTT
Source organism: Anadara kagoshimensis (assembly GCA_021292105.1). NCBI lineage: Eukaryota > Metazoa > Mollusca > Bivalvia > Arcoida > Arcidae > Anadara > Anadara kagoshimensis. Next base: position 24,774,471 of record CM037872.1, on the reverse strand, counting down.
TCTATACACCTTACCTCAGAGATAAACATTTTGCACATGTTCCTATACACCTTACCTCAGAGGTAAACATTTTAGCACATGTTTCTATACACCTTACCTCAGAGGTAAACATTTTGCACATGTTCCTATACACCTTACCTCAGAGGTAAACATTTTAGCACATGTTCCTATACACCTTACCTCAGAGGTAAACATTTTAGCACATGCTCCTATACACCTTACCTCAGAAGTAAACATTTTAGCACATGTTCCAATATACCTTACCTCAGAGGTAAACATTTTAGCACATGTTTCTATACACCTTACCTCAGAGGTTAACATTTTGCACATGTTCCTATACACCTTACCTCAGAGGTAAACATTTTAGCACATGTTCCTATACACCTTACCTCAGAGGTAAACATTTTAGCACATATTCCAATACACCTTACCTCAGAGGTAATCATTTTAGCACATGTTCCTATACACCTTACCTCAAAGGTAAACATTTTAGCACATGTTTCTATACACCGTACCTCAGAGGTAAACATTTTACCACATGTTCCTATACACCTTACCTCAGAGGTAAACATTTTAGCACATGTTTCTATACACCTTACCTCAGAGGTAAACATTTTAGCACATGTTCCTATACACCAGGCTACAACAGGTTTATTAACTTCTCCTTTTTCTATGGCTGATATTAAACTGTATTCTTCAACTCCTCCAACCTGCAAAAATATAAATATAAAAAAAAAAGAGTTGAGTAATGGTGTTTAACATCCAAGTCAAGAATATTTCACTTATATTGAGATGTCGCCAGCTGAAAGCCAAGGTGCAGAAATTTTGCTTGTCTGTTGCCCTGATGGCATTATACAGCAGGGTTTTTTTTTGTGCCAAGTCTACCGTGACACAGGACCGTGTTTCCTTTAAGTTCCCATCCGAAAGAACCATGACCTCCACTTACGGAGTGAGCACTCTACCAATTGAGCTACTGCAGTGATGCATATATAAGGATTTAAAGAAATAAGATTTTATGGCCTAAATGTCACATTCAACATTCTTTCAATTATATCAAAGTGGTAGTTTTGGGATGGTGGAAGATGGGAGTGCCTTGAGAAAACCATCAACCTTTCACAAGCAAACTGACAAAATCACTAAGACCTGCCCTTTTGTGAATCAGCCCTAGGCAGTGAGAGGTGCTATGGACCAAAAGCTTTTGACTACTTGAATGGGTCAACAAGGCCATTCATTTGAAGAGGTTGCACTGCTTTGAAAAGAAAAAGAATTCCTGCCAACACAGAATCATATCCACTCTCCTAAAACTGTTACAAAAGTTAACAAGAGGCCCATGGGCCTTAACGCTCACCTGTGACCTTGACCTTTGAACCCATGAGGTTCATTCATATATCAAAATGATCATAAGGCCAGTATTCTTATATACATGCCTATACAAAAAAGTTTTTGAGATAAATAATCATTTCAGTAGTTGTTTGTATCTATGAACTTGACCTTTGAACCCATGACCTTCATTCATATATCATAATGACCATTGTGTTATTACCTACAATATTCTAATATACACGCCTATACAAAAAGTTATAGTTTTGCAGATAATTAACTATTTCAGTATTCATTTGGATCTGTGACCTTGACCTTTGAACCCATAACCTTCATTCATATATCAAAATGGTTGCAAGGCTTATTTCTAAAATATTCTAATATACATGCATATACAAAAAGTTAATAGTTTCCAAGATAATCAACCATTTAGGTATTTATTCGCATCTGTGACCTTGACCTTTGAACCCACGAGCTTCATTCATATATGAAAATGATTGTTAGGATAATACCTACAATATTTTAATATACATGCCTATACAAAAAGTTTATAGTTTTTGAGATAATTAACCATTTCAGTATTGTTTCGCATCTGTGACCTTGACCTTTGAACCCATGACCTTTTTCTATACATCAAAATGATCGTTGTATCAATACCTACAACATTCTAATATACATGCCTATACAAAAAATTCATAGTTTTTTTTAGATATTTAACTATTTTGGTATACTTGGACATCTGTGACCTTGACCTTTGAACCCATGACCCTGATCTATGTATCAAAATGATCGTCATGTCAATACCTACAAATAACTGAAAATCCTATGCCATTATCACCAGAAATGTTTAAAAAATAGCATTTCTTATCAAAGGTCAAAAACTGGGACATGACCTTGACCTTTGACCTTGACATCAATTGGAATAAAATTGCAAGACAAGATCAACAGTGAAAAGTCCATACAATTATCTTCAGGCTTTATGAAGTTATAACAATAAACGTCTCATTTTAAAAATTAGTAATTTTACACAAAAAAAGCATAACCTATTTTTCGTCTAATTTTCATGAAAAACACAATTTTAATGTTCCTAGGTATCCTGAATCCAAATATCTAATCAAAATTTGCCTGCACCTTTTGGTTTCAGAGAAGAAGAGCTTTTTTTGTCTTTTGGCTATTTATAGTAATGGCAGCCATATTGTTGGGCGTGGTTAAACCCTGAACACAATTTTAAAAGCCTGTTACCTAGGCATGACAGTCACCAAGTTTCATCAAATTTGGCTCAGTAGTTTTGGAGAAGAAGATTAAAATGTAAAGTTTACACACGACGGACGACGGATGGTGATAGATTGCAAAAAGTCAGAGGGACATAACTCTATCAAAAGTAATTAAAATTGAGGCCAAGTTGAACTTGACCTGTAGGTCAACTATATAAAGATACTAGTGCTGTTATTATATATCATCATCGCGATTATCGTCACCAAGGATTTGCCGATGGCGATATCGTGGAACAAAGCTTCCATCATGATATCACAGAACCCCTATTACTTACAAAAAAATTCTTTGAAATCATTGCATCATTTGTGTAGTGATCATGATTAAGCAGATTACTATTGTGGTTTTGTTGTGAACCACAAACAAATCACTGCTGACAGCTGACATAATAAATATATAATGTATCAATGCATACCGTTTTCAATGTATATATTAGCTAACTTCAATTTCATATTGGGCATATTCATCTGAAAATATCGCCATATTATCATAATGATGTCGTCAAAAGTTCAGCGATATCGCAATTTCTTTTTCAAAAGTTTTTGTCTCATGATTACAGCTCTAAAAGATACACGCCAGATATGAATCTAATATCTCAACAAATAAAGAGTTGAGTTGAGTAACAGTGTTTAATATCCAAGTCAAGAATATTTCACTTATATCGAGAATTCATCAGCTATAAACGAAGGTGCAGAAATTTTGCTTGTTCTTTGCGCTGATGACATTATAGAGCAGGGTTCTTTATCATACCACACTTACTGTGAAGCGGGAATTTGTTTACTTTTGAGTTCCCATCCGAAAGAACAGTGACTTTCATTTTGTAATGCTGAGTGGTTGGGGTAAGAACAGTCACTACCCACTTTCAAGCCTTGGGTCAGATTCAGCCAGGGTTCAAACCCACAGCCTCCTACTTACAAAGTGAGCTCTCTGCCAAATGAGCTACCACAATGGCTAACAAATCAAAGAAAGAAATCTGTTTGAGGACTGACAAACAGAGATATGAACATCACACAAAGGGAAACCTACAGCCCCTTTCCAGTTTCACAGGGATTGGACTAGAGAAAATACTAACCTCTCCTAACAAAACAAGCATTTTGACATCCGGGTCATTCTGGTATCTCATAATATGATCCATAAATGTTGTACCTGGGTATCTGAAATTAATCAGAGGAATACAATATATCACTACCTTTTGTTCACAATAGTGGAATTTTTAACCAAGGTTAAATATCATTAATATAATTTATTCAGAACAAGGTTTAGTAGGTTTTAGACTTAAAATATTGCATCAAGAGATAAAATTTCTCTTTCTCACAAAACAGGGGTGACTTTTTTCTTACATACATGTAATAAATGTTGGGGATTCAAGGGTTTTTAAAATATATGTATTTTCATCATACAATTAAAACATTCACAAAATACAAAATGTTTATCACCATCTATCAGGAATTGTTCCTCAACCACTATCACATGGCCACATAATCACAGGATCAAGCTAATTACATGTATATGAATATGTAATCACAGGATAGCCTAATCATGTGATCATGTGCGTGAGGATCTGTTAAGCAGCAATGATTGGTTGAATGGGGCTTTATGTCCAAATCAAGAATATTTCACTAGTATCACCAGCTATATGTATAGCATTCGAAACATTGACTTTGCAGTTTGCTTAGGGCAATAACCCTGGAGGGTACTGTATCCTGACAAACATGTCCCGACATAGGGCATCAGTGTTTAAGGTCTCGTCTGAAGGTTGAATATTTACTAACAATAAGCAAAATGAAAGTTTAATAATCTCCCCTAAAAATTAGATTAAACCTCTGTGTCTCCACCAATGGAAATGCCCTCATAAACTCCTTTGATTAAACCTCTGTGTCTCAAAACCTATTACCACACCCTCACAAACTACACTGACTAAACCTACCTGTCTCCACCTATGGCCACGCCCTCATATACTCCATTGGTATTTAAAGCTATAATGTTATTTAATTCATTGGACATTCCACCAGACCTGGATACATAGGCTACACTGAAAGTACAAAATAAAATTGTTATGCTTTCTTTCAAATAAAAACATAATACAAATATTAACTTACTATATTATGGTTTTGGATTTTGGATATTGTTTATGAACAGTAAACTATCAATGACCTTGTGTTTGTGAAAGCGTTTTAAGGAAATTTTCATGTACAAAATCAAGCCATTTTAAATAAAGTCTGTTTTTTACTTACATGTTCTTCTTGTCCTTACCAGTAGTCATAACACACAAAAAAAAGTTTAGTGAAGTTAAGTTTATGTTGCTTAGTCTGTTTCAATCCTTTCTAATTGTAAGCATCCTCTGTAGTGACCACAGGTGGCCTACTCTTTTTCGAACCCTACTAGTGTCTATAGCATGCCCCAAGACATGGGACCTCAACTTTGAGTCTCATTTAATTTTTCGCGCTAATTGTCATTTCAAGATATATCCTTACTTTTAATTTCATATCGTTGGAAAATGGTCAGTGAAAATGAAAATGAATTAGCAAAAGTTTGATTTTCGCACCTTGTTAATCTGGCCAATTTACGCGAAAATAAAACAAACACAATTTTTTTCCAATTTACAGTAAAAAGATATCATCTGCCAAGATATAGCTAAACTTTGTAAGCTTAGTGGTAAACTTTTGACAGGTTAGTACTGTAAATAACTCTACCTTCCGGGTCTATATAATTTGGAAGACAATATATTATCTAACATTCCACCTGTATTACCAATCTTAAAACATCCAGGTTTTACTCCACCAACCTACAATACAAGAGAAAGAGGGAAACAACAAGTAAATTCAGTGTATTAGGAATACCCACCAGCAGGTTTTTTTTGGTGTGATTTGCACTTATGTTCAAAGGGCAATAACTTCCAGGAAAATTAGCAAACCAACTTGGGTTAACAATACGCACATCTCCTTGTATAAGTTTTATGAAATAGTGTTTCATAGTTTTGGAAAATTTGTGCATACAAGAATTTTGGATGGAAACTTGAATTTAATATCCCGCTCTTTCTTCGAAAGGCCAGGATAATAACAAAAAATAATCTTTGCACATTATCATGATTATATAGGTTATACAATTAACAACACAACTAGAGCAGTCTCTTGAGAGATAACCCTTCCAAACATTGTGGAGAGTTGAGTTGAGTAATGGTGTTTAACGACCCAGTCAAGAATATTTCACTTATATCGAGACATCGCCAGCTATAGGCGAAGGTTCAGAAATTTTGCCTGTGCATTGCCCTGATGGCATCATACAGCAGGTTCTTTAGCGTGCCAAGCCCACTGTGACATGGGACCTCATTTATTTTAAGTTCCCATCGGAAAGAACCGTGACTTTCATTTCGTAATGCCGAGTGCTTGGCAAAAGAACAGTCACTACCCACTTTCAAGTCTTGGGTCAGACTCAGCCGGGGTTCCAACCCACGACCTCCCACTTACAGAGCGAGCACTCTACCAACTGAGCTACCAAAGTGGTTCTCATTGTGGAGATGGATGGACAGACAATAAATTTGGTATGCAAAACACCATCTCTCATCTCATGTTGGTCAATCTTAATTCATCCATAGACATAGATATGAAGCAGACACAATATTGGAATGGATGGCTAGACCAAAAATCTCAAATGATGATTCAGTCCAAAACTTGAAATGGCCCCCATTGAAATCTTTATTATAGACATGGTTCAATGGAGAACCAGGTGTTTAAGATATTTTTAGTTAATGATTTATTGGTTGTAGTCAGCAGATTTCTATTGGTCAATAAATCGATTAATAATTAGTATTTAAATTGAAAGTTTAAATTAAACTTAAATTGAACTATTCAACATGTACTATTATATTTTAAAATTATCCTAAAAATTGCGAAAAGTTACAATATTTGCATTTGTAGCCAATGATGTCACAATCTACAAGATCTAAAAGTGTAAATTGCTGACGTCACAATCAAAATGATGTTTTAACATCATAGCGTGTGTAGCTTGTCTTTACCCTAGGGTAAGACAGAGAAATCTTACCCAGTTGATACAGGAGATTTTCTTGTCCGATATGGGAGAAAAATAACTGTGTACTTACTGTAGCTGGACCAATAATTGATACTCCTTTTTCATCTGCCATCTTTATCAGTTGTCTAGTGAGATTCTCTGGTATACCTTCAGCAATAATGGCGATTGTTCTTATCTAAAAATAAGATTCAAATTAGCAAATAACAGGACTTATACAGATACCGGTAGTCTTCAAAAGTAACACTGGTTCTATGGCACAAGGTCAGTTAATTTTGGGCCAGTGAAATATGAAGGCTAGCAATTTCAGGACTTATACCGAAGCAGGTTTCGAAATTAACTTAGTTCTACTGTATTAGTTTGAATGTATATGTATATGTTTGTAATGTTTTTTTTTTTTGTATCCAGATTAAATATATCATTTTCTCTAGAGTAGAAATAAACTTAGCCATACCTGAGGATAATTCATGGTTTCTACTGTGCTTTCATAAGCTGATCTGAGTGAAGCAAAGCTGACAAGTACATCTGCACTGGAATGTTTCTTCATACAGTCAGCCATGTTTTTATACACTGCAAAAATAAAAGAAAGTTCATTTTTAATTGTTGATAAGTACGATGTCTCTGTGTCCAAGATTACCTGTATATATTTTATGTCCCATAGTTCCATCTTCTTTTTACTCTCAACTGTGATTATACACAGGATGGTGTAGCTAGCTAAACCTTTCCAGAGCAATCCGCCTCACTTTCCTGGTAGAAGTTAGTGTGTTCAATCTAATATGTTAGTCTCAAAGTTTTTACTTTGCTTTGAGATTGTGATTTGGATCAGTATGCTTGTTTGAAAATAATATGAGCAAATTCAATATTATAAGGTGTCCTGCTTTTTTCAAAATAATCATATCAGATGAAGTTAGTCATCACTGTTAAAACAAGGGGCCTGGGTTGTGGCTCGGTCTTAATTCTCCAGTTAATCATGTGACTGATGCCATCAATTCACCATGCAGAATCATACTAGGGCAGATCGAAGTATAAACTAGAACTGTCTCTTGAGAGCCAAATACCTGACCGCCCCCAACATCTACAAGGGTTTAATGGTTTTCTCCAACCTTGACCTTTCAGATATGACCTTGCTTGAAGATAATGACAAACTTTTGGACCATAAAGTTTATTCAGGTGAATTTTTAGGACAGTCGTCCAAAGCAATTCTGAGACATGTCCCAGACACAATTCAACATGGACAGTCAGATGGGCAAACGAACGAACATACAGACAGACAGACATGGTGATTTCTATATACCCTCCTCCTCCTCAAACTAGTAAGCATAAAAAGTAAATTTGCTTGTCTAAGCTATGTAATAAGACAGAAAAAGACCATATAAGACAGAATGTCACTTAATACGGGGGCTGCTAACAACTAAAGGCAGTCCAGACTGTATCTAAAATGAATTCTTAAAAGATGGATTCTCTCTTTGAGGCTTGATTCCCTTGAAATAAACAGAAATCATACTATACCTGGTATCAATATTTCTTTATGGCCCCAATAAAACTTCTGCTTGTGATCACCACTGAAAATAAACATAGTGCAATGTAAGTAAACTTGTTACTACTTAGGGGTAAAACAAACCACTTGAACAGAGTGGAGCTGTGGTGTTTAATAACCAAGTAAAGATTCTCTCACTTAAATTCAGTCAAGGAAGCTCAAGTTCTAAGAGAAATCCACTGACCTACGGCAAGTGATCTGACAAAATTTCTAACTTTCAAGATCTACCAGACTGAGATTCAGACTAAGAAGTGACAAATGCCATCATCCATAAGCTGGCACTTTAGATTACTCATAAAACTAATTTTAATCACTATTCAGTACTTTAGGTAATCACATGAAATCTAACTTACGTAAAAGGATAAATCATAGCCACAACTGATGGTTCTTTTCTGGAACAGACATAATCAAAATCCAACATTCCCTGCACTGCTCTCTGCTGCATACCCCATATAATAGACTTAGTGGTCTTTGTAAACAGGGGCCTTGTCTGGATATCAGAGGAAGTCTGATTTACATATACTTCCTGTCCAGATGGCGCTTTACTAGACTTTGTCTGCTCAGTCATGGAGCCTCTTCTGCTGGTTACAGGTGATGACTAAAAAGTAAAACAATTAATTTTTTTATTTTGTGCCTTTATTTCTTGTGTTATTTGCATTTGGTAAAGTATGCTATTAAGCTACAAAGTGTCTTATCAATTTATGTGAAACAAACCAAGACAAGTAATGTTAAAGAATAAAAGTCAAATGACAGACGAAATTAAAAGATTTTTACCCATGACAACAATGGGGTTCGCTGCTGTATCACCTGATATCCCTAGACGATTGTGGGGAACAATTATTTACAATGGATATGGAATCATATCAGTTCATACTTTCCCATAGATGGTATTCCAGGAATTAACGACATAAACTATTTCCAAAACATCTCGCACAAGTGTTAAGGGGGTGTTGATCACATTGAACCCCATTTGAGGCTTTGTCTCATGACAATTTGCGTAACAAGAATCCTTTTCACATTGCACATATATAAGTTATACAGGGTTTTGGCAGGTTACATGGCCCCATGTTCTCCAACAAATATTTATGTACCCTGAGCCCCCTGCCTTGAGAAAACCACAAACAAATTAACAAAAGAGACAGCATTATGTCTTAAATACAATTTATCCAATTACTGATGTAACAATTTTTATTTTTGAATATGATTTTAAATTAAATAATGAATACAAAGGCTTCTACAATTATACAAGAATTGAAATAACATAAAAAACAGATCTAAGATGAATGTTTGAAACCTAAATCCAAGACATATCAATGTAAGGGGAGACAACCATAATGTGTGTTAAATACATGGTATACAAGAATTATAAATGTGGGAAATAATGTATTTAGAGAACATATGATTACCGTTGCACTTAGTCTCTAAGTAGTGGTAGAAGTTTTGACAGTTAGTACTGTAGACAAAGGGTATTGTATAATAATTAATATCCATGGGATAGATAGAACCTTTATCAGCTAAGAACATAGACACATGCTAGTTATTTATGATGCTAAACAAGTTTAGGCCTGATACACTCACCAGTTTAACAATGGGTAGTTGAACATGTTAAAATCATTATGATAATTAAGAATGAAGCTGCTATGTCATGGGACAGATACTTTATCAGATAAATTTGTTTTTAAAGAATACATTCACATTCAAGTAATTTATGCTGTTCAACAAGAGACCAATGAGCCTGATGTGCTCACCAGTTAAATAATGGCTAGTTGAAACGCTTTACGCAATATTAAAACTGAACCCTTCATGTCATGGGATAGAGACTGAGTCAATTAATTTTGGTTCATATTCAAATGCAAGTAATTTATGCTGTTCAACAAGAGACCGAATGAGCCTGATGTGCTCACCAGTTAAATAATGGCTAGTTCAAATGCTTTAAGAATAAAAAAAAACATCTTTAATTCATAATATTTTTATATTTTTAATTTCAGCTTTAAGAATAAAACAGAGACCTTCATGTCACTGGATAAAAAACTTAAATTCATTTTCTCAGAACTTATCCACATGCACATGATTTATGCTGTTAACTCAATGGACTTGGTTTGGTTTTCTAAGAATACATTTACATGCAAGTTATTGATGTTGTTAAAAAATGGAAGCCCATGCAAGAAACTGGCAACAATTGTTAATTCTGATACTTTTTTCTAGAATGTGTGTGAAAATTTTTTTTAATAATTAGTCTAGTCATGTTTAATGCCTCAAGTATTCTTCACTGCAATTGCACTGATCAAAGTTCAACAGGTGCTTGAACTTAATTGGTGAATGTGGGTGCTTACATCAATCAATATTGTGTAAAGTTTAGTTCAAATATTTTGACAATATGGATGGATTTGTGAAAATAATTTAATAATTTAAAATAAATCATTATAAAACTACAAGTCAAGGGATTATAAAAATGAAGCAAGTGTGAAAATCATGAATTCAAGTAGTTGCTATCTTTGAAGATCCAAATTTTACCTGTCTTATATACTCTGTATACATGTATTATTTCAATGAGAAATGTTATAGTCATGAAAAAATATAAATGACCACATTTAAAACACACATAACTTTTCATAAAATAATCTGTTTTATATTTTGAAGATCCAAATGTCATATGCACATGTACATACATGTATGATTTCAATGGGAAATGTTAAAGGTCATGAAATTATTAATGACCATATTTAAAATACCCATAACTATTCATTAAATATTCTATTTTATATTTTCCTCTGTTTTTATCTATTTATTTATATTTTTTTTAATTGTTTTTGTCATGCAAATAAAATTATTAAGATGTATGATATGAGGGTAAAAAAGAGAAGAAAACTGACATCATAAAACACAACATCCATATCTATATATAATAACAGTCAACATCAAATAATACATTTATTATTTAATTGTTCATAGTTACCTGTACAATCTGCCACGAAAAAATGCAAGAAAGCAAGGATTGAGATATTAAAATTAATTTTACAAAATTTAAACCTGCATTATGTATAAAATGTTTATTCCATCAATGTCTTGTCTTCATCGTCATGGTGGTTGTCGTCGTCATCAATGTCATGGTGGTTCTTGTCATCATCAGTGTCTTCATCATCATCATGATATCACATCATCATCAACATTGTAGGCATCACCATCATAATCATCATCCCTCTATCTCTCTCTGGTGGTAGGCATCATCATTGTCATGATGGTTGTCGTCATTATCATTGTCTTGGTGGTTGTCATCATCATCATTGTCTTGGTGGTTGTTGTTGTCATCATTGTCATGATGGTTGTCGTCATCATCATTGTCTTGGTGGTTGTCGTTGTCATCATTGTCATGGTGGTTGTGTTCATTGTCGTCATGATGGTTGTTGTCATCATCATTGTCTTGGTGGTTGTCGTTGTCATAATTGTCATGGTGATTGTCGTCATCATCATTGTCATGGTGGTTGTGTTCATTGTCGTCATGATGGTTGTTGTCTTCATCATTTGTCTTGGTGGTTGTCGTTGTCGTCGTCATCATGGTGGTTGTCATCGTCATCATTGTCATGGTGATTGTCGTCATCATCATTGTCATCGTGGTTGTGTTCATTGTTGTCATGATGTTTGTTGTCGTCATGATTGTCATGGTGATTGTTGTCGTCATGGTGATTGTTGTCATCATCATTTTTATCATGATATAGAATCATCATCAACATAGTAGTCATCACTTTCATAATCATCATCATCCCCTTCTCTCTCTCTCTCTCACACACACACACTCTCTCTCTCTCTCAAACTTTATAACATTCATTATTTCCCTCTATCTGGTGGTCACACTTAAATTATATCAGGTAATTATTAAAATCAAATACAATACTCACCCCGCCTGTTGGTAGTAAAAAGTTGGCGGTCGTCTGCATAGGGGCTGGTGTAGTGGGAATGTCACGCTTTCCTAGCGCCATGCTAACAATGGATGTCATGTGGGTCTCGGGTCCAAAGACATGGATAGCCACACCTAATGTGTTTCCTGTAAGAAAGATAAATGTTTATTTAGAAATTACTGGAGTCACGTGATACTGTTAACCAACTTTTATTTGTGTGTGATTAACTTTCAAGAAGACAGAATTATAATTGTGAAAGTTAACCGTTGTGAACTTGTTTGTGTAAATGGTATTACTAAGTACATGTATTCATACCAAGTATTCTGCTATAGTCCATATCAAGAAAGCTAATAGTCGCAAAAATGGCTTTGTTAAGAGAATTACAAAAACTTAAAAAGTCAATATCTGCAAATAAAAGTTGGTTTAAAGTAGTGTACTGCTGCATAACACTAATCATTACTTTAATGCTGTGACATCTGATATCATTAGGGGCCCTTGATTTTCCTCAACCAATACAGAACTGACCACCTCGATATAAGTGAAAGAATCTTGACTGGGGTAGAAAACATTGTTATTCCACTCCACTCCTTATATATCATAACTTCATAAATTGTACTAAAACTATGTCACAATTTCGCCTCGTTTGACAATGAAATTTCGAGGGGTAACAATATGGACTGTCACCCTATCAGAAATGTAATATTTATTTTATTATACTGATTGTTGATGTTAATTATACTGTGCAACCAAAGTATACTGGATTGAAAATCATGACAGTCAGCTGTCGTCTGTAAGCAACTTGTGAGACGCTTGTAGCATTTATCATTACTTTAGAGCGTTTTTTGATTTAGAAGAATGTGATCGAACCGCATACACAGTTTTTCTGCGCATGTGACATTTCTCGTAATGTCAACCGCTCACGTAATGTCACCCTGTGACGTCAGATTTTCTGAAATCCGAGGGTGACATTAAATTTACCCAAACGCTTATTAACCAATCAGATTTCGAGAAATTTACAAAAGGTATAATAACATGAATTTGTTGCTGGTTGTTTTTGTTTTGTTATTTTTACATGTAGCTAGTAATTTCATGTGGGGAAGACACTTTATTAAGTGGTTAAGGATCAAGGTTTTGAGCCATGTTGGTATAGCATGCCTATACATTTATGTGTGCGTGTGTGTGTGTGTGTGTGTGTGTGTGTGAATTTACCAAGTTCTCTCATGATTCTGAGTCCTTCCTGATAATTTGGTCCAGCTCTGCGGACATATATGGACACATTACCCTCTATAAGCTTCTGTTGATATTCTCTCAGTGCTCTTACAATCCCCTATTGACAGAAATATAAACAAGAGGCCCATGGGCCTTAACGCTCACCTGAGGAAGAGTACATATCTTATGCAGAGGTTCAATGGTCAATGACATTAATAAAAGAGAATATCAAAATTTTTCAGCAGTAAGGACCAATAATATGCAAGTATTATTTGCAAATTAATTATAATAATTATTATATAAGTATGCTATATATAACATATTTAAAGTCTAGCTACAATATATTATTTATAAACAGCTAAAACATCTGTATATTAAAATGTGCATAAGGCCAATACCTACAATATTCCAATATACATGCCTATACAAAGAGTTTATAGTTTTTAAGATAATTAACCATTTAAGTATTCGTTTGCATCTATGACCTTGACCTTGGAACCTATGAACTTCATTCATATATCAAAATGATTGCTAGGCCAATACGTACCTTATTCCAATATACATGCCTATACAAAGAGTTTATAGTTTTTGAGATAATTAACCATTTAAGTATTCATTTGCATCTATGACCTTGACCTTTGAACCTATGACCTTTATTCATATATCAAAATGATCGATAGGCCAATACCTACAATATTCTAATATACATGCCTATACAAAAAGTTTATAGTTTCTGAGATAATTAACCATTTAAGTATTAGTTTGCATCTATGACCTTGACCTTTGAACCTATGAACTTCATTCATATATCAAAATGAGCGTTGTGCAAATGCCTACAATATTCTAATATACATGCCTATACAAAAAAGTTTATAGTTTTTGAGATAATTAACCATTTAAATATTCGTTCACAGCTATGACCTTAACCTTTGAACCTATGACCTTTATTCATATATCAAAATAATAGTTAGGCCAATATCTACAATATTCCAATATACATGCCTATACAAAAAGTTTATAGTTTTTAAGATAATTAACCATTTAAGTATTTGTTTAATTCTATGACCTTGACCTTTGAACCTATGATCTTCATTCATATATCAAAATGATCGTTAGGCCAATACCTACAATATTCTAATATACATGCCTATACAAAAAGTTTATAGTTTTTGAGATAATTAACCATTTCAGTACTTGTTTACATCTGTGACCTTGACCTTTGAACCCATGACCTTTATTCATATATCAAAATGACCATTGTGCCATTACCTACAATATTCTGATATACATGCCAATACGAAAAATTCATAGTTTTGCAGATAATTAACTATTTTGGTATTCTTGGACATCTGTGACCTTGACCTTTGAACCCATGACCCTGATCTATGTATCAAAATGATCGTCATGTCAATACCTACAAATAACTGAAAATCCTACGCCATTATCACAAGAAATGTTAAAAAAATAGCATTTTTTATCAAAGGTCAAAAACTGGGACATGACCTTGACCTTCGACCTTGACATCAATTGGAAGAAAATTGCAAGACAAGATCAACAGTGAAAACTCCATACAGTTATCTTCAGCCGTTATGAAGTTATAACAATAAATGTCTCATTTTCAAAATTATGTAATTTTACACAAAAAACGCGTAACCTATTTTTCGTCTAATTTTCATGAAAAACACAATTTTAATGTTCCTAGGTATGCTGAATCCAAATATCAAATCAAAATTTGCCTGCACCTTTTGGTTTCAGAGAAGAAGATTTTTTTGTCTTTTTGCTATTTTTAGTAACAGCGGCCATCTTGTTGGGCGTGGCCAAACCCCGAACACAATTTTGAAAGGCTGTTACCCAGGCATGATAATCACCAAGTTTCATGAAATATGGCCCAGTAGTTTTGGAGGAGAAGATTAAAATGTAAAGTTTACACACGACGCACGACGGACGACGGACGACGGACGGTGATAGATTGCAATAGCTCATCTGAGCCTTTGGCTCAGGTGAGCTAAAAAAACATTAATAAAATACTTCAAATTGATAAAAGCAATACTGTAAATTACTTTGAATTTGCCAGTACCACATTTCGAGTGCTGACCCCTAAGCATCATTTTGAGAATACGTGCATTCACAACCACAATCAAATGAATGTAAATATCAAAATCTGTGATCGATGCTCAATTATCTCCCTTACTTAAGACAATTTGTCATGTTATATATAACTTCCACTGTCATAAATGAATGTCGGCATGCATTTAAGAATTCAAGGCTTTTTACTTTTCGCTATTCTGGGAATAAACACACAATAAATGAATTAATGTCCGAGAGTCCTTGCGAAATTACGCCTTAATAAATCCCTCGCGATAAAAAAGTAATCTACAGTAAGCAACATTTAGACCTGTTGTCAAGTTTGCAAAGAAAACTGGTTGTCAAGTTGAAAGTTTACTGTTGTCATCTTATAGAGAGCAGACCGTTCACGTTGTCAATGGATCACTTTGTAAAACTCTTTTTTTTGGTTGAAAGTACATGTGTACAATGCCATTTTAACAAGATATAATTTTTACTAGTATAATTATAAGCAACCATGTAATTTTGTAATTATTTTTTACCTTAAATGTGGCAGCTACATTTGTGAAATTAGCTATACCTCCTCCAATTATTAGAATTTTACCTGAAATAGAAAAAATATAAAAACTAGAATTGCATGTAATGTGCTATATATTATGCCTTATACCCCAACCCCTTTCATTTTGACGAGCCTTGGAGGTTGACAGATCACATCATTTCTCACTGCCAAGGTTTGAATCTCACGTGCACATGGGTATAGATCATAGTTTGAGAAAGTTTGTCAGTTTGATTGAGATCAGTGGTTTCCTACACTGACAGAACTGATCTCATTGATATAAGTGAAAGAAACCTAACTGGGACCTAAAACATTATTACTCATTACTAAACTCCCTTCCTTTACTGATACCTTTGGCTTAATAGAAAAAAATCTATTTTTAATTGCAAATATTACTTTACAAACACACATAAGAATATCAAAACATCAATACGAGGTACTGATACATGTTAATGCTTTAATGCAACATTACTGACCACTACTATAGTAGCTCAGTTGGTAGCAT
Organism: Anadara kagoshimensis; assembly: GCA_021292105.1. Lineage (NCBI taxonomy): Eukaryota > Metazoa > Mollusca > Bivalvia > Arcoida > Arcidae > Anadara > Anadara kagoshimensis. The sequence goes on along the minus strand of CM037872.1, from coordinate 24,758,086 downwards.
GTTGCTTCATATGTAGGAGGTCTGGCTTCTAACCCAAGCCAGGTCTGACCAAGACTTGAAAATAGGAAGTGACTGTCCTTTTGCCAAGCACTCAATATTTAGTCATGAATATGAAAGTCATGGGGTCCTTAGGAAGAGACCTTAAAATCTGATGCCCCATGTTAAGGCAGGCATGGCTTTTTAAAGAACCTTCCCTGCACATTGTCCTGAGAGCACTGCAAAAACAACCAACCAACCAACCAAACCAAAACAACCCATCGACCCACCCACCAACCAAAATAACCCATCCACCAACCAACAAACAATGCACCCACCAACAAACAAACAACCCACCCACCCACCAAGCAACCAATTAATCTGTTACTGACCTTCAGGGTGGACTTCTAGTGTCATGAGACTCAGTATAGTTTTGGCATATTCGTATGTTTGCTGTTCACTTGGAGCCCCAGAATATTCTCCATAATTAGCCAATTCTGGTGCACCTCCCAAATCACAGATTGTGTCACTGAAACAACATGTATAATAAAATTAACATATATATTGGTTATTTTAAATTGTTCTGGGTTCATTTAGACATCATTATCATTATATATATATTGTAAAGTTTTGTCTTTAGCACGCATAACTAATTAATCATTGTCATAATGAACTAAAAATGTACTTACGCAAAAATGACAGAAGCCCCGCCTCCAGCCACCATTGTCCATATTCTTCCTGACTTGTTAAGAATAGTCAGTTTTAGTGAGGCTCCACTTTTAGCATCTAAATCTGCAATGTAGGCCTCCTACAACAAACAATTCATAAATTTAATGTTACGCCTTTTTCTTTTTGAGAGCCTCAGAGTCTAAGTTGGTTGGTTAAGTGTTGCTTAATGTCACATCAGCAATTTTTTAGCTATTCGCAACGAGAACTATTTATTAATCTCTATGGATTAATCTATGAAAAATTTCATGTATGCATGTAGAGTGCAAGTGTGTTCTATGGTCTGCCTTGTACTAGCGGGCACTCAGGACGACTTTAATGTGCTAGCTCACAGAGCGGCAGACAAGTGTACCACTCCCCCAGTGCATTATATTGATACCAGGTGAACCAGTTAAGGCCAACGGCAAGGAAAATTCACTTTCCCACATGTGGTCTGAGCGGGACTCAAACTCACTGCGGTGAGGGACCCTGGATTTGAAGACTGACGTCTTATCCATTAGGCCACCGCGGCCTCTCAGACTCTAAGTTGTCTTAAATATGCACTAGGTTTGAATCCCACTCAGGGCAAATTCTAGTGTGATATGTGTGTCAGCTCACTTGTCATAGGTTTCATCAGGTCTCCAGTTTTCTCTACCGTCTCAGAACTGACATATTCATATAAGTGAAACAATTTAATTTTAACTGCTGAATAAAACACCATTACTCCACTCCATTCCACATGCACTATAGACAAACTCGTTTAAAAGTTTCACATAAGCCATACATAGTAGATCAAAGGGTCAGACATTTCATAAAAGTGAAATACTGTCCGTGTACTTAAATTAGCACACTCAAATTTTAGCGCTCTGAGGGGGTGTAGACTAATTAGCGCATTCTTAAATTCGTGCACATAAGGCAAGCAATTTTGCCACCTTCATACAAAGATATTTTAGCGCTGCACTTAAAATAGCGCAATAGCTGGATTGCGAAAGGCGCTAATATTAGAATCCAGCTAAAATTAGAACACATACAGTAATTTTAACTGCTGCATAAAACCCCATTACTTTACTCCATTCCACATGCACTAAGGACAAATTCTATCAAAAGGTCACCATGTAGAAATAAATGCCACTTTAATTTAAAACTTTTATTCATGCAGAGGGAACAAATGACTGCAAGACAGAACTAGGGTGGCGACCAGAAGGAAAAAGAAAGAGGGGAAGACCTAAGTCCACATGGAGGAGAACAACAGAAAAGGAAAGAAATGCCACTGGATGAACTAACTGGAACACAGCCAAAGCAGCAGCAAAGAACAGACAAATGGGAGGATAGCGTTGGGGCCTTATGCGCCTTCTGGTGAGGAGAGCATTAAGAATGACCTAAGGATACACGTATAACTTTTCAGACGCTTTTCTGTTGGCATTTTAAAAAATAACTAACCTCTGGTAGAGCATCTCTTCCAAAAGGCGGCGGGAACTCCACATCGCCCCATTTAGCTTTACACAAATATTCAGCACACTGGTCAAGTTTAGCTGCTAGATCCAAAATGTAGATTTTACCTCCAGTCACAACTACAGAATACAAATATGAAATGAAAGTTAATATACATGTAACAAGTCATACTGTAAAGGGGGAAATTTTCGCGTGGGTAAAATTTCCGCTTATTTCGCGCTAAATAAATTACCACAGAAATTTTACCCACATGAAAATGTCTACTATACAGGTTAATAATCACATATATAGTATATACATCCAGTTACATTGAATACGCGAAAATTACATCCACACGAAATGCGAGATTTCAGAAATCACGAAGTTTTCACTCCGCGAAAATAATCCCCGTCACAGTAACTGAAAGGGATGCCATTTCAAAAGTGTTCAGGTCAAACAGTATACTGTATTAGAAGAAACATAAGCAGTAGAAAACTTTCATGGTTTTGATCTTTTGAAATATTTCATTGTAAGAAATTTTCACCGTTCTGACTATACAGAAAGTGGACCAAGAGAAATCAAAAATTTCCGCTGAGAAGAAATATTCGTGTTACAAGTGTTATCGTGAAAATGGCGACTGTCTCTTCTTATACAGTACTTGATCAAAACAGGAACAACCACATGGACTCCACCCACATGGCACAAATACTGTTTCTGATAGGTTTTCATAAAGATCTGTAGAATAGTTGTTAAGGTAAGTCGCGGAAAAAATTTTTGGCTGGAAGAAACGGAGTAAACACTGTAAGGTTTCTCACTTTGTTTTGGGAACATAACTATAGAAACTAGAAAAACTGTGAGCCACAAGCTCACACAAAATACCCCCCACATAACAAAAATCCATCGGATCAAATTTTTAAATAGGAGGTGCACATCTACATTATATCATAAAGATTGTGTGAAAGTTTCATGAAAATCCATTGAAGGGTTTAGGAGGAGTTGCGGATAAGAGATAGGTTCTCTAAGGTGTAAAGGAAGGACGAACGGACACCCCTATCACTATATACCCCCCACTTTTCAAGCGGGGGTATAAAAAGTGGGGGTTATAATTAATATGTTCTTGCGGCAAGCAATCATCATTTAGAAATTAAAAGTCATAAGATACCTTAAAAACTGATGACCTCTGTCCCTTTAAGTCTGGCATGCTGAAGAATCCTCATTGCAATGCCAAGAGCAGAAAAAGCATTAGGTAAAAATGTCTGCCACTTTATTCATATCTGGTGATGTTTGATAATAAGTGAAATATTCTTGTATGGAATGTAAAACCCCATTCAATCAATCAATCAATCTCCTATAGCTTGTGACATCTCAATTAGTGTATAATATCAATCATTAGTCAAGTTTATTTTTTTTTTGCGGAAAAAATGTAATTCACTGTCACGAATGCAATGACTTGAACAGTAATTATTATAATAATAATTGACAGATCTGGTATTGTAGCACTTACCTAAAGGGTTAACTTCTAAATAAGTAAAATGTAGATCTTTATAACATCCATAAAGGGAAGATATAAATTTTACCAATATACTGAAATAAAAACATCAAAAATAAAAATAAGGCTGAGTTTCAAAAACAAATGTGGAGAGGAGTAATGGAGTTTTATCCTCAATTCAATATTTTTTTAATTATGTTGAAGCTGTAGCTTCAGGGATGGTGGAGGAAACCAGAGTGTCTAGAGAGAACCACCCCCTTCAGGAAGAGAACTGACAACCTTTTTCACATTAGGATCTGTCCAAAGCGGGATTCAAACTTAGGTGGTGAAAGGAGCTGTGATCTGTAAATGTGCACTTTAGACCACTCAGCCAATGAGACCCCTGGCGATAAAAATAAAATCTGCATATTATTTCACGTCTCTTCACCAATATTTTGCTATTCAAGAGAAGATACAATTCTTATTATCTATCAATTGTTTTTCTATCCGCTGTTATTTAAAAGGCATCACAATAATCACCTATAAGTACAAAGGTTTGAATTTCACTTGGCCAGATTCTAGTGCATGTTAATTTCAAGGATGAAAGAAAATGAGTCCGAAATAAATTTGAAAAAGCATGAAATGTAACTATAATCATTTAACTGTTCTTTAATGGTTTTTACTGTGCTATCAATTCCACTGCCATGAAAACTAATCATAACACACTACTGTGTTTGTGTTATTCAGTTACTGTATACATGCAATTACTTTTTATTCACTGATGATTTAATTTTGCTATATTTGCGGATTGACTTTATAGCGTGAAATTAAATACATAGTGAATGTTTTCATGTAGCATTCCTTATACGTACAGCAAATTTTAACACTGACTGCAAATTTTATACCAGTGAATAAGTTCCAGTGTCTGAACCGCAAAATTTATTCCCCACAGAATTAAACAAATATACAGGAGATTAGGCACTACATGACAATGGAAGTGATAGTGTTATAAACACCATTTCTCTGCAGTTCAATGGTTCAGTATTTTTAGTAGATGTATTGGTAAATTCAAAGCACAGTCCAACTTGCCTAAAAGGCCACCTCTATATAAGTGAAACCTGCTTATAAAAGCCAGTAGAATTGTATACTAATTGCTCTTTATTCATATTACTTGAACTGTATAGGGAGGCCACCTGTCCAAAAAGGCCACTTTTGCTGGTTCCCTTGGATGGCCTTTATAAACAGGTTTGACTGTATTTTACCTTTGAGATTCTGCTGGTACTTTAGATAACAGAGAAGATTTGATATCCTCCAGAGATGGATCTGATCCCACTGGTACTTCTAACTTTACAGCCTGACAATTAATAAGAACATGTTATTAACTTTGTATTTAATTGACTCTAAATTATTGTCAGTATCTTGGGGAAGAAGAGTTGAGTTGAGTAATGGTGTTAAAGACAAATTTAAGATTATTTCACTAAAATCGAGATGATCAATTCTGGAGTGGTGGAGGAAACTCGGGCTGACCAGTTTGATGGATTTATCCGTTTTTTGACGGATTTGTACCATAAACATGATAAAAACAGATAAACAGACGGATAAAATGAAAAGGTCAAACTAGACAGAATTTTTTCCATTTTGACAGGTTTTTTTTTTTTTAATTAAAAGTACTAAAACTTGAAAGAGGGCAGATATCATGAAATCCAGTAGTAGGAAAGAACTGAGTCCAGCTGTATAGGCAGACTAGATAGTAACTTGGAAAGGGCAATGGAAAAAGAATGATATGGAAATGGGAAAGAAATGGTGGAAAAAGAAGTAAAAAAGAAGTGGGAATTAATAAAAAATAAGGGAAATGCAATGAAAAAAATGGTCAGATGTAAGGTGAGAAGATCCAGCTGAATTTAAGATGTTCATTATTTTTGGATAGCCTAAATTTTACAATTCTGATGTTACATGCATATCATCTTTGCAGATAGGCTTAAGGATATGTGTACCTCTATATAAATGTGGAATATCCTCATTGTTGACTGATGGTGTGATAAGTGGACTTTATAAAGAGGGTCAATACTTCAAAAGTTAAGTATTTCTTTTCTTTTAATTAAGGCCTTTGTCTCAGGTGAGCTAAAACTTTCGCTAGACCATGTAGCCTAGATGGGTTTGCCATTTTGGGAAGTTTACTTTGGAATGAAATTGGACATAAACAATCAACAACATCTACATTTTGGGGAAAAAAGAAAATATTGGATTTAGTCATTTTGACATCTTTTAATTATTATTTTACTGTACTGTATGTACAAATTTGTTTCAAATGAGTCTCATCCCAAGATGTACATTGAATACACATCACCAAATATGTAACTGCCACCTATTATACAGCTATACAAGCTAAGCCAGAATATGAATTTTTTGTCACTTTTCCTTAATTTTTCCCCTAAATTTATATTGTTAGTAAATTTGGGAATTTTTTTTCCCTACAAAAATGAATACTTTTGGCATTGGGAATGGGTAATAATTGGTGAGTAAAATTCCTAGATCTGATCATAATACCTAACTGAAAATCCATATTTGGTCTTTGCAACCATTTGTTTATTATACCACATAAAAATATTAACCATACCTTAGCGTCCACATCACCGATATCAATACCACCTTCATGATGAAATAGGATTGTATCTGCATATCTTTGTGAGTATATACATACATAAAACTCCTCATTCTGAAACAGAAGATAGGATAAACATAAGTTTGTTAAGAATTTGTACAGTTTTTACTTATTACAATTACAGTCGAACCTGCCCCTAAGACCACTTCTATATCATGGCCCCTGCTTTTAAAGGCCAGTAAAATCTTATTCCAATTTCTTTTTACTTATGTTATTTCAACCTCTATATAAGGGGCACTTGTACCAAAAAAGCCAGTTTAACTAGTTCCCTTAGGTGACCTTCATTACCAGGTTTGGCTATAAATTATGATTGCTTCCTATATGCACTGATTGACAGAATTCTCAGGTATCTTCCAATGACCTCCTTAGTAATTGAATTTTATGTCACAGTCAACATTTTTTCACTTATATCTAGACTACATCATTTCAGGGATCATGGAGGAAACTGGAGTGCCTGGAGAAAACCACTGAACTTCAGCAAGCAAACTGACCAACTTCTTTCTCATCCTAGGTTCTGCCGTAGAGTGATTCTAACCTAGACAGTGAGAGGTGCTGTGATCCATATGTATAATATTTGGACCACTCTGGCACCTCACTTATTGCCACACTATTTTGAAGTCCCAAAATCCATTTTGTTTATGTTTTTCTTCATAAGTCTCCCTCAATTTATCACCAAACCCCTTTATAACACTAAAATTTGACTGAACAAATGGTGGCAATTAGTCGAGGTTATACTGTATATCTATGTCACTAGTTATTATGATTTTGAAAGCTATATGTGTTTAACTGATTACAAGGCTGTTCTGATTATAGTTTAGTACCTCTACATGTATTTGTAAAGATAATTCAGTATGGTTGTTACCTGCTGATGAGCTACAAATGGCTCAATGACAAAGTTTTTCAGTTTTCCTCGAGCAGCTCCAACCTACAACATATACAAAGAATACATTTTAAATATTTTACAAAACAGGGCCATTCCAGTAAAACAAAGATACATTTGTATTCTGAATATTAGTGTCTGGATCATCTCATCAAAGTTTTTAGGACCAGCATTTAAAATGATACATCCCACATGAAACAAAAATTCTGAATCTTGTCTGAATATTTCTGAAAATATCTGAATTTATTCTGAATATTTCTTTTCTTTTTTCCTAAAGGTTAAAATCTAGAATTTTTTTTACACCAAAAATAAATGTCTGAATTTTTCTGAACAGTTTCATTTACAATCTTTGTTCTCACCCAAAATTTTCCGACAAAATTCAGACAACATTTTTCCTAAAGATTAATATCATGAAATTCTGTTCTGTTCAGTTTTATAATGTGGGAAATTTAAAAAACTTACAGTATAAATTTAAAGCATTTTAAAGACTTTAAGAATCATATCTTTACCTTTTATTCAATAAGAACATGTTTTACATTACATAATTATTCTGTAGAGAACATTGATATTCATGTATTCATTGGGTTAGAATTTCATGGTTTTTTATTTTAATTGATAAAAATTTGTCAAGAATAAAAATTGTCTTTTGTGCAATTAATGGAAGGGACAAATTTGCATTGACATTAAATTTGGTTGAATTTAGTAACACAGGGCAATAGTGACATTTAGTCCCACAAACGTGAGTAGTTTTATAGTACATGTACATGTATTTTGCTTTAAGCTCACTTGTAAAAAGTTAAGAAATTATGTGAAGTAATGTCATATTGTAAACCTGAGGGTTGTAAGGTGTTCAATGTTGATCTTTTTTCTTAATAAATTCGAAGTTTTTTTTTATTAAATCTTAGTTTGTTTTAATTTTACAGACATTTTTTTACAGACAATGAAATGATTACGAGCTGCAATTGAACAAAAGGAATTAAAAACAAATTCATTCCATGGATGATTCTAATTTAGCTAAAGTACATTTGTGTTTCTTCTATTTACCGGTATCCCATTTCAACATCTTCAAAATATTTGGATTTCCACAATTTTGGTTTTCAAGAGCATAACTGATAAGGAATTTTATTCTGAAAGGGCCGTCTAGTGCTGCAAAATAACAACACTTTTTGTAATAATGGAGTTTGCCAGTGTACCATGTGATACCCCATAACATTTCTGGGGAACGATTATTACCATTAGAGATGGAATCACTTCAGTTCATGTTGTCCCATGAAAATGACATTAATTACTCTGGGAAATTTTGACAATTTTTCCAAAATGTTCAACAAATTCATCAAGGGGTATTCATCACATGGACTCCATTAGTTACATGTCATTAAGTTGGTTGGTTGGTTGGTTGAATGTTGCTTAATGTCGCATCAGCATTTTTTCAGCTATTCGAGATGAGAACTATTTTATTAATCTCTATGGATTAATCTATGAACAAGTTCAAATATGCATGTGAAGTGAGAGTGTGTTGTTTGGTCTGCCTTGTACTAGCGCACACTCAGGGCAACTTTAAGAAGCTAGCTCACAGAGTCAGTATGCTGCAGTCAAGCGTACCACTCCTCCAGTAACGTTATACTGATACCAGGTGAACCAGTAAAGGGCAATGGCAAGGAAAATTCACTTTTCCACATGTGGTCTTAGCGGGGCTCGAACCCACAGGGGTGAGAGACCCTAGATTTGTATACTAACGTCTTATCCATTAGGCCACTGTGGCCTCCCTACATGTCATTTAGTAAAGCCTATTGATCTAAGTACCAGTAATCACAGGTTGAAGTACTTTACAATTTTAAATAATACTGTAACTCTGTAACGTCAATAAATGCCATTTTATTTCTCGGGATAAATTAATCAATCGAAATTATATAAAATATTATCTGTGATACTGTAATCACCAGCTGTTACAGCTGATTAAACACCATATATCCAAACATCGGAAAACCAATAACTTAAAAGAAGTCGGAAAACCAATAATTGAAAAAACAAACTGTTTAATACATATATTGATTCCACGTCTTAACGAGCCAATATCCTCGATTAGTTTCTTTATAGTGTTACTACATAGCAATTTACTACTGAATCTCAGACAGCAAAAATATCAATAGTTGGTCAAATATATTGCAGGAAAGTAAATACAGGGATTTTTCTGGCCATTCACAGAGATTAGTAAAAGGACCCATTCTGAGTGCCAAAAAGTGCACATTTTTTCCCTGGTAAAAAAACCCATTCTGCATGCCAAAAAGTAAACATTTTTTCCCAGTAAATAGACCCATTCTGAGTGCCAAAAAGTAAACATTTTTCCCGGTAAAAGGACCCATTCTGAGTGCCAAAAGTACACAATTTCTTAATTTTTAAGGGCAAAAACTCTATGTTTCATAAAAAATTTAGGTGGCATTAAAACATGACAAAACCCCCATTTTTCAACCATAGTTTGTATATGTTCATAATAACCTACATTTAGACATACAATCAATCATTTTTTCTCTGTAGCAGTATAATACATGTAGAGGATAACTAAAACACTAACATCTGCTTGCAGTGATTTATTCGATTAGGAGTGTAAAACAAGAATCATTATACAGGGTTCATACAGACATTTAAACTCCACATTTAAGGACTTTTTAGGGTCTTTTCAGGGTCTTATTTGCAAATTTAAGGCCTAATCAGAGGTACAATTGTAGCAACAAAAATATTGGTGCAAAGGCAATTAAATCAATAAAACAATTACTTACATGTCAATAGTAACAACACTTGAAGTGGATAAGGTTGAAGTTGGGCATTTGGAAGGGCCAGGTATCTTTAAATTGCTCCTTTCAAGTAACTTATTAAATAATATCAGTGTATTTGCAACCTGACTTAATATCCAGATATAGACACCCACCTGCCAAAATTCAAAGGCTTTTTAGGGCCTTCAGGATAAATTCAAGGGCTTTTTAGGGTCAGACTTGTTTTTAGGGTCTTTTTAGGGCAAACCTCAAAATTTAAGGACTTTTCCAGGCCTGTACGAACCCTGTTATACTATTTAGAGTCAATGAAAAATAATGAAAGAATATCATGAAATGAGGTCAAAATGAGTAATTTCTTTTTCCCATTATAATTTATATGTTGATGTTGAATGTTGCATAACGTCGCATCAGCAATTTTTCAGCTATTCGTGCCAAGAACTACTTTATTAATCTCTATATATGTATTAATCTATGAACAAGTTTGTGTATGCATGTGGAGTGTGAGTGTTTTATGGTCTGCCGTATACCAACACACACTCGGAGCGACTTTAAGGTGCTAGCTCACCAAGTCAGTATGCTACAGACAAGAGTACCACTCCCCTAGCCACATTATACTGCAACCAGGTGAACCAGTAAGGCCAAAAGCAAGGGAAATTCACTTTCACACATGTGGTCTGAGTGAGTCTCGAACTCATAGCAGTGAGAGACCTTAGATTTGTAGATCAATGTCTTATCCATTAGGCCACCACAGCATCGCCATTATATCATGCATATGTATTTTGTTGATTGATTTTCCCAATATTCATTCTGAGGTCCCTTTCCCAATGGGGCAAAAAAATCCCTGTAATGTGTCGTTTAGAAATAAGAGTGCAGGAGTGGAGTAATGGTGTTTTACACCCATCACAATCAAAAGTCAGTTTTGAGATATGGTGGAGGAAACCAGAATTCCTGAAGAAAAAGCACCCAACTACAAAAACTAAACTAACAAACTTTTTCCCCCTAAATTTTGTCATATATCACCAGTGGCAACTTGAAAAATGTTGTATACCTACTTACTGCAAAAAGATAAAATGTGACGCAGCCTGATAATCAGAGCTGATAGCATGGCCAGATATAAAATTTGTATTCTTGAAAGTCTTTGAAAATGTATAAACTGATTCTCCTATAGCTATAACTTTTAAATTTATTATTTTTAATTAACATTTATTATTTTTTAAATAACATTTATTATTTTTTAATTAAATTTATTATTTTTTAATTGAATTTATTATTTTTAATAACATTTATTATTTTTAATAACATTTATTATTTTTTAATTAAATTTATTATAAAAAAAAAAATTATTATTTTTTAAATAAAACTTATTATTTTTTAAATAAAAATTATTATTTTTTAAATAAAAATTATTATTTTTTCACTGATCATTGTGTGAATTATTAACACTCTTTATCTTATTTCAGATAAAAATGTCTCCAAACTTTGGTGAAAACGTCCCATATTTTCAAATAAAATCCTGGACTGTTTTGTCTATGTCTTAGATTTCCATTTTTGAGTTATCACATACATGGGAAACTGGGAAATTAAGTTACACAAATCACAATCCAGAAGCAAAGTAAAAACTTTGAAACCAACAAAATATATTAAACATATGAACTTCCACCAGAGAAGTGAGGTCGGGTGCTCCGGAAGGGTAAGAACCTCCTGTTTAGCTAGCTACACCCATCACGTGTTTTATCAGAATTGAGTGTAATGTGATTTAATTTATTTTGACAAAGTAAAGTATATTCTTACCTGAAAATCTTTACCTAGTTTATTGGTCAGCCATTCTTTGACACCATTCAAGTCTGTACCAGCTTTAATAAGTCCAAGCTTTCCACGCCGTTTTATCAGCTGGTCCGGCTTGACCACAAGTTTCTGTATAAATAAAAACACAAAAAATAGAAATCAGTTATTTATCCCAATCATTGCAGCACATCTTTAGGAAGAATGCTATGTTTAAATGTTACAAAGATATAACTTTTCTTACTTTACCTAAAGCTGGTTGCATCTCAATATAAGTACATAATCTTTAAAATAATAATTATGATCATAAATCTTTAAGGGAATTTCTTTCCTTTAGTAAGCAGGGTCAAGTAGCCCATGGCTCCTAAAACTAAATTTTACATTTTGTATCTATTGATTAATATTACAACTTTATTTTTGAAGATAGCTTGGCCCCCAACTGAAAATAGTTAAGCTACATCCCTGGTAAGTATAGTAAAACCTTGTTATAACCCTCCCAAATAACTTACTGCCTCACTTATTGCCAAATAATTTTTAAATCCCAAACTCTGAATTGTGGGTTCAAACCCTAAGTGAGTCTGACCAAAGACATTAAAGTGGGCAGTGACTGTTCTTTTACCAAGCAATCAGTATTCTGAAATAAAACTCATGGTTCTTACAGATAGGAATTTACAATAACAAGGGCCCGTGTCACAGTAGGCATGTCTCGATAACGAATCCTGCTGAATAATGCTATCAGCACAACACACAGGCAAAATTTCTGCACCCGACTGTTAACTTCTCAATATAAGGGAAATACTCTTGACTGGGGCATTAAACACCATTACTGAATTCAACACCAAACTCGAATTGAATTCCACAATATGTTAGCTATTATAATATTGAATAGTTTCACATTTATTTCGTAGCTAAGGTTTTCCAAAACTTAAATTTAGAAATTTTTTTAATTATGAATAAACATTTTAACACAACTAAAAACAAATGTTATACGGTTGAAATTATCTTAAAAATTACACCTTCAATTCCTGACTATCTTAAATAATCACAAAATTATAAATAAAGATATCAAATTTGTCAGATGAAAGTTAAGCAAAATCTTCATTAAAGATCAAATGTTTGTGAAACCAGAGCCTGTACAAACACTAATATAGCAGTTTCTTGTATTATATTACAGGTACAGTCAAACCTGTCTATAAAGGCCACCAAAGGGAATCAGTAAAAGTGGCCTTTTTGGGCAGGTGGCCTTTATATACAAGTTAAAATAATTTGAATAAAGGACAATTGGGATACAATTCCCTACTGGCCTTTATAAGCAGGTGGCTCTTAGATAGAGGTGACCTTTAAGACAGGTTGGACTGTAATTGAAAAGAACATCAAAATTTCCAGAAAGTTAGATTGAAAATGCAAGGATATTTGCAAATTAATAATTTTTTGTCCTAAGAATGTAACAAGATGAGCTTAAATGCTGGTAATATCTACCTGGTTCCCAGATGAAATTTTTTACAGAAATATAAAAAGACAATAACGTTATTATTTGTCTTGGCTCAGTTAAAAATGATATAGTGATATTTTACTTGTTAATGATATAATGAAGTTGTCATATAAAGTCACATTAGTGAAACAAATGGTTAACATAAAAGTTATGAAAAAAATCCAGGCTGTGACATTAGAGTCAAGATGTGGGGCATTGCTAAATTCTTAAGAACTGTGCACTACTGTAAAAACATTTTTTTTTTATTTTTTTTTTTTTGGGGGGGGGGGGGGGGGTAATTTTGTCAAATTAAATAGAGGGATTTCAGTTTTAATACAAGTCAAAATGTGGGACATTGCTAAAATATGAATAAAATTGTACTACTGCAAGATCACAAATATTCATGGGGGATTTTTTTTTGTTGATCAGCAATATCACAAAATTTAAGGTCAACTATTTTTTAATTACTAAGGTCCCTAATTTCTTTCTTTTTTTTCACAAAGCACAATTTCAGGAAATTTGCCATGAGAACCCTACCTGCACATTGCCCTTAGCACACTGCAATGGTAAAAATTTCTGCCAATTCACCTATAGCTGGTAACGTCTTGATATAAGTAAAATATTCTTGGCAGGGACACAAAACCCCTTTCAATCAATCAATCTTTAGATGGGCCTTCTTAGAGGGATGGACGGGTTAGGGCAACTTACAATGTTATGTGAAAACACGTCTTCCTTATGCCATTATCAATGATCAACAATATCAACCCTAAAGGTGATCAGTCTTAATGAGTCTTAATGTGTGTGTGTGTGTGTGGGGGGGGGGGGGGGCACATACATGTGTGAGTGATTGAGAGATAAAGTGAAATGGTGCAATGGAGTCAAATCATTACCTATGTTCATTCAAGTATTTTTCAGATGGGGCCAAAAAATAAATCCTCTAAAAGATAACATAACATCAATATTTTTACATTTATATAATGTAAAATATAGCCCATTAAGGTTTAACAATGAGGTACTTCAACAAAATAAAGATGAAAAGGCCCTGTATAAGGCCACATGACAGTAAAATTTCATTGCTTCTTAATAAAGTTAATTTTACCTGTTACTGTATGTAAGGGCCACCTGATCATAATGGCCACTTTTACTAGTTTAGTGGCCTTTATAGACAGGTTTGACTGTATAAGTGAAATAATTTTAACTGGGATCTCGTCAATCTGACTGTTTATTATCTTCTACTAACCTCTGATAAAAGCCAAGGGTTATCCTGTGTTAATCTATCCCAATTTACATCTTCTGTAACTGTGGCAACTCGGTTTTTTACTGCTTCATCTTTCAGAAAATTGTTCAGGAGTTCTTTCCCTTTGCATTCAGAAATGGCTTTAGCAGACATGACTTAATGAGGTTTCTGAAAAAGAATGAAGAGAAATAACAGATGCAAGAGACATTGTTAACCAGGACACTTTTCTCTATATAAGGAAGGATCTTGTTGGTTTGTAGTGTTGTTTAATATCGCAGCAGCAATTTTTTAGCTATTCGCGAAGTGTGTAAGTTTATTAACCTCTAACCCTGATTAATCTAAAAACAAGTACATGTGTGAGATGTTAAAGTATGTTTATGGTCTGCCTTGCACTCATGGCGTCTTTTAAAGGTGCTAGCTTAAAGTCAGAATAATGCAGACAAGCACACCACTTCTCTAGACATATTATCCTGACACCAGGTGAACCCGTCGATACCCTGTTCTCTTAATATTGATTGCCAGGCGAGGAAGCAGTATCTCAAAATTTGAAGCCAAGTGCATGACCCGTCTGGGTTTTGAAGCCAAGTGTATGACCCATCTGGGTTTTGAACCCAAAGTCTCTGCTCTCAGGCTGGACATTTTACGATACGCTTGAGCATACTCTATTGTTTGAAAGTCTGTTAGTTTGCTTTTAGCTGTCTGGGTAGCTCAGTGGTAGAGCACTCACCTACAGTGTGGGAGGTCCCGGATTCAATACCTGGTCCCTGGTGTGACCCTGCATTTTTCTCTTTCCTGATACATTTAGGGGACCCTGGGAAGTGGTCAACAAACATAATGGCCCCAGGGTGGAACCTGGTGGCTTCAATTCAAGGGAGTTATATCGAAAAAAGGAAGGGAGGAATGTAGCGGTCTGGGTAGCACAGTGGTAGATCACTCGCCTATAGTGCGGGAAGTCCTGGGTTTGATCCCCAGTCCGACCCTGCATTTTTTCTCTTTCCTGTTACAGATGAACATATGTGTCTGGTTTTCTCTGGGTCCTTAAGTTTCCTCTAACATGATGCAATGTTCAACCCAAAAATGTAGTAAGTAGTAAAAATAGGGTTCATGCTTTCAAATATGGGGTAGAAATAATAATTGGAGTAATTTTATTTGGAGAGATCAGTATTAAAACATTCACACCACCTAATGCATGTCATATTATATATCTTGCAACCTATAATCAGTAAGTTTAAGTCAAAGAAACAATATATAATGAATAAAAAAGAGGTAGAACCAGATTTATTCAAAACTCAAAAAAGACTGAAAAGATGGACCATGGTTGGCCTAACAGACAGTATTTTTATTTCTAAGGGACAAAATAAATATTTTGGGACCAATGACGCAATTAGGACCCCTTCTAGATTGAAAACTGAACATCATAGATAAATAGAAAAGAATCTTGACTTGAGCATCTCCACTCTTTATAAAAAATGGGATATAAAAATGGATGTTGCATAAAACTAAAAGTCATCATGGCTGAAGGAAAACAACATCAGTTAACAAACAAAAACCATAAAAATTTGGGCGGAAGTAAACACAAGTTACAAACTAAATAAAATTGGGAGAGGTCATTTGAACGAAATATCTAAATCTGAGTAGGTGAAAACGGAAATTTCTACAGAAAAAGATTTATGAGGTAGGAGATCAAATGCACTTTAAATAAAATGTCATTGGGTAAATATTGACTGTTGGTTGAGATAAGTCTGACAATTAGAATGTACATATAGGCATTTATATATCCCTACACTGCTTATATATGGCTACAGTAAAATATACTATAATGACCACCTCTATATAGTAAAATCTGTCTATAGAGGCCACCCAAGGAAACCAGTACAAGTGGCCTCTATGGACAGGTGACCTTTATATACAGGTTCAAATAATATGAATAAAGAACAATTGGGGATACAATTCTACTGGCCTTTAAAAGTAGGTGGCCTTTGTATAGAGGTGACCCAGGGATTTATCAGGGTCTTTTGGGAAAAGGCCCTAAACTAAAAATTGGGAAAAACTATCAACTTTCTGCTCATTTTGGGAAAACTTCGACATCATGTCAGAAGTCGGTTTACTCACGACATCGGAAGCCTTTGATGTAGAAGCAGTATTTTCATCTTGCTTTGCAGATGTTGTTTTAAAATAATCTAGAATACTTTACTTCATTTTGCTGATTGGGGGGCTTTCACAAAATTTACTTTCCTTTTCGTTTAAAAACAACACAATTTTCAAATTGGGAATTTTCTCAGCTGATTTTGGGAAAAAACCAATGTTTTTTACATTGGGAATGGGGCCGAATTTCGGCCCTAAATAGGTCCTTGATGAATCCCTGTGACCTTTAAAGCAGGTTGGACTGTATAGTAAACCTGCTAGACATGGACCACCTCTATATAAAGACCACTGCCTATACAACAAGAGCTCTATAGGCCACCTTTATATAAATACCACTGTCTATACAGTAAAACATGCTGTAATGACCACCATTATATAAATACCAGTCTATACATGCTGTAACAATCATCTCTATATAAATACCACTGTCTATACAGTAAAACATGCTGTAACAATCATCTCTATATAAAGACCACTGTCAGACATTAATTTGTTGCTATATTTAGACATGGTCATTGCACATGCTGAAGTAACATATAGACTGTTTATGAAAGAAAAGAAGGATTGTAATAGCTATGATATAGTAGATACAGTGCTGTAAGACAACCTCTATATAAAGACCACAGTCTATATAGTAAAGCCTACTAGATGTGCATCACCTCTATATAAAGACCACTGTCTGTAACCCGCTATAATGACCACCCCTATATAAAGACCAGTGATTTGGCATACTATTACTGCATATTACATTTTACTTGTGAACATGTACTTACCAGCACAGATATGGAAGCGTCTCGATATAAATCGATTTTAACTAACATAAAAAAACTTAAGAAATCTTCCACACACTAACTCATATAATATATAAAGATATATATATCCAATCTTCACATGTTGTAGTACATATATATATTCATGTGCCAATATATATAGTCAAACAACAATGACCTGTCTGCTTGACCTTTACTATGGAAGAGTGATTTTTATATGTAAGATTAGTTCATAATTATAAACACTATTACTATTTTATACACTTGTATTGTTTATGTATTAATTGTGAATCCTAACACTACCCATATAATGGGTCCATACTTCCTATATGAATATTCCTAATGAAAGGTCAAGCTGACAGGTCAATGTTGTTTGACTCTATATAGATCATGTATGTATTATACTTATTTGCAGACTCATAAATTATGCAGAATTTCATAAAACTGTCAAAGTGACCATAAACAAACAAAAAACAACTATAAAATGTCCAAAAATTATGAACTGACCAACAATAACAGAAAGATGACAGTCTGACCTGTACATAAAGTCCCTTGTAGTACATGTATAGGCAAAGAACAATGACCTGTCTGTTTGACCTTTATCAAGAATAATCATATATGACAATCCACCCAGGACATGGGTAGTGGTATGAATATAGGCAATGTACATTTCCCATGACTAATGAAATAAACAACTTTGTTCCCTGTACATAGATCATATATATATGCACTGGACCATAAAAATATTCAAATTAAAGGTCAAGCGGACAGGTCAATGCTGTTTCCCTATACTAGTACGCTTGCACTTATAAATTAATGTGTGTCCATGACCAATGTCCAAGTCCACACATACCGTAAGTGTTCTCAGACATTAACTTACCAAAATCTATATAAAATGTCATTTACTGTAATCATGATGATATGAAATATGACAAAACTGACCAGGGTAAAAAATCATTAATAATCTAACATAGGTTTTAAACCACTACCGTAGCCCAGTTGGTAGATGCTCTCTCCATATGTGGGAGATTGTGGGTTTGAACTCTGGTCTAGTCTGGCCAAGACTTTAAAATAGGTAGCGACTGTTCTTTCTCTAAGTATAATTGGCATTTAGAAAAGAAAGTCATGAAGTCCGTTGGGACTTAGGTTTTTCAGTACCCTGTCCTAGATTAAATATGGTTCACTTATCAAAAAATATAATAAATATCCTCCAGTGCGAAAAATGACGAAAAAATATCCTCCAGTGATGAAAAATGACCTAACTCAGACCTGCACCAAAAGTGCTAAAAAATTAACATTTGTCCATGATTAAGGCTTCATAAGTACCCTGTCCTCAGTTAACAATAGTTCACTTACCAATAATATAAAATATCCTCCAGTGATGAAAAATGACCCATCTCAGACCTGCACCAAAAGTGTTAAAAATTTAACATGTGTCTATGATCTTGGCTTCATAAGTATCCTGTCTTCAGTTAACAATAGTTCACTTACCAATAATATATAAAATATCCTCCAGTGATGAAAAATGACCTAACTGGGACCTGCACCAAAAGTGCTATATATACTAGTACTTCAATATGTGTCCATGGTCCAGTCTTACTATATAGATCTATATATGCACTTCGGATTATAAGAAACTAAAGAAAACTTTCCTATAACACATTAAATATATTATATTTACTTTTGTCTTACCTAGCTTACTTTGAAGTTTGTCCTCCGTTTAATCACCTAACTCTCAAGTGTGTCCTTAGTTAACTTACACTATTTATAGATATGCTAGCCTAAGTGTTTATTTCAATGTCAAATAAATCAGTACAAATGAACCCCAAAAATTGATTTTCCCCCTCCATGTTACCACGGAAATCAACCACCATTTCAGGAGACAGCCTGACGTTTATTAACATTGTAACTAAAATCAATACGATATCAGCTCTTACATTAGGTCTCTATATAGCACTAAATACACAAGATGGTTAATCCCTTGTGCTTATAAGATTTCCCAAGTTGTAAAGAAACAGGTCCATTGGTTTTGTGACCACCAATCTGCCTTCAACAGTAAACAAAACAGGGCTCTATCTCTCTATTTTGCTCTCTCTCTCTCTCTCTCTCTCTCTCTCTCTCTCTCTCTCTTGTGCTTATAAGATGTCCAAGTTGTAAAGAAACAGGTCCATTTTTTGTGATCACCAATCTGGGTAGTGAACAAAAACAGGACTCTCTATCTCTCTATGATGCACTATCCCCCCTCTTTCTCTCTCTTGTGCTCATAAGATTTCCCAAGTTGTAAAGAAACAGGTCCATTTTTTTGTGATCACCAATTTGCCTTCAACAGTAAACAAAAAACAGGACTCTATCTCTCTATGATGCACTATCCATCTCTCTTTCTCTCTCTTCTCTTGAACTCACCAAAGATTTAAAGTTAAAATCAGGAGACCACTATTCTGCCTTGGGTAGATGACTAAAACAGGATACACAAACACTCTCTCACTCTCTCTCCAAAGTTATCATACATAAAATTAACTCCAGGTATGGTAGAGGATTTTATAGATAATAATAAAATAAAAACTAACGAGACAGCATGATTGTTCATATCGTAATATATTTCGAATACACAGTACATGTTTTCCTTCTCAAGCTTTATTCCAAATATATTGTGATATGAAGAATCATGCTGTCGTTAGTTTTTATTTTATTATCAATACACATGTATACATAATCTATATGAGCCCTTATCAATTATATTTCCAATATAACATCAATATGATTATGAATATTTTATGGATATGAATTGGGATGAATACAAATAAAATTCATTCATTCATTCATTCAATCAAGTAATTGTTCATTCATTCATTCATTCATTCATTCATTCATTCATTCAATTCATTCATTCATTCATTCATTCATTCATTCATTCATTCAACCAATCAATCAATCAATCAATCAATCAATCAACCTTTCATTTGCCAATAACTGAACTACCAAACATAAACCAAGACTTACATGAAGATAGACCTGATCTGATAGCTTGCTCTCCTGTATGACATGTAATAGTAACGGATGATCTGTCCTATTTAACTTCCATGCAAGGGAGGATCAAGCCTTGTACTTTTAGTTGTTTTACATCATGGAAACCAAGATAATATTTTACTGTCATAGGTTATCATGATGAATCAATGATTAAAGGCCAACACAAACAAATAGTGTGTTTGTCATAGGTGTATCATGATGAATCAATGATTAAAGGCCAACACAAACAAATATTGTGTTTGTCAAGTGATTTTGTTTGCCCTAAATTACTACTACATAAAGTTAGTTTCCCCTAGGAAAATGACTAAAATTTTCCAATTTGACCATTAAAATCCCCAAATTAACAGCAGGTCATATGGAAGTGGCTATATTTCAAAACATCACATTTTCCAAATTTTAAAGGCAGAAGGTAGGTCACTGGTAAATCACTGTTGTCTTAGGTGTATAATGATGAATCAATGATTAAAGGCCAAACAAATAGTGTGTTTCCGAGATAAACCAAACAAGCCCTAACTTTACTGGGATTCTGGGACTACCCAAATTTTTTTCTTACAATGTTTTAAATTAGGTGTATACTGTATCTGTTATCAATTAAAGCATCAATCTAATTGTACAAAAAATTCAATTAAAAACAAAAAAATCTACTTATACACGTACTTCTAATGGCCAGCTAACGTTATGACAAAAGCACATACAGTCAAACCTTCCTCAAAGGTCAACTTCTTATAAAGGTCAGTAATTGTTCTTTATTTATATTTTTGAACCTGTACATAAAGACCACCTGCCCACTTTTACTGATTCCCTTGGGTGGCCTTTATAGACAAGTTTGACTGTAATTATTTCAGACCTAGGCCAAATCAGTTAAACATCATTTTTCCACAAAGTATCACTGGATCCATTATAACTTAGGTGCACTGTGTGTGACTTTGATGTGATGAAATGGTGATAAAATAGTACTTTTAGATAATTCTAATATATCATAATTGTGGTTCATTTGGTGTATCCAGGACAGGTACGTCACTCAACAGGTGAGATAACGAGTTTAAATGCAAAAAAATTAATTGATAAAACCCATAAGAGTGATATAGAGGTGATTAGAAACTTTTAAATAAAACGATGAAATACTATATGTGGTCTTGACCCTGTAAAAAGAAGTCAATAAAAGCTATAAAATAATGGCATAGAGATGATCAGAAACCTTAAATAAAACAAATTTTTATATGTGGCCTTGACCTTGTCATGCACATAGCCTTAAACAAAACATTCAAATGTCATATTACATACATACATGTGTACATGTTCATGTCTATACACACAAAAGACAAAGTTTCTTTTGTAACTTACATACATGTATAAATACTACATATATGTATATATAACACATGAATAACATGCATTAGTTCATGGATGCTTGAAAGGGGTTTTACATTCCAGTCAAAAGAATTTCACTTATATCGAGACGTCACCCGCTATAGATAAAGTGTCAGAAATGTATACCTTTGCAGTGTGCTCAGAGCAATGTGCAGTAAGAGTTCTTTAAAGTGCCATGCCTGTCGTGACACAGGACATAGGTTTTTAAGCTCTCAATGCTTGGTGAAAGAACAGCAACTACCTATTTAAGTTTTGGCCAGACCCAGCGGGGGTTTGAACCCATAACCTCCCACATCTAAACTGAACATTAGCCTACATTAGGCAAAAACAGTCACAGCAACCTTCAATACAAGGTTTTATTTCAACCACTTGTACAAATAAATTAGATTAATATCACAGGGATTAAGATGAAGGGACCCAGTAGCCCATTGGACTAAAAATGAGTCTGGGTCACTAAATTTGACATATTTTAGCTTTACTAGTATATTGGGCTACAACTTCTTTCCTGAAATGAGCCTGTCCCTGACTCAATATAGGTAAGCTAATTTAAAGTTTCATCCCTGTTGCTCTCCTGAAGACACTTAGCATCACTAATAAACACTAAATTAAATAATATCTACCACAAGACAACAGCAACCAGGAAGAGAACTTCAGTCCTGAAATATGATCACTCCTATTGACAATATACCGGTAGGTCAAAATATACCAGTACATAAAACTGCATATACACCGGTTTTGACATGTGTATAATGGTCAAAAACATCGCGTGTCTTGTCATGATTTCAATTAAATTTCAAAAGCACTTACCAAGGTAATTTTATGATGAAAATCACTCCAATGTGTTAGTAAAAGTGTTGTCTTTTGAAACACCTGTACACTATTGCATCACAAATATCAGTAAACAAGAATGCAGTTGGATATTGTAACGATCGATCACGCCACCAAAATGAAAACATCCAACATGACATGCAACGAGAAATTCAACCTTTAACCCGGAAGTATATTAGAATACAAAAACCAATACATCTTTACGTTAAAAACAATAAGTATCTGTGCTTTAAACGACTTTATTTTTACTTTTAAATGGAACGATACAAAAAGTTTATTATTTAAACCATTCTTAGGTGTTCAAAAACCTTTAATTTTCTAAGAAAACAAAACGAAACTAGCACTGAGTGAGACTGTCGGTGTTAGGAAATTTACCTCCTGTACCAAAATGACCGAACCCGTAGGTGAAGTTTCAATGACAAGTATTATTCGATTATTGAACTCGCTCATTAAAATTGAATAAGTTATATTAAGTCTCCGGGATTAATAATTATCATTATTAATCAAATAAATCTATACGGCATTTATGTATTATTAAACAGTTAAATGAAACAATATAGGAGGGATCATGAGGAGGCGGGAGGAAACACTTGGAAAAAACCCACTTAGTCACCAAGTGCCCCGACTGAGGCCGGATAGAACCCAACCCTCCCGAATTCCTTTTCCTTGCTAAAAAGAGCGGACGTTTTCTCCAGGTACATGTACAACAATGTTCTCCACCATGCCAGAATGGACCCACTAGATTTAAGTGAGAGAATCTTGGCTGGGGCGTGTAAATTGAGGGGCCTCCAGACCTAACGACGGCTTGCAAATCAGTGTGGGTTTTTTTTCGGACCAGGTTCGAATATTCTATCGGGCGTGATCTTAATGTGGGGAAGTTTGTCATTTCGCTTTCCAAAAGGTCTGCGGTTTCCTCCAGGCACTCCGGTTTTCCCTACCGTCCAATTGTTATATCGTGAAAACACAGTCACTGCTTATGTATGGAATTCGAAAGTCACATTAATTAGTTAAACTCAATTTATCTCAGTTAAATTAAGTTTATCTCAGTTAAACTTAATTTAACTGACAAATAATTCACATGAACTGGACTATCTCTTATTAACTGGAGATAAACCTGGTTATTCTCATTTTTGTGACTTTCGCGTCAGTTAATGGTAGTTGTAACTATTATTAACTGACAATTTTCATTAACTGCAGATAAGTTGAATTGTTCAGTTCATGCGAGATAATAATATATTGATGATGTAATAAAGCATGTGTGACTTTACATGTTCAAGAAATTAAAAATTTATATAAATACACACATGTGGAGATCCTCTAAATGTCTATTTGTATTCACCATTAACAAATTAAGCTGACAATTGTATATTTTTTAGAGGAATTTAGTGCTTGAATATATTTATCAAAAAATATGAACAATTGATACTTTTATATAATTTTTTTAATTTAAAAGTTAATAATCAACCGAATATGTAAATTATTCAGTGATGAATAGTTAAGAGAATATTTAAATTATTCAGTGATGAAAAGTTAAGCAATTTTAACACTGTTTAAGCATTCTGTTTTAGATTTTAATAAACATGATACAAGACACACTTGTTTACCTTATCATTTTCATCATCAAAGTTCTTCCAAGATTTTATCTCTTACTAAGTCAATTGAACTAAGTTTCATGAGATACAAACAAATCAAAACGCTTGCTGAGTTCATACGAGTTAATTGTCAGTTCATGGCAATTATTCCTCAGTCAAGTCATATTAAAAGCAGATAAAATCGATTTATCTGAGTTAAATTAAGTTTTTCTCCAGTTAAGTCGAATTAATTTGCATTTTCTCAGTTAAACTAAGATATTCTGTAATTCGCATTAACTGCATTTATGCAAATTAATTGGCATTAACTGAGTTAAATTAAGTTTAACTGAGTTAAACTTAATTTAACTGAGATAAATTGAGTTTAACTAATTAATGTGACTTTCGAATTCCATACTTATGGCGGGAAATGCGTGTACACATACGATTAGGTGTCCATTATACCATGGACATTTTTTTACGGACTGATTATTTACACTTAAGGCCGTATAGCGCAGGTATTACGAAATGAAAGTTCGGATGGGAACTTAAAATAAACGAGGTCACGGTAGGCGTGGCACGATGATGAATCCTGCTATGAAAAACACAGGCAAAATTTCGATATAAGTGAATTATTCTTGACTGGGACGTTAAACACCATTACTCAACTCTAAGTGCCCTAAATTGGTAATAAAAGTATCTCGTCTACTAAAATTTAATGAATTGTGTACATGTCTTCGAGATTGAATTAAACTTTAGCAAAAAGAAATGGAGGGGAGGGCCAGTTACCCCCCATACCTTTTTACTCCGGGCCTAAAATAATACAAAAAAATCCATCACAATAAGAATGGCGCCTGTAATCATGAAAGCTAAATGTTGGGAAGGCAATGATCTTTAAAAAATTATGAACCACTCAAATACCCAGGAATAATCACGGCAGATAAAACCGTGTGAGAGAGGCCTCGGTATCAATTCTTAACTAGAAGATTTCCTTAACTTTTTTACCACAACAGTACTTCAGTTGGTAGAGTGCTCGCTTCGTATGTGGGAGGTCGTGGGTTCGAACAGGTAGTGACTGTTATTTCCTTAAGCACTTGGCATTTAGAAATGAAAGTCAAGGAGTCCTTTGCTGGAAACTTTCCTGTGAAACTGGGTCAGAAGTTTTCGCCAAACTTTTAAATCTAAGCTAACTATGAATTGCATCTAAATGAGCCAAGTAACCTTCTCGCCCTCCTTGCAGTTGTCCTCAGATTATGACATAAAGAAAAATATTATCAGCAATTGAATTGCTAATAGAAGCCGGTGCTAATGTTTATTATCAAAGTCATTAATATAATCAATATAGTTGCGGCTATTAATCCGGGAAATATAACCTAATTAGCCAGCTTCAAACGGTATACTGGTTTGGACATGAATCAGTATGTTTGTTTTTTTTATTTATTCCACTATATATATAACAATAAGTGATAAATAAATAATGTGTATACTTTTATATATTTTATAAATACTTTAATACTTAATTTATTTCTCATACACTTCATTCATTTTTATATTTTGATTGATATACAATGTCTTCAAATGTATCTTAAGGAGGAAATAAATAATAATAATAACTTTATAGTGTATAAATAGTCAGGGGGCAGATAAAAAAAAATATGACACCCCTAAACTATTTTTGTTAAAAGCAGGAAACATGGTGGATCTTATTGTCCAGTATATGTGCTTAGTCAGGCTAGGTATGTTTCCACCTTGACTTTTTCCGTTAATTGAAAAAATGGCTAGTCAGGGGACAGATTAAAAAAAATCTGACACCCTAAACTTTTTTTAAAGCAGGAAACATGGTGGGATATGTTTCCACCTTGACTTTTCCGTAAATTGAAAAAATGGCTAGTCAGGGGGCATATAAAAAATCTGACACCCCTAAACTTTTTTTAAAGCAGAAAACATGGTGGGGTATGTTTTCACCTTGACTTTTTCCGTTAATTGAAAAAATGGCTAGTCAGGGGGCATATAAAAAAATCTGACACCCCTAAACTTTTTTTAAAAAAGCACAAAACATGGTGATCTTATTGCCCTATATGTACTTAGTCAGGCTAGATATATGTTTCCAACTTTACCTTTTCCGTTAATTGAAGAAAAAAAATCTGCCAATCTAATATGGCCGCCAAAAAAAGATAATTTTAGTATTGTATTTAGTAACTGAATTGGGTTTTTTCTCTTTTTGAGAAAAATCTTTGGGAATGCCTCCAAATTTCGACAGTAAATTAGGATAGGAAAACCCCTCCTATGGGTGTAATAATGTTAAACTTGTTAATATGACAGCAACACACCTGGTATTTGGCCACATTTTTCAGTTGTGCCATTACTCCAACGAGTTAGTATTTTCATAAATGAAATTGTAATATTATTGGTATTAATTGTTTCCAATCCACCATTTCCAGCTTTAGAATCTGGACCAGAAATCTCGGCCGTTATTTTGTAAAATTCACCAGCTGTGATAGGAACAGGTGTTTGAAATATAATGTCACTCATAAAATTCGGACCGGTGGCGGAATAATTGGTTTTAATCTCGGATAAGGTAACATTTCTGTTATTCTTTACGGAAAGGTCAACGCTATATTTCGAGTTGTTAGCATCACCATAAAGTACCACTCCATGTAACACAGCATTTTTGGAGACCCGAAAAAATATTCTGTCTGGCTGTTTCCTACTATAGCCCCAAATTCCACCATATTCCCCTGTAAAACGTACAATTCTTTCATAAAATTGTACCGGTATTCTCCTCTTCGTATCAAATAAACATGTCGAATTATCTGCAACACTGAAATGATGTTTCATCACCAATAGCTTTTCATCAGAGGAAAGTAAGTCACTGTTAAGTAATTCGCGAGTAAAATATTCTTTATCTAGTACAGGGAAACGGATTTTGTATAGTATACCGCCTAGGACATTCCTTTGGTTAGTAGCCGAAATCTCTAATCCTTTCCTTGAACATTCTGCTACAGACCATCTCATAACATTCTCGTATATAATTTCTTCTTGAACCATCAGACAATCTGAGGAGACAATCTTTTCACAACAGCTTCGACTTAGCTCTAAGAAGGAAGGACTTTCCAAACATTTCTTTGGATTTCTTTTGATTTGTTCCATACATTTATCTTCTAGATTCTGGTCGTCAAACAGGTGTGCTTGTTCATAAAATATGAACGCATTTTCCTCCGTGATTAAAGAGTCGCAAAATTCGACGCATTTTTGTGATAGACCATCTAAACTGTATTTTTTGGCTGCATATAAAACTGGTAGGACATCTTCTTTTTTAAGTACTGTTTTGTCTGTGTACATGTATCTACAAACACAAGATATATATATATATATATATATATATATATATATATATATATATATATATATATAGTCGAACCTGCCTTAAAGGCCATCTTTATATAAGGGCCACCTGCTGGTAAAGGCCAGTGGAAATGTGTCCCAATTGTTCTTTATTAATATTATTTGAACCTGTATATAAAGGCCACTTTTACTGGTTCCCTTGGGTGGCCTTTACAGACAGGTTTGACTGTATATATTATACTTTATACAACAAAGCTAAATTATTAACGCATGGATATTGCAAGTCTATAGGCTTATTAGGATCCTCAGAAAGTTTTATGGACGTCACAGCAAGTTCACAATATTGATTATAAATATGATGTCACTGTGTCCTTTGGATATATTTGACATCCCATAGTTCCATGTTCCTTTCACTCTAAATTTTGATTAAAAACGTGGTGGATGTAGCTAGCTAAGCAGGTTGTGCTACCCTTTCAGAGCACTCGGTTTTATACTTTATATACTTTGGGATTGTGACTTGGACATGGGTAAGTTGTTTTTTTAAATCTTTGAAATTTAAAAAAAAATTGATTGATAATGAAGAAAAGTTCAGATATATAGACACGCGGTGTGTTTAAAGGAAATAATGAAATGCTGTGATTTGATTAATTTGGTGGTGTGGTTAAAGTGTTAGACTAAACCGACAACTCATCATGGGCAGGAGTGAGTTGAGTTGAGAAATGGTGTTTAAAGTCTCAGTCAAGAATGTTTCACTTATATCGAGACGTCGCCAGCTGTAGGCGAAGTTGCAGAAATTTCGCCTGTGCGTTGGGCTGATGGATTATTCAGTAAGTGCCTACCATGACACTGCAACACGTCTTTAGATATTTACCTCAAAACTTGTTTAAAAATCTCGTGCTCTATATCCGGAATAGATATATTTGTTTTCTCGGTCCATGGTCCATTCAGCATGGCGTCAAAAACTGGACTTCTTGACGTCAGAATTGTCTTGTGAGCTCCAACTTGAACTTTCTGTTCTCCAACGACAAATGTTACATCGCAGGATTTTTCATTATCAAGAATATATCCAAGACATTCCGAGAGAGACTTCCCACACTGCCATTGGCTATGTTCTACATTTGTTGCCATAGTAATCCTAAAAAATTAAAAGTCAACAAAAAACGAATCAATTCTTTTCGATCCAGTTCTACTTTTGGTTTGAAATCATATTTTGTTACAAGGATTACCTCTGTTAGATTGCACTTCCCCTTATTTTTTGTTTACGATACCATATCTAATCAAAAACAAACATACTAATCTATGTCCTGTTTTAATCTAAACAAGATTTAAATACCAAAATTGCGATTATTTTTATAATAGCTTGACTCAGATGTATAAATTATAATACCACATTATGGGTATTTTTAAAATTTTATAATGAAAGTCCTGACTTGGGTCTCGACATCTTACCCGTGAACTACGAAGATAACACTACGTCATTTTTATTTTTTCCCATGAAAAAATGCAGGGTCGGACCGGGGATCGAACCCGGGACCGTGGGCTCCCGCACTTTAGCGGCGAGTGCTCTACTACTGAGCTACCCAGACCGCTACATGCATGTATCAGAATCAGGTCATATCGATGATCTTAGTTTAGCTACTGCACTGGACATCTTGGTATTCGTATATAAACGAAATGGAATTTGAAGCGTACGGTTTTTCACACAGACACTTGTTTCTCATACTTTATACTTAACCAAACAAGTGCCTGTGGGTTTTCACATAATACATTCTATCAAGAGTACTAAAGTATAATCAAAAATGGATTGCATTCAGTTCTATGGATTTTTCTCAAAAAAAAAAAAAAAAAAAAAAAAAAAAACAGATAAAGATGAGAAAACAGAAATTGGCTATATATGTAACAAGACTCGGCCTAATATACTATGACGTTTAGGGTTTTTCATCGCTTTGGACTTTGCCTCTGTATTGTATAATTTTTTTTCAAACCTGAAAAAAATCTAAAACAGATCATCCGTAAATAAACAAAATGAAGTCTGTAACGTCTACGGCATGGTGCTTTACACATGATGTAAGTAACTGAACAATATCTGTAAAACATGACCGTAACTTCAAAAAATAAAAACAAACTAAAATATTGTTGCTAAGATACAACCTTATGTATTTTGTCGATACGAAATGGTTATGTTAGTTAACCTTGACTTACTTGACTTATTCCTCTTGATTCCCTGGGGAACAAAGGGGCGCAACAACACCTCTCCATCTGACACGGTTTTGGGCTATCTTCTTCAGTCCGGCCCAGGTCTTTCCAGCTGTTTGTGCCTCTGTGTCGATACTCCTACGCTAGGTCTGTTTAGGCCGGCCTCTCTTCCTCTTCCCCGTCAAGAGCCTGCCTGGTGGCATTTGATCTGCTAGGACTAAGATTATCAAGAATGGAAAGATCAGGATTCACTTCAATTTCAGATGATGGTGGTCATCATCATCATGTTCTTCTCTGATTGATGTCTCATTATAACTGTTTAACTTTTAGGTTTTCAATCAATGGGTCATAACTCCTAGAAAAAATAGCAAACCAAATGGGGTTAATAATATGCACATCTCATATAGTTTTGCACCAAGTTTTGTGAAAGTATCCTTCCGATGATAATTGAAGATTACTCAGCCCGGAAAAGAAGTGCCTGTACGGTATCCTTAGCTTCTTCGAAAGATGTGGATAATAAAACAAAAAGTGGCTTTGAAACTCATTAACTTGAAGAAGTTATGAAATTAAAGCTGCGCATTCAGAGAGCTCCTACTCAACTCATGAAATACTGAGTACTCTACTCTTCGTTCATAGTTTGGTTAAAACTGTGTGTCATTTCACATCTAGCCTTTCATCACAGTTCTTTTCCACTTTTAAAAATATTTACAAGAATTATTTTTCAAATGGTTAAAAGCTCGGACTATCTAAAATACGAACTTGACTTAGCTATACGGACTCCAAATAGCACCTGTCAAGACTTATCTCCCTTGATGTGCTTTACAGGAGGGATTTACACAAGCAGTACACGTAGGAAACGTACTTCCGTTTACAAAGAAACATCACAGCGATACAGGTAAACGGTGACATATAAAAAGAATTGTGAAATAGTTGGATATTTTATTTCTGTTCAATCAGTCTATGTAACAACTTTTCAACAAACACAAACAACAACAATAATCTCAAAACGGGTCGTGATATGATAAGATTTTACAAAAACGTTTGAAAGCGTCCATAGCAACCTGTCCTTAATCTGTCTGGATTTATTTTCAATGCAGTGTCACTGTACTTGATATTCACCAGAATATTATAGAAAATCGGCAATTTTCCCTTGCTACTTCTGTTCATGTAAATTAGCCTAGGATATTGGCGTAACCTTGTATGTAGTCTTAAACGTCAACCCACTTACTCACGAGGTCCCCCTCTCATTGTAATTTTTGTTTTGTTGGTGATTTGTGGTTCATTATTGAAATTTTAAATTCAGCTTAACTGGACTTTCTAAATTAAATGTTTTACTCCATAGGCAGTCATGTAACCCTTTTCTGGTACTCACAAATACTAGTTCAGTCCTAGTTGAAACTGAGGATACTATATGAATACGATACAAAATTTTTATTTCAATTCGGCATGATATAAAATGTGTTGCATAAGCTCTTCTGAGTTATTTTATCGAATACAATATGTTTAACAGTTTGAACATTTCTTAGCATGTTTTTTTTTCATATAACATCAAGTCTCTCGGAATTTTTAAAAATGATAGATTATTTTGTTCCTTTTCTGAAAACAGAAAGCAAACAATAATGTTTATGAAATAACTTTGTTACTATGCATTCTCCCCTTAATGATTTACCACTATGGTAGCCCAGTTAGTAAACTTGGTAGAGTGCATGCTCCATATATGGGAAGCTGGGATTTGAACCATAACTGGGTCCGGCTGAATCTTGAAAGTGCATTGTGACTTTTCTCTGACGAAATAAAATTTAATGGATCCTTCCATAGAGACCTAAAACACTGATTGCTCATGTCATTGTGGGTATGACATGCTAAAGAAACCAGTCTGTGCACTTTGCCCTAAACCCAAAGCAAAAAATTTTGATGGTGACATCACCATGAACACTTAGTACCTAGGATTATTATCATTTATCTATATATATCAACTTTATATAGCCCCTTAATTACACAATGTATATGTCTGTTTGAAAATTCAAATTAAAGGTCACACAACAAGGTCAAACTTGACACACTATAATATGTTCCATCTTGGTAAACAAACATGTATAAACTAGAACTGCCTCTTGAGAGCAAAATATTTAATGTTTCCCCGGACCTTGACCTTTCCAATATGACCTGTTCAAAATGAACAGATGGTCTTTGTATAGAAGATTGAGGTATGAAACAAAGGGACTTAGATTACTGGTCTTAATGGGCAGGTGAACTTTATATAGAGAGTTGAGGTATGAAACAAAACATTTTTAATTACTGGTCTTAATGAACAGGTGGTATTTATATAGAGGGTTGAGATATGTAACAAAGGGACTTTAGATTACTGGTCTTAATGTACAGGTTGTCTTTATATTGAGAGTTGAGGTATGAAACAATGGGACTTTAGATTACTGGTCTTAATGGACAGGTGGTCTTTATATTGAGAGTTGAGGTACGAAACAAAGGAACTTTAGATTACTGGTCTTAATGGACAGATGGTCTTTATATAGAGGGTTGAGGTATGAAACAAAACATTTTTAATTACTGGTCTTAATGAACAGGTGGTATTTATATAGAGGGTTGAGATATGAAACAAAGGGACTTTAGATTACTGGTCTTAATGGACAGGTGGTCTTTAAATAGAGGGTTGAGATATAACCAAAGGGACCCCAGATTTTGGTCTTAATGGACAGGTGATATTTATATTGAGAGTTGAGGTATGAAACAAAGGGACTTAGATTACTGGTCTTAATGGACAGGTGAAATTTATATAGAGGGTTGAGATATAACCAAAGGGACCCCAGATTTTGGTCTTAATGTACAGGTGGTCTTTATATTGAGAGTTGAGGTATGAAACAAAGGGACTTTAGATTACTGGTCTTAATGGACAGGTGGTCTTTATATAGAGGGTTGAGATATAACCAAAGGGACCCCAGATTTTGGTCTTAATGTACAGGTGGTCTTTATATTGAGAGTTGAGGTATGAAACAAAGGGACTTTAGATTACTGGTCTTAATGGACAGGTGGTCTTTATATAGAGGGTTGAGATATAACCAAAGGGACCCCAGATTTTGGTCTTAATGTACAGGTGGTCTTTATATTGAGAGTTGAGGTATGAAACAAAGGGACTTTAGATTACTGGTCTTAATGGACAGATGGTCTTTATATAGAGGGTTGAGGTATGAAACAAAGCATTTTTAATTACTGGTCTTAATGAACAGGTGGTATTTATATAGAGGGTTGAGATATGAAACAAAGGGACTTTAGATTACTGGTCTTAATGGACAGGTGGTCTTTATATAGAGGGTTGAGATATAACTAAAGGGACCCCAGATTTTGGTCTTAATGGGCAGGTGAACTTTATATAGAGAGTTGAGGTATGAAACAAAACACATTTTTGAATTACTGGTCTTAATGAACAGGTGGTCTTTATATATAGAGGGTTGATATATGAAACAAAGGGACTTTAGATTACTGGTCTTAATGTACAGGTGGTATTTATATAGAGGGTTGAGATATGAAATAAAGGGACTTTAGATTACTGGTCTTAATGGACAGGTGGTCTTTAAATAGAGGGTTGAGATATAACCAAAGGGACCCCAGATTTTGGTCTTAATGGACAAGTGATCTTTATATTGAGAGTTGAGGTATGAAACAAAGGGACTTAGATTACTGGTCTTAATGGACAGGTGAAATTTATATAGAGGGTTGAGGTATGAAACATAAACAAATTTTTATTACTGGTCTTAATGAACAGGTGGTCTTTAAATAGAGAGCTGAGATTTGAAACAAAGGGACCTCAGATTAGTGGTCTTAACTGACAGGTGGTCTTTAAATAGAGGGTTGAGGTATGTCACCACAGGACCTTGGATTACTGGTCTTAATGAACAGGTGGCCTGTAAATAGAGGGTTGAGATATTAACAAATGGACTTAGCTTACTGGTCTTATTGAACAGGTGGTCTTTATATAAAGGATTGGGAGATAAAACAAAGGGACTTTAGATTACTGGTCTTAATCATGTTAATGGACAGGTGGTCTTTATATAGATGTGGTTGCTAAAGACAGTTTTGCTGTATGTGTAGTCATACATTTTGCTTTTACAGGTTATAATCTTTTTTACTGATATTCACATTTATGTTATACTGTTCTTTTTATAATTGCTGTTTTTTATTTTATAACAGGTGTATCAAGAAATCTAATATTCACTGCTAAGAAATTGTTAAGAATTGTACGATGGCCTATTACGGACAACAACCTCAAATGTATCAACAGGGTCCACCACCTCCCCATGGGCAGCCAATGTACCAACAGGGTCAACCACCTCATCATGCATATCAAAATATGGCAGCAAGCCAAGCGTATGGTGATTATGGAAGTTTTTACCAGGAAAATGTATTCTCAGTACAAGCTTGGCAGGTAGGATATAATTCAATAGCATTTTCTAGCTTTTATATGTTGAAGAACCCGAGGTGAAATTGGGATTCTTTTGAACATATGCAATAATGCTTCACCAGTACCAAGTTTGGTGTTAAAATACTTTTTTAAACATGTGAAATCCCCATAATGGCATAATTTTCCTTTCCTCAGAAATATTTTATGTTAGTTGAGAATGTGAGAATGGCTAGACTCAACTAAGTTAATAACAAGGGCCTCTCTCACATGCAATTGTGAAAATAAGCATTCTAATCGCTAAAATTGTGAAAAAGAGAAAAAAGTGAAGACTGTTTCTAAAGCTGAAATTTCAAAATTGAGAAAATTGGCAAAGTGATCGTAAAAGAACCCATAAGATTTTGAATGGTGCAGAAAATTTGGCCCATAAATGACCCAGCAATAGCCCCGAACAATATCAAACATTATTATAGTTTTTATCTATTTTCCCTGAAAATGTTGCATAATTTACTGTCACAAATGCAATGACTCCAATCAAAGTCTGCAGCACCTTTCACCACTTAGGTTCTAATTAGGGGTGTCACGATACACTGATATGCTAGTATATTGTGATTTTAATAAAAATTGTATTGTATCCCTGAGTGCACAACAAAGGTGAAAAAAATCCTGTCACTTCACCTATATCTGATGATGTCTCACTATAAGTGAAATTTTCTTGACTGAGTTGCAAAACACCAATCAATCAATCAATCAATCAATCAATCAATCAATCAATCAATCAATCAATCAATCAATCAAAACTACCTACTGTTACTATAAAATATTCATGTTTTATATTGTAGGCATTCCAGATGGGATCTCAAGATGAACTATGGCATGTATTTCATGCTGAAATGTCTAAAAACCCAACAAATATGGTATATTTATTATTTACAATTCGATCAAACTTGTACAGTCCAACCTGTCTTAAAGGCCACCTCTATATATAAGGGCCATCTGCTTATAAAGGCCAGTAGAATTGTATCCAAATTGTTTTTTATTCATATTATTTGAACCTGTATATAAGGGCTACTTGCCCATAAAGACCACTTTCACTGGTTCCCTTGGGTGGCCTTTATAGACAGGTTTGACTGTATATTATGTATATAGTTGACCTCTTTATAATGACCACCTGAGTAATGTCTAAAGCTACTGGTTTCACAATCATTTTTAACGAAGATTTTCCATAACTAAAATTGAGCAAATTTTCATAATCTTTTTTTGGAACTACTATTAACTATTTTTGATGAAACTAAAACAAATGATTTGACAAACAATTTTGATTTCAATCCTTTCTAATTGACAGATCGCCGCCCACGCCCACTATGTTCCGTCAAAGGGTCAACATGCTTGAATTACACAAAAAAGAATGAAAACTCGGCCTGAATTGTGCAGTTTAATGACATCACTGATACTAGAATGTCATTAGTTGCTGTGACACTGCTTTGGTACCGTGATGGCGGCCAATGTCGGAACATTGTGGGCGTGGCCAGCGATACGTCAATTGATCATATTCATAAGCAATTGTACTACAACACAAATTAAAACTAGAACTGTCTCTTGAGAGCCAAGTACCCCCTGCCTCCAACATTTAGTGTTTTCCGGCTACCTTGACCTTTACCATATGGCCTTGGTAACCAAGGTCAGGACACACTTTTAGGCCATGAAGATTATTTATGTGAAATTTATGATAGTTGTCCAAAGCAGCTATGAGATATGACCCAGACACGATTTTACACGGACAGACATGGTGATTCCTTAGCTATGAGATATGACCCAGACACGATTTTACACAGACATGGTGATTCCTTAGCTATGAGATATGACCCAGACACGATTTTACACGGACAGACATGGTGATTCCTTAGCTATGAGATATGACCCAGACACGATTTTACACAGACAGACATGGTGATTCCTTAGCTATGAGATATGACCCAGACACGATTTTACACAGACAGACATGGTGATTCCTTAGCTATGAGATATGACCCAGACACGATTTTACACAGACAGACATGGTGATTCCTTAGCTATGAGATATGACCCAGACACATTTTACACGGACAGACATGGTGATTCCTTAGCTATGAGATATGACCCAGACACCATTTTACACGGACAGACATGGTGATTCCTTAGCTATGAGATATGACCCAGACACATTTTACACGGACAGACATGGTGATTCCTTAGCTATGAGATATGACCCAGACACGATTTTACACGGACAGACATGGTGATTCCTTAGCTATGAGATATGACCCAGACACGATTTTACACGGACAGACATGGTGATTCCTTAGCTATGAGATATGACCCAGACACGATTTTACACGGACAGACATGGTGATTCCTTAGCTATGAGATATGACCCAGACACCATTTTACACGGACAGACATGGTGATTCCTTAGCTATGAGATATGACCCAGACACGATTTTACACGGACAGACATGGTGATTCCTTAGCTATGAGATATGACCCAGACACGATTTTACACAGACAGACATGGTGATTCCTTAGCTATGAGATATGACCCAGACACGATTTTACACAGACAGACATGGTGATTCCTTAGCTATGAGATATGACCCAGACACATTTTACACGGACAGACATGGTGATTCCTTAGCTATGAGATATGACCCAGACCATTTTACACAGACAGACATGGTGATTCCTTAGCTATGAGATATGACCCAGACACGATTTTACACGGACAGACATGGTGATTCCTTAGCTATGAGATATGACCCAGACACGATTTAACACAGACAGACATGGTGATTCCTTAGCTATGAGATATGACCCAGACACGATTTTACACGGACAGACATGGTGATTCCTTAGCTATGAGATATGACCCAGACACGATTTTACACGGACAGACATGGTGATTCCTTAGCTATGAGATATGACCCAGACACCATTTTACACGGACAGACATGGTGATTCCTTAGCCATGAGATATGACCCAGACACGATTTTACACAGACAGACATGGTGATTCCTTAGCTATGAGATATGACCCAGACACAATTTTACACGGACAGACATGGTGATTCCTTAGCTATGAGATATGACCCAGACACATTTTACACGGACAGACATGGTGATTCCTTAGCTATGAGATATGACCCAGACACATTTTACACGGACAGACATGGTGATTCCTTAGCTATGAGATATGACCCAGACACGATTTTACACACAGACATGGTGATTCCTTAGCTATGAGATATGACCCAGACACAATTTTACAGACAGACATGGTGATTCCTTAGCTATGAGATATGACCCAGACACATTTTACACAGACAGACATGGTGATTCCTTAGCTATGAGATATGACCCAGACACAATTTTACACGGACAGACATGGTGATTCCTTAGCTATGAGATATGACCCAGACACATTTTACACGGACAGACATGGTGATTCCTTAGCTATGAGATATGACCCAGACAATTTTACACAGACAGACATGGTGATTCCTTAGCTATGAGATATGACCCAGACACGATTTTACACGGACAGACATGGTGATTCCTTAGCTATGAGATATGACCCAGACACGATTTTACACAGACAGACATGGTGATTCCTTAGCTATGAGATATGACCCAGACACGATTTTACACAGACAGACATGGTGATTCCTTAGCTATGAGATATGACCCAGACACAATTTTACACAGACAGACATGGTGATTCCTTAGCTATGAGATATGACCCAGACACGATTTTACACAGACAGACATGGTGATTCCTTAGCTATGAGATATGACCCAGACACGATTTTACACGGACAGACATGGTGATTCCTTAGCTATGAGATATGACCCAGACACCATTTTACACAGACAGACATGGTGATTCCTTAGCTATGAGATATGACCCAGACACAATTTTACACAGACAGACATGGTGATTCCTTAGCTATGAGATATGACCCAGACACAATTTTACACAGACAGACATGGTGATTCCTTAGCTATGAGATATGACCCAGACACGATTTTACACAGACAGACATGGTGATTCCTTAGCTATGAGATATGACCCAGACACGATTTTACACGGACAGACATGGTGATTCCTTAGCTATGAGATATGACCCAGACACGATTTTACACAGACAGACATGGTGATTCCTTAGCTATGAGATATGACCCAGACACGATTTTACACAGACAGACATGGTGATTCCTTAGCTATGAGATATGACCCAGACACGATTTTACACAGACATGGTGACTCCTTATATACTCACGCAAACTAGTATAAAAATTAACCATCTACATAAGGTACAAAATTTCACTAACCAAGTGATTAGACTAAAAGAGCATTAAACAACTACACCCAGGATCCAGTTTCACAATCATTCCTTAGCTAAGATTTTCTTTAACTTAAATTTAGCAAAATTTGGTTATCTATTTTTGGAACTACTGATGAAGATATTTGTCCAAACTAAATGCAAATGTTTTAATCTAGAAATTATCTTAACATTGACACCTTAAATTCCAGAATATCTTCAAAATTAACAAAATTATAAAAGTGTTTAATTCGCCAGATTTAAGTTACGGAAAATCTTAAGTTAAGAAATGATTGTGAAACCGGGGCCAGGTGGTCTTTATGTAGAATTTGTTTTTGGGCTGGTTGAAATATGATACAAAATAACATAAAAACAACGGTCTTAATTTAAACTTATACCACTCAGAAATTAGGATGATTATTCAGAAAATCCTGCTGATGATACAAGTGTATGAATTTAAGAGTGCACTGCCATTAATTCAATCAATGCCAGAAATTAAGATATATTCCAACATGACCTGTGTTTTCCTACATATGAAATATGAAAAGACCCAACAGTGGTGTAACAAATCCAAAGAAAGAGCTTGCAATGTTTATTTCAATCATTTAAGTCATGTTAGACCTGAAATGATCAGCATTTACTGGTTGTATTTCGTCTAATAATATATGGGCTGGAGTTCACAACTTCACATGCGGAATATATATACTAGTATCACAAGGTGGCAAAGCCGATTTGAAAGTAAATTTGTCAATGGACATTTTTTGTTTCCATTTCAGCAAAGACAAGCTCTTCAAGCAGAAGATTTGTGTAATGTTCTGAATAATTGTCAGCAAATTAGAAACTTTTTTAGAAGTAAGTTCTCATAGACAGTAACACTCTGTACATAATGACCACTCGGGTACCTAAGTAGTACAGGATATAAA
Organism: Anadara kagoshimensis; assembly: GCA_021292105.1. Lineage (NCBI taxonomy): Eukaryota > Metazoa > Mollusca > Bivalvia > Arcoida > Arcidae > Anadara > Anadara kagoshimensis. The sequence continues at coordinate 24,718,761 of CM037872.1, read as the reverse complement.
CTGTATATAATGACCACTCGGGTACCCAAGTAGTACAGGATAAACTGTATATAATGACCACTCGGGTACCTAAGAAGTACAGGATAAACTGTATATAATGACCACTTGGGTACCTAAGTAGTACAGGATAAACTGTATATAATGACCACTCGGGTACCTAAGTAGTACAGGATAAACTGTATATAATGACCAGTCGGGGGACCTAAAATACAGTAAAACCTGTATATTGGGACCATTCTAGAGACCTGTATATTAAAACCACTCGGGAGACCTTAGTAAAACAGTAAAACCTGTATATTAAGACCACTCAGGGGACCTTAGTAAAACAGTAAAACCAGTATATTAAGACCACTCAGGGGACCTTAGTAAAACCTGTATATTAAGACCACTCAGGGGACCTTAGTAAAACAGTAAAACCTGTATATTAAGACCATTCAGGGGACCTTAGTTAAACAGTAAAACCTGTATATTAAGACCACTCAGGGGACCTTAGTTAAACAGTAAAACTTGTATATTAAGATCACTCAGGGGACCTTAGTAAAACAGTAAAACCTGTATATAAAGACCACTCAGGGGACCCTAGTTAAACAGTAAAACCTGTATATTAAGACCACTCAGGGGACCTTAGTAAAACAGTAAAACCTGTATACTAAGACCACTCAGGGGAACTTAATAAAACAGTAAAACCTGTATATTAAGACCACTCAGGGGAACTTAGTAATACAGTAAAACCTGTATATTAAGACCACTAAGGGGACCTCAGTAAAACAGTAAAACCTGTATATAAAGACCACTCAGGGGAACTTAGTAAAACAGTCAAACCTGTAAATAGAACCAGCAAAAAATCTTGTATTGTTTTATAAGTCCCCTCCCGTATTATGTCATATCTGTCCCCGTGTTTGTCTCTGTTTTTGTCTTGTATTATTGTCTATTTCTTATACTTAGTGTTCTAAAAGCTTGGCATAGTGAGTGCATATTAATGAAATGTAGTACATATTGTTATATATCAAATTGTTATGTTTATATAGACACGAATGTTAAAAAAATATTTTAAATGAGTAAGAATCAAAATTCAATCCGTGTATTGTCGGCAAACGTGCGAGGTTTAGGTCAATTCCAAAAACGAACAGACGTTTTCGAATATCTTAAGTCAAAAAAATGTCACATATACTGTTTACAAGATGTTCACTTTACGAGAGAAAAGGAAAATAACATAAAATTGCAGTGGGACGGACAAGTAGTATTTAATTCTTACACGAATAATTCTAGAGGCGTCTGTATTCTTTTTGATAATAACTTTGAATATATATTGCATAAAGAAAAGAAAGATAATGATGGTAACTTTCTGGCTCTTGATATTACTATTGAAAATAAAAAAGTAACATTAATAACGATATATGGTCCTAACTCTGACAAACCAAAATTCTTTGAACAACTGGAGAATACCATTACTGATTTTAAAAATGAATCATATATTATCTGTGGAGATTTTAATATTGTTCAAGATGCTGAACTTGATACATATAATTACAGTTCTATAAATAACCCTAAAGCAAGAGGAAAATTGCTAGAAATACGACACAACCTTAACCTTGTTGATCCATTTAGACAATTATTTCCAGACAAAAAGAGATATACTTGGAGAAAGAGCAACCCCATTAAACAAGCTAGACTCGATTATTTTTTAATTTCTGAAAATTTTATGTCAAATGTTGCAGATGTTCAGATAAATCCAGGATATCGATCTGATCATTCTATGATAATATTAAATGTCCAGTTAAACGAATTTGTTAAAGGGAGGGGGCTCTGGAAATTTAACTCCACTCTATTAAGTGATAAAGACTATGTCTCTAAAGTAAAGTCATGTATTACAAATGTTAAAAAGCAATATGCAGTACCAGTTTATGAATTAGACAACATTGAAAGTATTGATAATAATGATATACAATTTTCTATTTCTGATCAACTATTTTTGGAAACTTTGATGATGGAAATTAGAGGTAAAACTATTTCATTTTCGTCATTTAAAAAGAACCAAAAACTTAAACAAGAAAACACTCTTATCAAAGAAATTGAAGTATTAGAAAATAAAACAGATAATACCCACACCGACCTTGAAATTCTTGAAACTAAACATACCGAACTTGAAAACTTAAGAAAAGAAAAAATAAAAGGACAAATAATAAGATCTAAATCCTCTCTAGTCGAAGACAATGAAAAACCTTCAAAATATTTTTTAAATCTAGAATCTCGAAACTTTGTTAATAAGACAATTACCAGACTTCAAAAAGATAATGGAGAAATAATTAGAAATCAAAAAGAAATTTTAAATGAAATAAAAAACTTTTATCTAGAACTGTATTCCGAAAAAGAGGTAGAATCTTTAGATTTAGAAAATGTTCTTGACAATTTTGATATTCCGAAACTAACTAATAATGAATCAAGTAAATTAGAAGGCAAAATTAGCCTATCTGAAGCTCTTGCTGTATTAAAAAACATGAAAAACAACAAAAGCCCAGGTACTGATGGATTTACTGCTGAATTTTTTAAGTTTTTCTGGTCTGATTTGGGCATTTTCATAGTTAGATCAATTAACGACGCTTATGAGAAGGGAGAATTGTCTGTAACACAAAAACAAGGAATTATTACCTGCATTCCTAAGGGCGACAAACCAAGACAGTTTATGCAAAACTGGAGACCAATAAGTCTTTTAAATGTTATTTACAAGATTGCGTCTGGTTGTATAGCCTCAAGAATTAAAAATATATTACCTTTAATTATTTCTGAAGATCAAACTGGTTTTCTAAGCGGTAGATATATAGGTGAAAATATAAGAATTGTATATGATATAATGCAATATACGGAATCGAAAAATATTCCAGGCATGTTTATATTAATTGACTTTTTAAAGCATTCGATAGCGTTTCGTGGGACTTTATATTCAATGTTTTGAATTTCTTTAAGTTTGGAGAATCTATAAAGAAATGGGTTAAACTCTTCTTTACCAATATTTCATCCGCAATTAATCAAAATAATATCTTATCTGATTTTTTTATTGAAAAGAGGTTGTAGACAAGGGGATCCTATTTCCAGTTATTTATTTTATTATGTGCTGAAATTTTATCCTTACTAGTGAAACATAATAAATCCATTAGCGGAATTGTTATTGATGACACAGAACTTAAACTATCGCAGTTTGCCGACGACACTACCTTAATTTTAGATGGTTCAAAAACAGCCTTCGATGAAGCTATGAACGTTATTGAATTTTTTGGAAAAATTTCGGGTCTTAATATAAATGTCTCAAAAACGAGAGTAATTTGGATTGGTAAAAAAAGTTTTGTGGGGAAACATTTAACCACCGGCTTAAATTAAACTGGAATCAAACAAGTTTTAATGTACTAGGAATAGAATTTTCAACTGATCTTGATCAAATAGTAAAAATTAATTTTGAGAAAAAAATTGAACAAATAAAGTCAATTTTGCACTCCTGGTCAAGCAGGTATCTTACGCCATTAGGAAGAATAACAATACTTAAGACGTTGATAATATCGAAATTGAACTATCTTTTTATATCACTTCAAACCCACCCCCTCAAATGTTGGATAAACTGAATAGCATGTTTTATGAATTTGTTTGGAATTCAAAAAATGATAGGATTAATAGAAATGTACTTATTCAAAAATATTTCAGCGGTGGTTTAAAAATGATTCATTTACAAAAGTTTATAGAATCACTAAAAATAACTTGGATTAGAAGAACTTTAAAAAATAATGGAAAATATAGAACAATATTTTACACCATTGTTAAAAATCCGAAAAGTATATACACACAAGGCAAAACAGCCTGTATTGATATATCAAAAAAATAAGTAACGAATTTTGGAAGCATGTTTTATGTTCCTTTGCAAACTTACAAAATGTCCATAACTGCAAAACATTAAATGATTTCCAAACATCGTGCATTTGGAACAATCACTTGATAAAAGTTGGAGGGAAAGAAATAAATTATAAACATTGGCAATGTAAGGGTATTTTATTTATTCGGGATCTTTTAACTGAGAATGGATTTATAACATATGATCAATTTATACAAACATTTACTGTAAAAACAAATACTTTAGAATTTTTTGGGGTGATAAATGCAATTAAGGAATATTTGTCAAACCTTGATATCAAACTCAGACCTCATGTGATACAGTACCATTTATTCCATTTCATATAAGAATTTTGCTAAAATCATCAAAAGGTTGTAAAGATATGTATACTGTTTTAACTCAGAATACAACAAAACCCAAAAGTCAAGCTAAGTGGTTAAATATATTTAACAATTTAGATACACAGTGGCATTATTTATACTCTATTCCCTTTTATACTACTAAAAATACCAAGTTGTTATGGTTTCAGTTTAGAATTAATCACAACATTTTGGCAACAAATCGATATTTAAAGAAAATTGGGGTAAAAAATAATGATAAATGCACTTTTTGTAATAACGCGGAAGAAACAATTATACACTTGTTCTGGGAGTGTCAAATGGTTCACCATTTCTGGGATAGAATACAAAACTGGGTCTCCATAAAAATGAAAAAATCGCTTGATCTTAGTGCAAAAACGGCTTTATTTGGCCTTTTTAACTTCAGTGAAAAATGTAAGCCAGTCAATTTTTTATTATTGCTGGTGAGATACCACATATACACATGTAGAGTTAAAAATAGAAAATTAAACTTATTTATGATGCAAAATATTATCCTTCAAAACTTTCAGTGCGAAAAATTGATATATATATAGGTAATAACAAAATAGATATCTTTACAGAAAACTGGGAGATATGGTTTGATTTATTTGAATAATCCAAAATAAAAATGTTGTGAATCATACTAGCTTATATAATAACATCCGCAATGTCCACGCTTAGTAGTTTATTTTATATGCACACGAGTATACCGTACATACACAACTATATCCATATAGATATACATATAATAAAAGTATAAATTATGTCAATATTAAATATTATATATCAAATTATATAAAGTACTTACTTTTGAACACTTCCACTAAATATATTCCATTTAAGTTACACTGTCTGTTTATACACGCATGATTAACCTTTAACAGGTATAACTACTGAACTTGGACATTCACGATGTATAACTGTCTTACGTACTGTTATTATTGAATGATCACGGTGTATAACCATTGTTGCTGTCTATTGATATGTATATGTACATGTATTATATTTGTAAAATTATAAAATTTATCATTATATACCTTATTATGCCAATAAACATAAACATTATAAAAAAAAAAAACCTGTAAATAGAGACCACTCAGGGGACCTTAGTAATACAGTAAAACCTGTATATAAAGACCACTCAGAGGACGTAGTAAAACAGTAAAACCTGTATATAAAGACAACTTAGGGGACCTTAGTAAAACAGTAAAACCTGTATATAAAGACCACTTAGGGGACCTGTATATAAAGACCACTCAGGGGACATCAGTAAAACCTGTATATAGAGACCACTCAGGGGACATCAGTAAAACCTGTATATAAAGACCACTCAGGGGGACCTAAGTAAAACAGAAAAACCTGTATATAAAGAACACTCATGGGACCTTAGTAATACAGTAAAACCTGTATATTAAGACCACTCAGGGGACCTTAGTAAAACAGAAAACCCTGTGTTTTAAGACCACTCAGGGGACCTTAGTAAAACAGTAAAACCTGTATATATTATAAAGACCACTCAGGGGACCTTAGTAAAACAGAAAACCCTGTGTTTTAAGACCACTCAGGGGACCTTAGTAAAACAGTAAAACCTATATAAAAACCGCTTTGGGGACCTGACAAACACAGTAAAATCTGTATATTAAGGCCAGTCAGGGATCCTTAGAAACACATTAAACTCTGTATATAAAGACCAGTCAGGGATCCTAAGAAATACAGTGGACTGAAAAAACAAGTTTAACAAATTACGATACAAAAATTATGGATTAAATCTTTTATCATTTCTGGTGTATTTGAAGATCACCATCTAGTCAGTTATGCAATTCATGATGACACAAAATGCACCACAAGTGAATCCCTTTATTTAAAGGATATTACAAAACTGTCCAACTTCGGACTCAATCCCGCAGACTTCAATTCAGTAGAGAAAATGATGTTATACTACCACTTATATTAAGACAGTCAGTTCTGGGATAGCTGAGTGGAGAAATGGTGTTTTACTTTCCAGTCCAGATTCACCGACTTATATTTAGACAGTCAGTTTTAGGATCATGGAATGGAGTAATGGTACCAATATGGGAGAAACATAGCTCTTATATATTGTTGTTTTTCTTACTTTATTTCAGCTAATTGGAGCAGAGAATTATGCAGGTATGTAAGTTATGATGTGGATATGATTAAGAACCTTTCTGTCATTATACTAGTATCATCCATAGTTCCAGCACACTATACACATCACCACCCTTACTTTTTTTGTGTGTGACTTTACATGCAACCACTTGCTAACTTTGCCACCTTGGTTATTGCCACTTTATTTTTGAAGTCCTAAAATCCATATTGTCTTTGTTTTCTTTTTAAATCATTGAATTTATCACGCGCACACACCACACACACCCTTATAACACTTAAAACTGAAATATAACTACAGTAGAACTTCGATCACTCAAACGTCGATGCCTCGAATACCCAGGATAACTCGAAGTCTTCTGCTGGTCCTGTCCAAATCCCTATTAAATCATATGTAAATAATCCTGGATTGCTTGAACTAGGATAGCTCGAATACCCCCGCTCGCTTGAACAATATATATTTCTCGAAGTTGCAAATTTGGTGAAAATTCAACTTCTTTCACTCGAATACAATTTTATCAGAATCACATGTGGTCAGACATTGTAAACAAAACACAAGCTGAAGCCATGATACAAATTTGACCGAAAGTAATAGAGCAAAGCGAAATAACTCGTCTGAAACATAGAGTGTTACTCAAGATTAGTAATTAACCATGACCAGTTCAGTAATCTCTTAATCCGATTACCTCCTGCAGGTGCTTGATCGGTAAAACACCTGAGTCCACGCCAGATGATTGACTCTTTACCTCATCATAGAATTTAGATTCTGTTATTTACATTTCATTGGAATGGGCATGGCAATGTGTTTTACCGGTAGTTCCGGTGATTATTAATAACTGGCAATACATGTGCTCTGTATTATAACAATAATAAAGTAAGTTTATTTTATATCATCAGCTGTTGTTATTTACTTTTACTTTCAACCAAATTTAATTAGTTCAAATGAACTGTTGATATCGTTTGATTTACAGTTCGAAATTCAACATTTTATTTACAAATGAAGTTTGAAAACTTTGAGATATCATCTTGAATTTAATATTTTTAAAGGACATTTAATTTTCTATGAAGTTTGTCAATTTTCACGATTTTATGACTGTTGATTAAAACGGGAGTTTGAAACCTAAATCTAATGAAGATCGCCTCTTGATGTTCGGTCACTCGAACCCCCTGACGACTTGAATACTTCCATGGACTTCGATGTACTTGAATACTCCCATGGACTTCGAGCCATCGAAGTTCTACTGTAAATAAATGATGGCAATAAATAGAGATTTTACCTTGGCATATATAGTACCAGTGGTAGGAGTTTTGGTGCCCAATGTTAGTTCTTTTTTTTGGGGTGGGGGGGGTGGGGTGGGTTGTGGTAAATCTTTGATGGACTTGAGATTTTCAGATAAGCTTCACTTTGCTTACAAGTTGTTTATATATCATCTGTAAGTGTCATTTATTGACCACCATGAATTGAGGAATTCTGGGTACAAGAGCAGCCGGTGTGATTAGAAACTGTATTAAAATATATGTTGCAAAAAATTGACATTTTGATGTTTCCATGGTTACTGACAGGGAAGATTATTCTCAGATGTTCCACTTCTTGGACATTTTCATATCTTGGTAGAAATTCAAATATTTTAGATTAGACTTGCTGACCCTATTCATTTTTCTATCAGCAACCAAATGTGATTTTTATTCAGATTATAATAATAATAATAATAATAATAATAATTATAATAATACTTTATTGTATATAAACTACATAGATAGTTTGTTACAATCATTTTACAAGAATTACATAAAATATGCAATATTGCAAATTAATACCTTTGACAGCATATTCATTGCACAAAATAAAATAAATGATATATATGTATCTGTATGAAAACATTCAGTTTAATATCCTATATATTCAATAAGCCTGTCCTCCTCAGTTCAAAAACTTTTTAATGAAGGCACCTAATTTACGTATAAGACAAAGGGATGTTGATTTCAAAATTATGATCATTGTTGAAAACTTATTATTTTCATTAACATTACAGTTTAAAGAAGCTTTGGTTGACTTTTTATTATATTAATCTAGCCCCAGTTTTACAATCATTCCTGAACTAAGATTTTGCTTAATTTAAATCTGGCAAATTTTGACAATATTTTATGGTACAAGAAAAACAATTTCAACAAAGTTAAAATATAGATGTAGTAAGCTTAGAATCTTTAACACGAAAACAAGCGTTTTCCATTATTCAAATCTACTGAATTGCTAACTCACTTATTACCAAATGTCACAACTAATACAGCACATTTTATTTTTGTTTTTAGCATTATGCTGGCTATGTTGGATGTATCCTTACTATAATAAGTATTTCACATAAAACTACTAATTTTAATATATCTGTTTAGTGGTCATTGCTGGAATATATACCCATCGTAGAGTAGGTATGATTGGTGCATTTTTAGTGCACAAGGTTGCAATTTAGGTACTTTTTTATCGTTAAGTGTTTGATTTTGGTACAATTTCTATACAAAAAGTCAAATTTTTAATACTTTTATTTAAAATATCCAGCAAAATGGAAAAAATCTGTCTAATTTGACCTTTTCGTTTTATCCGTCTGTTTATCTGTTTTTATGGTACGAATCCGTCAAAAGCGGATACATCTGTCAAATTGGTCAACCTGGGTAGATATATAAAGTAATTAAAATGAAAAAATGGTAAATGATTAAAAAAAAATATTACTAACTATGAAATACACAGATAAAACAAGATAATCAACATCTTTATTAAGAAATACGGTAATTTTCCAATGTCTTTATGAACTTGCAAAGTATAATAGGCTGTCTCAAATTGCATAAAAGACGAAACCTTTCGTGCAAAAATTTTGAGACAGCCCATTATACTTTGCAAGTTCATAAAGGCATAGGAAAATTACCTTATTTCTTATATTTACAATATTTATAAAAATTAATTTCATTGCCATCTCACATTTACCATGTTAATTTGAAAACAATTTTGAAATGCGCTGTTGGTGCACCTTCTCATAAAAATATGTTGTCTCCTGTCAGTCAATGGGAGCATTTGACATTTAAAGTCGTCACGTCAGCATGTGGAGCAATGTATCTATGAAGTTGCAAAGTATAGTGTTGTCAAATACTTTATTAAAGCAAAGATATTGGAATTGTAAATATTGGTGGTTGATGGTGGTAGAGTCTGCTAGTGGATCCTGACGGTGTCAATAGAGTACTGAACAACTATCAAATAACTATCAAATAGACATGATCAAGTTTTAGTATCATGTAACTTTTAAACCTATTTGTTGATACAGTAAAACCTTGTTATAATGCAACCACTGCGGTAGCTCAGTTGGTAGAGTGCTCGCTCCGTAAGTGGAAGGTCGTGTGTTCGATCCCCGGCGGGGTCTGACCCAAGACTTAAAAGTGGGTAGTGACTGTTCTTTCGCCAAGCACTCGGCATTATGAAATGAAAGTCACGGTTCTTTCGGATGGGAACTTAAAATAAACGAGGTCCCGTGTCACGGTAGGCTTGGCACGCTAAAGAACCCTGCTGTATAATGCCATCAGCGCAACGCACAGGCAAAATTTCTGCACCTTCGCCTATAGTTGGCGACGTCTCAATATAAGTGAAATATTCTTGACTGGGACGTTAAACACCATTACTCAACTCTTGTTATAATGCCAATTGATTACTTTGCCACCTCGCTTATCGCCACATTATTTTGAAGTCCCAAAATCCATTTTGTTAATGTTTTTTCTTTATGAGCCTCCCTCAATTTATCGCCAAACCCCTTTATAACGCCAAAATTTGACTGAACAAATGGTGGCGATGAATCGAGGTTGTACTGTATTTTTGTAGATTTTTTTAACTTCAAGGATTTCCTTTGTTTTGCATTGGCAGTAATTTTACCTTCATGTTTCTATTAATATAAAATACATGTACACTCTATTTTTTGAAAAAATTGATTAATTTTTTACTGATTTTAGAAATATATAAATGTTATTTACGGTTGGTTAGCTCTAGCCTGCTTTAACAGTATACCTTTATGAATGATTCAAAACAATCCTTATAGTTACAATCTTGTAAGTGTTATTTTTGCGATTGATGGTTTTTTAAGAGTACCAGATTAAAATTATCAATTGGAACAATTTGTGGAGTTTTCGCATTATTATGTTTCATATGCCATGATGTAACTATTTTAACTTTAACAGTTCATCAAAAAATAATGTCAATTGTTCAGATATAGAGTCACTGACAGGTCCATGAGGTCAATGAAAAAAATGAGGTAGCTTGATGTTTACATGTTTTTTTTAAATTTTTATTTTATATAATTATTTATTTTTATTAATTTTTTTCAGTATTATGATTGCTATGTTGGATGTATCCTGCATCATCTGGTTCTCCCTAAGCAATTTTAAGTCAAATTTATGAAACAAAAAATATCATAATGAAAAAACCTTGGCATTTAAATGTAGCAGTACAGAGCTCTAGCTACTGTATATCCGCAAATTAAGTGCACATGGTAAATGTAAGAATTAAGTCGTACTTTCCATCAAACTCACAAAAACTTGTCAAAACTTGATACAAAATCTACTGACCAAATAGGAAAAAAATATTGTTTATTCATCTAAAAGTGAATTTAATTCTGTACATAGAGCAATTTTTTAAGTTTAAAAAAAACAACAAATAAGAACTACATTTGTATATCAAAATTATCGCTTCTGTAACTTCTTCCTTGGGACAACTTTAAATGTGATGTCATCATATATAAGAAATATTCATGATGATCACAACTGGGAAAAAACCTGAACGACAATGACCTACCTGACCCTAAACATCCTTATGTGACTTTGAATGAGGCCCAATTGGTATATAAACTTGATCAAATTTCCAAAATTTTCGCAAAATTTCTCTATGTGCAGGAGAACTGAACAACAATGTTTTCATTTAAAAATATAATTTGGTTAGGTTAGTGCATTTTATATTCATTTTATTGATAGTTTGATGGAAACATTTTCAATTGAAAGAAATAAATTATAAAAACCATGTACACTCCATTTATGGAAATACAGTAGTATACATCTGCCATATTACTTATGGTAACCATGGTAACAGGACTTGAAGAATAACAAACCTCTAACTCTTTATTATATTGTAAACATATTTATTTTTGCAGCATACAAATTTGCACTTATTTTGCAGTTGCTTGCTTGTTTTACGTGAAAATTAATAACAAGCGAAAATTATATAATGCGTAATGTGTTAAAATGTATATTTTAAAAAAAAGTAAAAATTTCACTACCCAGATATTTCATATAATTAAAAAAAATACACCTGAAGTAAATTATGTTTACAGTATATGGAGCTAGCAGGACCATCTTATTTGGTCACTGTTACCTATCCAAATTCTCAAATCTTGAAAACCTTAACTCGTTTAAAAGAGATCACAGGATGGTTTTATGCAGTGGCAAGAATTTATGGAATTACAGCAGTGTTTAGTGGCATGGCATCGTATATTTTCTCAGTACGATTACGACAGATCTGGATTTATTGAGCCAAAAGAACTTTTAACTATCACCAGAAATTCATTCCGTAAGTATTGTTTTGCAATTTTTTAAAAATGAAAACAAAAATGTCAGCTTTGCATTTTTTATCTTAAACTGTCATATAAAATTTTTAAAATAATAAATAAATGAATAAATAAATTAATAGATAAAACAGAGTTGGCGATTTCAGATTTGCATATTTTCATTTTTATGGTCAAAGGATCAGAAATGTAAATTCCAGATTGTGAATATGAGAATTGCGCCAATTTTATGAAGAATTAAATTTGTGCAATTCTCTTACTTTCCGTAACCTTTCAAAGACACAAACATCATTTTTTTGTAAGGAAGAAATTTAAATTACTCGCTTATCAACCACTGGTGGTGGGAGAAATCATTGTGTTGGAACAGCTGTGGCTTTAACAGATTTGAAGCTCCGCCTACTCAACCAATCATCTTTTACATGACTTTGATAAGGCCTTTAATACAAGGAAAAATTATTGCATTGTAAATATTTATTTTTAAGGGTATAATTTATCACCTGATTGTATAACAACCCTTCTGAAGAGATACTCCAGGGTTATCCCAAGAGGACCAGGGGCAAATCCTGAATGTCTGATAGCATTTGATGATTTTGTGTCTGTTTGTGTTAGACTAAGGGCATACACAGGTGAGTAATAAAAGGCCTATCTAATTACATACACATGCTTTTGTCTGTTTGTGTTAGACTAAGGGCATAAACAGGTGAGTAATAAAAGGCCCATCTAATTACATACACATGCTTTTGTCTGTTTGTGTTAGACTAAGGGCATACACAGGTGAGTAATAAAAGGCCTATCTAATTACATACACATGCTTTTGTTGTTTGACAATTTTAGCAATAGTTTTGAGAGACCGATTGCTAAAGTGAACAGTGAATAGTGTTTTCTTGTTGTTCAAAATAATTTGATTTATATTGATTCAGTCAGTTCTTTTATTGGTGGAGAAACTGTAATATCAGAAGAAAACCATGAATTTTGGCAAACAAACTGTCATTTTGTTCTTCACACTAGGATCTGCCTGAGTAGGCCAATTTGAAGCTATGTGGTGAGAGGTACTATGATCTGCCTGAGTAGGCCGATTTGAAGCTATGTGGTGAGAGGTGCTATGATCTGCCTGAGTAGGCAGATTTGAAGCTATATGATGAGAGGTGCTATGATCTGCCTGAGTAGGCCGATTTGAAGCTATGTGGTGAGAGGTGCTATGATCTGCCTGAATAGGCCGATTTAAAGGTGCTATGATCTGCCTGAGTAGGCTGATTTGAAGCTATGTGGTGATAGGTGCTATGATCTGCCTGAGTAGGCCCATTTGAAGCTATGTGGTGATAGGTGCTATGATCTGCCTGAGTAGGCCCATTTGAAGCTATGTGGTGAGAGGTGCTATGATCTGCCCGAGTGGGCCAATTTGAAGGTATGTGGTGAGAGGTGCTATGATCCATAAGCATGTGGTTTATACCACTTGACCACTAAAGCCCTAGATGGTTTAAGAATGATTTCAATGTATAACTTACAAGAATTTGATGATTTCCTTCAGAATTTTATACTAGTCATGTATTGAAAAATAAAGTTAATATGCTAAGTAGACCATTGCTGATGTCAGCTTCTGTGGCATGATGGTCCTGATGCAAGGTTAAAAACCCGAGTATTTTTATGAGTTTGTAATAATGTTGATTGTTGAAGAGAAAGGTGTGGAGTAATGGAGTTTTACGTCCCAGTCTTTCACTTATTTCGAGGCATTCAGTTCATGGATGGAGGAAACCAGAGTGCCAAGAGACAACCACCATTTTTTGACAAACAAACTGACAAACCTTTTATCACTATGATTTGTCCCAAATATGATTGAAACCTTGGTAATGAGAAGTGCTTTGATCCTAAAGTGTGCATTTTAGACCAAAAGAACAATGAGGCCCCTAATTGTTGAAGACTTTAGAAATTCAGATACTTGTATTCCTTATTCTTTTGAGTGTGTAATTTCATATAAAAACTACTGTAGGAACCACTGTGACTGTGACAGTGAAACACTCTTTATATCCATAGAAAATCAAATAAATTTGAATAAAGTTTGATATTTTTCACTTACTTGTACCTCAGTGGCAGATAGGGGGGGGGGGGGGGGGGGGGGACACACTGACAAATTTTTAATTTGTGTTGGGGACAAAAGCTGTATAGAGCAGTCCTTACCCCCATGTTATAGTGTGGTGAAGAGGCTGTGACATTGTTCAGTGGGAAATAAGTTTGCCAATAGGCTACAAGATGAATCAAATGTTTGCTCTAGATGTATTATAAATAAGTTGTGACGCAGATCCATTCTTATAATTGGTGCTAAGTTTTTTTATATTTACAAAACATAAATGTATTTATGTATGGTAAAAATTTCTTATTATGAATACCTGAAAACTTTAGGGGGGGGGGGACACAGGCCGGGTGTGCCCTGTCTGGATCCCCACCTGATCCTTATTCCCTGAATTTACTTGTTTTTGTTATTTCAGATGCTTTCCGTAAAAGAGATGGAATGCAGCATGGGACAGAAACAGGAAATACAACATTTACTTATGATGACGTATGTATAAAAATTATGTCCCCCTTCCCTTACAAAATGACAGATATTTAGTTATACAGGGTTTTGACATGTTATAGGCCCTATGTACCCTGTAAAGGATTTATGTACCCTGAGTGTTAGGCAAAAGGTACATTGATCTTTGACAGAGAACATGGGGTAGGTAACCTGCCAAACAAAAGCCTGTATAACATTTTTTCATCTTTTCTGATTCCATTAAAAAAAACTTGTGTCAGATACACAGGAAACTTGCGTCAGGGAAAACCCTGCCTGAGGGGCATTCTGACTTAGGCATCTAGAGACAGTGTGATGTGTAAGCCACACTTTAAACCACTTGGGCACTGAAACTCAAGCCTTTGTTGGGATTAAACATGGTTTATGTTGTCATGGAATGATAGAACAAACACTTATTTTATTGTCTAAAAGATAGGGACCTTAGTGGGCCTGTGATTCCAAATACAATCTTATGGATCGCTGTGCCTCACAAGACTTGCATACAATTTATGAATTTGAACTTGAACCCTAAATGGAAGTGTGCATGTCACATTGTTTGTGTTCTTTGACAGTGTATCTGCGAAGGCATGTGACCTCTGATTACTCACTGTATAATAATGCCCAGTTGTAAAAATCTATAGCAACAAGAAAATAGGAGTATTGAACAGTTTAAAGATCATGGGAACAATAGTAAACTAAAATGAAAGTAATATCCACATCTCCCCTCTCTCTCTCTCATAAAACATTCAACATTATATATATATATATATATATATATATATATATTATATATATATATATATATATATATATATATATATATAATTATATTTATTGTTGTACTATTTTTGGAGATTTAATGCCTATTTAATTGTATATGTATGTTGGATGCCAAAATAATAAAAATATAAACAAAATTAGTACCCAGTTGCACAAAGCTTAATTAGAACTAATTAATTATTAAATCATAATTAGCACCTTTTGACTAGTACAAGATTTATTCATGATTTAAGTTAATTAAGTTTTGTGCAGCTCAGCCTAAAGTTGTACAGTAAAATCTTGTTATAATGCCCCTCAATAACCTCGCCACCTCGCTTATTGCCACACTATTTTGAAGTCCCAAAATCCATTTTGTTTATGTTTTTCTTTATCCACCTCCCAAATTTATTGCCAAACCTCTTTTTAAAGCCAAAATATGACTGAACAAAGGGTGGCGATGAATAATGGTTTTACTGTATTAATAACAAATATCTAAACATTTGTAAAAATTGATTTTTTATTTGCAGTTTTTAAGATGTGTGATGTGCTTGTAAACTAATCGATGGTGTAAAAGGTAAGATGAAATCCTGTTAACATGAAATCATGAAATAAAAATTGCAGCAGCAGCTACATACAGTAAAACCTGCTTCGTTCCTTCTATCAGTTATTTATAGACACAGTGGATGTAGTCATATGCTAGCACTGGATATAATATTAGTTACGTACTGTATAAGGAGAAATATTACTGGTAGGAAACTTTCGCGGTTATGATCTTCTAAACTTTTTCAAGGTAAGAAATTTTTACGGTTCCGACTGTAGGGAAAGTGAACTAAGGGGACTAAATTATTTTTGCTGAGAAGATATTTTTCGCGGTAAAAGTTGCACCATGAAAATCATGAATATTTCCTCCTCGCCGATGTTTCTTCTTATACAATACTTTTATACTCATATAGGGGGCTAGTAGTAAACGTCATAACTTAAAACCATGACATACTCTATATACAGACCATCTGTACATTCCCACCGCTGTTTTAAGCTCTCTTTACCTCATTATTTCATTATGGTTTTGTAACTGCTGTAGCTATTCCAGGCAAACTGAATGACACTTTTTAGCACATTATTAAACTAGTTTGCCCGGAAAAAACTGCAGGGTGTCCATTCAGGTTAGTTCTTAAGTTGAGTTGTTCCAATTTGGGAACTATAAAAAAGCAATTTTCTTACGAATAAAATGTTGACCCTGGAGTATTGCAAGCCTAGGCTTATCAAGGCCCTCAAAAAGTTTTGAGGCTGTCATAACAATATTTTGATAAGTATGATGTCTCTGTGTCCAGGATTACACTGAATATATTTGACGTCCCATAGTTCCATTTTCCTTTCACTCTCAGTTTTCATTAGACATGTGGTAAGTGTAGCTAGCTAAACAGGAGGTGCTTACTCTTCCAGAGCACCCAGCCTCACTTTCCTGGTGGAGAGTTCACATGTTTAACCTATTTTGTCAGTTTCAAAGTTTTAAATTTGCTTCTTGATTGTGATTTGGATATAGATTTGTTTGTTTCTTTTAGATAATTACAATCCTTAATATTTTTATTTATTTCCAGATTTGGATTAATGGACTTCATTAACAGCAGATAAAAAAATTGGTGTGATACAGGACAAAAAATAGTTTTAAATATTGTGACATCAGATGGACAGCAGCAACATTTAATTTTTCACATGTTCCAGAGCAGCATTTTATCTTTCACACCTGACACAGTGGCACCAAGACAACACCTTATTTCTCACATGCACAGTTGAAATGTACCAAGGTGACACTTAATTTCACAAATCCATCAAGTGGACTCAAGAATTTTGAAATGGACCAAGTCAACCTTTAATTTTTCAAACTAATTTCAGTCAAGTGCACCAAGTTGACCAACAGTTTTGTTTTTTCAAGTTGACTTTTCGCAACATCAATACCTAATTTCATCTTAACTTTCAATGCACTTAAAATCCAGAAAAATATACTACATTGGCATTAATGCACTTATATACAGACAACATTGACCTGTCCACTTGTCCTTTAATTTAAACAGGGTTCGTACAGGCCTGGAAAAGTCCTTAAATTTTGAGGTTTGTCCTAAAAAAAAACCTAAAAACAAGCCTGACCCTAAAAAGCCCTTGAATTTATCCTGGAGCCCCTAAAAAGCCCTTGAAATTTGTCAAATAGGTGTTGATATTAAGTGGTTGTAATTAGACTGATCAAAATAAATAAATAAGTTACATTGAAATGAGCCATTTAAAGGCACGTGGCCCTCCCAAACACCCAAAATCAACTCCCACTTCAAGTGTCATTACAACTGACATGTAAGTAACTGTTTTATTAATTTAATTGTCTTTGCACCAATGTTTTTCTTATAAAATTTTCCCTAATTTGCAAATGAGACCCTGAAAAGACCCTAAAAAGTCCTTAAATTTGGAGTCCAAATGTCTGTACGAACCCTGTTAAATATTTATTATGGATGAGTTTATTATGATTAGTGATCACCTGTTCTTCCGACTACATTATAATTGTGAACACTAATCATGTGCCTTGAGTATATATTATAATGAACAATAAATGACTCCTAACGCTGCCCATTTATGAATATTCCCAATGAAAGGGCAAGTGTACTGGTCAATTTTGTTTACCTATAGCTGCCAATATGCTAAATACTATTTCGAAATTGATAGAAAAAAATTATTTCAGTTATTAAGAAAGGTGTTTTACAAAAGTGAAAAATAAACTTGATTTTAAATAACATGATTAACATGTGTTTAATAATTGACAAGAAATATTAAGTGTTTAAAAATTAAGAAGTAAAATATGTTTGTTTGTTTAAATTGTTTCTTGTTTCACTATTGCACTCACTAATTTAGTTAACTTGAGGAGTTTTACAGAAGCCAAAATCTTCATAAATGCAAAGCAATATTATTTGTTTAGAAATTAAGTTGTAAAATGGTGTGTTTGGTTAAATATATTGTTTCATGTTTGTCTGATGCACTTCTTTATTTCTTACAGCCTACAATTAACGTTTGCTATTTTGTTTTTAAAACAATGTTAGTTTTACAAATGCCAAGAAATATTTTATAAGTGTTTACTAATTTATTTGTGAAATGTGAGTATTTGTTTGTAAAAATGTAAAAAAAATATCTAATAGTCTACAGTTACTAGTAATTTATACTATTTTAAAAAAAATCTTATGACATTAAAAATGCCACGGGCAGTGTAAATGGTCTTTAACATGAGGATAATTTTTTGTCCGATATGTATTTAAGCATTGTAAAGGTATAATTTACAATACATATTATATATTACATTTTGAACATATATGATTTTTTGAAAAAAATTATTACTAATACTGTTTTATTTATTGCTCATATTTTTTGTGTTTTTTTTATGTAGCACATCTTTTACATGTTTTATGTACACATTTCTATGTATAGTTAGTTGTCATGGTGATAATTTGTAAAAAAAAACCTCATTGTTATACACATTTATCTTTATTTTTTTTTTTAAATTTCAAACTTGTTTATCATGTATTCTAACATGACCTGCATTTTCCTTCATATAAAACATGAAGAAGCCAGCCGTGGTATAACAAATGATATACCCATCGCTGTTCCCTTTTAATAACATACTCCCTGGCTTATCTTATGATGTCATGCTATGTGTCATAAACAATGGTTGTGACGTAGTTTTCATTCATAAAATCATTTATTTCGATGGAGGTAATCTCAACAGCCGAATTGTTTGGATGGACCTTTTTGCAAATAGATAGTAAAATGTACTTCCGCAGAAAGAGTTCGCAATATTTATTTCATTCCTTTTTATCTAAGTCATGTTAGAATTAAAATGATCAACATTTACCCGTGGTATATCGTTGAATAATACACAGGTCGTCATTAACATGCGGCGAAAATATCACTCCTCATGAAATATTCTTCTGCATGTGAACTCCAGCCCGTGTATTGTTCGACGATATACCACGGGTAAATGTTGATTATTTTTTTATTTTTTCTATAAAACTTACCAATTTTATTAAAACTTAACGAATATACAGAATGTGTTAAAGCATCCTATAAAAATATTTGTACCCAAAATATGTTATTACAGTATTCTCCATTATTTGATTGCAGAAATAAACATTTTCCAGCTGGAGAGTCGCATACATTTTTTTTGTAATGTCAATTTGGGGTTTATAATCAGGCAAGTGAATTTCAGAAATTCTTGGATTAGCAAATTTTCCCTTTTCACATAATGGGCTAAAACACATTCTCATGCCATACCCCTTTTTGACAAAATTTGATTATTTTAATGAAAACAATAATTAGAATGAGGTTTTATTTTTCAAAGTATAATGTTTTATATATATTTATCACTTTTAAAAATTTACACTTTAATTTGTTGTCTGTGATACTGAGAAAAAAGCATTTATTATTTTTTTCAAAAATATAAAAAAAAAAGAAAAGAAAAAGAAAAAAATTATAGTTAAAAACAATTTGGAATAATTTTAATTTTTATTTGTTGTACAATAGATAAATAATATCTAGCTGATTTGTTAAGAAATAAACAATAATCAATTTTCTGTTAATTTGTGAATTTTTGTTGTTATACTAATCACAATGTACATTTGAAATTTGTTTTGTACCACATCAAGGTTTTTTAATTCATATCCAGGTTGTCATGCAGTTTTGAAATGGATTTTGTTTATTGTCTGTTTTTGTCTGGATTAAACCAGATTGTCTGGCGAAAGTCGAAAACATAAGAGTCCATATTAGATGTTTAATCAAATATAAACATACCATTCCATGTTCCAAAGCAAAGTAAAAACTTTGAAAACCAGTAAATTAGTTAAACATGTGGACTTCCACCAGGGGGAGTGAGGAAAGGTTTTCCAAAAGGGTAAACACCTCCTGTCTAGCTAGCTACATTTGTCATTGTGTCATTAAAATTGAGAATGAAGGGAACATGGAACTATAGGACTTGAAAATATGTAGGATACTTTGGATACACAACTTCATACTGGTCAACAAAATTGTGATGGCAGCCATGTTGATATTAATGGTTTGACTTTAACTAACCACAGGATATCGTGACATGGCCATTATCTGCCAGTCCATGACATACAATGTCAAGGTTTGTGCACAAAATCTCAAAAGATAGTATAATTAAATCTGTATATAAAGAGAACTCAAAATTAGGCTTCATGGGAAATATGAGGTTCCATCAGCAAAGAGGGTCCTCAGAACAATAGATTTGTAATGCAGAAAACAGATTTTGAATGCAAAAATAAAGTTTGTTACAGAGACGTGGCTTTTTGTTATTTCACCATGTCTCTACAACTATTTGGGTACCATAATTTCACCTTTTTTTTTTACTATTTTTGTATAACCCAATGTTGGTGCTTAAAAAATACAACAAAATTTCAAATCTAAATTGGTTTTAGCTAAGGGCATTTTTTTGTATATGGATGGCCATATGTACTTTATATGTCTATGGTAATGGCCATTATACACTGCCATCCAAACATTATTGTACACAAACAAAACATATCATTGTTAACTAAAAAGTTTTATAAAATCAAATTGTTGAAAACCTTTTCTGCTGAAGCTGAGTTTTTTCAGCTAAAACGTTGTTTGTATCTTGAAAAATAAATTTTTTCCACATTTTTATATTTTTCTCCAAAATTTCATCAAATTTCAAAGAAAATCAATTTTCAAGAAAAATGGAACTTTTGGTGCATATATTTAGATCATTGCATTAGGATGTGCATTACTTTCAAATACTGCAAACAACGCCAAAATTTAAAATGTATGAATGACATATGGATGGGGCATGAATATAATACAAACTATTGAAATATAAAAAAGGAGTTGGTATGATATGAGGCAATTTGGGCCAATTTCAAATCAAAATGAAAACATATGGCGGTAGAGTAGAGCCCTTACCATACCAACTCCTTTGTATAGTTATTAATGGATGGCAATAGTTCATTTTGGTTGAATATAATACTAAAGGATATTAAAACACTAATCTTAATGGAAACCTCTATGAATTGATTAATCCATTGAGACAACAACTTTTCTTGGTTCTATAGTTGGATTGAATGTTAGGGTACAATTGAACAATGTGAAAATGTGATTGTCCTCTACCTTAGGTATCTAAAAGTCATTTACAACCGACAGCACATGTACAGTGCCAAAACATTGTCCATTGGTATGGTGAAAAAAGTATTGAAGAGACACAAACCATCTAACCTAAATATGAATCATTTTAAGAGATTTTTATGCAACACAAAATTTTTCTACCGTCAGCGGGCCCTTTTATTTGTGAACACAATTTACACTAGAAGGGGGGTTTTACCGGAATAATTGCGAAATTCCGGGATAGTAAGACACTTTCCGTAATCTTTGCGAAAATCCGGAATATTTAGATTAAATCCGGAATTTTTAGACCAAATCCAAAATAATCAGACAAAATCCGGAATAATAAGAATATTTTTACGGTAAATTTTACGGATTCAAAAAATCTGGTAAGTGTCTGATTATTACAGTAACTTGTCTGATTATTCCGATAAAAATCTAATTTTTTCGGCAAATGTCCAAATATTACGGTAATTTTTAAAAAAAAAAAATTATTATTTTTTAGAAAATTTCCTGTAATAGTTGGACATTTGCCGGAATAATTAGACTTTTACCGTAATAATCGGTCATTTTCCGGAATAATCAGCCACTTACCGTAATTTTTAGATTACGGAAAACTTACCGTAACAAAATAGTCCAACTATTCCGGATTTTGCCTGATTATTCCGGATTTTGCCTGATTATTTCGGATTTTGCCTGATTATTCCGGATTTTATCGGTTTATTCCAGACTTTACCTGATTATTCCGGATTAATTTGGTTTATTCCGGATTTGGTCTGATTATTCCGGATTTTCGCAATTATTCCGGTAAAACCCCCTTCTAGTGTTATTTTATAAGCATTTCGGTTGCAATGCACTTTGACTGATATTGTAATTGGAAGGCAATCTGTCTTATATCTATTTCATGGGTCATGATTACTGTTTCACTTTTCAATACGTTAAAACATACCGGTCCTTTTTTCAAATCCCAATCACAGAAACAAAGTGAAAATTTTGAAAACTGGCAAATTAAGTTTAGCACACGAACCTTCACCAGGGAAGTTTATCCGACTCCTGTCTACTTAAAGCTTCTCCCTTGCCCAATGCATGTGGTAAATGTGATTAAAAAAGATGGACTAAAATGAAATCCAATTATCAAAACAACCGGAATTAACTTCATTTGAAAATATTAAGGATTTATGATAAAATTGTAATGATAATAATAATAACTCCTTATATTAGATTCAAAAACAAACATACTAATCCATGTCCAAATCACAATCCAGAAGCAAAGTAAAAACTTTGGAAATGACATGTTTGGTAAGACACGTGAAGTTCCACCAGGGAAGTGAGGTCGGGATGCTCTGGACGAGTAATCACCTCTTGTTTAACAAGCTACATCCGCGGCGTATAATGAAATTATGAAATTAGGACAACGTTTTAACAATGATTAAGAACAAATGTCCACATACTAGTGACAAAACTTACTATATTCTGTTTAAATATTACTAAACTTGTTTTAATTTTGCAGGCGTATCACTGTAATTGTGAAAAACTCTAGATCTAGCGGCCTAATTTCGGCTTTCTCAGACCTTTGTTGCTGATGTCCATACAGCATTTACAATACCACACAAGTATACCAACATGCCTATTCTGTAATGTGCTGGTTAAAAGTTTGGTGGTTTTCCAAATAAGGTTTTATATGTTGCCAGCAGATTTAATGTATATCACAAAAATATTGTTGCATCATAATAGAAAAAAGACTTTGTATAACTAGTAAAAACTTTGTTGTATATCAATATTATGATATTTTTATGAATAAAAATATTGTTAGTTGACCAAGAATAACACAAAGAATCCAAAATGTATATACTAAGTTTACGAGCGTCGTAAACACGATGTTAATAAGATTGTATAATGGTGCATTAAGTTGACAACAATTTTGCATATATCTTATTCATTTATCTCTATGACACCGAGTTAATACATGTTGGTTTAATCCACTATAGAATGTTTTTAAGAAAACTTTATACGTGCAATACTCCTGTGAATTAATAACTTATAAAAAACATGTATCAAAATTGTTCTTTCCCAATCCCTTAAATGAATTGATACGATGCATTTAATACTGTATTCAAAAAAACCCACACAAATTATCCATCCGTCTTGTGAGTGCTAAGGCTAATAACTCCCAAATTCTTGATTTTGTCAAAATAGATAGAATTTCATTTTACACAGATTAATTTTCTAATAAATAAACATGTAATAAATGTATATCCCAGGTTTTTTGGTCTCGTCTAGAGGTACTTCAGCTAATGAAAGTCCCGAGATCGACAATGTGCCGACGAGTTGTAGTAGTCTTAAAGTCGCAACTATACGTTATTTCCAGTATTTCCATGGCATCGGATTTATACGTGTTGGTTTATGTACAGCGTCCCACAGACTCCTGCCATTTCTCTGAGCCGCTCGTTCTTGTGTAAGATTTCTGAGTAACTCCCAATACGGTACAGAATGTGTGTTAGCGTGGTATTTGGGATAAGTGAATCTATAAGTTGGCGACACGTATAATGAAGTCTCCCCTCTGTCTAGATTCTCTGCTTTCCAGTCGTCTGTTTGTAAATCTCCCATTGAAATATCCGTTTGAGTTGAAGTCCCACTGACGAGTTTCTGATTTTCCGATTTCATTTTGTATGGCCTGTTACTGTTCACGTATTTGTCATTATCATGTCCATTGTTAGGCTTGGGGTGACCAACAAGCTCTGTAGACTTAGAAGCAGGTGAAATTATTTTAATTTCATTTGCACCAAAATGAACTCGGTGTGACGACTGATTGTTCGTATTGGGTTTAATGTCCGAATGTGAAGAGTTACCTACTCTATCAGTTTGTGCTCTATCAGTTTCTCTTTGTACTTGTGGGGATGACTTAACTTTTGTTGCATTAACCAACTTGTTTTCTGATCTCGAATTAACAGTCCGCTTAATACCCAAAGTGGTCACTACCTTTTCATTAGTTTCCGTTTCCATAAAATAATTGCTCATTGTAATATATTTGTTTTCTTTAACATCACCAGGCCTTATGGTCGCGTACTTAGATGGCATACTTTTATCTTTCACCATCGTTGGCTTATTCTGAGCAATCATTATGTTTTCGACCGGTGGGGCCGTTGCCACTGATTTTGTGACGTTTGGGGACTCCTCTATTTCCATACTCATGCTATGTCTACCACTGTCCATCGACGGTCGTTTGGTATGAGGTTTGCTACCCGGGGAATTAGTTCTGCAATCGTTATCTTGACTCGCTGCGTTGTTAGCCGGGTGACCGGTAACCATTGACGGCACAGTGTATATCGGACCATCATTATCATCAAGATCTTCTATCCATACTCTTCCATTACCTGAAAGACATGATCAATTGACATAACTATATAATACGATTGCAATTAAAGCGTTTCTTGTCGACTGCAATTTAGTATACGCGGGTTTAAGAAAATCTTCAACACATGACAAGTAGAAGTGTTGTTTTAGATTCAAGTTTCTTCCACTTACATCGGGCGCCATTGACGTTGATCGGGGGAAATAACTCTCATAGTGACTAGGTATGAACAGGTCTGACCCGATATGGATTATATTAGGTCACCACGTGATCGGCTTTGCCGAATGAAATTTACAGAAACTAGTGAGAGGTAGGATATTATATAGTGTTATGTGCTTAAAAATAATCTTTATATCTAATTTGTCCAGAGATGACTATATGTACAATGAATACCGAAGTGCTAGAATCTCTAGACTGTAGCTTCATTTGCTAAGGATCACAAATACATAAGTATATATATTTTTCTTAAATGTGCTTTTACGGCACTCTTTCTTACGTTTACAAGATTGTTTAAGAAAATTGATTCTAATTCCAATAAAAATTTGTTTTTTATATGGGTACTACTACGAACTAAAATTCATTTTAAATTTACATATTACCTGGTTTAGGGCGACCATTTTTCATAGCATTTCGTTTTGTGTACAAAAGTTGCTCATTTGCTTTCTTTTTCTTATTCTTCTTCCATCTTTTGCAAGCACAAAGGAATAACAAACAACCACACAACAAAATAAGACAAGCAACAATTAGAACAGATATGGTCGCCGTTGACAACAATAAATCTTCATTTCCTCCTATTGCACCACCCTCAGTGGTTACAGGTTGTGATGCTATCTGTCCTGGTGCTGAAAGTTAAAAATTAAACAACGACTGAGATGTCTAATCATATAAACAAAAACATAGTTGTAGCGATAAAAAACAAACATACTAATCCATGTCCGAATCACAATCTAGAAGTAAAGTAAAAACTTTGGAACTGACAAGTCAGGTTAGACACGTGAACTTCCACAAGGGAAGTGAGGCCGTTATAGTATATATACCAGTCTAGGAATACTTTATTATCAAGTAAAGTACTGTGAATATTTTGTTTTTTTTTTTGTTTTTTTTTTTTTTGGGGGGGGGGGGGTCTGTATAAACAACACTTCTTTAGGTCGTAAATTCGTTAAACTGCTGTGTCGACAGTGTAGTTTGTCCTTTGGGCCTTGAAAACAGGTAGGAAGTCAAAGTTGACTTGCTTCTTGGTGTTCATTTGTTGCTTTATCAGTACCTGTAGGATGAGTAATTGGGATTTAAAAGCAATAGACTGTAAAAGAAACGTGAAATAATGAATAAGTTTTCGTTTAGGAGATAATAACCAGTGATTGGTATCTCAATTTCAATTTATTTAAAGACAATAATATATAAAACGTAATTTTTTTTTCAATTTAAATTTATTTAGCAATATTCCTATCAATTTTGAGATCATGGAAAAGACATATTAGAAATGTCCGTCAAATTGTGTTAATGTCCCTTTAAGCATTTCAAATATACTTATATTCTTGTTATCGGAATAATGATCTATTGAAAAAGTGTAGATCTAAACAAATTGCACATAAAGCACAAACACGTTGCGGTTGCTAGAAATCTGTATTTATTTAATATTTATTTTTTTTAAAAGATACGTAAGTTTATACTCACCACAATTTTCTGAAAAAGCAAATAAAAAAAATAAAATGTATACATATTAGAATAAATAAATTAAACAATATTCATAAATCAATGCTGATGTTCAGCGACCACCTCATTTACAGCTCTACCAAGTAAAATACAAACGTAACTAAAGCACAGATACAAAAGAAAATTATAGGTGTTTTAAACCTAGGTGACAAGAGGCACTGTGATCAGTAAACGAAATTGATTTCTATCTATGCAGATGTGATTTTGAACATTTTAAAAAATCAAAAGCATTGTCATGAACTGTAAAATGAAACACTTGACTAGAATGTTATATCGACGATTCCTATATCTACCAAAGCGTACACTCCGAAAAATTCTCAGTGCAACTTGTACGTTTTATGAAATTTAATACGAAAAGCTGTCTCCCGACGAGCGAAACTAAAAAATTGAATTATATAATGATTTAGAAAAAAAAATAATGTTTTTTTACATATTACTTTTTTATCATTCATACTCAGTCAATCATACTTGAAAAAAATAATGCATAACTGCCTTTACCCGATATAGCGTTGTATATCAACTGTACACCATTAGCAACAACACTGGTCGGTGTTTGTCCCGCTTGACAACTCCCTGGATACTCGGTGGCGTACAGTGGGTCATTGTCTGCAAATGCCTAAAAAGTAATTGAAAAAAATGAATCTAGACCTATGTAGAAAGAAGGAACACATTTCTTACTGAAGATATTTACTTTGTAGCATCCAACACAAAAACTAGTTAGCTAAACAGGAGATACTTACCCTTCCGACATGGAAATCCATGTGTTTAACAACATTTACCAGCCTCAAATTTTTACATTTATTTTGGGATTGTGGTTTGGGCATGGATTGGTGTGTTTGTTTTTTATTATTACACCTATAAAGACATATGCCAGGTAGCATGGGTTCTTACAGTTTAGGATCTTATCTACTCCACATTTACATGGTTATTTTCCATTTGAATGCTTTCAAAAAATCACATCTTTAAAGTGTTTTAAACGACTGAATATATAGTAAACTAGCTACAGTCGATCCTTTATTGACATTACGAGTGCGATTGGCATAGTTTATGAGTTTGAAATCAAATATAAACATGTATGAATCACAATCCAGAAGCAAATAAAAACTTAGGAACTGACAAGTTATGTTAGACACGTGAAACGCCATCGGGGAAATGAGGTCGGGTGCTCCAGGAGGGTAGCGCCTCTTGTTGACGGTATCACTAACATTTTAAACCAATTTTATTATCTTTTGTTTTTCAAGCTGTATTGAAAATTTCGTTGTGTCCAACCAGATGAACACACAAATCACATGAAGATGATAAGCCTTACATTTACATGGTAGCTATGAGCTATGATTAAAACATTTTATACTATAGAAGGAGATTTGCAATTGTAAAACAAAAACATAACAACAGCCACTCAATCAAGAACACAAAACAATACAAATAAATTATTATTGCAAATAAATTGTTGACTCAGGGATATTGCAAGCCTAGGCTTATCAAGGCCCTCAAACAGTTTTATGGCCGTCATCACAGTATTGTTGATAAGTTTGATGTCTCTGTGTCCAGGATTGCCCTGGATATATTTGACGTTTCATAGTTCCATGTACCTTTCACACAATTTTGATTACACACATGGCGGGTGTAGCTAGCTAAACAGAAGGTGCTTACCCTTCCGGAGCACCCGACCTCACTTCCCTGGTGGAAGTTCACGTGTCTATCCTAGCTTGTCAGTTCCAAAGTTTTTTCTTTGCTTCTGGATTGTGATTCGGACATGAATTAGTATGTTTGTTTTTGATTATATAATTTGACCGAAAAGTGAAGTAAATGATATACAGTCCAATCTGCCTTAAAGACCGCCTCTATACAAGGGCTACCTGCTTTTAAAGTTCAGTGCAATTGTTCGTAATTCATATTATTTGAACCTGTATATAAAAACCTCCTGCCAATAAAGGCCATTTTAATGGTTCCCTTGGACAGTCTTTATAGACAGGTTTGACTGTATTTGGATGGTCACATCCACACTTGTTATTTTTACAACCAATGATCCTTAAACACGCACATTTTAAAAGTAAAAATAAGTCTTATTTCCCTGGTGGAAGCTTGCGTGTTTAACCTAATTTGCCAGCTTCAAAGAGTTTCACTTTTCTTTGGCATTGTGGTTTCGTATGCTTGAGTTTCATTTAATAACAGAACATTTTTATTTCGTTATCTATTTCTATTAAAATCTTACGTAACAGGTCAGACTATGCGTGTTACTGTTGTCCACTGAGTGGTCGTCGTTCCAGACAGCTAGGTATGTCGTCTGACCATCAGATACATCAAATATACAGTGTTTACTTCCATTCTCTAAAATACAGATTAGAAGAAGACAAGCTGAATCAAAAACACAAGCACTTGATGGTGCAACTAAAACAAAAAGCTATGAACAAACCAAAACATTAGAATGCAACAAAAATAACAAAACATTTTGATCATCAAAATTCTGGTTTTAAATGCGCTATAGATTGATGATGTTTTATGTATCAGACATTTTGTTTATATCGCGGCGTCATCTGCTATAGGCGAAATTGCGGGAATTTTTCCCCTTGCAATGCAATCAGGGCAATGGGCAGGAAGGATCATCTAACCACCCATGGTTGCTGTGGCACAGGAAATCGGGGAAGTGAGGCCGGGTGCTCCGGAAAGGTAAGCACCTCCTGTTCAGCTAGTTTAATCTTAGAAATTGAATTGATATTAGAATTGAATCAGATATGAAATAAATGAACATAACAAAATAAACTCTGTTCATCGAATCAAAACGTGTGCACCATTCATGTTGTCAGTTGGCTGTGCTATTATTGTTAATATGTATGATACATCTGTATTCAAAATTATCCTGTATATATTTGACGTCCACTATTTTCTTGTTTCCTTCATTCTTAAATCTTGATTTTACTCGTGTCGGGTGTAGCTAGCTAGACATGAGATGCTTACTCTTCCAGAGCACATAGACTCACTTCCCTTGTGGAACCTAATTTTCCGGTTTTCACAGGGTTATTTTGGGGATTGTGATTCAAACATGGATAGGCAAGTTTGTGTTTGATTTGTTCATGAAATATCAATGTTTTGTTTCGGATATAATGTTTTAGTTTGTGTTTGTGACTTTAAGTTATGCAAAATTCTAATAGAACTTAACATTAAAGCTCTGTATGTTCTACTTACTAGTGTCCAGTCGTAAGGGGAAATCGCTATGCAATTCTCATAGAATATCTTTACAAACATTGCCTCTGTAGATGTGTTAAGAAAAATATTGCGTAAAATGTATTCTTTAGCGAATACATCGTAATACATCGCCAGGACATTATTTCCGGTGTAGACATAACCGTTTTTAATTAGTGGTATCTACATAGCGGCAACATGTTTCTGTTACTAGCAAAATGAAATTAGTGATGTTCAATTACGACTAGCTGTAAGAAAGGGAACATTTACGATAGATCATTCTAAATCAAATCTATTGAATTTTCTACAAAATGTCTTTGATAATTCGCTGTCACAAACACATTGAATCCGAGCGTTATTCTAGATAACGTTCAAGTTGATTATAGAAATGAAACATACCAGTAGACGAATTTATTAACACCTAAAATTAATGACAAAAACTTGTATATGATTGTATAATATTTTCATAGTACACTTTATTTCCGAGTTTTAGAATACTTTTTATTTGATGGCTTTATATCAATCAAAAACAAAGATCCATGTCCAAAATCTCAAAGCAAAGTAAAAATTTTGAAACTGGCATCTAAAGTTTAATATTTGAACTTATAACTAAGGAAGTAAGGACTGATGCTTCAGAAGGGAAAAATCACATCCTGTTTAGCTAGCTACGCCCGCCACCTGCGTGTGTAATCCAAACACGGAATCAAAGGAACATGGGACTATTGCACGTCAAATATATATAGATCATGGTAATTTTGGATACAGAAACATCACAATTATCAACAATATTGTGATGACGGTCTTAAAACTTGTATCCAACATTTTTTTTTTTTTTTGGATATACTAGACTGCCCATAGCTCCATGTTCCCTTCATTCTAAATTCTGATTACATACGTGACTGGCGTAGCTAGAGCTAAACAGGACGGTAGTTACCCACTTGGAGCATCCGGTCCCACATCCCTGGTGGAAGTTAACATGTTAAACTAAATTTGTCAGTTTCTGTTAATCTTTTGGAATTGTGATTTGAAGATGGACTGGTATGTTTGATTGCGGTTTTATTCTAATATATACTTCAAAGCCAACCAATGCTACAAAGATGTCTCAATTGAAAATAAAAGGACATTTCAACCGAACTTTCTAGTACTAGTACAGTACGAATACTATTAGATGAAGAGTTGCTTACTTGAGAAGGTTAGACTATCTGGACAATTGTTGTATGTATACTGGATAACTGACGTATTATTACAGACGTCTGCTTGTGTTCCATCACATCGGCTGCTGTTGTCATGGGACAAAATGGTGACATTTTCAAACGTTTTCAGGAACGGAGTAGGACAGGTCCTTGAAGCTGATGATATATTTGCTCCTGAAATTAAGAAAAATTCAGTCTTACAACTTATTGAGATAGACAATTAGCTTATAATGTAAACGAAGTTGTATGCCATCTCGATTGTTATTGGTTACAACCTCATTACGTCAGTTGACGTCATTTGTATTAATGCACCATACCACAGTGGCAATTTGAATAGAAAGTGTTGAAAAACATTAAATTGTCATAAAAATATAAAAATTATTGCAAAATTATTTTGAAAAATTAAATTATAAGAGATAATGTTGGCTTTGCAGTTTAAACATCTAAAAATCGGTTTTGTGTGTTAAAAATGATACAAAAAATGATTCTTAAAAAATACTGACCGTCTTTCATGAGCATTACAAACGTCCCGACATCAAAAGGTTTGACTCTGTTACAAGCTTCTTCCATTGTCACGTTAACGTCTGCTTGACGTACATATACTCGTTCATTGTTTGTGGGCTCAATATCTAAGTTTTAAAAATAAAGACATAATGTATACAGTAAAAGAGTATTGGGAATTTTATTTTTCACGAGAACCTAATTTTCCCCAATTTTCGGGATTTACATTAGAAAATAAACGCTCATGGAATAATAAATGCTGTAAAATATTATTTTTAATCTACAAATTTTCAGAAAGTTTAGTAAAAGTTAAAACATTAGAAACCATTTTCCATTATGGTTATTATTCAAGGGTACACTTTGTACATGTAAAGGTCACATTACATCGAATTTCAGATTTCAGTTCGATTGCTTCAGTTTCATTGTAATCTTAGTGATATATTTCAAATCATTGTGCATTTGACCGTTTCTGACCCATTACGCTCTCTCTCTCTCTCTCTCTCTCTCTCTCTCTCTCTCTCTCTCTCTCTCAGTAACACACAAAATTATATTCGCAGTCTGTCGATGAAACCATTAATTTTTAACTCATAATTAGTTTTGAGTATATTTTAACTTACTTGTGGCCAAGTAGTAATACATGACGTCATCAGAAACTGTGTGGATTTCTATGCACAAATGAGGACGCAAATCATCGCTGCCGAATTTGAATGGTGTTCCCCTAGAAATAGCCAAAGCGTGACAAAAGTTAACATAATTAAACAGATTGTAACCAGAAGTGGCCTACCATAGGCCTACCCTACCGAAAGCCATACCAAACACTTTTTGATCCCGAAACGTGGACACAGAATTTCCTGTAAATTGTCCATACGGGGTATACGTAGTAATGGTGTTTCACGACCCAGTCAAGCTGCTTTAATTTATATAGTGAGGTGGCGGCAAACAACAAACTCTCCCACACTAGGAGTTGAGTTCGAACCTAGGCGATTAGACGCGCAACTTGTTTGTAGATTTATTTTTTTATCATTATTATTATTGGTTTTTTTTTTTTTTTGGTCTCAAAAGGCCGTGTTGATAGAAAATTGTTCAGATATTACGAACTACGAAGGTTGTTGTGGTTGTTGAATGTTACTTTAACGTCGCATCAACAATTTTTCAGCTATTCGCGACGAGAACTACTTTATTAATTTCTATGGATTAATCTATGAACAAGTGTGTGTATGTATGCATGTGAAGTGCAAGTGTGTTGTATGGTCTGCCTTGTACCAGCGCGCACTCAGGGCGACTTTAAGGTGCTAGCTCACTGAGTCAAACAAGCGTACCACTCCCCCAGTCACATTATACTGACACCGGGTGAAGCAGTAAAGACCAACGGCAAGGAAAATTCATTTTCCCATATGTAGTCTGAGCGGGACTCTAACTCACTGCAGAGACACTAGAGCTGTAGACTTACGTCCGATCTATTAGGCCACCCGGCCACCACTACAAAAGTGGTATGAAGAAATGTGTGTGCAAGTAACATAAAGCAAGGGGTAACTGACGTTGTCTATTTGGGATAGAATGATCTGTATTGTATCTATATTGGCAAACAGTGGAAATGGAAACAAAGATTGTCAGTTTATTTTCCGAAAATCAGCGATTTTTTTGGAGGTACAAGGGTTTCCAACATTACCGCTGACCCAACCGTCTGGATATCAGTGAATTTCGAAGGTAACATACCCCCCTTCCCCCCCCCCCCCCACACACGCCAAAAATATAAATAAATAAAAAAAAATAAAACAAACAGTTACACTTACTTTAAGAAGTACGTGACTCCATCTTGTTCTTCACAAGTGTAGGTAGTCGAGTTGACAATGGCGGACAGACTTACTGGGTAGTTCACAATAGAAGTATTGGTAAAGTTTAAGAGACCTTTCTCTGCGCTAATCCAGTTACCATTTAGATTTTCGGGGAATGTGCATAATGCGCTGGAACCTTCAAGAAATGACATGTAGCAATTACTTAATGATTGAATCTCTTATTGAATGAATGAATGAATAAAATAATAAATAAATAAATAAATAAATAAATAAATAAATAAATAAATAAATAAATAAATAAATAAATAAATAAAATCACTTAAGTTTAAAAATCCAAACAGTTAATTAAACACTTATCCCTTTTTAATTGAAATTTTGTAACACATGTACCAATGTCATATGATGTACATGCATATTTTTTTAATGTTATGAAATACAGTTTTGTTTATATATTCAGGTCATCTGTTTTATTAACATAATAATTTAATAAATAAATAAATAAATAAATAAATAAATAAATAAATAAATAAATAAAAATATAAAATATAAAATTTCAAAATGTTAACATCGATTAGGTGTGTGTGTGTGTGGGAACACTGCACAATATGAAGATTTTAGTATAAAAAGAAAGGAAGAAACAGGTAAAAGACTGTGAATAATTCATCAAGCGACAAAAAATAATAAAAAAAATAAAAAAATAAATAAATAAATAAATAAATAAATAAATAAATAAAAATCCAACAAACCTTTAAATATTATAAAAACTAACGCCAAGAAAATCAGACATGGATGCTCCATTTTCCTCACCACGCTTCCTCATCCTGCCAATACACAACTCCAAAATATGTGATCACTGTTAGCTAACTCCTCCCCTGAACCAGTAAACAGATTTTATTGAGAGATATTTCACATTAATGTATTTTAAACATGCCAAAATATTTAAATTTGTCGGAATTATTTTAATATGAATGTTGCATTGTTTCTGATTTTTAAATATCGATTTATTGATTTTGATTAATGAAATATGATCTATCAATTTTGAATGTTTTATACATCTTCAAATTATTTTGCTCCGTCTCCCTATATTCACTGTTATTTGTATTTAACTGCTTATTTTTAAAATATTATATATATGAAAAATTATGGGATTTTCAAAACATAAAATAATTTTTAAAAAAAAACTATAAAATTGTAGTTAACATTATTACATTTAAGCATTGAAATAACATATATATAAAAACTTTCTTTTAAAATCATTAAAATTGTATTTATATTTTTATTTTTTACGATAGTAGAAATATTGAAAAAAATTGCTTTTTGTAGATTGATTCGAGATAACTTTATTGGCTTAAACAAGGTTTCATTACGATATGAATTTCCATTGATTTTTACAAAAACAATGCCAGTATTTTTGCATGTAGATTTTATCAATTGAAAGGCGTTGACTTTTTAAATCGGACCAATATCTCTTTCCGACTCACTAAACAAGACATAGAAAAGGTGTATATTTCTATATAAAATGAAGAAATTTGTTGTTGAGAGATTTTAACACGCAAATGCAGTCATATTACATCACCTGTAAAAATATACATGTATATAATAAAATTACCTGAAACTTTTCATTCACATGGCAATACACGTACATGAACATCGCTGTGTACAATTCCTTTCAGTCGGAGTTATCTTGTAAAAAATGATTATTTCATTTCATTATTTAAGTGGGAGGTCGTGGGTTCGATCCCCTGCCGGGTCTGACCCAAGACTTGAAAGTGACTCTTCTTTCGCCAAACACTCGGCATTAAGAAAGAAATGAAATTCACAGTTCATTTGGATGGGAACTAAAAGTAAACGCGGTCCCGTGTCACGGTAGGCTTGGCACGAAAAAGAATCCTGCTGTCTCATGCCATCAGTGCAACACACAGGTAAAATGTCTTCATCTTCGCCTATAGCTGTCGACGTCTCGTTAAAAGTGAAATTTTCTTTACTGGGACGTTACACACCGTTACTCAACTCAACTTAATTGTAATCTGTATGTTTTCACTTAATTGGATTTCTTTTACACTTGTAGTTGGTTGGTTGGTTGAATGTTGCTTAACGTCGCATCAGTAATTCTTTCAGCTATTCGCGACGAGAACTATTTTATTAATTTCTATGGATTAATCTATAAACAATTTCGTGTATGCATGTGAAGTGCAAGTGTGTTGTATGGTCTGCCTTGTACTAGCGCGCACTCAGGGCGACTTTAAGGTGCTAGCACACCGAGTCAGTACGCCGTAGAAAAGCGTACCACTCTCCCAGTCCATTATACTGATACCAGGTGAACCAGTAAAGGCCAACGGCAAGGAAAATTCACTTTCCCACATGTTATCTGAGCGGGATTCGAACTCACAGCGGTGAAAGACCCTGGACCGTCTTATCCATTAGACCACCGCGGCCTCTTTTTTTCACTTGTAGAAAACCTCATGTCGAGTTGATTCACTATGGGTCCCTATCTCTACTATACCGAAAACAGCTTTCAAAATGAATGGCAATTATTATCAATCTATACTTTTCATATTATCTTTGTTTTACTTATGTCCTTTTGCATAATATCCATCACTGCCTCTGCAAATTGTGGCCACGATGGTAAATTGACTGTGTGTGATGATTACGATTCTGAATCGCACTAAGACCGATTCTAGATTAAGAATGTTTTGTCTGTCAGTTAAATTGATGAAAGTGAGTGGTTTTCCCTGTTCAATCCGGTTTCTCCAACTATAACTAATCTGACCACATTGTGGGTGAGGAGACAGACATGAGTGAGGTACTTCACTCCCTCAAAATTGAACCTTTATGCATGAAACAGTCGTTGATTAAATTTTTCAGGCATAACTAAGTACATACTACTTTTAAATTTATTTATTATTATTTATTTTTATTTATTTATTTATTTTTTATTTATTTATTTATTTATTTATTTATTTATACTGTATAACTTTTAAGAAGTACGTGGCTCCTTCTTGTTCTTCACAAGTGTAGGTAGTCGAGTTGACAATGGCGGACAGACTTACTGGGTAGTTCACAATAGAAGTATTAGTGAAGTTTAACAGACCTTTCTCTGCGCTAATTAAATTATAGCCGGTGACGTCTCGATATATAAATGAAATATTTTTGGTCCAAGTACTACTGATGCGGAATATATTGTATTCCGAAACAGCCGTCTACTGTTGTAAACTATTGATTGATTGAATAGGGTTTTAAGATCTTGACAATAATATTTCACCTATAAATCGAGACGTCACCGGCTATAATTGAGGTGACAGAAATTTTGACCTTTTCAGAGCGCTCAAGTCAATGTGCTGGAGGGTTCTTTAACGTGCCACGTCTAACATGACACGGGACATCGGATTTTAAGGTCTCTTCCGAAGAACTCCATGACTTTTATTTCTAGATTGGTGAAAGAATAGTTACTGCCTATTTTCAAGTCTAGGCCAGACTCCAGTCGAGGTTCAAACCCACGATCTCCCATATTTTCAAGTCTTGGCCAGACTCCAGTCGAGGTTCAAACGCACAATCTCCCATATTTTGAAGTCTTGGCCAGACCCCGGTCGGTTTCAAACCCACGATCTCCCACTTACGGAGCAAGCACTCCACCAACTGAGCTTTCGTATGCGTAGTGGTAGTTGAAGAAGAAATAACACCATAAAACTAATACTGGTTGTACAAATGGAGGAGAGTATACAGAGAAGACCCAGGGATTTCGAAAAGAGGGAGATTCCATTTTTGTTAATGCGGAAGACGAACTAGAAATTACCCCAGAAAAGGTTTTGAAATATAGCATTAAATCCTGCAATTTCCTGTAATCTGAGCAAACGATAGACGCATTGAAAGAATTTAAAGGGAAAAGGGGTTTCCTACCCGGTCCTTTGCGTCCGCAGCTGTAGAGTAAGGATGTCAAGATTCGAGATTCTTTCACTTATATCGAAGGGGTCAGTCCTGGGATAATGGAGGAAATCGGGAGGCCCGGAGAAGACTACAGACATTCGACAAGCGAACTTAGGTGTAGTATCATTCAACTCAACCATATGAATGGCGATTGTCAAATTTATCTTGAACGTACATGTAATACCAGTTTAAGGTCAGAGTCGTGAGATAATATAAGAAACGATTGCAAGAAAACAAGATAAGGCTGTATGACAAACAAACCACCAATATGGACGTGTATAATACTATGTCTATTCTTATGGTAAGTGTTAGCATTCGTTTTTGACATTTACCACACTCAGTAAAATCTTGCTATGGGTGCTTAACCCGCACTAGGCCGAGTAACCTGTCGTAAACTATAATATTTTTAATACGGGATGTTCCCCAGTCTAAATTTGGATACAAATGCAATTGTCAGTTTCAAAGTTTTTGCTTTACCATTGGGTGGTATTCGAACATGGATTAGTACGATTGCTTTTTGATCAGGTTTTCAGAGCTTCTTAAGCTGAAATAGATCCATTTCTTCCTTATACATCGAGTCCTGCCACACGCGTACGTATGTAACTATCCAAATATACAGTCAAACCTGTTTATAAAGGCCACCAAAGGGAACCAGTAAAAGTGGCCTTTATGGGCAGGTGGCCTTTATGTACAGGTTCAAATAATATGAATAACAATTGGAAAACAATTCTACTGGCCTTTAAAAGCAGGTGGTCCTTATATAGAGGTTGGACTGTATCTATGACTGCTGGCTTCAGTTCCACAATCATTACTTAACTAAGATTTTCCTTAACTTAAATATGCCTAATTTTGACAATCTTTTATGGGGCTCAAAACACAATTATTCTACAAAACTAGAACACAGCAATGACATCCAACATTTCAGAATATCTTAAAATATTAGAAATTTATCCAAATTGTAATTTTGCTAGATTTAAGTTAAGAAAATCTTAGTTAAGCATTTCCTTAGCTAAATTTGGAAAAAAATATTTTGGTCCTATGGTTATATTTTCAACTTTGTTGTAACAATTTTGGTCCATGCATGACTGATGAGGAATTTTATTCCGAAACGGCCGTCTAGTGCTGTAATATTAATTCTTAATATTAATTCTTAATGTGTGATTTAAGAAACTGGGATAAAATACGTTATGTGTCTGTGTGATTGTTACTAGATGTCAATATATATACACGAGCAACAGAAGTTGTTGCCGTAGACTCATTATATCTTGGTATCAAGAACGTGTAGAAAGTCACAACATAATTTAGTCCGAACTGCCGACCATTTGATCTCAAGTCCGACGCGATACCGTAATTCTCCACACGATTCCATTATATCAGTGGAAACTACATGTTCGATTGTTACTATTCGTGTGTGTGTGTCTTAAGTCCGGTATTTCGTAGCTACAAATATTCTCAAATTCATTATATTTCAAAACTTGTCCGAAAAATTCAAATCTAAAGTTTTGGGAGAGAGAGAGAGAGAGAGAGAGAGAGAGAGAGGAGAGAGAGAGAGAGAGGCTCCAGTCGTTGGTCTGGGGACAATTATTAGCTCCATCACAAGCATACTGGGGACACCACCGGCAATGTGAGGACAAATCTTGTGTCCCAAGATCTACGGTAGGGAAGTTGAAATTCTCTAAAACGCTATTTACATTAGAGTAGTGTTAGATTAGATGGAGACCTTTGATTGTCCCCTCAATTAAATTCGCGTTCTGAAAATGTTCTCACTTTGCTTTGTAGGTATAAGAACTAACATATTTTTCATGAAACTCACATACTTTACACTGTTAAAACATCCAGAGAGAGAGAGAGAGAGAGAGAGAGAGAGAGAGAGAGAGAGAGATGCTCCATGCAACAGTTGATCTTTGAATAGGACAATTATTAGCTCCATGAACTTTGAACTTCTGGGGACAATGTGGAGAAAAAACTCTCGTCTCCAGATATAAATTAAAGAAAATGGTTATCATCTTGGGGTTGACTAACGACGTTCATCTAGCTTGTCGGTCGCTTTCAATTTGAATCGTCAGTGTTGAGTTGTAATGGGATTTTATGTGTCTTGGATGTCTTAGAAACTGAATCAAATTTTAGCAAAAAAGTGGAGGGGCCAGCCCCCTCCCGGTCCCCTTTTCCTTCGGGCCTGTAATAGATTAAATGAAATGCTCTCAACCCACTATTCACAATAGTGTAGGGTTAAATTAGATACAAACAATTGATTGTCCATACAAAATAATTTTCCCACATTTAAATTGGTTAAATAAGAGCTGGTGGTTTAAATTCCAGGTTCTAAAGCTAAGGTTCCATTCTGACAATCATTCCTTAACTAAGATTTTCCTTAACTTAAATCTGACAAATATGAAATCTTGATAATCTGGGGAATTGTTAAGATATTTAGAAAGTCTAGGTGTTATTCTGAAAATCACTTCAAGCTTATAACATCTGTATTTAGTTTCGTCAAAATTGCACACAGAGATTGTCAAAATTTGCAAATTTAAGTTAAAGAATATCTTAGTTAAAGAATGATTGTGAAACTTTAAAAGGATTTCGGATATTCATCTGAAAACAACGCAGCAGAATCCACGCTGTCCGATGCATTGACCACAGAGGTCAGTTTTATAATAGAATTTAAATTTAAAAAATACCCTTTTTATACTATGGGTATTTAAAAAAATATAAAACTGGGCCCTGTGGCATCGATGCATTGCTAACTTATTATAAACGAATTACTGCATGGCTACATCTAAATATAATCTAAAACTATCGATTTACTTTATTATTGTAGATAGCAATGGTATCGTGCATGTCATTGATATCGGGAGCTACGGTAGGACATGTGTGCCATAATTCCTACGAGTGTCTTGGGTGCTGTAGGACACAAAATGGCGACTTGGTGACGGATCAGCACAATTTTGGACCATTTGGTATTCAATTTTTTGCATAGTTTTGGAGTTATTCAATGATATATGAGACCAAAGGGACATATGGCACTTATAACTACATTCTCTATACTATTTTTGTACCGGGTCCGACCGGTCTAAAGACAATCAAATGCCATGGGCAAGCACACTTACATCCAGGAACAAACTCAATGATATATTATGGCTAACTGCGGTCTTGTCTGACGTCACTCTTGTGTCACCACGTTTTACGAATCTGACAAACGACAGGAGTTTTCCTCTATAATAATAATAATAATAATAATAATAATATTATTATTATTATTATTATTATTTTATTATTATTATTATTATTATCATCATCATTATTATTATTATTATTTTTACTTTTTACTTACACATGCATTCTTCTAGCAAATAAAAGACATCTACAGAATCCGTGCTATAATTGTGCGGTAGGCGTGGCACAATCAGGAACCGTTTATTATCATATAAAGGCACGTGGAATAGATTGATTGATTGATTGAATAGGGTTTACGTCCCAATCAAGAAACTTTCACTTATATCGAGACCTCACCAACTATATGTGAAGTGACCGCAACCGTTTCATTCAATTACAATTAATAATTTTAATGCATTTAATGGAATTCAACAATTGTATAAAACAGATGACTTCTATGGTCTCTCGAAGTCTTACAAGGTTGATGTTTTCACTGAAAACATTATTGATATACCCCTTCCGCAGCACCCGGTCTCATGTCCCTGGTACAAGTGCGCGTGTTTAACCTAATTTGGCAGCTTCAGAGTTTTTACTTTGCTTTGGGTTTGTGTTAGACGTGTTTTTTTTTTATTGATATAACTTTTCTCTCTCACTAGGTCCATCAAGTGGGTTACATGAAGCTGGTACATGTAGTTCTGTACTTGGACAACTAAATGATATATGTGACAGCGATTGTGGTTGCGGAGCTGGTGAGTCTTATCAAAAGTGCAAACTTTCGGGGACGGTCAACCCCCAGTCCCGCCCTTTCTACATTAGTAAAGAATAACCCGGAGTTGATCAATGTGGTAGCTCAGTTGGTAGAGTGATTGCTGCTTAGGTGAAAGGTCGTGGATTCGAACCCCGACCGGGTCTGACCCAAGACTTGAAAGTCTGTAGTGACTGTTCTTTGGCTACGGAATGACGGTCACGATTCTTTCGGATGGGAACTTACAATAAACGAGGTCAAGTATCACGGTGGGTTAGGCACGATAAAGAACCATGCTGTATAATGCCATCATTGCAACCCTACAAAATTTCTGTACCTTCGCCTTTAGCTGACGACGTCTCGATATAAGTGAAATATTCTTGACTGGTGCATTAAACACCATTACTCAACTCAATGCCTCGTAGTTAGTAAGTGGATTATTGTTAAAAGACGCATCAGCATTATTTCAGCTTTTCGGTTCAAGTTTAGCAATATTTCTATTAAAAACTTATTTATTGTTGTTTTTAGTTTTACATTTTAATAGTTTGTGTTATTAATACTATTGTATCTTTTACTCTTTCTAGCCGCGAATAGCTGCAATATTGCTGATGTGGCTCTAAACAATAATTCACTCACTCACTCAGCTCTTCGCGGCTAGAAAATGTAAAAGATACAATAGTATCAACACAACAAACTATTAAAATATCAATCTAATGTAACAATACATCAATATTTTAATAAAACTACATTGCTAAACTGAATATCTTGATCTGTGAAACGGGGGCTGGATTCTTAAGAATTGTATCTGATAGTTAGCATAGATAATTAAAATATACTCATGGAAGAGAGCGGTTTGTAGTGATTAACAAAGCTGAGATTGTTATACTATATAGAGGTGGTCAGTTCTGGAATAATGAGTTTTGGTTGTTTACATAAAGATGGGTAGTAAAGTACCCGTAGGGAATCGCGTTCTTTCAGCAAGCTATTCAACTTTAATTTTATGAAGCTCGAATAGTGTTATAACCTATGCGATGTGCCCGAATTTTGGCGACCATTGAAGCCCCGGCACTAAATCCGATGCCCCAGCGTATACCACACGACGCACAAGCCTCAGTATACATGTAGTCCGTCGGTGAATATTTTCCGACATATATATGCTCCTAAATGTCTCCAATCATTTACCGATTCATTGTAATTAATTTTGCCTTCAATTTTAGGTTTGGAGTGCTACCGACCTGTATCAGGGATATGCTGCCCGCCGATGAGGTGTTACAACGCCACCTGGGTCCAGCATCAAAAGGACTATTGGCACAAATGTCATCAAGATCCTTCATGTCCTATTCCTCCATAAACTGGATGCCTTTCAATGTTACACTCACTCACTCGTACACACAGTACTGGCTGAAACACATAATTTGAAATAAAATATACGTTTTGATCTTAAATGGGGTTATCTTATATATTTAATGATGCCTTTGTATTTTTAAAAAAGTCAAACCTGTCGATAAAGGCCACTCAAGGGAAACAATGAAATTGGTCTTTATGGTCAGTTATGCGAAGTGCCCGAATTTCGGCGACCATTGAAGCCCCAGCACTAAATCCGATGCCCCAGCGTATACCACACGACGCACAAGCCTCAGTATACATGTAGTCCGTCGGTGAATATTTTCCTAGATGTCTCCAATCATTTACCGATTCATTTTAATTAATTTTGCCGTCAATTTCAGGTTTGGAGTGCTACCGACCTGTATCCGGAATGTGTTGCCCGCCGATGAGATGTTACAACGCCACCTGGGTCCAACATCAAAAGGACTATTGGCACAAATGCCTTCAGAATCCTTCATGTGCTCTCCCTCCATAAACTGGATGCCTTTCAATGTTACACTCACCCACTCGTACACGCAGTACTGGCTGAACACATAATTTGAAATAAAATATACGTTTTGATCTTAAATGGGGTTATCTTATATATTTAATGATGCCTTTGTATTTTTAAAAAAGTCAAACCTGTCGATAAAGGCCACTCAAGGGAAACAATGAAATTGGTCTTTATGGTCAGTTGTTCTTGTATACAGGTTCAAATCACACGAATAAAGAGCAAAACTATTACTGATCTTTAAAAGCAGACGATCCTTTTATAGATGTGACCTTTAACGCAGGTTTGACTGTATCTTAATAAATGCTAGCTTGATGTCCTATTTTACACCTTTTGTGCCAGTTACATACCGGCATTTCAATATGCCGTGGACTGGTCTGATTGATCTGTCAAGGAGTTTAGTTAAGTAATGGCGCTTAACGTCCCAGTCAAGAACATTTCACTTAAATATGGAGACGTCGCCAACTATAGGCGAATGTGCAGAAATTTTGCCTGTGCGTTGCGCTGATGGCATTATACAACAGGATTCTTTATCGTGCTACGCCTACCGTGACACGGGACCTCGTTTAGTTTAAGTTACCATCCGATAGAACCGTGACTTTTATTTCGTAATGTTCATTGCTAGGCAAAAGAACAGTCTCTACCCACTTTCAAGTCTTTGAGTCGGACCAGGTCGGGAATCTGTTAAAGAGCTTGTTTGCTTGAATAGTTCGTTCATAAATTCTGCGCTGACAAAATGGATTATTTTAAAATATTTTCCTTTGTTTTAGTGATTAGCAATTTATAGTATAACTGCAACGGTCTTCAAACCTGCATGACGACTTTAAGGGTTCATCTGGAGCCAAGATTATTTGGATAAAAAACGGTCAAACATACCGGTCCATGTTTAACACACACACGCACGCACGCACACACACACACACACCCACACACACACACACACACACACACACACACTTTTATTATTTTTTTTATTATACAATCTTCTCAATATTCCATACAATCAAGCCATGTAATAAAATTCGCATTACACACGTGTAATATTGTTTTCGCCATATATCTTGGTAACCAGCGCGCGACATTCCAATGTGCGCGCGCTATGACGTCGACTGTCGACTATCGACTGTTTCTCTGGCACACTTCATTTCTATAAGTTGGAAAAATGCATATTTGTTTTATGGAAAAGTCATGATTATATTTTGACGTAATTATAAACATAAAAATTAAGCAGTGCTCTTTTGGCGCATGCTCACGTTTACACGCGACTTCTCAGTCATTCTCAAATTTATGACCTTGTCATATACCATTTTTAAAATTTAATCATAAAATACATTCAAAAAATGATATATGACAACCTCATTAAGAAAGAGGCAAAGTGGAAAAATAAGGTTAAAAAAGGAAAGTTAATTGCAGTAATCTTTAAGAGAATATAATCCAGTCAATTTTAATTCCACATAACTAACTATTGAGTTTTTCTCAAAATTTTATGATACAAATATAG
Organism: Anadara kagoshimensis; assembly: GCA_021292105.1. Classification (NCBI taxonomy): domain Eukaryota; kingdom Metazoa; phylum Mollusca; class Bivalvia; order Arcoida; family Arcidae; genus Anadara; species Anadara kagoshimensis. The sequence goes on along the minus strand of CM037872.1, from coordinate 24,674,410 downwards.
TGCCCAATTTTTCAAAGTAACGGGTGTTACACTCATAATTATAATAGAGAGAACATATTGTCTGTATGGAGTCTTGTATTAATATTGTTTACCATTTTTATCCCCCCCCCTCCCGCTTAAAAAGTGGGGGTATATATTGATATATATACCGTATGTCCGTCCGTCCTTCCGTTACACCTTAGGGTACCTATCTCTTATCCGCAACTTCTCCTAAACCCTTCAATGGATTTTCATGAAACTTTCACACAATCTTTGTGATATTATGTAGATGTGCACCTTCTATTTAAAAAATGATCCGATGGTTTTTTTTATGTGGGGGGAGCGGGGGGTATTTTTTGTGAGCTTGTGGCTCACAGTTTTTCTAGTTTTAGTTTATTTTATGATTAAATTAAAAAAAAGGTATATGACAAGATATATATCGGAAATGAATACATACAGTCCATGTATTTTTGATGCAAAATGAAATGAATACATGTAAAATGTCCTCTGTGTTTACATTTCACAGATTAATAGTCAAAATTGAATGGTACTGATACAGTAATCACTCACGGTTACAAGTAACGTTTAATGTCACTTCTGAAAAAATAGTCAAAGGAAAAAAAAACATACATCGGCTTTAAAGCATTTGACATGAATAAGCGAAAGCCAATAGACGTCACGCTAAGATGGTTTACAATCAAGTGCTCTCTCTCTCTCTCTCTCTCTATCTCTCTCTCTCTCTCTCTCTCTCTCTCTCTCGCCACTACGGTAGCTCAGTTGGCAGAATGCTAGCTTCTTATATGGGAGGTCTTGGGTTCGAACTCAGGACGGGTCTGACCTAGACTTGAAAATAAGTAGTGACTTCTCTCGCCAAGCACTTGGCTGTCGCGATGTCTTCGGAAGAGACATTAAAATCCGATGTCCCATGTCATGACAGGGGTGTCGTTTCGATATAACTGAAATAGTCTTGACTGCATGTGTATTGTGATCAATCCGCTTTTTTTTTCTTATAAAGAAGACTGATTTTATTTTCAAGAAAAAAAGAAGAGTTTTTCCTGGATTATATATAATAAAGAGAACGTTACCAGGGGCGTAGCTGGGGTGTTTATGATGTGGACGCCTAAAGAGGGCAGGGGGTTTGGGGGCCGCCCTGATGCGAATTTTCGGCCCTCCAGGGCGCTATTTATCAGAATTTTTCTTATAATTTTATGCTATGCTGTGGTAGTTTTTGTCGTTCTTTTGAGGACTGTTCATTCTTAAACCTAAAGACGAGGTACAAGGGGATCTGATGTTGTATGGCATAAGCACTACGAAAACAACACACTCAATAATTGAGAAAGTCAAGTTAAAATGGGAGTTCAATTAATGTAGTGGTGAGGTTAAACGGAGGAGAGGAAATATATTTGTAAATATATTGCGTTAATACATAATGAAACGTGACAATTCTTGTGTATCTGGATTCTGCTGTCGAGCTGCTGGACTAACTGTGCTCGAGTTATCGGCTTTTGAAGCCGAGAACAAAACAGACAGTTTCAATTGTTTTGCCATGCCGGCAAAGTCAAGACAACACCGGAACCGCACCTCAGAGGCTATCGAAGTCAGGAATAAACCGAATTCCGAATTCGTATATAACATTTCCGGTGAAGACCAACAATTTGATATAAGAAATATTATATTCTCTCTCTCTCTCTCGTTTTTTTTTTTTTTTTTTTTTTTTTTTTTTGCGAAAACGATGTGGACGTTTTTGCGTACAAACGTACGCCTGGCTACGCCCCTGGTTACACGTATTCGTGATGTTGTAATACTTAATGAATATTTTATTTATGCAACTCGCCAAGGTTCATTGCATAACATAATATTCAACTCATATGCAAGATTTCACCAGTAAAGGGAGAGAACTTAAATTAGCTCTGAAATCACGTGGTTCGATCATTATTGGGAATCCCCAACTTGACAAAATTCCGGAAAGTTGCTGTTGATTAAGGGCTAAGGTGACGAGTGAAACATAAAACAAAAGTTTGAAAATACGGTAAATATAAAACTTGGAGACCTACATGTATGAAAGAATTCATACTCGATAAGGTAAAGCAGCGAATCTCGCTGGGTAAAGTGGTAAAGTAGGCCAGTGTACACACTTAATAACACCATCCGGTAATATAGTAATATATCACAATGTCAACCGGTAAAGAAAACAATATACAGGGATGGATCCAGGAATTTTTGAAAGGGGTGGGGGATTGAGAATTATATCAATGCTAGGTGCGAGCGCCGAAGGCGCGAGGTTCCAGAGACGATCGAGGGGTCTAGGGCAGAGCCCCGATGGGGCCAAGAAAATAATTTTTAATATTTCTGAGGACCTCTGGTCACATCTCAGATGTATTTACTATATTATCGTTTTGCTAAATTTAAATGAATGTTAAAATGCATGTAAATGTAAAATGCATGACCTTTGATGAATAATTTATTTTGCAAAGGATGTCTTCGGTTTTTGCGAGCGATCGACCCACAGGAATATTCCTGGTATGGGTTTAAGATTTTACCTGTATGAGGCTACTGTTATATAAAATAGTGTTTTCTGTCACTTAATCGGTAATAACGTTTCAGTTTAAATCCGTAGTAAAAAAAAAAGTTGTACAGTGAATAAATACATATTAAATCGAAAGTAAATTATTTTTGTGATTAACCGCTGCTCCAGCAGCATTTTCATCTCGTTGTTCCAGATTTCAAACAAACCTACAGCCATGACACTCCTTTGTTACATATACCAGTATACAACAAGCACGTTGTTGAGACGGCATGTTTATACTAGACTTTCACTTTGCTTTGTCCAGTACCGTAACTAAGCTTTTATATCAACCGAGGCAAAAATTGAAGATCAATCTATATAGAATAGATATAATGACACACAGTACCAACACAGTCTCAATGTTTTACATCTTTCACATGTAGGAAGGTATTATAATGCAGTATAATAGGAAAGTTCAAAACTAGACCAGCTATGTAAAATAGGTGGTCTGGTTTTGTGCCATGAAAACTAGTTTAACCACACCATCTCTCTCTCTCTCTCTCTCTCTCTCTCTCTCTCTCTCTCTCTCTCTCTCTCTCTCAAAATATCACTTCTGTGCGAAAAAGTACTTGATTAAACTTTTACCGAGGCAACTGCCTCGGTTGCCTCATAGGTAGTTACGGTACTGTTGTCTTGTTACATATATTAATATCGATGCTTATACAACTTGCTTGGACATTAACTTTGACGAAAAAAAGTAGTATAACTTATTCACTTACAATTGAGTTACATGTAAATATAATTTAGTAAATAATGTGTTTTGAAGTTACACAAATTAGGAAAAGTTGAAAAACAAAATCCCGTGCAATGTATGGGATTCGAACCTACACATTAAAAGAATAGCATTTCGTGATATCTTAGCAGTCCACATACTTTACCACTGAGCTACCGAAGTTTACGAACGCTTTATATACGCTAAAATATATGAGGGACGGACAATGATAATGGTTCAATTGTTAAGCGTTTTTCAATTTTCACCATGATGGCAGGCTGGCATGCCCGTGGATAATCTTTAGGATAAGGTCAGTGAAAACTAAATTAAATAGCTACATTTTAATGTAGGTTTTGTTCACGGGCAGGCCTGCCATCAGTATGAAATTGCAATATATATGCAGTCAAATGTATGGAAATAACCATTTTCGCTTTGAATCACCGTTTTCATGTACATATAGAAATACTTATCCGTTTCCAGAGATATCTTTTTTGATATGACACTTTAGAACATACTTTATTCTATAGATAGGAAGTACTTTTAACCAATATTTTATTAATGTAAATTTTGACATGCATGAAATGTTCCTATGGGTCATTTTCTTATATTTTCCGAAGACATCCTTTAAATCCCAAATCTGTGAAATGTGCCACGGTGGAATAGGAATTTAAGTCAACTACAGATATAACACAAAAGCTCTGTGAATCATTTACTCACCATCATATGTGACTGCGACTGCGACTGCAACTGCGACTAGGAGAATAGGTCCAGTTGCGCTCTGACGTCAAACTGAGAACATTGGACAAAAAGTTTGACGTCACCAAATTGTGCACTTTGCATTGAAATTTATAAATATTATTCTAATGCAAATATTTTGTAAACAGGATTTTGATTGGACCCCGACGGCAGTAAAATCTACGTTTTACGGTCGGAGTTATGACGTTGCGTGCTGTCTAGACTACGATTACGTCATGTATTCCTACACGCCGGTACACGTGCTTTTGTTTACAAAACGTAATGACGTAATTCATCGTTGTAAACAAAGATTTTGTTATATTTAAATACAGATATTTATTCGGCATCTGTATTTTGAACAATAAAATTAAATTACCTATGGATATCGATGCTTTAGTGATAGAACTATATTTGTGTTGTGGCGCAACGATACAGGTCTGTACTAAACAATGTCTAACCGTAGCATCGGAAATCTTCATTTATTCAATTAGTTTGAGCATTATTTTTTTTTTTTTTTTTGATTTGCATTAGAATGGAGATAACTACGTTACATTTGAAGAGTTCCGACCGTAAAACGTGGATTTTACTGTCGCAAATACCGTTTACCTGGCTCCGCAAGCGTCGCCAGGTAGAACTCATTTTGCGACAGTAAAATCCACGATTTACGGTCGGAACTCTTCAAATGTAACATAGTTATCTCCTAATTTACAAACATTTTAAATGTAATGTACACAGAAACTATATCTCAATACGTCTAGGCTGCATTTTAATGAACTCTTTTACCACATACAGATTCGTAGTAAATTGCAACTCGTGGGTAGATAATCATAAGAGCTAACCCAGCTAGTCGCTCCTCTGACAACGTCGTACGTACGTAAATATGTTTTGGTCCGACGATGTACAGAGAAAGAGCGTTCAGCTTCAACTCGTGATCGGTAGCGTGCAGCTGATAACTTACAGTCTGTATATATACATATACTATACATTATAAATTTAGTGGAGTGATAATAAGTTACCGCCCTCTCCCAGTGATGATTGTTTTCACTTCTAAAGATGACAGTTCAAGGATAGCGGAGGAAACCTAAGTGTTCAGTGGGCGAACTGGCAATTTTCTCCCCTAGTATCTGTCTCTAATAGACTTTTAACCATATTTCAAATTTCTTTATTTCTGTCGGTGCATAACAAATACAGAGAAACAATATAATTATAGAACCTATGCGAAGAGACAAGATTCTCTACATGGTCAAAAGGCACGGGATTTAGATCCCTTTTCTTGTCACTCCTATCAGGGGCCAGTTTTGTATTAAAATTAAACTAGAACTGTCTCTGAAAGAGGCTAATACCCCCCGCTCCCAACTTTTGATCTGGGGACAAATTGTATGTATGGCCAAATTGTAATGTAAAAAAATTCTGTGTATGGAAATGTTAATAGTTCGGAAAAACACATGTGATGAAACCGATAATGGCAGGTGCACATGTTCGTATGATGCTCAAATATCTATGCAGTTTTAAAAAAAATTGAATCATATATAATTAAGTAACTATATAATCCATCCAAAAAAGGAGGTGCACATGTTCAATGTATATAGAAACATCCTGTAAAGTTTCAGACATGTTTGTTAAAAGCTGTATGAGGAGTTGATTAGACAAAATGGGTACCCCTCATATGGGATATTGATGAAATATGACTAAGTTCAACTACCTGTAAAATCTGAAGAAAAAAAATAATTTAATCCAACCAAAATAGGAGGTGCACATGTTCAATGTATATAGAAACATCCTGCAAAGTTTCAGACTTCTTGGTTAAAAGCTGCAAGAGGAGTTGATTACACAAAATGAGTACCCCTCATATGGAATATTGTTGAAAAATGACTAAGTTCAACAAAAAAAAAATTTAATCCAACCAAAATAGGAGGTGCACATGTTCAATGTATATAGAAACATCCTGCAAGGTTTCAGACTTCTTGGTTAAAAGCTGTAAGAGGAGTTGATTACACAAAATGGGTACCCCTCATATCATAGAAGTCAAAGGTCAAAGTCAAGGTCAAGTGACCTAAATTTGGTACATGACACATCGCCTTCCCATGAAGCATCCACATACCAAGTTTGATAATCATAAGTGCTACGGTACAAAAATTCTGTTCCGGACACGAAGATGCACAAGGTTTTACTATCAGAGGTCAAAGGTCAAAGTCAAGATCACAGTGACCTAAATTTGGTACATGACACATCGCCTTCCCATGATGCATCCACATACCAAGTTTGATAATCCTAGGTGCTACGTTACAAAAGTCGTGTTCCGGACACGAAGATGCACAAGGATTTACTATCATAGAGCTCAAAGGTCAAAGTCAAGGTCACAGTGACCTAAATTTGGTACATGACACATCGCCTTCCCATGATGCATCCACATACCAAGTTTGATAATCCTAGGTGCTACGGTGAAAAGTTCTGTTCCGGACACGAAGCGGGACTGACGGACAGACGGATGGACAGACAGACAGACAGACGGACAAGGTGATTCCTATATCCCCCCCCCCCAAACTTCGTTTGCGGGGGGGGGGGGTTATAAAAAAAGAGTAAAGAGGAAAAACGATTCAGATTTTTTACTTGTAGGAGCTCTGATAAAATTCTACATAACTCTTTTATTTTGAGTCCGATCATGGTGGTCTTAGTGTCGTGTTGATCTTATAATTAGATAAATATCCCATACACTGACATTCAATATTTTGATATAATTTGACCCAGAAAACACAGAAAAAAGTAGTAATTTTGCCCGATGTAGCTAAGCCCGTCCATGCAAAAGTAGATTTAATTTCGCATTACGGTCGTGTACCCCACTATCAGCGTACATGTCAACTACAAACTACAAATGATGATGTGAACAGAAGAACTAAATCAAAAGGAAGAATTCCTAAAAGCAAGCGTTGGCTTACTGACTTATTTCCGTCTGTCCGCTAGGAGAATCGGACCGTTCACAAGTCCTCTCCATTTGTCTCTGTCTGTCGCTATTTTGGTTGCCTCAGTCCATGAGTTGTACCCCATCTCTTTTCACTCTTTCGCTAGTTCTTCTGCATGTCTCTGGATTGTCCTTGTTTCCTCTTTCCCGCTGGTGTCCAGGTCAGTGCCAGTTTTGCATACCTGCTGCTTCCGATTCTTAAAACGTGACCAAGCCATTTCCATATTCTTTTGATTACAATGCTGATATTTTCTGCTCCGGCTCCTGTTCTTACTTCATTTAAGAGATTTAGTGGCCGGTAGATTTTAACCATATTTGGAGGTAATCCGTTACTCACCACTAAATCTACACCCTGTAATGATATTGGAAATTATAGAAATTGGAAAAAACAAAATAATTTTCACAATTCAGTTAACTTTGGCTATTTGTTTTATAACTTTATTAAAACATTATTGTCAGGTATATCACTAAGTTCCAGGTACTACCTGGTATTGTCTTTATACAAGACAGGGGTCAATGACTGTTGACCACTATGTGGGAGATCTACCTGGTTTAAATGTTATTCAAAAATTTTATGATTTTACTAAAGATATTATTGTCAGGTAAGATTCACAACAAGATACCGCATGGTATCATATTTGGACAGGACAAGGGTCAATGACTCTTGACCGTTATATGGATCTACCTGGCAATAAACATTATTCAATAATTAAATCCAAATATATATAAAAGGGAGTCCTGTAAGCAAACGGACACACACACACCCGCAACACTTCTACATACACTCAGATCTACAAAATAAATTCAAGTAAATATACCACAAGCGTGCAGTTATTATTACAACCCTATTATCTCCAAGTTTGTTCCAACACGGACAGACTTTCTTTCTCATGCCTCAACCGCATTCTGGTCGTTGTTATTTATAAATTGTTAGATCTGATTGATCAGTTTTAAATATTTCAATCCACTTGTTGTCATCGGTATATCAAAAATACATGAAACTGGGCACTGTGACCCCTACGCCATAATGGTAATATACAAGCTGGAATCAGGATCGACCACATAATAAAATAGATTTATGTTGCCTTAAATTGCTATGGATTTAAGATTCACCTACTGTACTTTCACAAATTCAGTGCACATGGAAAATGCAAGAATAAAGTCGAACTGAACAATAATGTTTTTAATTAAAAATATAATTTGGTTAGGTGAGTGCATTTTAAATTCATTTTTATGACAGTTAATGGAAATATTTTCAATAAAAGAAATAAATAATAAAAACCATGTGCACTCAATTTATGGCAATACAGAAGTAGCATTCTTCGATTTTTATTTCAGATGGAGACGAAAGTTGATAATGACCAATGGCAATGCGGAAAATCACTCCCAGAATGTCTCCGTTTTATGTTTGAGAATGAGATAGCATGTGATGTTACTTTTATTGTTGGAGAGAAGAAGGTAGAAGTCAAAGCCCATAAGACAATTCTGATATCCAGAAGTCCAGTTTTCTATGTCATGTTGAATGGTCCGTTAAAGGAAACCGACGTCATTACTGTGCCGGATATTGAAGATGACATTTTTAAACAACTGATGAGGTAAATGATTTTATTTGTCATGGAATCTGACTTATACCCTAGGTTTTGTTATTGAGGCATACACCTGTATCTGGTATGCGACACTTCATTTCATGTTGGTTTACATTTATTTCAAGTTTGATCAAAATCCATCTATAGACTAGGACCAGACACAAAATTGGAACAGAAAGATAACATTAGACATCATGATCATGACCCTTGACCTATTCATCTTGATTTGGTATGCGATACACAACCCACCTAAATGAGGCATCTAACACATCGTCTGGTATTTGTTTACATCTGTGCCAAGTTTGATCAAAATATATCCATTAACATGAAAGATATGAAGCGGACACAATACTGGAAATGGAAAAATAAGATTGACATTGTGACCTTGACCCAAGCACTCAAATTTGGTATGCAACACATCGTTTTGTGTTGTTTTATAACCTTGAAACTTGATCGAAATCCACCCATATTCACTGAAAATATGGAGCAGACGCAATAACTGAACAGAAAAACTAAGAATTTACTTCATGACCTTGACCTTTGACATTTTCACCTTAATGTGGTATGCCACACGTCGTCTCGTATGTTGGTTTACATTTGTGCCTGGTTTGATCAAAATCCGTACTATAAGATAAGGAGCGGACATGATATCATGACAGACAGATCGTCGGACAGAGTGATTTATGTACCACTTAATTTCTTTTGCGGGATGATAACTACATGTTGATAAGAATGTTGACTTCATTTCTAAATTTTAAATTCACCCCCTTTTCGGATTTTTAGCTCACCTGGCGAAGCAATGTGAGCTTATGGTATGGCAAAGCGTGCGTCCGTGCGTAAACTTGGATCTTCTCCTCTGAAACTACTGAACCAAATTAAAATCAAATTTGGTGTGAGAGGTCCTTGCAGGATAAAGATTAAACATTGTGTCCGGCATAATTGACCTATATCCAATATGGCCGCTGTTACTAAAATAGCAAAAACCTATTATTAGTCAATGTGGATTTATTTATGGGCCGATTTTGTTCAAATTTGGTACACAGAAACTAGATAGATAGCCATTTAACATATATAACGGGATTTGCTGTCAAATTTTTCGTTTACGCAATATAAGCGTAATATGCAAATTAGATGTGTTTTAAGCCTATTTCTTAAAAAATCTTCTCCTCTGAAACTATTGAACCAATTTAAACCAAATTTGGAGTGAGAGGTCCTTGCTGGATAAAGATTAAAAATTTTGTACGGCATAATCCACCAAAATCCAATATGGCCACTGTACTGTTACTAAAAATAGCAAAAACCTATTATTAGTCAATGTGGATTTATTTATGGGCCGATTTTGTTCAAATTTGGAACAAACTTAATCCTCTGAGTGTCTTCAGGCGCATGTTTACCAGGTGAGCGATACAGGCCCATTGGGCCTCTTGTTCTGTAATGTTTTGGAATGTAAAAGTCATACCAATGATATCTCAAAATTATCCAGAATATATTTGACGTCCCTAATAGTTCCATATTTCTTTCATTCTTAATTTTGATTTCACACATGGCGGGTGTAGTTAGATAGACAAAGGGCACTTATCTTTCCAGAGCACCATGTCTCAATTTACTGTTAGAAGTTCGTCCACCTGCTTAACGTGATTTGACATTTTCCAAAGGTTTAACTTTGCTTTTGGGATTGTGATTTGAACATTGACCGGTATGTTTGTATTGGATTGCGACTCCTTATACTTCCGTTCAAATGGCAGTGCTAGGGTACATCGATCTAGACACTTAAGATGAAAGGCGCTTTATGTCATACTGAATACTTCATCGTGACTGGCTAGACGAAAATCCAACAACAATTCAAAGATGATAAGTTTTTGATCGGTATTTTGCGACACATCCTTTTATTTATGTTCTTTCTTATTCTATCTTATTTCCCATGATTTTTATGATTGTTATTATTTGCAGGTACATGTACACAGATGTCATTTCACTGACAGAGGAAACGGCCATTCCGGTTTTATATGCAGCCAAGAAATACTGTTTAGATGGTCTATCACAACATTGTTCTGATTTCCTGTCATCTTCAATGACGGAGAAAAATGTGTTCATGCTATATGAACAAGCACACGTGTACGACGATCAGAATCTGGAGTCAAGCTGTTTAGAAAAAGTCAAGGAAAACCCTCAAAAGTGTCTAGAAAGTCTATCGTTTTTAGAACTTTCTCATAAGTGTTGTGAGAAGATCGTGTCTTCCAATGATCTGTGTGTTGCAGAGGAGATCATTTATGCACGTGTAAATAAATGGTCCGAGGCAGAGTGTTTACGGCAACAATTAGAAGTGTCTGACGTTAACAAAAGAAAGGTTCTTGGCAGCATATTATATAAAATCCGATTTCCTGTAATTGATAAGGATTACTTTGCCAGGCACCTTCTCAATAGTAATTTACTGAGCTCAGATGAAAAGGTAGTAGTAATGAATTATTATTTTAATATTACTGAAGGACAATCAGACATTTTTGAAAGCAAGAAAAGAATAAATGGATACAAGAAGACTATTCGCTTTAAAGGTTTTCTCGACCGTACTTGGAGCTATACATCATGCACACCTGACAAGATCATTTTCACGACCTCAAGCACTGTTCTACTAAAAGGCGTTTTAATTTATGGTGATGATAAAATGTCGGAATATACGGTAGATCTATCCGTATTAGATGACAGGAATACCGTTCTGTCCTCTATTAAAACGAAGTATACAGCTACTGGTCAGGATTGGATGACTGAAATTTATCTGGATACACCAGTTCGTATAGATGCAAATAAAGCTTACCAAGTGGTCGCCTTGATATCGGGCCCAAGTTCTAAAGCTGGAAGTCAAGGGTTAGGGTCGGTTACTATCAACGGCAACACAATTTCATTCTTTAAGATGCCTCGTTTAAATAATGGAACAGATGTTTCTAATGGACAAATTCCCGGTCTATTGTTGTCAAATTAAAACAATCTACATAATTATCAGTTGTTCGTATAGATGCAAATAAACGCTCTGATATCAGACCAAGATGCCAAATCTAGGGATCAGGGATTGAAATCGGTTACAGTCAACGGCAAAAAATATATTTAAAAATATCTGCCAATAATGACGTCATTATGAGACACTAGAAGACAGATACAAAATTATAAATCATTTGACATATCTTAATCAGACTAGTATTGATAGTTGATTGGTTGATTGAATTCTGTGTCATCGGCAATATTCAGCCATTCAGGGCGAAAAATTATTTTTGTAATCTGAAGGATTAATTGTAAGATAGTGTCATATACCATTGTTTGTGGTGTTTTTTCATCATAATCATTAACAAAACCTCATATATTGCTCCTAGTGTCTAATCCTCAGTCGTAAGACGCCTTGGGTTTGACGGCTGACGCTGACACGGCCACTGTGGTCCCGCTAGTATCGTGGAGAATTGTCAAGTAAAGGCAGTTTCTTTCAATAACCCAAAAACCCTTTTTCAAGCTATTTACTAACATAACATTTCCGTAAATACAACTTTTTGTGATATAATCACATTATTAAAAAATTTTCGTTGTCTTAAATTGCGTCACGTGTTTTTTGTTTTTATAATTAATATTGCATTGATAAACTGCATGTAATACATTGACTTTAAACACGTGCCTGGTTATTTATTGACGGAGCGATTAGCTTGTTTGCTGTTGAATCAAAGCAAAATCTTACTAATCATAAGTTGCAAAAAATAGTGTAACGTGTAACAAAAACAACAGTCTTTAAGGTATTCTATGTTCATAGTGCTTCAGGTTTGACATCGCCGTTGTAATTTAGTTTTGATTTGAATAATTAAACGGACACATTCATGGTGTAATTAAGGGCTAGATAAAGATGATATATAAGGATAGGTGATGGTCATATAGCACGCCGCAAAAATCAGCTAACCCTAGGATAGCTCAGCTATCTATAGAATAGCTGGCCTCAATCGCACTATCTATGGGCCCAATCTAGTATTCAAATTAACGTTCAAACGGCAAGATCAAACATGATGCACTTTACTTACAGGGACATAATAAATGTTACGCTGTCGATTTTAAAACAATATCCAAACAAAAACTGGTCGAAACACCGGGCGATTTTTACTTTTTTATACGCAATAAGTATGTTAAAGCGGTGAATAATACAAAAACAACAATTTTGATACATAAAATTTTTATAGGTACATTTCAGGCCATATTTGCTTATGTCTTTATATACTTTTGTGTATCAATTTTAAGGGGGAGGGGGGTCTCTAAACTTTCTATTCGCACATGGAATAGGTTGATTAATTAAATGGGATTTACGTTCTATTCAAGAGTATTTCACTGCTATCGAGACCTCACCAACTTTACGTGATGTGGCAGAATTTTGATCTTTGCAATGAACTCGGGGAAGTATGCAGGGAGGGTTCTTAAACGTGTAGCCAGCAAAATTTGGTGTGCAAGCTTGGTGCCAGTGTCTACACGCGAGAGGGATCCGTGAGCATGCTCTCCCTAAAAATTTTCTACACACGTCTTATCACCCTAGTTGGACAAAATATTGGCTTATCACCAATAGACTGAGAACAAAACGAAATCGATTATTTTCAATTTTGCTACACCACTGAACACGCCCACATGGTGAAGGTGTTTGTTCATTCATCTGTCAATGTATCAGTCCACTTGATTTATTTCATGATACTCCAAGTACCCTTTTCTTTGAATAGCGAAGGTGTCCGTTTGTCCGTTCCGGTGTCCGTATGTGAGTGCAGTGTTTATTTATTTATTTTTTATCTATAATAACCTTGGATTGAAAGTAGAAAGATTATGTTCATACACGCGAAGTTATATAACATTTTTAATATATTTAAAGAAAACATTAATTCAATTACAATTTACTAATTGTAATGCATTTAACATGTTTAATGAATTTCAAAAATTGTATAAAACAGATGACTTCTTCCTATCCAGATATACAATGTATATGGTCTTTCGTGAAAATGTAAAAAAACCACTGTTGATATATTCCTTCCGGAACACCCGGCATTATTTCCTGATGGATGCTTAGTGTTTTACACAATTTGCCAGCTACGAAATTTTCCTTTGCTTTTGGTTTGTGTTTTAGACATTAATCAAAAACAAACATATTAATCCATATCCGAATAACAATCCAGAAGCAAAGTAAAAACTTTGGAACTGATAAGTTAGGGTAGACACGTGAACTTCCACCAGAGAAGTGAGGCCGGGTGCCCCGGAAGGGTAAAATAATTTTGTTTGTCACTAGGTCCATCTAGTGGGTTACATAAAGCTGGTACATGTAGTTCTGTACTTGGACAACTAAATGACGTATGTGACAGCGATTGTGGTTGCGGGGCTGGTAAGTCTTCTCAAAAGTGACAACTTTCGGGGACGGTCAACTTATGATCAGGCCCGCCCTTTCCAAATCAGTAAATAATGACTCGGAGACATCTGAGAGTGTGAGCGAATAATTGTTTAGAGCCACATCAGCATTATTGTAGCTATTCGCACCAAAAAAGTAAAAGACACAATAGTATCAATAACACAAACTATTAAAATGTTAATCTGAAAATAACAATACATAAAGTTTACAGTATTTAAAAGGAAAATAAATCGTAGAAAACTTCAACCGTAAATTGTCGAGTTTTTAAAAAACCTCTTATTTCTTTAACAAATTCTGGCCCCTTTGCACTGCTCTATGACGTTGAATATCTTCCATTTTTCAAATTAATTCGTTATACAAGGTGAAAACTTTTTTCCCCCCTAACATGTGTTTTTTCACACTTTTCATAAAAATGCAAAAAATATGATAAATTTCTCAAATTATAAAATTCTGCTTTATCTTTATTTATAAATCTTCACACTATTATAAGTAATTTCATAATTGTACCCATCTTTCACGTTTTTCAACCAAATGGTTTTCACTTGGATTTTCCTATTGAGATGACCCTTAACACCTATTGTGCCAGTTACGTATGGGCATTTTAATATATATATATATATATATATAGTGTGTGTGTGTGTGTGTGTGTGTGAACTTCCACCAATGAAGTGAGGCCGGGTGCTCCGAAAAGATAAGCACATTCTGTTTAGATAGTTACACGTGTGTAATCAAAATTGAATGAGAGAGTTTTCATTGCATATACACATGTATATTTTTTAAAAATTTTATGTCTATTTTGGAAATATTATTTAAAACTGAGAAGCATTAGCAGTGTCACATATTCTATGTTTAGATTATTGAACCTTGATGAAGATTGAAACAATCCAGGATAGACTTGCACAAGTCCCTACATTAAATAGTTTCCGTATCTTGCCCCTTTAAAACTATTACAGAGATCAACTGACAAAAGTCAATTTACTATCAAAACCTGGGAACCTATATTCCCGGGTTTTTATAGTTAATTGACTTTTGTTGGTTGATCTCTGTAATAGCTTTAAATCGGCAAGATACTGAAATTAATCATTTAATATAGGGACTTGTGCAAGTCTAAATCCAGGAGTTAAGTCGTGCTTAAATCTGATTTATACACAGAAAATGTTGTTACATGTTGTCTCTCATTGCGATTTTCAACTCTGTAGTAGGTATGGTCATGAATCTGTACCTGACCTTTCCTCCTCAACGACGACTTTCAGAATGCACTAGTGCTGTATACGTAGCACAATCGAAATATCCACCTTAACGATGGTGTGTTAATTTTTTTATATTGCTACCATCGCAAATGGCCTTATAAAAATTACATACCATCGTTAACGCCGATAATTCGGCCTACGTAGTACACTAGCCTTTATCACAGCCTACTCATCTCGTAAAATGTTATTAGGCCAACTAGTAGTAAACATGACTGCATTACAGTTGTAAGACGCCTAAGTGCTCAACCACTTGGTAATTTTAACATCTGGTATTAAAACAGAATTTTTTTTCCCGCCACAAGCTATGCGACTTTTGGGTTTGAGTAACGTAAGAATGCATTCTACTAGTGCGGCCACACACAGGGGTCAGTTTCATAATAAAAATGAAATAAAAAATAATCGTAAGATCATGTATAAGAAAAAGAGCAAAAGAGAACAACGAATCAGATTTTTTCACTTGTAAGTGGTCCAACAAAATTCTACATTACTTTTTTAATTCGTGGTTTTGGTGTCATTTTGCTCCTAGAAAAATATTCTATAAACTGACATTCAATCGTTAGACATAATGTTAAACATCAAAATATTTACACAGAAAACGCAGAAAAACGTTGTAATTAAATTGAATATTTACTCGATGTAGCTGAGCCCGTCCATGTAAAAATAGCTCAACATTTGCATTAAAAGGTTAAAGTCTGTCCCGAGCCATTAGGCCCATCAGGCCGGAGCTTATCCCGGTTTCCGTGGCGTTAAGCGACTGAGAGTACAAGACTCTCCCCTGAATGGGACGCCGGTCCATCGCAGGGTTAACCCCCAGCATTTTGCTGGTACTCATTTATTTTTCAGCTGAGTGAACTGGAACAACGTGAAATTAAGTGTCTTGCTCAAGGACACAACACATCGCCCGGTCCATGGATCGAACCCACGACCTTCGAATCATGAGTCCAACGCCTTAACCACTAGGCCACGCGCTTCCACCAAAAAAAAAAATTTGCATTACGATCATGTTTTTCACTGTCAGCGTCTGCGTCAACTACAAATGCTGATCATGTGGATCGAAGAACCTAATTAAAAGCAACAAAATTCAAAGGTAACTGTTACTCACTACTACAATTTCACGATATTATCTCCTATTGCGTTCCAACATAGACCGACTTTCCTCTATATATCATTCTATGATTGTTGGTTCTCTTTTAACAATATACCTGCTTCTCCTGCTGATGGTGTATCTGTCTCCTAATTAATACGCTATGATAAGGCTTGTTGTTACTACGTTGACTTTGTACAACAAAACAGGCTGCTTGCAAATACATTTTTGACCCAGGGATTTTGCCAGTCAAGGCTTATTAAGGTCCTCAAAATGTTTTATTACCGTATGTGTCATCACAGTATTGTTGATAAGTTTGGTGTCTCTGTGTCAAGGATTGTTCTGGATATATGTGACATCCAATAGTTCCATGTTCCTTTCACACAATTTTGAGTACACACGCGGCGGTTGTAGCTATCTAAATAGGAGGTCCTTACCCTTCTGAAGCAAACAGTCCCACTTCCCTGTTGGAAGTTAACGTGTCCAACCTAACTTGGTTTTTTTTTCTAAAGTTTTTACATTGCTTCTGGATTCTTATTTGGGCATGAATAAGTATGTTTCTTTTTGATTAAATAAGGCTAACGTATCACTGGTTTAAATGGGACTCTTTTTTTGGTAGTCCGGTTGAACATTAATTTTGTATACCTGTAGACAGGGGGTGAGGGGAGTAAAATTGTGGTAAATCAGTGGTAAAATTTGTCTATTTCAATTTCACGCATATGTTACTTGCTGATAATTATCGGCGACAATAACAAATATGTTATATCACGTATTTTATAATATTCACGTATATGGGCTATATAAGGTTATGTGTGGCTTACATACATCGGAGTAGTGATAACTAAATAGAAATAAAAAAAATTGTCATATTGGATCAAATAATACATTGTTTTGATAAAAAATATTACCACCTTTTTGTTTTAACCATACGGTCATCCATCATTTAGACAGCAATCTTTGGTAGAATATCAATGAAATTTAGATTTAACTATTTAATCTTATTCAATTAATGTATTGAAGGGTGCCTACGGTTATACGGGAATAAAAATACGTGGTAATAACATGGGTCTAAATAATAACCTTTACCTAAATAAATAAAATAAAATTTTAAAATTGAAACTAAAGAGAGACAACTCGTTCTATATTTAAGTCTGGTATCACGTGGTTTGATCAAGAAAGAGAATCCCCAAAACAAAAGTCCGGAAAGTTGCTGTAAAGTGAAGTTCACGTGAAGAATAGATTCAAAATTTATTTCTGTGTAAGTCAATATACATTTTAGACATCTTTGATAAAATATACATATATACGCTAAATATAAAACTTCAAAAACCTATGAATACATGTTTGATAAGGTATTTAAAGTCAGTGATGATCATTATATCATCGATAAAAATAAAACTGTCAATGGCTACTGTATAAACTATCGTCGTCTGAATGATGGATAGATCTATGGATATTTAAAGTTAGTAAGCTAATATGTATCAGTAAAGAAAGCAATATATATATATATATATATATATATATATATATCAAAAAGTTATTTTAGCAAGAATAATAATGTAGGCCCAGTAATTAAATCGAACCGTTGATTTAATGGACGAATAAAATGATACGCCCTATGATTTTATACCTGTAATTGTGGTAAAGCATGCACAGGTGGTTATTACAGTTTAAAGCAGTGGCGGATCCAGCGGGGGGGGGGGGGGGGGGGCACAGGGGGCCCGTGCCCCCCCCCCCCAGTTGCCCCGATTTTCCCCCTCTCTTTCAGCTAATTGTCAATCAACCAGCGTAATGACCAGTCAATTAGTGGTACTGATTAATTACTACAGGTAGGAAATTGCAATCAGGTGATGATGAAATTTACCAGTTCGCTGAAGCATGAAAGAATCCAGGTAGTACTGACCAGTCTTAAGGTGATAATGTTATTTACCTGATCGCTAAGGCGTGAAAGAAACCAGTTAGAATCAGTAGATAACGTTAATTAGTCATACTAATTAAGAGACTTCCATGAAGAGTGATTCCATTAATCATACGTGAATTCGTCTAATTTACCTTTTTAAACCAAGGGACATGGCCGAGAGGGAGAGAGAGAGAACTAATTTTTAGCACACAAGATTACCTTTTTAGCTCACCTGGCCTAAAGGCCATGTGAGCTTTTGCCATCACTCAGCGTCCGTCGTCCGTCAGTCCGTCCGTCAGTCCGTCAGTCTGTCAGTCCGTCTGTAAACTTTTCACATTTTAGCTATCTCCTCTGAAACCCCTGAACCAATTTTAACCAAACTTTACAGGAATGATGTATGGAAGGTCCTTTACTTAGATTGCCGAAATTTTTTTGATCCGCCAAAAAACATGGCTGCCAGTGCAGAAGATAGTTTAACATTGAACCCTATGGGAAAAATGCATTTTTGACTATTTCCTCAGAAATGACTGAAGTAAATTTAACCAAACTTTACAGGAATGGTGTAAGGAAGGTCCTTTACTTAGATTGCCAAAATTTTTCTGATCCGTCAAAAAACATGGCCGCCAGCGCAGAAGATAGTTTAACATTGGACCCTATGGGAAAAGCATATATTTGCTATCTTCTTTGAAACCGCTGAGCCAATTTGAACCAAACTTTACAGGAATAATGTATGCAAGGTCATTTACTAAGATTGCCCAAATTTTTCTGATCGGCCAAAAAAAATGGCCGCCAGGGCCAAACAAAGTTTAACATTGGACCCTATGGGAAAACGCACATTTTGGCTATCTCCTCTGAAACGACTGAAGCGAATTCAATTAAACTTTACAGGAATAATGTATGAAAGGTATTTTGCAAAGACTGCCGAAATTTTTCTGATCCGCCTAAAAATATGGCTGCCAGCGGGGAACATAGTTTAACATTGGACCCTATGGGAAAAACACATTTTGGCTATCTCCTCTGAAACTATTGAAGCAAACTTAACCAAACTTTAGAGGAATGATGTATTGGAGGTCCTTTACATAGATTGCCAAAATTTTTCTGATTGGCCAAAAAACATGGCTGCCAGAGCAAAAGGTAGTTTAACATGGGACCCTATGGGAAAAACGCATTTTGGCTATCTCCTCAGAAATGACTGAAGCGAATTTAACCAAACTTTACAGGAATGATGTATAGAAGGTCCTTTACTTAGATTGCCAAAATTTTCTGATCCACCAAAAAACATGGCCGCCAGCACAAAAGGGAGTTTAACATTGGACCCTATGGGAAAAGCATATATATGCTATTTCCTCTGAAGCTTGGGAAACAAATTGAACCAAACTTTACAGGAATGATGTATAGAAGGTCCTTTACATAGATTGCCAAAATTTTTCTGATTGGCCAAAAAATATGGCTGCCAGAGCAAAAGGTAGTTTAACATGGGACCCTATGGGAAAAACGCATTTTGGCTATCTCCTCAGAAATGACTGAAGCAAATTGAACCAAACTTTACAGGAATGATGTATAGAAGGTTCTTTACTTAGATTGCCAAAATTTTTCTGATCCACAAAAAAACATGGCTGCCAGGGCAGAAGATAGTTTAACATTGGACCCTATGGGAAAAACACATTTTTGACTATGTCCTTAGAAATGACTGAAGCAAATTGAACCAAACTTTACAGGAATGATGTATAGAAGGTCCTTTACATAGATTGCCAAAATTTTTCTGATCCGCCAAAAAACATGGCTGCCAGCGGAGAACATAGTTTCACATTGGACCCTATGGGAAAAGCATATATTTGCTATCTCCTCTGAAGCTAGTGAAGCAAATTGAACCAAACTTTGCAGGAATGATGTATAAAAGGTCCTTTACATAGATTGCCAAAATTTTTTTGATCTGCCAAAAAACATGGCTGTCAGGGCAAAAGATAGTTTAACATTGGACTTTATGGGAAAAATGCATTTTTGACTATGTCCTCAGAAATGACTGAAGCAAATTGAACCAAACTTTACAGGAATGATGTATAGAAGGTCCTTTACATAGATTGCCAAAATTTTCCTGATCGGCCATAAAACATGGCTGCCAGTGGAGAACATTGTTTCACATTGGACCCTATTGGAAAAGCATATATTTGCTATTTCCTTTGAAGCTACTAAAGCAAATTGAATCAAACTTGACAGGAATGATGTATGGATGGTTCTTTACTTAGATTGTGGACATTTTTTTGATCCGCCAAAAAAGATGGCTGCCAGCACAGAACATAGTTTAACCCTATGGGAATAGCATATATTTGCTATCTCCTCTAAAGCTACTGAAGCAAATTGAACCAAACTTTATGGCAATGATGTATGGAAGGTCCTTTACTTAGATTGACAAATTCAAATTGCCCGTTTCATTTACAATAAAGGCAAAACACTTTCAAAATCTCCGAAGCTGAAATTTCATTGGACAATAAATGTTACAACAATGGCTCATTCACATATGCCCCTAAACGGTGTTTCCTCAGATCTCCCACTCCGCGCCTATATCAAAAATGGGGGAGCAAGTGAGAGATGTGATTTTAATCAGATTGAAAAAACTGTGAATGGTACATATAGTTCTACAGTGATTTCCTTAGCCATTCTGTCTGATATAAACAGTGCATTTTTTCATCACTGGAATACAAATTTGCTTTAAAAGCATTTTAGTCAGGTGAGCGATACAGGCTCAGCCACACTGAGCCTCTGGTTTGTATATTTTTATAGCACGATGTTCTATTTCTATATAAAAGTCCAAATTTTGGTACAATTTTTGTACATTTTTATTTTTAATTGGTTTTAATGGGGAAAAATATGTCTCATTTGATTTTTTAATCTATTCGTCCGTTTATCGACTTTACGGAACAAATCCGTCTAAAATATTCAGTGCGTTTTTTCAGTTTCTAGTTACAAGATTCTTACAATGATGAAACTGACTAACTAGTCATTTTAAAACTAATAATATAATAAAATTAACTTGAAATTTCAAATGGATGTAATACAGTTCATTTTAAACAAGTGTGGAAAAGGAATAATGGTAGTAGGAGACCTACCCCTTCGGTGTATGTAGCAGGCAGGTCAGTTGGTAGAGTGCTTGCTCTGAGATTCAAACAGAAAGACTTCCCACTGATGAGCTTGATTTATCAACCCAACTAGATCACCCAGACCACGTTCATCCATTTATCGACCAAATTAAATCAAAACACTGGTATCCCTCCGATGGATCAACGTATCGATCTGCAATATAACGCAAAAAAGAGTCGGTCTGGAATTGCGGTGCACAACTACACCTCCACAGATAAAAAGACCGACATTACAAGTTACCGACGGTACAGTTGATAGACTCGGATATTCTGAACTCATCGACATTCATAGCCACTTGCATAAATATTACAATTTTTGAAAAAAAGCTAGACTGATTAGTTCTTTGACTGGTTTAGATCCACTTTGAATGCGGGGTAAAAAGGACTCCAGACGGTGATCAAGATGCAGGAAATTGCACCATTTACACTGAAAAAAGCAAATTTTTTCTGGGGGAGCATACCCCCAGACCCCCCTAGCAGGTCGCTCCTTTGGCACATACTTGTGCCCCCCATTCACCAAGACTCTGGATCCGCCCCTGTAAAGTAAGGGAAATTGTCTATGTAAATATCAACAGGGTAATTTGAAACCTGATTTTTTACTCTTCTGTTCATTTTAACATGTGGTGGTGTATTTATTCATTACACATATAAATAAAGTTTATTGTGGAGGTTTTTGACGCAATTCATATTTTCTTTATAAAATTTGAATTTTCATCTCATAACTAAAAAATCTGTAGCTTGTAATTTTTTGTTCAGTGTTGTTCAGATTTACAAGTTTTCCAAATTTGAGTTCAGTATATGACTAATAAAGAAAAGAGACGTTGAAAAATCGGCAAGGTGTATCGGTAATTGATTCTTCAACGTTTTATTGTACCGAGAATTGTAAAATCAAGGGTTACAGGGAATTGTGTATAATATTATTTTCAAGTATTTAATTTTAAATAAATTAAGGATTGAGCATGATTGATACAGTTGATATGCATATGTCATACAAAAATATATAAGGTTTCACTCAATAAAATTTGATGTTGTATTTCAAGAAAAAAGTTAACAACTATTTATATTAGATGTTCATAGTAATATTCAAACCTTGCTTACAAACTTAAATTGGATACATGTATTAATGTGTATATACAGATGTAGCACTCAAGGATCTCTTCTTGTGCTAAAGTGAAAGGGTGGGTGGTCGAATAAACGCGACGGACAGAAACATACAAATGACTCCATCCTTTAAGACCTGTCACTATTGACACTTCAGAAATGGTAAATAAAATTTCATTGTTATAACTGATAGGCAAGTTACAAATATATACATATAATATTTACTGTAATACGAAAATTTAAATATTATAATATTATAATCATCGACGTCAAAATCGCAGGTTAGCACTACCGCTTCACTTTGCTTCTATGGTTAAACTGTGCATCAGAAGCAATTTATTATTTCATAATAATCCTTTATGTGTCCGGTTGATGAATCAGTTAACCAGCAACTGTTATAATCAACAGAAAAGTAAAAATCAGCTTTCAACTTATGCTGGTGGTATTTTCATGAGCAGATTGACTCACTTCATCCTGATATATCCGGTATACGCTGTACCACAGTGGTATAGGCATAATGCATTTGAATATATGTAGGAATTGAAGTGTAGAATGTTTTGAACTTGAAAATTTCGTGGCCCCTACTTGCCAGGGTGCCAGGTGTCTATGAGGGGGAAAAGAGTAGAAAAAACAATGTAATGCAAGTTTCTGAAAGGCATTGACTGTTTTATAGCCATTTGCATTTGGAAAATGTAGGGTTGTGTTGAAGTTTTGGAAAATTTATGATCCTCACCCCTCGAGTCACAGACAGGGTCAAAACAATGCAAAAGCAATATAATGCAATAGACGTCCAATGAACCTACCCTGATTATATTTTTCCGGCCATTAATTTCTTTTTTCTTGTCCGTTAGGGCCCATTTACCCTCTTGATGTAATTTTATTCATATTTACGCAATGCAATATTCACGGGTGAGCAGGTACATGTTGGGTCTTTTGCTATGTGTTAGTATAACTGTTTCAAAATGTTGTTAATGCTTTTAAAAGATGTATACGATTCTGCTTTATTCTCACGTACCCACTGTTCGTCTAATAGACATTTGAAAACAGTATATATAATGTATTTTAATATATTTTAACTAACTTCCTACTAGACTTCAGACTAGATCTGAAATTTTCTGTATGTAAGACCTATTGAAAAATTTTAAAAATATTGCAGATCAAACTGAAAAGTTTAGATTTTGGACTGATCAAAATCTCAACTCTGATGGTCTTTTTAGCTCACCTGAGCCAAAGGCTCAGATGAGCTATTGCAATCTATCACCGTCCGTCGTCCGTCGTGTGTCGTCCGTCGTGCGTCGTGTGTAAACTTTACATTTTAATCTTCTCCTCCAAAACTACCGGGCCATATTTGATGAAACTTGGTGATTATCATGCCTAGGTAACAGCCTTTCAAAATTGTGTTCCGGGTTTGGCCACGCCCAACAAGATGGCCGCTGTTACTAAAAATAGCAAAAAGACAAAAAAATCTTCTTCTCTGAAACCAAAAGGTGCAGGCAAATTTTGATTGGATATTTGGATTCAGCATACCTGGGAACATTAAAATTGTGTTTTTCATGAAAATTAGACGAAAAATAGGTTACGCGTTTTTTGCGTAAAATTATGTAATTTTTAAAATGAGACATTTATTGTTATAACTTCATAACGGCTGAAGATAATTGTATGGAGTTTTCACTGTTGATCTTGTCTTGCAATTTTCTTCCAATTGATGTCAAGGTCGAAGGTCAAGGTCATGTCCCAGTTTTTGACCTTTGATAAAAAATGCTATTTTTTTAACATTTCTTGTGATAATGGCGTAGGATTTTCAGTTATTTGTAGGTATTGACATGACAATCATTTTGATACATAGATTAGGGTCATGGGTTCAAAGGTCAAGGTCACAGATGTCCAAGAATACCAAAATAGTTAATTATCTGCAAAACTATGAATTTTTTGTATAGGCATGTACATCAGAATATTGTAGGTAATGGTACAATGGTCATTTTGATATATGAATAAAGGTCATGGGTTCAAAGGTCAAGGTCACAGATGTAAACAAGTACTGAAATGGTTAATTATCTCAAAAACTATAAACATTTTGTATAGACATGTATATTGGAATATTGTAGGTATTGGCCTAACGATCATTTTGATATATGAATGAAGGTCATAGGTTCAAAGGTCAAGGTCAAAAAATTGAATGAATACTTAAATGGTTAATTATCTCAAAAACTATAAACTTTTTGTGTAGGCATGTATATTAAAATATTGTAGGTATTGGCCTAATGATCATTTTGATATATGAATGAAGGTCATAGGTTCAAAGGTCAAGGTCATATAATTGAACGAATACTTAAATGGTTAATTATCTCAAAAACTATAAACTTTTTGTATAGGCATGTATATTGGAATATTGTAGGTATTTGCACAACAATCATTTTGATATATGAATGAAGGTCATAGGTTCAAAGGTCAAGGTCATAGCTGCGAACGAATATTTAAATGGTTAATTATCTCAAAAACTATAAACTTTTTGTATAGGCATGTATATTGGAATATTGTAGGTATTGGCCTAATGATCATTTTGATATATGAATGAAGGTCATAGGTTCAAAGGTCAAGGTCATAAAATTGAACGAATACTTAAATGGTTAATTTTAATATACAGATGTTTTAGCTGTTTATAAATAATATATTGTAGCTAGACTTTAAATATGTTATATATAGCATACTTATATAATAATTATTCTAATTAATTTGCAAAAATACTTGCATATTATTTGCCCTTACTGCTGAAAATTTTGATATTCTCTTTTATTAATGTCATTGACCATTGAACCTCTGCATAAGATATGTACTCTTCCTCAGGTGAGCGTTAAGGCCCATGGGCCTCTTGTTTGTTTAGTTATACTATATTACAAAAAGATGAATTTTATCATTTGTTTCAGATAGTCATCACCTATTGATCTCCAGATTACATACTATATTATAATGTACTCAAATAAAGAGTTATGGATGTATTAAACTCGCAGAACAAGTCTGTTATAGATATTATAGAGAGGACAAGACGTAGTGTGCCAAAGTTACCCGATCCACAATGGTTCCATGTGTTCTTTATTTATAAAACCATTTTGCCGGATAAAGATATCGTAACAAAATTATTACAAAATCTTGAAGTTCTTGGTTATAAATGTGGCAACCACAAAAATGATTTTGTACCTGGAAAAACAGTAATTCAGAATGTGCATGACTGTTTACAGAAATCGCTGACCCTAGTTATACTGTTGTCCAAGGAATTCTGCTCGAGCGAATGGTGCAAGTATGATTTAGAAGTAGCACAGAATTTAAAAATTAAAAAAGGACAAAAATTACAAATTATTCCATTAGTTCTTGATGACTGTGATATACCAGATCTTATTTCACATACAACATATTTAGAGATAGACATGGAAAACATAAATGCTTGGCATGGAAGATTTTTACGAACAGTTTACGAAAGTATGAATGTAGACAATGCAATTGTACATTCATCCAGTTCATCAAGCATATGTAAGTTATCAAAGCTTTAAAATATATATGACACGTTGAGAAAAAGCATATCCTTATGTCTAAAAAAGCCACATATCTTTGATGTATACTTTTTTGACAAAATTAAGAGTTATTCTTTCCTGGGGGTACTTAGGGCCCGTTTATGCATACACAAATAATGTATGTCCAAATCTGGCAAATAGGTGAAACACGTGAACTTTCACCAGGGAAGGATGTGTAAGTAACTCCACCACATGTGTAATCAAAAATGGGAATGAAAGGAACATGGAGCTATGGGACTTTAAATTATCCAAAGTAATTTTAAATACAGGCACATCATACAAAGTACTTACCAACAATATTATTGTAATACGTAATAATTACATCTTAATCTTTTTTTCATGTTATGTATGATTTTAAACAATATTTTTAAGTCTTAATTAAAAAAGAACTTTATAAATCGCAATTTATGTGATTATCCCAAACCTTCTTTAACAGTTCATATTTTGATGAAAGTTTAAAAATCAAATGTCACTCGTCAATTGTTGCACGTACTTCAATTGTCAACTTGGTTTTATTTTTTGATTATCAGGTCAAATTTGTGAAAGATTTATAGGAGACACAACCAATGAAGAAGATAAAGACGAAGAAGACATTCAACTAGATAAAGAAGTTGAAAGATATAGTGAAAATATGTTCCCAAAAACATATTACGACAATGATGATTTAATGTCTAAGTCAGGGTGTAATGTGACGTACCCAGAGTTTATGTTGCTACAGAAAAGACTTTCTTCCTTTGATGACTTTAATTGGACTTCAAAGGGATTGCCTGACCCCAAAGTTATGGCAATTAATGGATTCTTTCTCAGTAGTATGCATAAAATAAAAAATCTTATTACTTATTAATGAATATGCATGTGACCATTCATAAGCAAAAGGCCCTTAAATAAAAATCAACACCAGAAAAAATAAATTCATTTTTGTTATACTTTGAATTCCAATATAAGTAATAATAAAGGTGAAATCAACCAACCAGCTGTTTTGAAATTGGTTTCATAAGAGCCTATATTTATTATTTATTTGCAGTTTTCTGCATTATTATGTTTGGATTGCTCTAAGGGTCCTTTTCACTTATGGAACGTCAATTACATTTTTCACATGATGGTATATGGTTGGAACATATAGACAACTTTTTATAACCCTATGGAGTTTATATTGTATTTCTTATGTTATTAAAATACACGTTTTAGTACTTCACATTTCAATGAAGTAAAAGAAGCACATGTACCAGAAGATGGTAGATCTTGATTTTCAAAAAACAAATAAAGCCTTTGAGATATATAACATGTTATTACAGTTTCATGTATGATTTAAGGACCATGAACCGCCTACTATAACATTCAACAGCATCACTTGTTTCGTTATTTATGATTGAACACACCAGGTAGGGTTCTCATTTACTGTATATAAAGATTCGTGTGAAAATGTCTAAAATTTCTGTATGTAGGTTAACTGTACACAGACAAACTGTTTGATATCTTAAATTTCTGTGTTACATGTGGATGTTTACCTGCACTATCTAAGGCTTGTAATAGCAGGTAAATAATGTTTCCACACTTTACGCTCTTCTTGTTGGCCCATTATAATTTTGAAAATGAGCCAGGTTCAAATTTTGTTAAAATTTTTCTGAAGTTGTTGTCTTATTAGTTTGTTAAACATAAGTTAAGTATCTTGCATTAATATTGATATTCCTATTGTCTTTCATTTCAGGCAACGGTTCTGCTGTAAGATGTTTTCAATGCGGTATTAGTAAGTATAGTTGATGCTATAGTTATTAGCTCATCTGGCCTTGACAAAGGTTTGACAGTAAAATACTATATATTATGTGTGTAATAGGTATAACTCTACTTCGTGCATTGTGTCCAGTTGCCAGCAAATATTTTCTGATGGCAAAAATGAAAAATTAAGCATACCGGCCAATTTACAAACCCCAGATGAGATTTGAATTTAATTCAACATATGAACTTTTACCAGATAAGACAGGCCGGACCAGATGCTATGGATGGTAAAACATTTTCTGTTTAGCTAGATACACCTGCTACACTTGCAATCAAAATTGTTAATAAAAGCAGGAACATGGAACTATAGGACGTCAAATATATCCAGGGTAATTGTTGATACAGAGACATCATACTTCTCAATGATATTATGATGGTCATAAAACCATATCCTGATAAGTCAATGCATACAAAATCGTTGAGTCAAATGTTTATTTATATGTACCTTGCTTCGTTGTATAAAGTGTTCGTAGTCTACCATAGCATATTAATTGTGAAACAAATACACCATCATGTATGCCATATAGCTTCTCAAAATGTAGCCTTTCGTGAGCAATAATATTCCGTAGCTAAATTTGGTAAAATATATTTTGATCTTTTGGGTATCTCTTCAACATCTTAAAAACAATTTTGGTTTCATAATTTTGTTCCAAGCACCTGATGAGGTATTCCCAAACGCCCGTCTAGTGCTGTAAAATTAAAACTGGTATATAAGTAATTTATTATAGTTATAAGTGCATAACTTTTAAGGATACGAAATGACTAAATTTCAAGTTATATGAAATACTGGTCATGATTTTAAAATATTGATTTTTTTTCTAATAGGTCTTTTTGATTGGTCACAAGAAGATGATCCAGAGTTTGAACATGCAAGATGGTCACCTAAATGTCCCTATATCGTTGCCAAACAAGGACAACAGTACATAGATTTAGTAGCTGAAGCCGTTAGAGAGGTTGAGGTAAAAGGACATGTTATTTGTGTGGAGTTGTTCTTTACGGAGATGAAAAGTCGTCAGAATATCAAGTCGATTTGAAAATATTAGACGAGAGAGATGTTGCTGTAGCTTCCGTTAAAACGAAATATGTTGCCACTGTTCCAGGTTACATGAGTGACATTTTTCTGAAGACACCAGTTCTTATACATGCATATAAAAATTACAAAGTAGAAGCCTTGATTTCAGGACCAAGTTCGAAGTACGGAGACGCGGAATTCACGTCATTTAATACCAACGGTATCACTATAACATTTTCAGGTAATAATGACGACAATGGAACAAGTGCAATGAGAGGACAAATACCAGGGTTGTTATTGTCACATTGCCAATGAAATTGAAAAACTCAAGTTAAATGACTTATCATGCACGACTAAATAGAAAAATATGGTTTGTTAAAAAAATATTCATTCGTAATGTTTGGAACATTTTTGATGGTTGTGTTGTTCAAACAATTTTATTAGTGCTATTTAATGGAGTGCAGTGTCAAGTCCGGAATTTCACAAAAAGTGGAATTGTCTTTTGACTCATATGCTGTATCTTATCCATAACATTTGATATTTTGGAGTTCGTGTTTTTGTAGAAGACAAATAAATTGTTTCGAAAAAGATCTTAGCAGAACGTTCCATAGACAATATCGACAAAACATGTACAGTGCTTACGGCAGTAGCGGATCATTAGTGCAATATTCACTGCTCTCCGAGAAAAACATCGCTTCCGATTGTAATTTTTTGGTACTATCAATTGACATTTCTCAACTCTTTCAATTTATCATTAGATGATAAAAATCGTCCGACTATAAGTATGGGCAATCCACGCGTTTTGTACCCCATGTGTCTACGTCAGTAACAAATCAATTTGTGAGTAGCGGATCGCGCCACCTAGTGTCAAGAAAACGATAGCAGATCAACTCAAAACATGATTAGTTTGAATTTCCATCATTCAATTGCAAAAATACTAATCATGAAACAATATTAAAGAGTTTTAATCGTAATATCAACAAATGTCATGATTAAAATATATAACAAAAAACAAATCATCGCAATGTCCCTGATAAATTAAGTCAATCAACATTGTCTTGAATACTGAATTATAAAAGCAGTAAATGGCGAAGGAAATAAAATAATTGTACCTTATAAGTTATAAATATTATGACATACTCTTGTTCATGAAGATTTTATTTTGACAAAAACAGCATATGCATACAATGATACTTATTGGTATTGTACACAGTACATCATAGGTCCAAAATTGTTACCAGGCAAAAAAATATAGAACGGAATGAAACTTTAATTGTCTTAAACACAAAATATAGGGTTGGATATTAATATATTTATTTAATATATTCTAATCTCTACAGATTATCCTTCAAGTATGACAATTATGGCTTCTTTACAATGCTCATTGATCTGGTCTTATCATATGATAAATAAGATAGTGGCATGGCATGGCATGGCATGACAATTCCCCCTATCTTTCTCATGGGGTACTGGCCATGGAGGGAAGCTAGGCACTGGTTCTCCAATAGCCTCTGCATAACTGAACCCACCAGAATTTATTATTTTACTGAAAGCACCAGACAGCCACATGGGTACATGCCATATTTGTCTTAGCCGTTCGAGAGGTCCCCTGTAGACAGCAGCTGATCCGTTATTGTCGTAATTGCACCCTGCATAAACTGGTTTATTTTTTATTGTCATGAACTGTAAAACTCAATAAAGGTTTATGTCGTGAAAGAAGACATGTTACCGAGTGTAAAGAGCTATTGTAATCATTTCAAATTACCTTTGAAAGTATTGAACACGTTGGTCAAATCGAAAGTTAGGTTTTGGAAATCACATCCATGTCGCTGAGACGCTTGTGACATTCGCATTAAAAAGCCGAGCATGTAAAAAATATGACGTTTATCAACACAAATGAAACGTAGAATTAAGTAAAAATACCAACTTTACAGAAATATATCCGAGTTTTATTGGTCTCTCGTAATGATATGGAAAAAATTAACTTTATTCTAAAAAATGATCCGCTACTGACTGAGATCCGCTACTGTCGTAAGCACTGTACCGTCGTCAATTTTATTGAAGATTTTCATCTAGGCAGTTATAATGGAATCTTTGACATCGCTCAACTTGATTGTTCTTCGCTACAATTGACTTAAGGCTCCCTATCCTGCAGTTTAAGCGAAATTTTCAATGATCAAAACATAATTTTCACATTAATACACTATAGTAGAGCTTGTTCCCAGTACAGGAACTTTATACGATACAATCTACTTACAAATAAATTGTTGACGCAAGGATATTGTAAGCCAGGCCCTCAAATTGTTTTATGGTCGTAATCACAGTATATTCGATACGTATGATGTCTCTGTATCCAAAATTACCCTATATATTTGACGCCCCATAGTTCCAAGTTCCTACCATTCCCAATCTTGATTCCACACGTGGTGGGTGTAGCTAGTTAAACAGTAGGTGCTTACCCTTCTGGAGACTTACTTTCCCGGTGAACATTCACGTGTTTAACCTTAATATTGCCAACTTCAAAGTTTTTATTTTGCTGTAGGACCGTGTTTTGGGTATAAGTCGATATGCTTGTTTTTTTATATTGAACTTTTGTCATATGGAACAAATGCATTTCAAACATTTGAAACATTGACAAAATTTACCAATTAGATGAAAAATGCATTCTTCTCACGATAGATATTTACTATGCGAGGGAGTTAACTTGAACTGGTATGTCTGTGGTTTCTCTATTTTACTAGTTGACTGTTGAATGCTTACCCTAGGTATAGGTAAACAATATTGACCTGTAGGAATATTCATATTGGAGGGTCCACCCAATAAATGGGTAGTGTTTAGATCCAAGTTTAAACATACACAGTGCACAGGTGTACTCTACGAGGTGAGTATACCTCATGATGTATACAGACTAAACACCTGTGTTCCCCATATATAGATGTACTTAGTCTGTGATAAATATTTAAATGAAAGGTCAATCGGACAGGTCAAAGTTGTTTGCCTATAGTTTTTTAAACAAACGTCCGTTCGCATAATATTCCTTCTCAGTTATTTATTCGCTGGATTTCCTTGTGCACAGACCATACTTATACTGACGTTTTCTGCTAAGCTGTCATACCCCGCTAGATATCACATTTGGTCTGTAGGACCCATATTGCATTGTGTGATGTTATTGTCATTCTTACCATCGGTCTTTTCGGTTTTTAAATGCTTAACATTTCCATAATATCCGAAATGGATACAATAAATAATGAACATGCTCACCAAAGAGACCTCCAAGATCATAAACAACTACTTTTCAAATTAGAAAAATGAATGCAACTAAAACCATGTACTTGACAACACTCAACGCGACCAAGAACACCAAACAATACAAGTAAATGATAAAATAACCAACCAAGGCGAGAAAAGAAAGGTCGATATTGATAATAAAATTCCCGAACGGAAACTACTGTAGAAACCACTCTGTTTGTGACAGTGAAATACTCTTTATATCCATAGAAATCAAATAAATTTCAATAGAGATTGGCATTTTTCACTTACTTACTGGGTTGTACCTAGTCGTAACAGGAAATCTGTATGCGCATCCGCGATTATCATAGAATGTGTCTGTAGAAAGGAAAATATTGGCGTTATGGGGATTTTACATGGCGAAAATGTTTACACCGGAAGTGATGTCCTTGGTGACGTTTTACGTCATACGCGCAACAGAATCCGCCATTTGCCTGTTTTTTCAACATGTTAAATCCCCATAACGTCAATGTTTTACCATGTGCAGATATATTCTGGGCTAATTGCGGATGCGCATATAGGTTCCCTGTTACGACTAGGTACAAATAAGTGAAAATATCAATCTTTATTCAAATTTATTTGATTTTCTATGGATATGAAGAGTATTTCACTGTCACAAACAGAGTGGTTCCTACAGTAGAGTAGTTTACAAGTAATATTGCAATTTACAATTTTACTGGACAGTGATTACATTTGCTTATTACATGCTTCTAAAATATTCCAAGAATATAGATCTAAGAAAGACACTAGTTTCAAAAGACACTTGCAGCTATAAGACGGGCTTGATTATACTAGTAGCAATAAATTTACAAAAAGAAACACAGACAAACACGCAATTCCAAAAGCAAAATAAAAGCTTTGAAAACTAAACAAAACTAGAAAAACACAAGACCATTTGGGATCTCTGATTATAAAACTGTTATCATTGGATGAATACACCATTTACAGTCAAACCTGTATTAAAAGTCACCTCTATATAAGGGCCACCACCTGTTTTCAAAGGCCTATAAAATTTTATCACGTTTTCTCTTTATTACAACCACTGCGATAGCTCAGTTGGTAGAATGCTCGCTCTGTAAGTGAGAGGTCGTGGGTTCGATCCCCGGCCGGGTCTGACCCAAGACTTGAAAGTGGGTAATGACTTTTCTTTCGCCAAGCACTCGGCATTACGAAATGAAAGTCACGGTTCTTTCGGATGGGAACTTAAAATAAAACGAGGTCCCAGGTCACAGTGGGCTTGGCACACTAAAGAACTCTGCTGTATAATGCCATCAGCGCAACGCACTGGCAGGCAAAATTTCTGCACCTTCGTCTAAAGCTGGCGACGTCTCGATATAAGTCAAATATTCTTGACTGGGACGTTAAACACCATTACTCACTCACTCTTTATTCGTGTTATTTGAACCTGTATGTAAGAGTTACCTGTCCATAAAGGTCACATTCAGTGGTGCCCTTGGTTAATCTTTATAGGCATGTTTGGTTGTAGTTAAAAATACCAGTTATAATACTACATGTACTGCATGAGAACAATGGACACGATTTGGTAACTGTCGGATATTTTAACAATCAGTCATGTTACAGATGAAAGACGCCGATAAGATAAGGATCATCATCATCATCGTTGTCGTCGTCGTCGTCATGTTCATCATCAACGTCATGTTCATCATCATCATCATCATCATCATCATCATCGTCGTCGTCGTCGTCGTCGTCGTCGTTGTCGTCGTCATGTTCATCATCATCACCATCATCTATTTCAGGCAACAATACAATAACTTTATTTTATGTCGAATATGATTAACATTTACAAGATAAGCTAAGTAGAGCCTTTACTCTTCAAACATAATTATCAATAAGGTTACAACAAAGCTTAAACACAAGCAACAATCACAAGTAACTTACAATACATGTATATACATGTACAACAAAAGTTATATGATGAAATAAGTACCATAATTTTAAAAGACATTTATGCCAAAGCAACAGAAAATAAAACAATTAAATAGTGAGAAAAAAAATCAACTGAGACAAGACCTACTAATCTAAGAAGAAATGGAGGAAAGAACGAAAAAGATAAGGAGAGAGAGAGAGAGAGAGAGAGGAGAGAGAGAGAGAGGCTATGATCTAAGAAGAACAAGTAGGTAGTTAAGTAGTTAAATTAAAGCATAGCTAAGGAAATGTTAAAACTAATGAGTTAAATAAACCAAAACTAGGATGTTTAATACAACACTGGTGATATGGTGCTCCAACAATCGGAGGAAAAATCAAGTTCAAGTTATAAACATCTAACCATTTCCGGAATTTCATCACACGACGGTGAAAATCAGTTAAATGTCGCCAATTTCACTCTAACAACGGCGCTAAGGTTCTTACTAGGAAAACATTTAATATCACTCAAAATGATATCTATGGCACCTAGAGGTTTGTGTAACAGCAGTTTTAGGACTTGAAATTATGTTCTTGATTAAATAATATGGATGCATACATTGGAATTAGTATGTGAATTACGTTATGACATGACTTATCTATTTAAACAGAGGACTTATACGGTTTAAGCCACCGTATTTGTACTTCTTAGTCAATTTTATGCAAAACAATATGAAAGCTTAGTTGAAAAAAATGATCAATATTTATGTCTATACATAGTTGTATCATATTTTTACGTAAACGAGGAAATTGTTACACAAAATTTTCGGAAAAAACCGATATATTTGTTTTCCTTAACTTTCGATTGTGTTTCTTGAAAAGGAATGTGACAAATGAAAATGGATTTCATATTCAAGCGATATTTTGTGGAATATATAAAAACTATAGCGGCTTAAAATTGACAATCCATTACCAGAACTTGGTATCTACATTGGCAAAAAGTCTTGTGTATATAACGTAATTCACATCAAATTCATTGGTGTCGAGTTATCATTAAAACACCTTCCAAACCCATAACATCGTTATTTAATGTTTCAAAAAGCAGAAATTTAAACAATAATAAGCAAAAAAACAATTAAGAACTATTTTAAACAAAATAGTATTCCAAACGTGCGTAACGTAAATCACTTGGGCGTCACGTAATTCACAAAATTGTCTATTGTATCACAGTGTGAATAACCAAATTACTTAAATAACGCTTTTACTTTGTCAATTTCATCACAATCAAATCTGTATGCACTCCTGGTTCGTCCTTGCCTAACTGGTTCATTTACACGACATATAATATCCGCACATGGTATCCACACTTGGTCTAGCTCTTTGGGCCACTTATATAAATTCATAGACGAATAATCACACATGAAGTTTATATTGTATTCATTGTCGGATGGGTCATATTGCGTTATTTGTCCCATATACCATTGGCTCTCATAGACTGCGGCCACAAACGCGCCTACTGGATATCTTACAGTGTTATCAAATGCCGGTACTCCCTGGCCTTGATCCGCGTCGACGGGCTCCGCCTCATTCGCAACATCATCATGAACTTCCATATCAGAAGTTATTTCATCTGTGACTGTTTCAATATTATCGTCGCGGTCAATTACTTGATGCTCTATCCAACCTTCACATCCTAACTGAAATTCACCATCTGTGAAACAGTTATTGCAGTAACATGAAGTTGAACGTACTGCAACCCTCCCCATTCCACGTGATACAACAGCATGAACTCTTAGTGTGCCCTTAACTGCCTTAGTTTTCACTATTTCGAGCTCCGACACGGCAGCTTGGCAATCGGACTTGGACACAAACATATACTTAAGGTTGCTGTTTTCTTGTGTTCGACCCCATTCATAAAAATCTGACGCAGATTGTATTACAGCGATTGGTCTTTTCACAGCCATATCAGCATTACGTTTTGCCGTGCCACCCACACCATCGCATACGCCTTTTCCATGTCCAGCTTCGAAATAAAGCCAAGAACTTTTTATATTTGGAAATAGACTGTCGTGCTGCGAGATTATGCCAAAAATGTGTTGGTGTCTGTATTGGGATGTCGGCGAGTCTGTCATGTAATGTATCATTTTTACATTTGGTAGAAATGTAGTTACTTCCGGTATTATCTTTTTTATGATGCCATATACGGTGGATGACGTATGTGCCGTTTCATCGGAAACGAACACATATGACTTGTGTTTTAGCTCCCCGTTTTCTTTATAATATAAAACTACTGGATGCAAGGTGACAGATCCCTTATCGAAATACGCCGATTGCACTTCCTCCGCAAAACCACAACTATAATTCTCAGCAAAGTCCATATGGCAAATAATGTGGTTTTCTTGCAACTCTTCTTTTAACTTTCGCGACTGTGCATATTGTATTCTTACTCTCTCTATGTGTTTCCTGAATTCAGTTAACTCGCGCGAAAATATGTTCTTGAACTCTTCCTTGCTTTTCTCTATAGTTACCATTTGCATTCTCTTAATAATCCGGTCTTTCTTTTCTACCTCAACTCTTTTCCACTCTAGAAATGTAATTTTGTCATTTTGAATATTTTCAATTTCTTGTATTAGTACGTCGTCTGTTTTTGTCTTGACAAGAGTATCTGGATTTTCTGTTGATGTTACCCCATATGTTTTCAGAACTTTCACTTTTAAAGCCATATTTTGATGTTTTTGGCATAAACAGGTTTTCCTGCTGCTAAATTTTACTAGCTTTACATGCAATGGTCTTAATCTTGTAAATACAGACAAACTTATTTTGACTTCGGTATTTTCGGCCTGAAACTTCATATGTAAATTAAACAAATAGTCATTTAGAATTCTGGTTTGTTTTATTTTTGATCCATCTTTCGTGGCGTCTTTTTTGCCCGGCAAACATATACTATTGTCGTCTCGCTCAAGAAATTCCACGACTTTTTGTTTTATCCCCTCTCTATACTTCCTTTGACGTTGCTTTGTTACTTTCACTCCCGATATGGTTTTCTTAATTTGTTTTCTCTGAACGCCTGTTTCTTTTCCAAAAGTTCTTTCTAGTCTATATTTATTCAATACTTTACCACATACCACCTTCAAAAGATCTCTCTGTTTTGACTTCCCATCTTGACGACCAACCTTCGACTTTATTTCACTTATAATTGTATTGTGAAACTTCAACTTCTTTTTAATTTTCTTTCTACTGTTTGGAGTCATATGCAACTCACTCACTTCCGCATTAGCTTTACTATCTGGAGTAAGAACATGTTGATGTTGTTGTTGTTGTTGTTCTTGTTATTGTTAGACCTTTTCTTTGACATTCTTTCAAGCCTCTTTTTCATCACATCTCTTTTGCGTCTCATGTTTTTAACCTGATCTCGTAAACGCCTGATTTCTTTGTTAGCTTTGCTTAGCGCTTTACTTCGTCTTCGCTTTTTGGCAGGGAATTGCATTTTAACTGTTAGTTGTGATGGTCCGGCAGGTGTACTCTGTAAACTAGCATCAATGCCTGTAGAATCACATGGTCCTGCAGCTTCTTCTGTACTTGTATTTACTTGACCTTCATATAATTGTTCTGAATTCATTATTTTGATTTTAAGTCGCTTCTATTGCATGCATTCTCGGACTTTCTTTCTTCTTGTAGCAAGTTTCTTTGCTGAAAGTTCACTACTTTTAATATAATACTTTTTAACTCGTTCCGTCTCTTTCGCTAAATAACTATCTCCTTCTTTCAATTTTTTTCTCTCTCGATACTCTCTTTGTCTCTCTGCTGGAGTTTTTCTCATTCTCTATAATAAAAAAATAAATATTCTATCAGTAAGCATTTTAAATAATGAATGTGAATTACGTTATGCTTGCTGTGAATTACGTTATATGTTACTGTATGACCTCTGACACAGATAACATGCATACATAATTATACATCTTCATGATCAATAAAAAGATACAGGTTTCATTAAATAAATTATAGAAATTCATTAAAATTTAAATATGTTTGTTACGTATTTAATAAGAGAAAGTAAAACATGGTACTCACCGTTCAAAGATCACCAATTCCTGTTTCAAAATGTTTGAATGTTTGCCGCTCAAAATACTTTTTACGGTCAACTGCCCGGATGACTACCGGTGATATGTATACTTTTATCTTGAAAATATAGCCCGGTCTTTGTTTATTGCTATTTAAAGTATCCCGCCCGTAAACGTAATTCATTAACTGTAATTCATTCACGTACATCGTTTATTTAGACGAAAAAAAAAATAACTCAAGACTTGGGCAATATTTACCTAGATATTCCATAAAATGCCGTGTTTTTCTTATGTAAGCAGTATGAAAAATTCTTCCTTTCGTAAATAGAGTTAATTAACCCATGTAACGTAATACACCTCCTTAATGTAATTCTTCGAAGATGAAAAGAAAGATGTTTTATTTTTAGATTATAGAGTCAAAGGCATAATTTCTATTAATGTTTAAAACTAAATAATCTTTTCTTCTTTCGTTTCAATTTGTATTATTAACCCAAGACAATTTTAACTTATTGAACGGCGGCGTTGAAAAACATAACGTAATTCACACATGTTTTTGGGACAAGTACATTTTAGGTTTATACGAACCCGGGAGGTTGTTCTCGATCAAAATTCGCATCATTTATTCATATTTGGATATAGGTTAGTGTAAAAGAACATTATGAGTAGAAATTTACTGAAAGATGAATCCAGAAAATAGCCTGGAAACAACAACGGTCTAACGGGACATAGGACATGTTTTAGCTCAAATTTGGTGTTATAAATGTTATTTTTGAAGTTTTTATGGTCTCTACTACGTTAAAAACTTGTTCATATTGAAATATCGATAGAGTCTTATAATTTGGAAATCATATTTGTTAAATACAACTGTTCTCATAATCGGTTATCGCACGGGGACATATAAATGTGTTTTTGGCGACATTTAACTGATTTTCGCCGACATGTGTTTCGAAGATGGAACAGTGTTACATCAGTACTGGCTGTAACAGAACCCCACACAGTGCCGATTGGGGATCTAATGGACTCATCTGTTATGCTGCTGACAACAGTATAGCCATTTATCAACCAGAGGTTACAAAAAATTTGCCTTGTCTATTTATCAGACTATATACACTGTTATATAGACACTCAACAAGTTGCCAACTTGGGACTCTTACCCCATACAGGAGATTTTTTTACGGGAATAATTCTAGTAATATCTTCTGTTTGGGATAAAAGTCCCAACCTGTTCAAAGGCTCTACTATAAATTAGCTTATTCTGTTATGCATAACATTTATGCAGGGATGAAGATTGGCAGGGGGCCCAGTAGCCAAACTGCTCCTAAAATCAGTCGATCTGGACCCGTTGATTTTTTTTTTCACATTTTACATATTTATTAATATTTTAACTTCTTTTCTGAAGTGATTTGGGACCCTAACTAAAAATAGTGAAGCTTCTACCAAAATTTATGTATCTTTCAGTAGGGGTTATCATCATTCTTCTGGGACCAAATTAAAATTGTAAGTAAGCATGTATGTAGGCCCAATTATTTGCCCTAATGAAAAATGGTAAGACATTTTTTGATATTGCTACCACTGTAGGCAGAATGCAACTTGTGTACTCTTCTTGTTGCAAACTGCAGGTAGATTTCACCTGTACGAAATCAATCTATTTAACGAAATGGGTGCACATGGCCGAGTGGTACTGTCACTGGATTCTGAAGTCAAGGGTTGTGGGTTCATACCTCACTCAGAATTTGGAAATTTTCTGAGATAATTTTTATCTCCTGACCATACTAGAGCCGTTAAAGTGTTTTGAAAAAGAGTAGGCCACTTGTGTCTGCTACAGAGAACCCTTACAACTAGAACCGAATGAAACAGAATGAGCAAGAAGATAAGATAAGAACTATATTTAGTTGCTGCCACCTCAAACTTTGTAATTGACTCACCAAATGTGTTCTATTCAGCAATACATAGAAATAAAGTGGTGTTAAGGCATAATTTCATTGATTTTAAAGGACTGGAAAGGGAAAAAATGCAGCGACCAAACTGGGACCTTCCCAATACTAACATGACACTCTCAGGGATGAAGATTAGCAGGGGCCCAGTAGCCCATGGCTACTAAAACTCAGTCTGGGCCCCTAAATGTTTACACATTTTACCTATTACTACTATTACAACTTCTTTTCTGAAGTGAACTGGGCCCCTAGCTCAAAATGGTTAAGTGTCATCCCTGCACTCCACCAACTAAGCTACTTGGTCACCATCCAGCCTGGTCTGCCCTATTCCTCTGTTTCCTCCTACCATCAATGAAATGACTGGATATAAGTGAAAGAATCTTGACTCGGGGCATAAAACTCCATTACTCCACTCTAAAACTAAACACCCCTGTTGCTAGTAAGAATGGAACAAGACCAGAATCCAAGATGGCTCTTTGAAATTTAGTTGAAAAATTTAGGTAGATGGTAAATATATATACATATCTCACACCTGTGACAAGGAATCCCTTGTTTTTACCCATGTGGAATTTCCTTGTCTCACCCTAGGGTTGAGACAGGCTACACGCTGAATTTACCGCATAGTTATACCTGCTTTGGATTTATCATTGAGAGGACTCAATAAGTTGAAAAAAACTTCTGAAGTCAACCAACAATTTCTCAACATCACAATCACTTACACACACTTAATTGATGATGTCATAATCATTTTACATGAGAACGTCAACAAAAATTGATTACATCATTTTCAGTAGGCATGGATGGTGACATGAAAACTGAACTGAACTGATGCAATTTTTTGTTAACAAATCATGTTTTATGATGCAAATGTGTGAAAAAAAAGATCCTAGACCAGTAACAGGGTAATTATAAGACAGATATCTCAAACTCGCATGAATATTTTCAATGTCCAGAACTTGCTAAAGCTCATTCTGGACAGAAAAATATTCATCCTCGTTTGAGATATCTCTGTCTTACCCTGTTACTGGTTTAAAATTCTATTAATATATATATATATACTGTATTTCAATATGATAGTTACCTATAGGCTGGTTTTACCTGTATAAATATACCTGCTTCTCCTGCTTATGTTGTATTTGTTTCTTAATTATTGCACTATGGTAGAGCTTGTTCGCACTACAGAAACTGTATGCAACACAGCAAACTGCTTACAAATAAATTTATGACCCAGGGATATTGCAAGCCTAAGCTTTTTAGGGCCCTCAAGAAGTTTTTTGGCCGTCATCATAGTATATTGATAAGTTTGATGTCTTTGTGTCTAGGATTGCCCTGGATATATTTGACATCCCATAGTTGCCTGGTCCTTTCAATTAATTTTGATTATACACCTGGTGGGTATAGCTAGCTAAACAGGAGGTGCTTACCCTATTGGAGCACCCAGCATCACATCCCTGATAGAAGTTCATGTTTAACCTAACTTGTCAGTTACAAAGTTTTTACTTTGTTTCTGGATTGTGATTCAGACATGGATTAGTATGCTTGTTTTTGATATGTGTCAATACTTCCATTTCAGCATGAAGATATAGAAGCAAAGGTGCTAACTACACTGAATCATCATGAAAAAAGAGTCAACTGTGTCACTTGGATTAAGTCATACGACAAAGGTAACAACATAACTAATATACTGTCAAAAAAGTCTGTAAAACTGATTTACTTGGATCATGTGGATTAAGGATAGTCCTTATAGGTTTAAAGAAGGCAATAAATGTCCTCAAGTAGACAGCAATATTATGGAATTATATGTATTCCAAAATATTCTCAATATGATATTTTTATCTAACATTTCCAACTAGGTTATTTAAAATAGATGTACTAAAAACAACACTTTATGTAAAAAAATATAATTCACCATAGGAAAAACACTGAGCTATGTCATGACATATGTACTGTTGTAGTGATGTCATTATTCTGTAATGTTTACATTTGATAAATCGAAGATTACCCATGATGTCACAAAGAGTAGTCCAACAAAACAATGCATGTGCACTTTACAGCCATTGTTCTATCACCACATAGTGGTGGTTCAAAATTCTGTATCAAACCTGTTCGATAAAACTTAAGTACATCAAATCAGGTAGAAAAAATAGTCTAATGTTAGATAAAAACTTGTTATCAGATTTTCAGACAAAATTCAAAACTGGTTCTTCATCTTGGGTTATCCCCAACAGACAGCACTAAAGATTTGTAAATTAAGTTATATGAAATTGATGTTGATGAATTGACAAAACAAACTGCTTTTCTTCAATTGACCTTTCGCCAACCACGCCCACAATGTTCCAACACTGGCCGCCATCGTGATACCAAAGCAACGTCAAGGCAACTAATGCCGTACTAGTGTCATTAAATGGCACAATTCATGCCGAGTTTTCATTCTTTTTGCATCTAATTCAAGCATGACGGACCTTTGTTGGAACATTTTGGGCATGGCCGGCGATGCGTCAATTTGTGGTATTGTAATATTTAAGAATTCCCACCTCTCTGCAAATATAAAAATTTTTCGCAACGGAACTGTTAAGAATGCAGACTTTGAAATTTCAAATTGTAACTATCTTCATATTCATGTACAATATTTTGACAAAATATTCTTAAATTATTTTCAGAATTGCCGCTAGGTTTTGTCTCGGGATCAGTGGATTGTAATGTAGTTGTCTGGCAAAGTGACGGAAATGGAAAGGTATGTAATTCATAGACAAAAGACAAAGTGGAGTGTAGTAATGGTGTTTTACGCCCCGTAAAATTCTTTTGCTTACGATAAGGCTGCCAGTTCATGGATGGTTGAAAAAACTGGAGTATCTTGAGAAAACCACAGGTCGTCGGCTAAGGAAACAAATCGACAAATTGTGATCAGCCCCCTTTCGGTCAGCATCATTTATTACCAAGTACATTCATTTGTTGTGTTTTAATTATTACTACACTAGTATTTCCATAAATTCAGTGCAAATGGAAAATGCAAGAATAAAGTCGTATTTATCCACAAACACACAAAAAATTGTCAAAACTTAATACAAAATATACTGACCTAATAGAGAAAAATATTTATCATTCATGAAAAAGTGAACTTAATTCTGTACATAGAGCAGTTTTTAACTTTTAAACAAAACAACAAATATGACTATGTCAAAATTATCCCTTCTGTACCTTCTTACTTGGAACAACTATAAACGTTATGTCATAATTGAAATATTCATGATGATCACACCTGGAAAAAACCCGAGCAACAATGACCTACCTGACCCAAAATGCCCTGATGTACTAATTGTTGTATAAACTTGATCAAATTTTAAAAAATTGCGCAAAATTTCTCTATGTTCAGGAGATCTGAACAATAATGTTTTTAATTAAAAATATAATTTTGGTTAGGTCAGTGCATTTTTAATGCATTTTATTGATAGTTTAATGGAAACATTTTCAATTAAAAGAAATAAAGAATAAAAACCATGTGCACTCAATTTATGGAAATATAGTAGGATGTTTCTTGAGTGGGATTTCAATATAGGCAGTTATGGGCACCATCATATGTAAGTACATGCTTAGTCCACTCAGCCACTTAGCCCCCCACCACAAAAAAAGCTTAGGAGCTAACAGATTCGAGATCCAACGCATCTTGTTGCTTTAGATTTAATCCTAAGTGACAATAGTGTAGTGGAGAATACTGTAAACATATTTAATTTCGTGTGTATTTATTTCCCAGGTTTATGAAATTTAGGCATATCCATGTGGTTAAATTTTCATGTTTTTTTTAAATATGCACTATAACACAATAAGCATAATATAATTTTTATTCAGTATTAATTTCACTCTCCCACAGGTGGTCTGAGCGCAAAACAAATGACTGGGAAATAAGCAAGAATTAGTACCTTACACCTCGAAAATACATATATTATTAGTAGATGCTTGATGAAACCCATGATTCTTTCACTAATATCAAGGCAGTAAGTTCTTGGGCAAGGTTGAAACCAAGTTTCTAGTTTCAAGTTTCTTTATTTCTCATACTGACTTTTATCAATACAGAGAACATATAAATAAATAAACATAAAACATATACAATATAGTGCACATGCAGGAAATTATTAATAATAACTAACTACTAACCCGGAGGACTGATCCTCTTATTAATAACCTTGATAAATTTACACAAGTTATTTAACATAGACAATTTGTTAGAAGAAAAAAGATTATAAAACTTAAGAGTATTCGGTTTATTTCTAAAATGAAAAGGAATATAAAGATTTTGTTCTAAAGACAAAGAATTGCATTTCATGATATAATGATATTCGTCTCCTAGATCTTTACCACACAGATTACAGAGTCTCTCATTTCTAGGAACATTTTGCCAGTGGCCCATTTCTATTGGTAATTTGTGATTTGAACATCTATACTTTGTTAAAATATTTTTGTTACATAAAGATAAATTAGATCTTAAGTAATATGGTACAATAAAATCAGAATTTATAAATAATTTATATGTTACACCTCTAGAAGAGTTATTACAATTGTTATTCCATTTTTGTAAAAACTGGTCACATAATATCTGTTTAACACATTTTACTAACCATGTTCTATTGCAATATGTTTGAGACAACCATAATTTAAACCAGAGTACTCAAATAACCAACCCTTGGCAAGTGACCTAACAAACTTTCTTGCAGTAGGATCTGTCAGATTGAGATCTGAACTGAGGCAGCAAGAGGCATTGTGATTGGTCAGATTAAGATCTTGTTGGCGAATATGCCACTATTAGTCCTGGCCATTCCTATCAGCATTGATAGAGTGGAGTCATGGTGTGTTATGCCCTAGTCAATATTCTTTTTCTTATGTTGAGATGGTCATTTCTCTGGAGTGGTGGAGGGAATGGGAGTGCCTGGAGAAAGTCAACAAAATTACAACTGACAAAAGTC
The DNA here is from genome assembly GCA_021292105.1 of Anadara kagoshimensis. Lineage (NCBI taxonomy): Eukaryota > Metazoa > Mollusca > Bivalvia > Arcoida > Arcidae > Anadara > Anadara kagoshimensis. Next base: position 24,629,536 of record CM037872.1, on the reverse strand, counting down.
TTCACACTTAGGTCTTCTTAAGTGTGAATTGAACTTAAACAGCGAGAGGCACTGCATTTGGAAAAACAGTCTCGTAAAGGTGGTCGTTACAACAAGTTTTACTAAATTTTGTTTGTATTACTTTGTTTTCATTGTAGTACAAGCCCAGCTCAACTTTAAAGTCTCACACTGGATCTGTGAATGCTGTTACAGCTATTCAATCTTCATCTGGTAGTGGTCAATCAGAACAGATTTATGTTGCATCATCATCCGCAGATTCCACAGTCAACATCTGGAAGAAAACTGGAAATGATGGTAAGTGTAGTAACATGTCAAGAATTACTTTACACAGTTATGCTTCGTCTTAATTATATCCCCTGCTTCAAAAAAGAGGGGGATATACTGTTTTTAGCTCTGTCCTTCTGTCCATCTGAGACAAAGATTTTCACAACAATTTTCACAGCAACTACTAAACATGGCCACTTCAAATTTTGTATGCGAGTTCAATATGAGGTCCCATGACACAAGTAACGATTCCAAGTCTGCCGGATATCTACTGCCTGTTTCCTGACTTAGTATATTTTTCAACATTTATGGTCAGTGATTGAAATTTTCGCAACAATTTTCTCAGCAACTACTAATCACGGTCACTTGAAATTTTGTATATGAGTTTAGTATGAGATCCCATGCGGCAAGTACCAATTTCATGTCTGACAGACATCTACTTCACATTTGTTTGGTATTCTTACATGTTAAATGCTGAGTATACTAAGTGAGCAGTAGCTCACAGATTTCCTGATTTTTTTTGCCATTTCCATGCTTCTTTTTGACTTGATTCAAAATTACAAAATTTGGTAAAATGGAGATCATCAAGAATTATGATATGCCCAATTTCTTTTACCTTTGAAAACTACCTTCAGTTTGTAGTTTGTAAAAACCACAACAGTATCTCAGTAGCAAAGTGCTTGCTTGTTATGTATAAGGTTATCGGTTAGCTAACCCCAGCCTGGTCTGGTTAAAACTTGAATATAGGTAGCGGCTGTTCTTTGGCCAAGCTCTCAGCATTTTAAAATGAAAGTCAGGAGGTCCTTCAGAAGGGACTTTTAAAACCGATGCTCCTTGTGACTTGTCATAACAGGCATAGCACATAAAAGAACCCTTTTTTGTACATTGCTCTGAGTGAACTGCAAAGGTCAAAATTTCTGCCTCTTCAGCTATATTTTTGTGACGTTTTAATACACCGGTAAGTGAAATATTCCTAATTGAGACCTAAAAGCCCATTCAATCAATCCAATTTATAAAATTTGGACAAAATTATAAATCTTGACTGGAATGGAGAAAACATTGGTCCCAGTCAGTTTGAATTTCCAAGGCTTTTTCTGACAGTTCTTTCATTAGTTCACCTGACCAAAGGTCAAGTGAGCTTATGGCATAGCGCATCATGTGTATGTGGGTGTGCATGTGTCTGTGCATCATTAACACCTATTTTCGACTTTTCCTCTGAAACTACTGGACAGATTTCAATGAAACTTTGTCAGAAGTATGTATGGGTTGATGCATTTAAGATTTATTTGTGACGTTGTCATAGCTGCCATAACTAGGTCAAGGTGACCTAGGGGTGCAAAAATCTTCACAAATCTTCTTTTTCAAAATCGATGGTTGGAGAAAATATCTGATGTCATATTTAGCTGCTTTAGGGTCTTAAGCTCATAGTTTGTTCATTTCATGAAATTCGGACAGACAATAGTTTACGCGTTTTTGCGTTTAATATTTAAAAAAATCTTAAAATAGCTTCACATTGTTATAACTTGACTATTTAATCAGATAATGACATAGGGTTTTCAGTTATTGCATATTCTTGTAATTTCCTTTTAAATGGGATCAAGAAGATCTGTGTAAAATGGCTAGGTAACTGCTTCCTATATTTCAAATTAAATGAAAATTGGTGAAAAATTGAATGCACAATGACCATTATAGTGATTTTGCTATTTATAGTATTGGCGGCCCTCTTGGATTTCGTATAGGGTGGCACTGTACAAACTTTGATCTATAAAGGCAGGATTTCCAAAACAAGAACAGCAAAAAGGTTTGTGTAAGCAGCGCCGTTTTAAATAAATGTTTTCTTGTTTTGTAGATTTTGTCTTGGTTCAGACGCTGAAGTTTGGAACAGGTTTCATATTAGATCTGGTGATGACAGTCATTCCAAACACAAATGGTAAAGTCATCCTTTTCAATAAATTTCCAAAACAAACATACCAATCCCTATCCAAACCACAATTCCAAAGCAAAGTAAAGCTAGCACTCCTACTAGTGGAGTAAGTCCAGGTGTTAAAAGTAGAAGACAAATTTCTTAAAGTAGTCAGCAAGACATATTTATATACAGTAAAACCTCTCGCTTATCGCCACGCTATTTTGAAGTCCCAAAATCCATTTTGTGTATGTTTTTCTTTATCCGTCTCCCCCAATTTATCGCCACACCCCTTTATAACACCAAAATTTGACTGAACAAATAGTTGGCGATGAATTGAGGTTTTACTGTATAAGTATTTACAATATTGTAACTGAGTGTAAGTATGCAACAAACTTAATCCAAATCCAAAAGAGAAGCAGACAACTTCTGTTACTGTAAACATATTTATTTTCGCAGTGTACTAATTTTCACTTATTTCGCGGTCGTTTGTTTTCCACGAAAATTAATACCAAGCGAAAATTATATTATGCTTATTGTGTTATAGTGCATGTTTAAAAAATAACGTGAAAATTTAACTATGTGGATATGTCTCAATATTTCATACCGTGAAAATAAATACACGCGAAATTACATACATTTACAGTACTGTACCTTGCTGGCTTTATCGAAACCACTGTAAAGTACTTCACTATTTTCTCTGCCTACTGTTTCTTCCACTTTAATAGACCAATTTGTTAGTAGTGTGTATCACAATAAAAGTGCTATCAGATACATGTACATATTGCTATACATGGTCTTGATATACTGAAATATGGTATTTATACCCCGGCTTTGAAGTTGAGGGACACATACTCTTTTTACCTCTGTCCTTCTGTCCTTCCTTCCGAAACAAACATTTTAGTAACAGATTTTTCAGCAACTACTGATCTGTATGCAAGTACAGTATTGGGTCCCATACTGCAAATACCCATTTCAGGAAGAAGGGGAAGATATATTCTTTTACCTCTGTCCTTCTGTCCGTTCGTCCATCCGAAACAAACATTTTAGTAACAATTTTCTTGGCAACTACTGATTTGTATGCAAGTTCAGTATCAGGTTGCATACTTTAAATACTGAATTTCAGGTTTGCTGGATATCTACTTCCTGTTTCCTGACTTAGTAATTTTCAATATATATGGTCAAGTTTATTTTTCAACATATATGGTCAATCATTGAAAATTTTCGTAAATTTGCTCAGCAACTGCTTATCACAGCAACTTTTATACGAGTTCAGTATGAGGTCCCATATTGCAAATAATGGACATCTGCTTCTAGTTTTCTGACTTACCGTAGTTTATTTATCAACATTTATAGTCAATGGTTAAAAATTTTGATAGTAGTTTTCTCAGCAACTACTAATCACAGCCACTTTTGTAAGCAAGTTCAATATGGAGTCTAATACCGCAAGTACTGATTTCAAGTCTGTGGAACAACTACCATACTTACATTTTGTTTCTATTTTAACATACATGTATGTTAAAAGTGGGGGGGGGGGTATACTTAAGTGAGTAGTAGCTCAGAGATCTCTTGTTTATGTATGGTAGTCTGTTCTTGATGACATTTACTCTTGTGTTTTTTTTCTTAAATTTCTCTACAACTTTTGGGTTGATTTCACTTTTATGATTATTTTGCATAATCCAGTTGACCTGTTGCTTAAAGAGTATAACAAAAAGTAAAATTCTCAAATTTTTAACCTAAGAACCCTTTGTGCATTTGACTGGTCATATGTTTTTATTTATCTTTATTTTTATTATTTGTTCATTTTGCTTTGTTCTCCTTTCAGTTACGCTACTGGCTTGTGGTTGTGACGATCATAAAATTCACTTATACGTAGAACACGATAAACAGGTAATTATCTTATAAACTCAAAAGTTCCTTAAAAACTAAGATATATTCCCTCATGCAAAGTATTTTCTTAGCTAAATTTGGTAAAATATATTTTGGTTCTTGTGGTTTCTTTTACAACATCTTGAAAAAAGGTTTCATAATTTTGATCCAAGCACTACTGATGAGGAATTGTATTCCGAACCCGAAACGGACGTCTAGTGCTGTAAAATTAAAATTGGTATAATATGTAATTCAACAGTTATGATAAGTTTTACCTTGACTCTTATTCAAATTCAAATTATTTTACATTTTAGCATTGGTGTGGTGAATGTTTATGTATATAAGTAGCAGTAGCTCTTTTATTTCTATCACTATGGTAACTCAGCTGATAGAGTGATTACAAGCTATTTTTAGTTAGGTCATGCGTTTGAACCCTGGACAGGTCTGGCCAAGACTTAAAAATATGTACAAAATGAGTCAGTGATTGCTCTTTCCCCAAACTTTAATATTTCATATTATATCATGTTTTAGTGTAGGTGGGAAATGGTGATACATGTAATTTGAAGTCACTCTTGTATTTCTATCACTACAGTAACTCAAATTATAGAGTGATCCCTTCCTATGTAGAAGGTTTTGGGTTTCAAATGTGGCTAGTTCTGACCATAGGTACAAAATGACATAAAACTCTGTTCAATCAATCAATAAATCTTGTATTTGTGTTGTATTTTGTAGTTTGTAAAGGTGATGACATTATCTGGACATGAAGACTGGATCAGGGCTGTAGATTTTACAACAGATGGTATGTATAAATACACATGGCACAGCATATTACAGACAACCATTGTGGTAGCTCAGTTGGTAGAGTGCTCACTCTGTAAGTGGGAAACTGTGGGTCAAACCTCAGTTTGGGTCTGACCCAAGACTTGAAAGTGGGTATTGACTGTTCTTTCACCAAGCACTTGGCTTTATGAAATGAAAGTAAGGGGTCCTTTGGAGACTTTGACTACACGTTTACATAGTGTAGGCTGTAACTTAGGTTTACTATTACCCTGGTTTTGAAAAGAGGGGTGGGGGTAAACTGATTTACTTCTGTCCTTCTGTCTTTCCACTGTTAGAAAAAGAATTTCTTAAGTTGTCACAGAAACTACTAAACACAGCCACCTCAAATTTTGCATGTGACTTCCGTATGAGGTTCCATGCCGCATTTAACAATTTCAAGTCTGCCAGAAATCTACTACTTGTTATCGGACTTAATTTTCTACTTCTTGTTAACAGACTTAATTTATTTTTCAACATTTATGGTCAATGATTGAAGTTTAAAATTGGGGTTTACTAATTGAGCAGTAACTCACACTGACACCGATTTCTAGTTATCGCCGTTCAAAGAAATTTTCTGAAACCAGGAAATATTATTAGTGCAAAGCATTTACATTGATCATGTTGATAGAATATATGCTCATATCATTAACCCGAGTCTGTTCACTCATTTTCCTCTGAGTTATTTCCCTTTAAACATAAGTGCAAATCATAAAAGAATACCTATTGCATGTGGTAACCGATCATAGTTTACTCAGTTTGCTTGTGTTTATTGATTTTGTTTATTTTCATTTTGTAGATGAGGGTGACATCTTGTTAGGGTTTTGTTCATTTTGTAGATGAGGGTGACATCTTGTTAGGGTTTTGTTCATTTTGTAGATGAGGATGACATCTTGTTAGAGTTTTGTTCATTTTGTAGATGAGGGTGACATCTGTTTAGAGTTTTGTTCATTTTGTAGATGAGGGTGACATCTTGTTAGGGTTTTGTTCATTTTGTAGATGAGGGTGACATCTTGTTAGGGTTTTGTTCATTTTGTAGATGAGGGTGACATCTTGTTAGGGTTTTGTTCATTTTGTAGATGAGGATGACATCTTGTTAGAGTTTTGTTCATTTTGTAGATGAGGGTGACATCTGTTTAGAGTTTTGTTCATTTTGTAGATGAGGGTGACATCTTGTTAGAGTTTTGTTCATTTTGTAGATGAGGGTGACATCTTGTTAGGGTTTTGTTCATTTTGTAGATGAGGGTGACATCTTGTTAGGGTTTTGTTCATTTTGTAGATGAGGGTGACATCTTGTTAGGGTTTTGTTCATTTTGTAGATGAGGATGACATCTTGTTAGAGTTTTGTTCATTTTATAGATGAGGGTGACATCTGTTTAGAGTTTTGTTCATTTTGTAGATGAGGGTGACATCTTGTTAGGGTTTTGTTCATTTTGTAGATGAGGGTGACATCTTGTTAGGGTTTTGTTCATTTTGTAGATGAGGGTGACATCTTGTTAGAGTTTTGTTCATTTTGTAGATGAGGGTGACATCTTGTTAGGGTTTGTTCATTTGTACATGAGGGTGACATCTTGTTAGGGTTTTGTTCATTTTGTAGATGAGGATGACATCTTGTTAGAGTTTTGTTCATTTTGTAGATGAGGGTGACATCTGTTTAGAGTTTTGTTCATTTTGTAGATGAGGGTGACATCTTGTTAGGGTTTTGTTCATTTTGTAGATGAGGGTGACATCTTGTTAGGGTTTTGTTCATTTTGTAGATGAGGGTGACATCTTGTTAGGGTTTTGTTCATTTTGTAGATGAGGGTGACATCTTGTTAGAGTTTTGTTCATTTTGTAGATGAGGGTGACATCTTGTTAGGGTTTTGTTCATTTTGTAGATGAGGGTGACATCTTGTTAGGGTTTTGTTCATTTTGTAGATGAGGGTGACATCTTGTTAGAGTTTTGTTCATTTTGTAGATGAGGGTGACATCTTGTTAGGGTTTTGTTCATTTTGTAGATGAGGGTGACATCTTGTTAGGGTTTTGTTCATTTTGTAGATGAGGGTGACATCTTGTTAGGGTTTTGTTCATTTTGTAGATGAGGGTAACATCTTGTTAGGGTTTTGTTCATTTTGTAGATGAGGGTGACATCTTGTTAGAGTTTTGTTCATTTTGTAGATGAGGGTGACATCTTGTTAGGGTTTTGTTCATTTTGTAGATGAGGGTGACATCTTGTTAGAGTTTTGTTCATTTTGTAGATGAGGGTGACATCTTGTTAGGGTTTTGTTGATTTTGTAGATGAGGGTGACATCTTGTTAGAGTTTTGTTCATTTTGTAGATGAGGGTGACATCTTGTTAGGGTTTTGTTCATTTTGTAGATGAGGGAGACATCTTGTTAGGGTTTCGTTCATTTTGTAGATGAGGGAGACATCTTGTTAGGGTTTCGTTCATTTTGTAGATGAGGGTGACATCTTGTTAGGGTTTTGTTCATTTTGTAGATGAGGGTGACATCTTGTTAGAGTTTTGTTCATTTTGTAGATGAGGATGACATCTTGTTAGAGTTTTGTTCATTTTGTAGATGAGGGTGACATCTTGTTAGAGTTTTGTTCATTTTGTAGATGAGGGTGACATCTTGTTAGAGTTTTGTTCATTTTGTAGATGAGGATGACATCTTGTTAGAGTTTTGTTCATTTTGTAGATGAGGGTGACATCTTGTTAGAGTTTTGTTCATTTTGTAGATGAGGGTGACATCTTGTTAGAGTTTTGTTCATTTTGTAGATGAGGGTGACATCTTAGAGTTTCGTTCATTTTGTAGATGAGGATGACATCTTGTTAGGGTTTTGTTCATTTTGTAGATGAGGGTGACATCTTGTTAGAGTTTCGTTCATTTTGTAGATGAGGGAGACATCTTGTTAGGGTTTCGTTCATTTTGTAGATGAGGGTGACATCTTGTTAGAGTTTTGTTCATTTTGTAGATGAGGGTGACATCTTGTTAGGGTTTTGTTCATTTTGTAGATGAGGGTGACATCTTATTAGAGTTTTGTTCATTTTGTAGATGAGGGTGACATCTTATTAGAGTTTTGTTCATTTTGTAGATGAGGGTGACATCTTGTTAGCTAGTGCAGCTCAGGATAACTTTATCCGTATATGGAGATTAGCCAGAAAAAAGGAAGGAATAGATTTGATCAAAACAGTGAAAGAATTATCCCTTGAAGAGGAGATTAAAATAAAGGGAAATACATTTAAATTTAATTATAAAGGTAAGCTTTGTTTTGAAATTTAAAATTGTGGAATGGAGTTTTATGTCTCTGTCAATTTTTTTCATTGATATTCAAGTTGTGATTTGTGAATGGTTTAAATAATGCAAAACAGTAATATTATTGTTCTGGAGTCTGGTTCTCAAACCTCTTTACAGTTTTATTTCCCTTCTGAATATTACATAATTATAATAATATTAATAATAATAATGATGATAATCAGTAGTTTCAAATAAAAAAAAATGCTGATAACTCAGTTTGAAGAGGGCACGCTTCATAAGTGGGAAGTTGTAGGTTTGAGCCCCGGCCACGTCTGACCCAAGACTTGAAAGCGAGTAGTGACTGTTCTTTCGCAAAGCACTCAGCATTACAAAATGAAAGTCATGCTTCGTTCAGATTGGAACTTAAAGCAGACCAGGTCTTGTGTCACCTTCCTGTATAACATATAATGCTATCAGGGCAATGCTCCTTTACCTATAGCTGGCAACATCACGATATAAGTGAAATATTGTTGACTGGGACATTAAACACCATTATTCAACTCAACTCAAATAATATAAATACCACATGAAAATAAATGAGCATTTTAGGTTGAAAACAAAATTCTTAAACTTAATCCTCTATCACAACAACTATAATGCTAAACCAGCACATAATGTATTTTGCATGTAGGAATAGATGGGAGACACCGCTCCCTCAATTTTTTGCGAAATCAAGTTGTAATGCCAAAATCTGATTGAACAAATGGTGATAATAAATCAACAAATGGTGATAACAAATCAACAAATGGTGATAACAAATCAACAAATGGTGATAATGAATCAACAAATGGTGATAACAAATCAACAAATGGTGATAATGAATCAACAAATGATGATAATGAATCAAGGTTTTACTATATTGATATGATTCTGATTTACCAAACATTTTTAGAACTTTTTTATCATGTTTATTGAAATAAGAAACTTTGTAATGACAATACATTTAGGTTATGATAATCTATTATACATGTTTTTTCAGAAGAAGAAGTTGTATTTGCTGTTAGTCTGGAGTCTGTTTTACATGGTCATGAAAATTGGATCTATAGTATAAAATGGCAGCCAAAACTGAAAACAGGTAATTTTATTAACCCTCCCCCCTCCCACCCACCCTCCCCCTGTACATAGCACAAAACATATTGTGTCATACCACTTACATGTACATAATGTAACCCTGGTGAATATAAGTGGCAAAAAGTGCTGATTAACTCTCACATCAAAATTCTTTCACTTATCCGGTGCATGTATATCTTATGTGTAAGTGGTCTCAGTTCTTCAGTGATGGAGGAAATCCGAGTATCTTCATTAGTTAAAGTTAAAGTCTGTCCCGAGCCATTAGGCCCATCAGGCTGTAGCTTATCCCGGTTTCGGTGGCGTTAAGCGACTGAGAGTACAAGACTCTCCCCTGAATGGGATGCCGGTCCATCGCAGGGTTAACCCCCAGCATTTTGCTGGTACTCATTTATTTTTCAGCTGAGTGAACTGGAACAACGTGAAATTAAGTGTCTTGCTCAAGGACACAACACATCGCCCGGTCTAGGGATCGAACCCACGACCTTCGAATCATGAGTCCAACGCCTTAACCACTAGGCCACGCGCTTCCACGAGTATCTTCATAAAATCCCTGATTTGTTGAATGAATGACAGAAAACACACACACCCCTCTGACTGCCTAAGTTTTATTACATGTAACACTTTGGTACATTCTAGTGTGAGAATTTTGTCAGTTGGCTTACTGAAAATCTGATTATCTTCATAAAATCCCTGATTTTCAGTAAGCCAACTGACAAAATTCTCACACTAGAATGTACCAAAGTGTTACATGTAATAAAACTTAGGCAGTCAGAGGGGCTGTGTGTGTTTTCTGTCATTCATTCAACAAGACCTCTGCCAGAGATTTATCAGGGTCTTTTGGGAAATGGTCCTAAACTAAAAATTGGGAAAAAACTATCAACTTTTTACTAATTTTGGGAAAACTTCGACATCATGCCAGAAGTCGGTTTACTCACAACCTCGGAAGCCATTTGACATATTGCCAGAAGTCGGTTTACTCACGACCTCGGAAGCCTTTGATGTAGAAGTGGTGTTTTCATCTTGCTTTGCAGATGTTGTTTAAAAATAATTTAGAATCTTTTACTTGATTTTGCTGTTTGGAGGGCTTTCACAAAATTTAGTTTTGTTTTCATTTTAAAAACAACACAATTTTCTAATTGGGAATTTTCTCAGCCGATTTCGGGAAAAAAATCAACATTTTTTCCATTGGGAATAGGGCCGAAATAGGCCCGTAATGAATCCCTGCCTGCTATAGAGACACAAAATGGTTAAACAAGTAGGTGTGTGTATTTTGGCCAGTCAGTCAACAAGGCCCCATGCTCTAGAGAGATACAATCATTAAAGAAACTAAACAATCTTTTTTATTTCAGAAACAGGATGTCATCAGCCAATGTGTTTGTTATCAGCCTCTATGGATAAGACAATGATACTATGGAAACCAGATCCAGATGCCGGTGTTTGGGTGGAACATGTAAGTTAAAACATGATGCTATTATAGCCAAAGGATTTGATGTTTTAACAAGAATTACTTTGCTCCAGGGGTAAATTGCATTCATGTTTCCAGAACCAGCTTAACCAATAAAGTTTTGCATGTCAAGCATATATACATGGTATAAGCATGCACAAAATGGCAAATCCCATCCAGGCCCCAGTTTCACAATCATTACTTTACTAACTACAATTTTGATTACACACATGGCAAATTTATCTAGATAAACAGGAGATGCTTACCCTTCCTGAGGACCCAGACTCACTGCCCTGGTGGAAGTTCCAGGGATTTATCAAGGCCTTATTTAGGGCCTAAATTTGGCCCCTTTCCCAATGAAGAAGACGTTGATTTTTTCCTAAAATTGGCCGAGAAAATTCCCAATTAGAAAATTGTGTTGTTTTTAAATGAAAACTAAAGTAAACTAATCACTGATTAACACTTGGCGTCAGAATAATTTTATTCTGATTCAACAAGTGATCACGAGAATTTTGAATTCCTGGTGGCTGAAAGTAACGATTTACGTTTTGGGGATGCAGAGGCCAGTGATTTAATCATTAATGGCATAAAAAATGATGTCAAAGTTTCCCCAAAATGAGCAAAAAGTTGTTAGTTTTTCCCAATTTTTAGTTTAGGGCCTTTACCCAAAAGACCCTGATAAACCCCTGAGGTCACTTGTTTTACGTAATTTGCCAGCTTCAAAGTTTTTACTTTGCTTTAGGTTTGTGATTTTGACATGGATGGATTGGTACATGTATGTTATCTGCCAATTTTTCACCATATTTTATGGTAATACAAATAAAGATGTTCAACAAAATTAGAATAAAGGTATAGGGTAAGCATGATGTTAAGAACGACACTTTAGGCCTAAAAAAAAAATATGTGTGTTTCCGCTAACCCGACCGACCCAACTTAAAAAAGACTGACTCCAGTTTTTGTCGAGATTTTTAAAAATCTGTTTTCGTTTTTCGATTAGAACTCTATTGTATCAAAAACAAGTCAGCAAAACATTTGATTTGTACATGTTTTTGATATGTTATCATTATAACTGTTTCGACCATGATAAGCAAAATAACTAAACAACACATTATAATATAATTTTAACATAATACCTTACATACACATGCATAACATATGCTATTAAATAACAAAAAAAATTGACTTACCGACCCTATATAATAATTCTATGTTAGCGGAAACACACATATTTTTTTTAGGCCTTATTTTAATGAATATCTTGAAAACTAACAAAATTATTCAGATTTTAAAATTGCCCCGATTTCAGTTCAGGAAAATTTTGATTAAGAAACGATAGTGAAACTGGGGCTGTTCTTAATTAATCATCATGTTTTGGACTACATTAAATCATGTAAATCTCAAATAATTTTTGTTTGAATAGTCTATTTGATTTTTTTTTTCAGGTGAGGGTAGGGGAAGTTGGAGGGAACACCTTGGGACTTTACGGTGGTATGTTTAGTCCTGACGGTACATCCATCATGGCTCATGGTTACCAAGGAGCATTTCATCAATGGACGTTTTGTCAGGTAATTTATAATGAAATCTGATGAAAAAAGGGGAGGGGTATTTGTCTCTTGAGAGGGAGACAGTAATTAAATCTAAAACTGACCTTATTCATTTTGTCAGGTAATTACACCCCTTTAAACTAAGTTAAGGATATATAGGATATGTCCCAATATTATGTCCATATCGAATCTTCTACATCTTCAAATAGATTTTGGTCAAACTTGGTACAAATGTAAACCAACATGATATTGATGTGTTGCATACCAAATTTATGTGCATACATGTAGGTCAAGATGTTGGAAATGTGGGGAGGGGAGGGGGTATTTGTCTTTCAAGAGACAGTTCTAGTTTGAAATAAAATCTGAATCTTCAATTTTTAACAAAACAATGATCTTGTAGACAAATGAATAAATCCTGCTTTAACCTCAACACCATTAATAATTTACAACCAGTGGTCCAATAATACTTGGTACACCAAATGTTTAGATCACCCTTAGTATAGACAGCAGCAGCAGACCAAAAACTCTAACTTGAACATCTCCATCACACCTTTGTGATTTAAACAGATGTGGTTCAAATCTATTTTAAAATTTTAAGTATCCACACTGCCAAGACATTGATGAGTGGATATAGCAATGTATTCTGTCTGTCCAATGTTTCATATTATTTGTAATGTGCATATCATTAACCCGAGTTGGTTTACTTATTTTCCTGGGAGTTATGGCCCTTTGAGCATAATTGTAAATCACAAAAAAGCACCTAGTGCCAGTGGATCCTAAATCTTTGAATTTGCATTTTCTATATATTATTTTCAGAAAACAAATTCTTGGCGTCCAGTTGTAACTGTTGGCGGTCATTTTGATGAAGTTCAGGATTTAGATTGGGATAGAGGTAGTGGTCAGTTTGTCATTAGTGTTAGTACTGACCAAACGTCCAGACTCCACGCTCCTTGGGTCAAAGATAAAAGAAAGGTATATAACTTCAGAAGAAACAACTTTATATACAATGATGGTCCAAAGCCTGTAATATTTACATCAAAAACCAAGCATACCAATCCATGTCCAAACCACAATCCCAAAGCAAAGTACAAAACTTTGAAATCAAAAACAAACATACCAATCTAGGATCAGAATATAATCATAAAGCATAGAAAAACTTTGAAATTAAAAACAGACAAACCAATCCATGTCCTAATCACAATCCAAAAGCTAAGTAAAAACTTTGAAATCAAAAACAAACATACCAATCCATGTCCAAATTACCATCATGAAGCAAAGTAAAAACTTTGAAATCAAAAACAAACATACCAATCCATGTCACCTTTTGGATTGTTTGTAACGGAACTCTGATAGAGCGATAATGTTTTTTCCCTTGATCATTATACATGTACATAGCTTATACTCGCCCACCAGTCAGCATAAATTAGTGATACTTGCCCATGGTAATACTCCGTAGTGTCTGTCCACTTCCAATTTCTTCAATACAAGTAATATACTTAAGTTTTTTTTAATTTTTTATTTTTTAACAGACATTATGGTACGAGATAGCTAGACCACAGGTACATGGTTATGATATGCAGTGTCTTAGTATCATCAACAGATACAAGTTTGCCTCTGGAGCTGATGAGAAAGTCATCCGAACATTTGAAACTCCTAAAAACTTCATATCTAATTTCTGTCAAATCTGTGGCTTAAATTTTGAAGCTGAAATGAAGAAAGAGGTATTTGTTTTTATTTATCTTGAGTTGAGTTGAGTAATGGTGTTTTATTACCTTGTCAAAATTCTTTCTTTCATATGGCATCAGGCAGTTAAGGGATGGTAGAAGAAATTGGAAGCCTGGAGAAAACCACCAACCATTGGCAAGCAAAATGCCTAACTTTCTTACACTAGGATCAGCCTGGGTAGAGGACAAGAGGTGGTGTTATCTGTAGGCACATGCCTTAGACCACTCTGCCACCGAGCTCGTCCCTCGGTATCAAACCACTAGGTAGCTCAATTAGTATAGCACTTATTTCATAATCAGGAGGTTATGGTTCTGGGTCTGACCAAGAATGAAAAACAGGTAGTGACTGATCTTTCGCCAAGCACTAGGCATTGAGAAATGAAAGTCAAGTGGTCCCTTGGAAAAGACCCTAAAAACTGATGCCCCATGTTGCGGCAGGTGTGGCACGTTTAAGAACCCTCTCCGCACATTGCGTTGAGAGCACTGTAAAGGTCAAAATTTCTGCCACTTCACCTATAACTGGTGATGTCTTGATATAAGTGAAATATTTTTGACTGGGACACAAATCTCCATTCAATCAATAAATCAGTCAGTCGATCCCTCAGTATCAAGAGATTAAATATACATGTATAAGAATAGTTGGCACATTAAAGCTAACTTTATTTGCAGTGTTTTGTATTTTTTTTCTCGAAAAACAATTTTCTTTGTGATCTTTATAAAAGCAGTTCTGTATAGAAAGATTTTAATTAAATCAAGAGTTTTATTTAGACTAGGTTTACTGTACAAAACTGATTTGTTAGGACCCTTTGGTCCTGGAAGTAGAGTTGTTAAAGCCCCCCGAGTCATAGATTCTCTATAAAGTGCAATTTTGATAGGCCCCATGGTTGGTCTCTCATTTACAGGTTTAGCTTTTTATCACATATTTTCAATATCGTATTTATTCAGAAAAATTTATGTATTTATAAAAATGTGTGATAAAATGTATACATTTACAAAAGAGTGTATCTTTAACAGTTATCAACTTATACTCTGACATACCCGAGTGTGTCTATATGTGAGTATATGGGCATACAAATGGTGAAATTTGTTTCAATTGTTAAGTCATGAATAAATTTAGATTTAAAAAAAGATTAAGTTGTTGGATGGTGGAGGAAACTTGAGTTCCCAGATAAAACCACAGACCTTCTACAAGAAACCCAACATATTTTCTTACACTATGAACAGTCTGATAATGATTTGAACTCAGGTGGTGATTTGTAAGCAGGTTCTTTGTACCATCCATTAGCCAAGGTCCCATAGGGGTCTTTTGGTCCTTCAAATACATAAGAAGCTTTCCATTACATAAATCCCATTTATCTAGACAATTTAATATTCACAATAATTGCAGTCCATAGCAAACAAATGGACTCAGTGTCAGTTGAAAAACCTATGTGGGTTATAAGTCAGCTTTACTGACAGGTTTTTTTTTGTTATTTTAGGAAGCACAGAACAGACCTGAAGGAGCCAGTGTCCCTGCCTGGTTTATCAAATAAAGCAGTATCATCTGGTCAAGCAGTGACCGGTACGAGCAATATAGAACAACATCCAAATGACCAATACCCAGAAGTTTATTTTACAGCCATAACTTTAAAAGGTAAGTTTTAATTATCAAAAATATTAAAATAACCCACAGATTTTTTTTGTACAGTATAACAAGAATATAACAAACACGCTTACACCGAATACAGTAAAACATGTTTATAACGAAGCCCTAGGGACTCTATTTTTAACTTGTTTATAAAGCGACTTTGTTATATTGTTAGATATAGACTTACATAGAGAACTGGTCGGTTCAAATAATTGACTTCGTTCTATCCATGTATTCCTTTTTAAGTGTGTTCGTTATATTTTGTTTTACTGTGCATGGGATAGTACAAAGTCAAATATTGGGCCTGACTGCTCCTATATAACAATATAACAAAGTGGCTTTATAACGAATGTAAAAATAGAGTCCCCAGGTGTTGTTATCAATGCGTTTTACTGTAACTGAAACTTTGAAAGATCAGTCATTTACTGTAGGTACTGTAGATCCGGTAAATTTCACGACACTTTATTTTCGCGAATCAACGTTTAAGAGATTAATTCGCGAGAGGATGAATTCGCGTTTCAATACATACTAGTATATAACTTGCTTGAAATTGACTGTAACACACTATTTGAAATACTTGTGTGAAAGACTATAGATTATTACCTATCGCCATGCAATCGTGTAAAATCTACTCACCTGAAGACTAGTAAAATAAATATTTTATGAACATTGCCAGGTGGACACATGTCGATTACACCATCAATTAGAAATTTTATAGTTTATGTATTAATTTCAGCAGGATAATCTATATGGTTTCCTGATCTGACTTTGAAATTTAACGTAACTTCGTTATGTTGTTTTATGTTATACATACTTTTATTACGCGAGAATGTTGAATTCGCGATTAAATGAGATCGCGATTAACGCGAAAATTACATTCTCGCGAATAAAACCGGATTTACAGTAGTAGAAATATTTGCAGTGCCTGGCCTTGGGACTTATCTGTTTTACGTGGTTAGGAAAATTATGCTCAGTAGTCATAAAATACCTAGTACCATGTATCAAATTATTTTACAACTAAATGAACAAATGCAGTGCTAGAAATGGCCCTACAAAAATACACCTTGCCTGTTAAGACCGCATTTTAAAAAAAGGAAAATTCATTTTATTTATAATTAATTTTATAAGAAGAACATTTAGAATGATATTTATAGATTTTAACAATTTTAGACATGTTTCTGTATATTATTATGGAAAAACATGGACATGGTGTTAAAAATATTTTGGTCTTCATATTTTTCTAGGTAATATTCATAGATGTAACATGTTGATTATCCTGTATGTCTTTGATAATTAATTCTAATTTATTCATACTTTAATAATCATTTTGGTTCAGTTCAACTTATTATATCTACATTGAACTACCGTATACAGATATGGTATCAGAAATATTGTCCTCTTCATTTTACGCATGTTATATTTACATGATTTATTGGTGGGTGTAACATGTTGATTATCCTATATGCTTGTTTTGTTCCCCCCTCTCCACCCCACCCAAGCACAAAGTATCAACATAGATAGAAAATGTGCATATTGTAAACTTAAGTTTGTTTGCTCATTTTTCTTAGGGCCATAAGTTTGTTTGCTCATTTTTCTTAGAGTTATGGCCCTTTGAACATAAGTGCAAATCACAACAACAAAAACTGCGGGTGGGGGGGGGGGGGTCCAAATTGCTGAATTTACTTGTTCTTGATCTGTTTTTTACAAGTTGTTTTGTACTGATTATTTTTCCAGAACCCCCTACTGAAGAACATTTATTACAGAACACACTTTGGCCAGAGACACAGAAATTGTATGGCCATGGTTACGAAGTATTTTCCTTAGCAACAGATCCAGCAGGCCAAATATTGGCATCATCCTGTAAGGTGAGTTACATTTTAAATTGTTATAATAATAAATATCCATATCTTTGTCAAGGATCTTGATGGCCAAGTGTCTAAAGCATTTACCTACATATCACATTGCCTTTCATTACCTTGGTTTAAATCCTGATAAAGCAGATCCTAGTATGAGGAAGTTTGTCAGCTTACCTGCTGAGGGTCGCCAGTTTTCTCTACTTATTTCCTCCATCATCCTAAAACTGACTGCCTCGATATAAGTAAAAGAATCTTGACTTTGGCAAAAAATACCGTAAATTCACTCCAAACTATATCCGTGTCTATTAGTTATATGCTCTCACCTTTACAGTGAAAATTTTAATTAGTCGTGTCGACAAAAACCACAGAATTTAAGTGCTATGAAAATTCCACACTAATTTAAAAATTAGGTTAAAAAGGCTGATTTTAATAAACAGACTCCTGTTTTAGAGACTACTTTTATATCTTTTATAGGCAGCCAAAACAGACTTCGCGGGAGTGATATTATGGGATATATCGTCATGGCGACAGATAGAGACATTACAAGGTCATACATTAACCGTTACACAGATGTCATTTTCTCACAATGGACATTATTTATTGACTGTGTCTAGAGATAGAACTTGGTGTTTATATAAGAAAAATACAACAAAATCATCATCTTCAAGTTCAGGTAAAGCATACACATGTATCTTGCCAGAGGTGTGTTCAAGATAGATTCTGCTTGTCACTGATCCATAAATACCAGATTATAACAGGTTTTTCTGAGACATTTTTATTGACCCAATATTAGGCAAATGCAATTGAGGTCGAACTTTGCCATTTGAGCAATACAGGCCCTTCTAGGCCTCTTGTTTACATGATCTACATGTTTGTATTTTAATGTAAGTGGCATTGTCTATATATATAAGTAATCGCTCAACTCATTTTGTTTTTGTAAACATGGAGTCTTATTTTAACATAATGGTTGTGCATTGATTGAATATCATACATTTTTTTATTTAACATTCAACTTTAACATTGTAAATGACAGAATAAAGTTAACTGCCCGTATGATTCCCAGTCCTCGGTATCCTGTCTTACTAGACAAGATTAATCTGTTAACCGGCATGACTGTTATCTTGAACCTAATGGTTAATGATTGAAAAATTAGCTGTTTATCACGTGCAATAATGATACAATGTATAGTCCGTCAGCGACAATGTGGCAGAGTGTCTATAAAACATGGATGAGTCGATGTAACGTATATAGCCCACCGAAGGGGACATACAAAGGCGGAGCTGACAAACTAACACATGAAGGCATGAATATACATATACAATAATATTATGAATTAATAAAGAACAAATAACAAATGGATGTGACTATTAATTACTTTTTTCTATAAATATTTAATTCATCTCAATTGAAGTGCAGCCTAAAGCAGTAACATTATCTTTGGACCCACTTATTCTACCATTTTATCTTTGAAACAAAAGAGTTTCAACAAAGGGACATAATAACTCAAAAATTTGCATGTGAAAATACATTTACATTACAATGGTAACATTTTCTACTTTTAGGTTCATCAGATAAATTATTTACAAGAATAGCATATACAGATAAAAAAAGTGCGGCTCATAGCAGATTAATCTGGGCATGTTGCTGGTCCCATGATGACAAATTCTTCTTTACAGCTTCCAGGGACAAAAAGGTATTACCAGGGGATCAAATTATGATTTGTAATGGAAAGTCCAGGACCTTTTGCCTTTATTTTTTGACAGGTCCAAAAACATAAAGTTTTTGAAAGTTCAGTATCATCATTGAAAGGTCCTTGTGCAATTGTGTTATTATAAAGAAAAAGTAGTGACAGTAGTATTATCCAGGTAAAAATGGCAGGTCGATTGGACTCTTACTGTTTAAATATCAAGGGTCCCAATGTAAAATCATTATGTCCTGAACCACGGACCCATAGAATATTGAATGGCTGTATTACAGCACAGAGGAGCCTAGTTGTATACCCTATTGCAGGGATTAATATCGGCAGAGGACAAGTACCCCATGACTCCTAAAATAAATCTGTGCCCCTTAATTTTACACACTTTAGCTATTTATTACTACTACAACTTCTTATTGAAGTGAACCGGGGGTCAACTGGAAATAATTAATCTTCATCCCTGCTGCTACAAGTACATGTATAAATTGAAGTATACTTGTATTATAGTTATCAAATTTTGTGTCTGGATTTTAATGAAACTTGTTAGGAGAAATCAGAGTGGATGATGTTTTTGGCCCAGTTAGAATTTTTTCTCTTGTGTGTATATACATGATATATATAATTATATATGGCTTTTCATACCCTATTTGTAATGCCAAATTTGGAGGCATTCTCTATGCAAAAATGTAGCATTTTTCCCAAATAGAGAAAAAAATTCCCAATCTACTTCGACTTTTCTCCGTTTTGGTTTTCTGAAACTACATTGTGTCCGTTTCCTTCTTAGAGCTTAGTGTCACCTACTGATGAGAGCCAGATTTAGCACTTTAATGTCAAGAATTTTCTCAGTTGAGTCAACGTGAAAATTCCTAATTTGTTTAGGAAAAGCCCTTATATAGGCTGTGATTTATGGGATGAGGTAGGAAACTTGAGTATCCAGAGAAATCCAAACACCTTTGATAAGTGAAGTTGCAAACTTCTTATGGTACACTAGGATGTGCCCAAATATGAAGCTTGAAAGTGTTTAGAGAGCAGCACTTTAGACAACCCTCTTGCCCATGCCAGATGAAAAAGGCTATGTGCATACAAACCTGCCCACTTGCCCATGCCAGATGAAAAAGGCTATGTGCATACAAACCTGCCTTAAAAGCCACCTCTATATAAGGACGGCCTGTTTAAAGGGGCCAGTATAACTTTATCCCAATTTCTCTTTATTCATATTTTTTAACCTGTATATAAGCATGATCAGAGCCACTTGCCCATAAAGGCCTCTTTTACTGGTTCCTTTGGGTGTCCGTTACAAATAGGTTTGACTGTATTTAAATAAAGTTGGTCACGAAATATTTTAGCAGTAAATTATGCTTATTTTGCTCCAATTCAGTGAGAATTTGTTGATTTTTAAATCTCAGGGTGCTTGAGTTGTTTCAAAATTGGTAATTATTGACAGGATATTGGCAAAATATTCTCACGACAGACATTGTCTAAACAATGTAGTCTAAAGATCTGGTATACAGATCACACTGCCTTTCACTACCTGTTTTCAAATTCCATTTCAGCAGATTATAAAGTAGGGGGTTTTCTTCCAGGTTCGTACACTATCTCAAAACTGACTTTACTACTGCAGTAGCTCAGTTGGTAGAGTGCTGAGGGGAGTGGGAGGTCGTGGGTTCCAACTCAGACCCAGTCTGACCCGAGACTTGAAAGTGGGGAAAGTGAAAAAGCAACATTTCTTTTGACAGGTACTTGGCATTACAAAATGAAAGTCACGGTTCTTTCAGATGGGAACTTAAAATAAACGAGGTCCCTTGTCACATTAAGTACCATATGTCACGATGAAGAAACCTGCTGTATAATGCCATCAGCACAACACACAGGCAAAGTTTCTGAACCTTCACGTATAGCTGGTGATGTCTCAATATAAGTGCAATATTCCTGACTGGGACGTTAAACACCATTACTCAACTCAACTCAGATCTAAGCTCTCCAGTTTCCTACACCATCTCAAAACTGACTTGTCCTGGTAGGAGGAATTGTTTTCACTGAAACATGTACAGGGTTTGTACAGGCCTAGAAAAGTCTTTAAATTTTGAGGTTTGCCCTAAAAAGACCATAAAAACAAGTCTGATCCTAAAAAGCCCTTGAATTTATCCTGTAGGCCCCAAAAGCCCTTGAATATGGCCAGTTGGGTGTCTGTATTTTAATATTAAGTGGTTGTGAATACTGATATATATATATATATATATAAATAAATTAATTAATTAATAAGTTGCATTGAAATGAGCAATTCAAAGGTACCTGGCCCTCAGAACGCCTAACTTCAACCTCCACTTCAAGTGTCGTTACTATGGACATCAAGTAATTATTCTATTGATTTAATTGCCTTTGCACCAATATTTATTTGCTAAATTTGTTCCTCTGATTAGGCCTTAAATTTGCAAATAAGTCCCTGAAAAGACCCTTAAAAAATCCTTGTATTTGGAGTCCAAATGTCTGTACGAACCCTGATGTAAAACCTGTGTACCTCTTGTTATTGTTCAATTTTTTCTAGGTAATGGTTTGGCAGAAGGATGACTTTGAGAAGGAACAGATGGATAACCCTCCCAAGCCAGTAGCTATTTTAGAAAATAGTAGTTCAGTGACAGCGATTGATGCAGCACCTGTGTTTGTTAAAAATAACAGGTAGATATTAATCACTGTTAGGCCTACCCCACAATTTAACCTTTACAGGGTTCATACAGCCTTTAAAAGTCCCTTAATTTGAGACACTGCCCTAAAAAGTCCCTGTATTTATTGCAGGTCATGCCTTTTAGGTGTCATTGCAAATAATCACATACTAGTATCAGTGACGTCAACATGGTTAATATACAGAACCATTCAGACAGTGTTTTCATTCTTTTGCATGTAATTCAAGCATGCCGAGCATTTGACGGAACATTGTGGGGGTTGCCGGTGATCTGTCAATTTTACCTTTAGCTGTGGTATGCATTATTTATTAGACAATCGTGTAATAGATGCTGTGACATATAGACATCATAAATAAAATACTGCAGGATCCATTAATATGTCGCAGGTAACATAATCATTTACTTTACAGTCTGATACAATAATAGGACCAAAATGAAAAAGTAATCCATTCAGAGTTACATATAGGTGCAGGGATATTGCAAGCCTAGGCTTATCAGGGCCTTCAAATAGTATCATGTTTTCACCATATTGGTGATCAACAAGTGTGATGTCTCCATAACCTTAAAGTCTATATTCATTGTTCCTTTCACATATTTCATTCTGAACTTTGATCATACACATGAAGGGTATAGTTTGCTAAACAGTTGCTTACACTTCCAGAGCACTGGGTCTCACTTCCCAGGTAGAAGTTCATGACATGTGTTTAATTTAATTTGTCGGTATTCAAAGATTTTAATTTGCTTTGGAATGATGATTTGGTCATGGATTGGTATTGGCTAACAAAATTGACCTGTCCATTCGACCTTTCATGAGGAATATTCATATTGGAGGATTCATCCAATACATATACACATTGCCCATGATTAGTATTCACATCATTTAGATCAAATATACACTCATGATCCCTATTACTTAATGAGTGTTTAAGATCAAAGGTCAAGGGGTCAGGTCAATGTTGTTTGCCTATATGTTTGAATTTACTCATCCATAATGAATATTTAAATCAAAGGTCAAGTGGACAAGTCAATGTTGTTTGCCTATATGTTGAAACTTTTACTCATCCATAATATTCAAATCAAGGTCAAGTAGACAGGTCAATGTTGTTTGCCTGTATGTTTGAATTTACTTATCCATAATGAATATTCAAATCAAGGTCAAGCGGACAGGTCAATGTTGTTTGCCTATATGTTTGAATTTATTTGTCCATAATGAATATTCAAATCAAGGTCAATTGGACAGGTCAATGTTGTTTGCCTGTATGTTTGAATTTACTTGTCCATAATAAATATTCAAATCAAGGTCAAGCGGACAGATCAGTGTTGTTTGCCTACATGTTTGAATTTACTTGTCCATAATAAATATTCAAATCAAGGTCAAGCGGACAGGTCAATGTTGTTTGCCTATAAGTTTGAATTCACTTGTCCATAATGAATATTTAAATCAAAGGTCAAGGGAACAGGTCAATGTTGTTTATGTTTTTGATGATTTATATAAAGTCTTACTTTGTTTTATTTTACAGATATCTTTTGTCAGTTGGTATGGATAATGGAAGTATTATCTTGTATACATATCACCATAGCGACAAGGAAAATCATTGGGAACCAGTGGGTGAATCTGGCGACCAGTATCCTTTTTCTGTTATATTATATCACTATGGTAGCTCAGTGGTAAAGTGTTCGCTTTGAATGTTAGAGATCATGGCTTTCGAACCCCAGCCTGGGTTGTACTTGACTAGAAAATAGATAGTGACTGTAATTTTCACCAAGAACTGAATATAACATGTTTGGGGTCTTTTGGAGGAGACCTTAAAAACTGATGCCCCGTGGCGCAGCAGGTGTGGCACCCTCCCTTCAAATTGGTTTGAGTGCACTGCAAAGTTAACCTGCCAACATATAGCCTGAGGCGTATTTGGTGATGACATTTTATAAACTAAATTACATTTATCTATAGTTTTATATTTAACATTCTTTAACAATACTCTCAGATATGGTCACAATAAGACAGTCAAGCGTGTACGATTTAGACCTGTTGTGGGACTTTCGGGACTGAGTCCTAATACTCATAATGACAATATGTTACAGCTGGCCTCCTGTAGCTCTGATCACAGCCTTAGGATATTTAATGTTGATGTAACAAAGTTATGATTTTTACACAGTAGAAATTGTTACTACAGCAGATTTTAATATATATGAATTAATGCCAGATATTGATTAATAGAATCTTACACCAGTAACCATGTAAAACAGATATCTCAAACAAGGATGATTATTTTCCTGTTCAGAACAAGCTTTAGCTGACATTTGCAACATAAAAATGTGATTTATAAACAAATATTTGGATAAATGTGCGTCATATTCCATGCGACCACCTGTGTCATCTGATGATGACATCATTTAATTTTGTTGCCGTTATTCCATAAAATTGTTATGACATCAATTTAGTTGTTTAGTGATTCTATCTCATCCAGAATACCATTTATTTTTTCAAATTTAAAAGTTTGAGAAATCCAATTACTGCTGGGAGATTGTTCGTGTGATCTGTCTCAACCAGGGCCAAACAGGGAAATCTATCATCGGTGAAATAACAAGATTCCCTTTATCATGTGTGAGAAAAAATATTTCTGTTAGCATCAGTCTTCTAGTGAATTTCATTTGAATATTTTCTGATAATTTGGTTATTTTCGAGGCCGTGGTATTTTCGCAAATCACGTGTATGAGACTTTTTTATTTTCGGAAATCATGTGTATAAGATTTAATTGCGAGAAGATGAATTTGGGTTTCAGTCATCAGGTAATGGAATTTGGGTTTCAGTCATTGGGTAATGGAATTTGGGTTTCAGCCAACCGGTAATGGAATTTGGGTTTCAGTCATTGGGTAATGACTAGCAATATAAATTTAAACTAAATACTTTCAATACCTGAGAATGATAAGTTTGTGAATTACACTGTAATTAGAATGCGAATAAAGGTAAAAACAATTATGTTCACACGAATATAAAATCAAATTTACAGTACTTTGTATGTGTATATGTCTTGACGCAAAAATGAAGTAAAGATAGTGCATTAGTGTAAGTTTCTGGACATCTTGTGAATCAATATTTTATAAGGATCCAGTTATTTTAGCTCAACTGGTTTTATTTAGCAGAGCTCATGACATGGCAAAGTGTGCAGTATCCATGTTTGTGCAAAATTTAGATTTCTCCGAGTCACTTTGAACCCAATTTGGTTCGAACCATATAGGGGTTCAACAAAACCTGATGACTTTACGCCATTGACACCTGATCACTTCACACCATTGACATCTGATCACTTAATGTCATTGACATCTGATCCTTTCAGGCCAACCACAAGTGATCACTTCACTCCTTTGACACCTTATCACTTTAAACCATTAAGCCATTGACACTTGGTCACTTCACATCAATGACACATGGTCACTTCACGTCATTGACACCTTATCACTTCACGCCATTGACACCTGATCATTTCACATCAATGACACTTGATCCCTTCACGTCATTGTCACTGGATCACTTCAGGCCATTGATACCTGATCACTTAATGCCATTGATACCTCATCACTTTACGCCATTGACACTTTATCACTTCACGCCTTTAACACGTCATTTACACCTGATCACTTCACGTCATTGAAACCTAATCACTTCACCTCATTGACACCTGATAACTTCACGTCATTGACACCTGATCACTTCACGTCATTGACACCTGATCACTTCACCTCTTTGACACCTGATCACTTCACCTCATTGACACCTGATCACTTCACACCATTTGCACCCGATCACTTCATGTCATTTACACCTAAATTTTTCATGTCGGTGACAACTAATCACTTCACGTCTTTGACAACTGATCACTTCACGTCATTGACACCTTTTATCTTCAATGACAGTAACTTCATGTCATTGACACCTGATCACTTCATGCCATTGACACCTGATCACTTCATGTCATTGACACCTTATATCTTCAATGACAATAACTTCATGTCATTGACACCTGATCACTTCATGTCATTGACACCAGATCACTTCATGTCATTGACACCTTATATCTTCAATGACAATAACTTCATGTCATTGACACCTGATCACTTCATGTCATTGACACCTGATCACTTCATGTCATTGACACCTGATCACTTCATGTCATTGACACCAGATCACTTCACGCCATTGACAATGGATCACTTTATGCCACTGGTACCCTAATAAGCACTGAACTGAGTAATACAATGTTTAAATAGAAAACATAAAAATGAAACAATTATTTACGAATACTTTATTTTCATTCAGGTACAAGTGAAATTGAAAAATGTTGTTATCTTGATTTAATTTTGTTAATACACATTGTGTTGTATTCAATTATGTTCTTATACACGAAGAAATACACCCATTTCCAATCAACCATATTCTCATGATCTGAATTCTCGAGTTTTGCCGCAGGAATGTACATTAGGCGATTTTTAAACAAAATTGATTGTGTTTTACACAATACATTGTGCAATACAATTTATAAAAAATAAATGTTGATTGTGGTACTAAGGTGTCAAATAATAATAATTATATAATTATTAATAATACTAATTCGAGAAGTTTGGTATCGGAAAATAAGATTGACCTGTCGGCTTGACCTTTAATTGAAATATTTATCATAAACCAGTGTATAGCCAAACAGCATTGATATACTACAGGTCAATAAATGGGTAGTAGTAGGATTCACGATATGTGCTCAGGATACATGATTAGTGTTCGCATTATGTAGACAAAAAACCCAAGTGACTCCTAAACATTAATGCCCTTGCCCGCAATAAATATTTAAATTGAAGGTCAAGCGCACAGGTCAAAGATGTTTATCTATATATATAAGGAACGTATATGTAATGAGAAACACAAAACATGAACACTGTTCAGAGTTCGTACAGGCCTGGAAAAGTCCTTAAGTTTTGAGGTTTGCACTAGAAAGACCATAAAAACAAGTCTAACCCTAAAAAGCCCTTGAATTTTTTCTGAAGGCCCTAAAAAGCCCTTGAATTTGGCCAGTTGGGTGTCTGTATTTCGATATAAAGTGGTTGCAAATAGACTGATATAAATAAATTTATTATTCAGTTCATAAGTTAAGAGCAATTTAAAGGTACCTGGCCCTCCCAAACACTCAAATTCAACCTCCACTTCAAGTGTCGTAGGTGGACACGTAAGTAATTGTTTTATTGATTTAATTGCTTTTCCACCAAAAATTTTTTTGCTAAAATTGTCCCTCTGATTAGGCCTCAAATATGCAAATAAGACCCTGAAAAGACCCTAAAAAGTCCTTAAATTTGGACTCCAAATGTTTGTACAAACCCTGCTGTTCATGTGGCAATAGTGGATCCTAATACTACTTCTGCCATAGGTCGACTCTTCTATATGAATATTCCTAATAAAAGGTTAAACGGACAGGTCAATGGTGTTTGTCTATAAATTCTGTAAATCGGTTATAATATCAAAATAGAACACGGTTGACCGGAAAAAGTTGCATTGTCTTATTCTCCTGCTGTGCCCTTTTTTTATCCGTTAAAATTTTGAGACTCACAAGGCTGGGTATTATCTGCTATTTGGACTAACGTGCTAGTACATCCATCCGTTACAACCATACAACCATCAGGAATATTGGTTATTGAATTTCCAATACTGAAAATGGTAGAAATAAATTAACATAATTAAAAGACTTTTTTCCGAACTTAATCAGTTATTGGATATATTTTACATGTTATATATATTTATTATTACGATTGTGCAGAAAACATTAGGATAATAGCTCCTTAAAATTTAAGGACTTTTCCAGGCCTGTACGAACCCTGTAATAGCTGCTTTACTTTTAACCTAAAAATAACATACACAGAATCATCTTCTTCCTAGATTTTTAAAAGGCTTTTGATACAATGGAATTTTATAAACAGAACCTTTACAGCAATTTTAATATTTCTTTTATAGTCAAGTGCAGATTTTTAAATATGACAGTTTAACGTCAGGCATGGTATGTTATGAACCATCCTTGTACATTGCCCTAGGAACGCTACAAAGGTAAAAATTCCTGTCACTTCACGTTAAAGCTGCTAACGTCTCGATATAACATAAATATTCTTGATTGGGATTTAAAACCCCACTCAATTTATTCTATCTCTCTTATTCATATCATAAGAAAGATAAATAGATATTTTGTTACTTTTTGGTGCCATGCTTTCAATGCTTATATATACACATAGGTACAAGAACTCCTCTAACATTGTAGAGTCGGGGTGTGTCAGTTAGTGTGTATTTCAGTACAAGATATCCTAACATTGTACGAAGTCGGCAGGGGTTATCTGTTTATGCGTAGTTAATCAATATCGTACTACTACATAATTTCGTCAAGTTTGACCTGCCCGTTTGACCTTTGATTTACATATCCATTGTGTAATAAAGGGGCTATATAAAATTGTATATATATATAAGGTAAATGGGCACAGGTTGTTTTTGGAAAAAAAATTCTGTTTTACCTAAGTCACGCAGTATATGACCCCAATCTAATATTAAAATTAAACGTCAGTCAGGTCAAACTTGACGCACTATAGTCTTACCTGCAAACTTTTGTCTTCAGTACATAATAAATAGAAGAATTTTCTCTAGAGCAAAATATTTGTTTGCATATCGTGTAGTTAAGTACAGAATTTCCCGGTGCGATTGGTTGATTAGAATCTGCATGGCTGCAATGTGTTGGATCTATAAAGAAATTTGTTCCATTTGAATTATATTAGTATTTGTATACAGGTTCACGGGTGATAATTACCTAGATATGGAGAGAGAGAGAGAGAGAGACCATTATTCACGGGTTATAATTACCTAGATATACCTAGATATATTACGAGAGAGAAAGAGAGAGAGAGACGGGTTCAGGTTATATGAGACAGAGTGACGTTTGAGTGTTGAGAGAGAGAGAGCGACGTGTGAAGGTTATATGAGACAGAGTGACATGTGCGGGTTATATGAGAGAGAAAGACGTGAGCAGGTTTTATGAGACAGTGACATGTGCGGGTTATATGAGAGAGAGAGAGAGCGACGTGCGCGGGTTATATGAGACAGAGAGAGGGATGTGCGCTGGTTATATAAGAAAAGAGACTTGCGTGGGTTATATGAGAGAGAGAGTCGTGTGCGAGTTATATGAGAGAGAGCGACGTGCTCGGGTTTTATAAGTGACGTGTGCGGGTTATATGAGAGAGACATGCGCGGGTTATGATAACGGGTGAATTTGATAATAATACAGCCAAACCTGTCTATAAAGACCACCCAAGGGAACCAGTAAAAGTGGCCTTTGTAGGCAGGTGGCCTTTATATACAGGTTCAAAATATATGATCAAAGAACAATTGAGATACAATTTATTCTGGCCTTTATAAGCAGGTGGCCCTTATATAGAGGTGGCCTTTATAAGCAGGTTGGACTGTATACGGAAGATGTAATATTTGCATTAAGTACAACATCTAACTCCCCATAGTTTATACAAACACTTACTTCGATAATGTTTCGACCAAGTCGGATATCCGATTAAAACATTGTTAAAGTGTTTACGTGGAGCTGAATTTTGTCCTTTAATCATATAAAAAACACATCTCCCGCATTTCATATCTTATTGTATTCTTAATAATTATTAAGAATTTTATATTATTAATTAAATAATAATTTGAACTTTTTCATAACAATTTTGATTACAAACGTGGTAGATGTAGCTAGCTTAACAGGAGGCGCTTACCCTTCCGGAGCACCCAGCCTCACTTCCCTGTTGGAACTTCACGTGTCTAACCAGACTTGTCAGTTCCAAAGTTTTAACTTTGCTTTTAGATTGTGATTCGGATATGGATAAGTATGTTTTATTAGCAAAGGTTTTTTTTTTTTATTTAATTGAATATCAAATAATCTATTCTTTACTAGCTACCCGATTTGAGAAATAAGTGTCTCGATCGTATATGATGTGTCCATCGAACTATATGTATTTAAACATCTTCTGTAGTGAGCATACAGAATTTAGTAACATTTATTTAATATGCACGAATCGTTATCGTGGGTTCCAGAATGAAACTGCAGAGGGTCCTGTACACAAAGTGTTAATATTGAACTCTGAAAGAGATATCGGCAATGACGCTTAGACAAGAACCTAGGCCATGAAAATTTCTATTGTTTAAAACTTTTTGTCTTTGCTGTCTAAAACGCGCGTGTTTACGGATCACCATGGTTACTGGGGCTTCTGCATCGTTGGTTCGAATCCTCGACATCTCTTAGCGTGATTGACTTTTTAAAGGTTTGTGGTGTTTCGTTTTCACCATATCAGGACTGGCCACCTCGGTACGAGTGAATCTTCACTTGAGCGTAAAACACAAGTACAAAAGTTTGAAATTGTATTGCATATTTGAATTTGAGTTGAGTTGAGTAATGGATTTTAACGTCCCAGTCAAGAATATTTCACTTATATCGAAACGTCGCCAGTTATAGGGGAATGTGGAGAAATTGCCTGTGCGTTGCGCTTGTGGCATTATACAGCAGGGTTCTTTATCGTACCAAGCCTATCGTGACACGGGATCTCTTTTATTTTAAGTTCCCATCCAAAAGAACCGTGATTTTCATTTTGTGATGCCGATTGTTTTGCGAAAGAACAGTCACTACCCACTTTCAAGTCTTGGGTCAGACCCGGTCAGGGTTCGAACCCACGACCTCCCACTTACGGAGCGAGCACTCTACCAACTGAGCTACCGTAATTGGTCTAAATTTGAATTTGAATGTACTTACTACTAGCAGAGCCATAAATATATAGCATTTGGCTATCTATTGAACAATCTCCATAGGCATAGTAGAAATACACACTGCATGTCACAAAACATGCAAATAACAAGCGAAACATCTTCTGGTGTTCAGGTTATCACAACTGAAACATAAGATACAAGATAAATGTCTGATAGTATTTAATTAATTAGTTTTCAGTTAAAACATGTTTTAATAATTTAATAATAATTATGAAACAAACAAGATGCCCAATAGGGCCTGTATCGCTCACCTGGGCCGTTAACAGCACAAAAACACAATAAATTCTACATTTAAGGAGCAATAACTCTGATGTGGATATTTAGATATTTATGAAACTTGCTACTCGCATCTGTGACCTTGACCTTCGAACCAATGACCATAATCTATATATTAAAATGATCATTGCATCAATACCAACAATATTCTAATATACATGGCTATACAAAAAGTTCATAGTTTTCGCGATAATGAACCTTTTTGGTATTGTTTTGCAACCGTGACAGTGACCTTTGGACCCATGACCTTTTCTATACATCAAAAAGATTGTTGTATCAATACCTACAATATTCTAATATACATGTCTATATAAAGGTTTATAGTTTTCGAGATAATTCACAATTTTAGTATTGTTTTGGTACTGTGACCTTGACCTTTGGACCCCTGACCTTTTTCTATACATCAAAATGACGTTACATCAATACCAACAATATTCTAATATACATGTTTATACAAAAAGTTCATAGTTTTCAAGACAATGAACCATTTCAGTATTCTATCGCATCTGTGACCTTGACCTTTAAACCAATGACCTAAATCCAATATCAAATGATTGTTACATCAAAACCAACAACATTCCAATATACATGCCTATACAAAAAATTTATAGTTTTCGAGATAATTAACCATTTTGGTATTGATTTGCTACTGTGACCTTGACATTTGGACCCATGACCTTTATTTTTATATCAATATTATCGCTGTATCAATACCTACAACATTCTAATATACATGCCTATAAACAAAGTTCATAGTTTTCAAGATAATGAACCATTTCGGTATTCTTTCGCATCTGTGACCTTGACCTTTGAACCAATGACGTTAATCTATATATCAAAATGGTCGTTACATCAATACCAACAATATTCTAATATACATGCTTATACATAGGTTCATAGTTTTCAAGATAGTAAACCATTTCAGTTTTCTATCGCATCTGTGACCTTGACCTTTAAACCAATGACCTAAATCCAATATCAAAATGATTGTTACATCAAAACCAACAACATTCCAATATACATGCCTATACAAAAATTTTACAGTTTTCGAGATAATTAACCATTTTAGTATTGTTTTGCTACTGTGACCTTTACCTTTGGACCCATGACCTTTTTCTGCACATCAAAATGATCGTTGTATCAATACCTACAACATTCTTATATACATGCTTATACAAAAAGTTTATAGTTTTCAAGATAATGAACCATTTCAATATTCTTTCGCATCTGTGACCTTGACCTTTAAACCAATGACCTGTATATATCAAAATGATCGTTACCTCAATACCAACAATATTTTAATTTACATGCCTATATAAAAAGTTCATAGTTTTCCAGATAATAAATACAATATTAGAAAGGTAAAAAATTAGGTCATGACCTTCATAATTGACCTTGACACCATTTTGAAGGTGTCAAAACTGAAAACCCCATGTCATTATCTGGTAAAAATAGTCAAGTTTTAACAATTTAAAGCTATTTTACGATTTTTAGCTCACCTGGCCTAAAGGCCATGTGAGCTTTTGCCATCACTCTTCGTCCGTCAGTCCGTCAGTCAGTCCGTCCATAAACTTTTCACATTTTGGCTATCTCCTCTGAAACCCCTGAACCAATTTTAACCAAACTTTACAGGAATGATGTATAGAAGGTCCTTTACTTAGATTGCCAAATTTTTTCAGATCTGCCAAAAAACATGGCTGCCAGCGCAGAAGATAGTTAAACATTGGACCCTATGGGAAAAACGAATTTTTGGCTATCTTCTCAGAAATTACTGAAGCGAATTTAACCAAACTTTACAGAAATGATGTATAGAAGGTCCTTTACTTAGATTGCCAAAATATTTCTGATCCGCCAAAAAACATGGCCGCCAGCGCAGAAGATAGTTTAACATTGGACCCTATGGAAAAGCATATACATGCTATCTCCTCTGAATTGAACCAAACTTTACAGGAATGATGTATAGATGGTCCTTTACATAGATTGCCAAAACTTTCTGATCGGTCAAAAAACATTGCTGCCAGCGCAAAAGATAGTTTAACATTGGACCCTATGGGAAAAACGCATTTTTGACTATGTCGTCAGAAATGACTAAAGCAAATTTAACAAAACTTCACAGGAATGATGTATAGAAGGTACTTTACTTAGATTGCCAAAATTTTTCTGATCCGCTAAAAAACATGGCTGCCAGCGAAGAACATTGTTTCACATTGGACCCTATGGGAAAAGCATATATTTGCTATTTCCTTTGAAGCTACTAAAGCAAATTGAATCAAACTTTACAGGAATGATGTATGGATGGTTCTTTACTTAGATTGCCGAAATTTTTCAGATCCGCCTAAAACATGGCCGTAATACAGAACATATTTTAACATTGGACCCTATGGGAAAAGCATATATTTGCTATTTCCTCTGAAGCTACTGAAGCAAATTTAACCAAACTTTACAGGAATGATGTATGAAAGGCCCTTTACTTAGATTGTGGACATTTTTTTGATCCGCCAAAAAAGATGGCTGCCAGCACAGAACATAGTTTAACCCTATGGGAATAGAATATATTTACTATCTCCTCTAAAGCTACTGAAGCAAATTGAACCAAACTTTATGGGAATGATGTATGGAAGGTCCTTTACTTAGATTGACAAATTTTTTCGAATGGAATACAAATTTGCTTTAAAAGCATTTTAGTCAGGTGAGCGATACAGGCTCAGCCACACTGAGCCTCTGGTTTCAAAATTAAACGCAAAAACGCGTAACCTATTGTTTTGTCCGAATTTCAATAAATGAACAAACTATATGCTTAAGACCCTAGAGAAGCCAAATATCACATCAGATTTTTTCTCCAATCATTGCTTTTGGAGAAGAAGATTTTTTAAGATTTTTGCAACCCTAGGTCACCTTGACCTAGATATGGTAGTCATGGTAATGCCACAAACAAATCTGAATTGCATAGGCCCATATATACTTCTTACCAAGTTTCATTGAAATCTGTCCAGTAGTTTCAGAGAAGTCGAAAATGTGTGTTAACGACGACGCACGCACATACACACGCTGCGCTATGCCATAAGCTCACATGATCTATGGTCAGGTGAGCTAAAAACCAATCCATGTCGAAACCGCAATACCAAGTAAAGTAAAAACTTTAAAACTGACAAATTAAGTAACACACACATGAGGACCTCTACCAGAGAAGTGAGGCCGGGTGCTGCGGAAGAGTAAACACCAAATAGTTCCTGTTTAGCTAGCTACAAAGTGGATGCATATCAAAGTTGAATGTTTGAAGTATATCTAGTGGACTGAATCGCATGAAAACCATCTCGATTTTTATTGGAAGTATTTGCCTATCTAGTGGGAATGCCAACTCGATTTTTTCGAGAATTGTGTTTCGGTTTTATAATTTTTAATCCTCCCGCCGTTTTGAAAATTGGGATAACTTTTTCACAAGTTTCTTATGGCCAAAAAAGTCTTCCGCCTTAATACTCATAATAAAACATTATAAAATATAAAATTGCATTGTACACCAATGGATTATATGACGGAATAACCAATAATTTAAAATTTGATTTTAAATTTGAGATACGATATTGTTATTTACCATAACTATTCGATTTCTTGACAAAAATCAATTTCATGACAGAAACACCAGAAAATTCTTTTCAATCCTCAAAACTTTTTTTATTGTTTTATTTGCCTTTACGGTAATTATTAAACTAAATTTTAGATCCCTTCATTTTTTCTGATTTTTTTCTGAATTATTATATAACTTACCTCCGGTGAAAATAACTTAAGTGAGATCGGATTTGCTTTCTGATTTTTCAGAAAATGCTATATAATCTGAAGTGATGCCAATTTATATTGTTTTTATCTTAGCATTCATTGGTTGGAACAATCACATTTTATCCAATCAAATGCAACCTTATGTTGAACATTTTCAGTTATTAATTTTATGCTTGGTTTCACCCCAAAATTTTTTGACGGGATAGATTATAGTTTTCTCTTTGTCCATTTACCACATGTTTCGAAAAATTTCATAAAAATTTGGAAATAATTCATATTCTGTAGGTAAATAAATACATGAATATGCGGAAAACAGTGTCTGCTTTATAGAAAATCATCATATTATCAATTTGTGACCAGATGTCGCAACTCTTGATAAATAGACAAAATTGATGAAAGTCGTTTCAATTGTCCTCGAGGACTATTTATAGATTTGCTGACAATATATGCTGTTGAAAATGATAAATTTGATTCGTAATGAAGCATGAATAAGGCACATAAAACAAAAATACAAAAAATAACAACAAAAGAAAAAAGCATATAACAAAGATGTGATGTAACTGAAAGTATGCCACATAAATACGAAGGCTTATAATGGCCAACTCGAAAAGAAATCGGTAATGGTTAGTTGAACGGTTGAATGTT
Source organism: Anadara kagoshimensis (assembly GCA_021292105.1). NCBI lineage: Eukaryota > Metazoa > Mollusca > Bivalvia > Arcoida > Arcidae > Anadara > Anadara kagoshimensis. Next base: position 24,594,236 of record CM037872.1, on the reverse strand, counting down.
CACGGCTTTACTGGGAATGTTCACGGTTTCAATTTGCATCAACATTTTTTTTTGCTTTTTGCGAATAGACCGTTTATTATTTACTGAAGGCAACTCGAAAAGAAATCGGAAATGGGTAGTGGAACGGTTGGATGTTCACGTCTTTATTAGGAATGTTCACGGTTTCAATTTGCATCAACATTTGTCTGCTATTCGCGAATATACCGTTTATTATTTACTAAAAGTACATGTAACTCGAAAAGTAATCGGAAATAATTAGTTGAACGGTCGGAAGTTCACGTCATTACTAGGAATGGTCACGGTTTCAATTTGCATCCACATTTTTCTGCTATTCGCGAATAGACCGTTTATTATTTACTGAAAGTAACTTGAAAAGAAATTGGAAATGGTTAGTTGAACGGTTAAATGTTCACGGCTTTACTAGGAATGTTCACGGTTTCAATTTGCATCAGCATTTTTCTACTATTCGCGAATAGACCGTTTATTATTTACTGAAAGTAACTCGAAAAGAAATCGAAAATGGTTAGTTGAACGGTCGGATGTTCACGGCTTTACTAGGAATGTTCACGGTTTCAATTTGCACCAACATTTTTTTTGCTTTTTGCGAATAGACCGTGCATTTTTCTACTATTCGCGAATAGACCGTTTATTATTTACTGAAAGTAACCCGAAAAGAAATTGGAAATGGTTAGTTGAACGGTTAAATGTTCACGGCTTTACTAGGAATGTTCACGGTTTCAATTTACATCAGCATTTTTCTACTATTCGCGAATAGACCGTTTATTATTTACTGAAAGTAACTCGAAAAGAAATTGGAAATGGTTAGTTGAACGGTTAAATGTTCACGGCTTTACTAGGAATGTTCACGGTTTCAATTTGCATCAACATTTGTCTGCTATTCGCGAATAGACCGTTTATTATTTACTGAAAGTAACTCGAAAAGAAATTGAAAATAGTTAGTTGAACGGTTAAATGTTCACGGCTTTACTTGGAATGTTCACGTTTTCAATTTGCATCAGCATTTTTCTACTATTCGCGAATAGACGGTTTATTATTTACTGAAAGTAACTCGAAAAGAAATCGAAAATGGTTAGTTGAACGGTTGGATGTTCACGGAATTTTCACAGCTTTACTTGGAATGTTCACGTTTTCAATTTGCATCAACATTTTTCTACTATTCGCGAATAGAGCGTTTATTATTTCCTTATGTTAAAGTCTGGAAACTTCAAAAGACAGACAACGTCAACGTCGACTTTTTCATCTATTACAAGATGGTATATTTAACCATTGAACTGTATAGATAAGGCGTTTATAGTGTTATAATATATATTAAAATGTTATATTTCTGATAGGGTGACAGTTTAGACTGTACCGATTCTCGGTGTTTATTATACTGTGTAAAGTATATAGATTGTCAGCTGTCGTATGTAACTAATTCGGAGATGCTTGTAACATTAATCATATTCAACATTACTTTAGAAAAGCGTTTTAAAGATTTCCAAGACGAATGTGTTCGAACCGCATACGGAGTTTTTCTGCGCATGTGACATTTTTCGTAATGTCAGGCGCTCACGTAATGTCACCCTGCGATGTCAGATTTTCTGAAATCCGAGGATGACATTATCCAAACGCTTATTAACCAATTACATTTCGAAAAATTTACAAAAGGTATAATAACATTAATTGTCGCGTGTGTTATTATTAGTTTGCTTTGCATGACAGTGGATTTTATAGTACTTTAAAACGTCATTTCTAGACAAGTCAATTTTTGTACAGCGTGAACAAAGTGAACCTGTACCTTCCAAGATATCGAGCTTCTTTGCTATGAAATTATAAGATATGAGTACACCTGGAAATAGTGCGCCTGATAAATGAGCGTGAAAGAAGTATATCTGTTTTATCGTGAGATATGTATTCTGAGAGTGGTAATACATTTGGTTACATATGCACATTTGGAATAAATTTTCGGAATACATTTCAGAATCTAGTAAAATATTGCGACGGGATGCATCTAATAATTTCTGCAATTTGGCGAACTGATCTCATGTTTACAATAAAAAGTAGTTCGAGAAGTTTGCGTCCATCATAACTTTTTAAGAAATGAACAGCAACGGCAGGTTGTTTAATTAATTCTTCGTGAAATCTACGGAAATTAAATTTATTTTGAAGGTTATGATAACGTACTTTAATGTTGAGGCAATTGTGTCATATTTTAAAATGTTTATCGATTAGATTTTACTTTCGTGAAAGGGAGATAATTCGTACAGTGTTGTATGCAAATTTTATATACAGTCGTTTTACCAGTTCCGAACAGGGTTTCATATAAGCGCTGCTGCAGACGTCATCCACAAGCAGAGGAAATAAAAATTATGTGTTAATAATACAAATGTTTACTGATTCCAAAATATCGACACCTGTCCTCAAAAACACGTGGTAGTATGTTTTCTTGAAAAAAGCATTTCCGTGATCACGATTTGTTTACATCGTTAAACTAGGTCACCAACAATCTCGTACATTTAGGAAGCGGTTGAAGAAACAGCAAATTGAGAAAGTTATTTTGCGATTCCTTTAATTGAACGGGATTGAAATTTTAGATTATTCGGTAGTAAAAATTCGGAACTGGTAAAACAACTAAATGATTCAGTTATGCATACAACCGCTAGAATGTACCCCCTCATAGCGACGGTAGGATCTGCAAAACTCTACTTTCTCTCTATCCGAAATGACAAAACGATCGGGTACAACTTTTTTAAATTTTAATTACCGATTGTCTTTTTCATATATTTATGAAATTAATTTTTTCTACCATTTAATTCAGCAATACATGGTTTGGTACATAAAAATTTGTTTCTTTTTCCAAAAAAAACCCCATCCGTCGGACTATATGCATAGATTAACGACACCCCCCCCCCCCCGAATTTTCGGTTATATTCTGTCTTGCCACAACACAATTTTCCCAACTACGCTGTACAGCAGCACGACAGTGCTATGTTTTTTATTTACATTTCGCATTTTTTGAAAATCTTACTTTGGTATAAAAATGTACATGTTCTTCTCAATTTCCATTTTTATGTCATTCATGGAGCGGGTAGCTAGCTTGACAGGAGGGGTTTTACCCCTCGAAACCCGGCCTCAATTCCCTGACCGAGGTTCACGTGTTAGTTTTCAAAATTTTTGCTTTGCAATTACGATTGTGATTTGAATATAGTCAAGTGTGTTCGCAAACAATTCGAAGTGATAGGTCTTCAAATGATGTTTTTAATCTATTTAAAACAAATATTAAATTAAATTTCAAAAGTATATTTGGTGTTAATAAAATGCGGAAAAAAAGTACAGCATCTTTGATAATATGACATCATCACATAGTTATGTTGTCATATTGTAATACAGGTGGCATAATAGAGCATTACAGACAGTCGGAGGTTCTCTTACTTGTTATACAACTACGGTAGCTTAATCGGTAGAATGCCTGCCTTTCATGTGAGAGATCAGGGTTTCGAAACCCTGCCGGGGTCCGACCATGACTTTTGAAAAAGTACTGATCGCTTATCACTCGGCATGAGCTACTTCGGAAGAGACCTTAATACGATGTTCGTGTCACGGCTTGCGTGGCACCTAAAAGAACCCTCCTTGCACATACATAAGCAAGCAAGCGAACAAGACCAACGTATAACAGTCATTTTATCACCAATAATACATGTAATAGTAATAAAAATAATACTTAGTTATGATAACAATTTTATTGCATTTATATCACACACACACACACACACACACACACACACACACACTCCAGTTAATACGCTATTGTAGAGCTTGTTCCCACCACCAAAGATTGTATTGAGTATTTATTTATCGCCCAAGAAGCAGGCCAGTTCAACAGTTTATCACCACTTCACAAACTCTGGTTTTAAAAGGGTTCCAGATGACCATATAGACTTCGCCATGTCTTTAACTGGTAAGAAAAACAATTTAATTGTGGTCCGGACAAGCGACCGAGAAAGGTTAGTGATATCTAACAGAAGTCCCTCATAATTAACTTTTCAAATGTAATGCTTGTACAATACCAAATACGTACTGTGTCAACAGGTTATTTTGATCATGTATACATTGCGATTAAAATTTTATTTTTATGTTTGTTTAAATTTGATTAAGATTGTTGTTGTTGAACGTTGCTTCACGTCGCATCAGCAATTTTTCAGCTATTCGCGACGAGAACTGTTTAATTATTCTCTATGGATTAATCTATGAACAATGTCGTGTATGCATGTGAAGTGAGAGGGTGTTTTATGGTCTGTCGTACCAGGGCGGCTTTAAGGTGCTAACTCACAGAGTCAGTATGCCGCAGACAAGCGTACACTCCCCTAGTCACATATATTTTACTGACACCGGGTGAACCAGTAAACCCCAATGGCAAGGAAAAGTTACTTTCCCACATGTTGTCTGAGCGGGACTTGAACTCACAGCGAGGAGAGACCCTTAATTTGTAGACTGACGTCTTATACGTCAGGCTACTGCGGCCTCCTGTTTCAACAAAGAAACGGAGCTCTAATTGGAAAAAGAAACATATTTTACTATTTAGCGATACATTAAACATTACAGTTGTCACGCACTGATAGCAGTACATAGAACGTTATATTTATCATCACAGTTCCTACTGTCATATTGAAAGTTAGTTTCGGCAATAGCTGCACATTTCTCGGTATTCTCGTTATCAGGTTCATGAGGGCTCCATCTGGTAAATATTGGCGATGTTCCATCCGTCCAGGTATAAACGGCCGGGTTTGTAGCATCCTGGCTTAGTCCAATCCAAACAAAATGTTTGTTGGTCAATCTGAAAGGACAAAATAAATTAGTTACGACTAAAAGCTCGTCAGAATGGTGTTGGTATCGATATCTATATTGTGACTAGACCCAGAATACAAGAATCCCCTTTTTATGAGGCACCATGGGGTTCAATTAATTTACGTAAAACAAGTGATGGTGTTACGTGAAACGTACCGATAGTCACTTTAACAGAGGTTTAAATGACGCGTCGCACATTCATTGATATCCATAGAAAAATCCACCCCTAGATAACTATCGCCAAAGTATTTTGGAGTCCAAAAAATCTGTTTCTTCTATGTGTTTCTTTTAAAGTCTCTTTCAATTTACGACCCTTTGTAATACCGAGATTCGACCGAACCTACAAGGTTTAACCGCTAACTCTCTAAATAATATAAGGATTGGTTGGTTGATAGGCAGTTTTTCTATAATTTGTTTTTCACATTGACTATATAGGTCAAGGATGCCAACCTTAACAGTTCTTGAATATATTTTAATAAAATTTGTAGATAAGTCACATAAATTCAAGTTTGGGGTATTGGGCGAGACGCTTACATAAAGGCCTAAAAGATTGAGCATCTGAATTCAAAACGTTACCAATACCCACACAAAAATGAATGTTTATGTTTTTCTAAACAAGTTTGAAAGTGAATTGTTAGATCTAGACCTTGGTGATAAAATAAAGATGATCCGAGCGACTCCATTGCCCTTATTTTAATTATTGGGTCAAAAAGGCAGATACAAAATTGTTTATTTGCAAAATTAATGGTTTATTCATTTTATTCAAAACTGCATTTAATGGCCGCCTACCCATTAAGACTATTTTGATTGGTTGTCTTAGATGGTATTTATGTATATTATGGTATTTAGATGGTATTGATGTTTAGCTGCAATTACATTATTGACCTGTCCAAAGTTTAACACTGAGCTAACGAAAAGGACTCACAGAGCGACTATCAAGTGCCTGAAAGATGGATAGCTGGCGGTCGTAAATCTTATCTACCATCATTAGACAGCAGCTGCAGAGGGGCCAAATCACATATTATACCAGTTTTATATTTACAGCACTAGACGGCCGTTTCGAAATTCAATTCCTCATCAGTTGTGTTTGGACCAAAATTAAGAAACCAAAATTGTTATCAAGATGTTGAAAAGATACCCAAAGGACCAAAATATATATTTTATCAAATTTAGCTAAGGAAATACTTTGCATGAGGGAGTATACTATAGTTTTTTAAGGAATTTCAAATTTTAACTGGCAGCAAATTTAGACAATAGAATATTTCTGACAATGATACACAATTATTGCCTACTGGGTTTGTGATATCTTTGGGGCAACAGCCACCAGCAGAGATACCTGCTCGGGGGTTTAAATTGCATATTATACCAATTTTAATTTTACAGCACTAGACGACCGTTTCGAAATACAATTCCTCCACAGTAGTGCCTGGACCAAAATTTAGAAATGAGCTGTTTATATTTGCACTAATTAATCAGCTTAGTATTAAACTTTCGACAGGTCTGTTCTATAGTTATACCCGCTGGTTGTCATGAAGGCTTGGGCGTTGTCAAAATCAGCCTCGGTTTGCAATTTTGCTAATATCATTCCAATCCCTTCACAAAAATTCTTTCCATCTTCCCAAGACATTTTGTTTCCAGTAATGTAAGCATGGTCTAAAATTATAAAAGTGAAGAACAAATGTACTTGCATATTTATAATAATGACGTGGGCTTTCGAGAGAGTTGTAAAACTTTCATGTGCTTAGTTTCATGTTTCCACTTGTACTTGTATATTTATTTAAGTAACATAGGCGTTCGGGGGAGTTTTAAAACTTGATGTGTATGTGTGCTATAGGTATCTCACTGACAATTTTTGTATTCAGTACCAAAAAAACACAAACAAATTATCGCCAAATATAGATGTTTAGCACACAGTAGAAGTAGAACATGGTCGATATACTGACATCGCACGTAACCAAAGATTACGTTCCAAGTGATGTGATCAAAATGCATCCAATAATTTAAATACAATTGACTAGACATCCCATCAAAAAATTTTAATGAACTAACTAGATAGTCCATCCAATAATTTAAATAAACTGACTAGACAGTCCATCCAAAACTTTAAATACAACTGACTAGACAGTCCATCCAAAACTTTAAATACAACTGACTAGACAGTCCATCCAAAAATTTAAATACAACTGACGAGAGAGTCCACCCAAAACTTTAAATACAACTGACTAGACAGTCCATCCAAAACTTTAAATACAACTGACGAGACAGTCCATCCAAAACTTTAAATACAACTGACTAGACAGTCCATCCAAAACTTTAAATACAACTGACGAAACAGTCCACCTAAAAATTTAAATACAACTGACGAGACAGTCCACCCAAAAATTTTAATACAAGTGACTAGACAGTCCATCCAAAACTTTAAATACAACTGACTAGACAGTCCATCCAAAACTTTAAATACAACTGACTAGACAGTCCATCCAAAACTTTAAATACAACTGACTAGACAGTCCATCCAAAACTTTAAATACAACTGACTAGACAGTCCATCCAAAACTTTAAATACAACTGCCTAGACAGTCCATCCAAAACTTTAAATACAACTGACTAGACAGTCCATCCAAAACTTTAAATACAACTGACGAGACAGTCCATCCAAAACTTTAAATACAACTGACTAGACAGTCCATCCAAAACTTTAAATACAACTGACTAGACAGTCCATCCAAAACTTTAAATACAACTGACGAAACAGTCCACCTAAAAATTTAAATACAACTGACGAGACAGTCCACCCAAAACTTTAAATACAACTGACTAGAGAGTCCATCCAAAAATTTAAATACAACTGACGAAACAGTCCATCCAAAAATTTAAATACAACTGACGAAACAGTCCATCCAAAAATTTAAATACAACTGACGAAACAGTCCATCCAAAACTTTAAATACAACTGACGAGACAGTCCACCCAAAACTTTAAATACAACTGACTAGACAGTCCATCAAAAACTTTAAATACAACTGACGAAACAGTCCACCTAAAAATTTAAATACAACTGACGAGACAGTTCACCCAAAATTTTAAATACAACTGACGAGACAGTCCATCCAAGACTTTAAATACAACTGACTAGACAGTCCATCCAAAACTTTAAATACAACTGACTAGACAGTCCATCCAAAACTTTAAATACAACTGACTAGACAGTCCATCCAAAACTTTAAATACAACTGACGAGACAGTCCATCCAAAACTTTAAATACAACTGACTAGAGAGTCCATCCAAAACTTTAAATACAACTGACTAGAGAGTCCATCCAAAACTTTAAATACAACTGACTAGAGAGTCCATCCAAAACTTTAAATACAACTGACTAGAGAGTCCATCCAAAACTTTAAATACAACTGACTAGAGAGTCCATCCAAAACTTTAAATACAACTGACTAGACAGTCCATCCAAAACTTTAAATACAACTGACTAGAGAGTCCATCCAAAACTTTAAATACAACTGACTAGAGAGTCCATCCAAAACTTTAAATACAACTGACTAGAGAGTCCATCCAAAACTTTAAATACAACTGACTAGAGAGTCCATCCAAAACTTTAAATACAACTGACTAGACAGTCCATCCAAAACTTTAAATACAACTGACTAGAGAGTCCATCCAAAACTTTAAATACAACTGACTAGAGAGTCCATCCAAAACTTTAAATACAACTGACTAGACAGTCCATCCAAAACTTTAAATACAACTGACTAGAGAGTCCATCCAAAACTTTAAATACAACTGACGAAACAGTCCATCCAAAAATTTAAATACAACTGACGAAACAGTCCATCCAAAAATTTAAATACAACTGACGAAACAGTCCATCCAAAAATTTAAATACAACTGACGAAACAGTCCATCCAAAAATTTAAATACAACTGACGAAACAGTCCATCCAAAAATTTAAATACAACTGACTAGACAGTCCATCCAAAAATTTAAATACAACTGACGAAACAGTCCATCCAAAAATTTAAATACAACTGACGAAACAGTCCATCCAAAAATTAAAATACAACTGACGAAACAGTCCATCCAAAACTTTAAGTACAACTGACGAGACAGTCCACCCAAAACTTTAAATACAACTGACTAGACAGTCCATCAAAAACTTTAAATACAACTGACGAAACAGTCCACCTAAAAATTTAAATACAACTGACGAGACAGTTCACCCAAAATTTTAAATACAACTGACGAGACAGTCCATCAAAAACTTTAAATACAACTGACGAGACAGTCCATCCAAAACTTTAAATACAACTGACGAGACAGTCCACCAAAAACTTTAAATACAACTGACGAGACAGTCCACCCAAAACTTTAAATACAACTGACGAGACAGTCCACCCAAAACTTTAAATACAACTGACGAGAGAGTCCATCCAAAACTTTAAATACAACTGACTAGACAGTCCATCCAAAACTTTAAATACAACTGACGAAACAGTCCACCTAAAAATTTAAATACAACTGACTAGAGAGTCCATCCAAAACTTTAAATACAACTGACGAGACAGTCCACCCAAAACTTTAAATACAACTGACTAGACAGTCCATCCAAAACTTTAAATACAACTGACTAGACAGTCCATCCAAAACTTTAAATACAACTGACTAGACAGTCCATCCAAAACTTTAAATACAACTGACGAAACAGTCCACCTAAAAATTTAAATACAACTGACGAGAGAGTCCACCCAAAACTTTAAATACAACTGACGAGACAGTCCACCCAAAACTTTAAATACAACTGACTAGACAGTCCATCCAATACTTTAAATACAACTGACTAGACTAATACAGCATATACTTCTACTCACTCTTTATTACCATTATTGTTATTATTGTTTTTTTTTAATGTTCTTGTTGTTGTTGAAATAATCATTTGAAATGTTGTCATACACTGTTATATATACATGTATGTACCGCCATACAACTTTATTAATTGGAAAATCCCAGAGTGTATGCTTATGGAATAAAATGAATTGAAGTTTCATGATACTGGTACTTGTGGTCAGGCTGATATTGTTTTCAATTTCATATACTGCCCTCTATAAATTATCATACATGTTTAAAACTGATCTTATCAACAGACCCAAAATCTTCACAAATTTAAATTCATGTAAACATCATTATGCTAAAGCTGACTGTTTTTCAGCAAAATTAGTATTTTATGAAAAAAATAATTTTCCCAAATTATATATTTTCCCAAAAATTTCAGAAAATTCGAAGAAAATTGATTTCAAGAAAAACAACTTTATTACATATATTTAGATCCTAATGTTTAGATATTACATTGCATGTATTGGGAAGAACCTCCTATATGAATATTCCCAATGAAAGGTCAAACGGACAGGTCAATGTTGTTTACCTTTATATTTCCAAACCCAATGTAAGATAAAACAATGTTAAAAACAAGATCTAACGATATACGAGCAATATCGAAATTGGTATATATAAATAAGTTAATTTATGCACTTGCACATTTAATGCATACAAACGCTGTTCTTAGATTAATCCCTAGAGATGAATAAACTTGTTTTCGTTGCGAATCGCTGAAAAATTGCTGATCGGAAATTAAACAACATTACAACCAACGACCAATTTATTTCATTTTATTTAAAATGGCATTCAAAACTTACCCTTCCGGAGCACCCAGTCTCACTTCCCTGGTGAAAGTTCACGTGTCTAACTTACTTGTCAGTGCCAAAGTTTTTACTTTGCTTCTGAATTGTGATTCGGGCATGGATTAATATGTTTGTTTTTGATTTCAAGAAAAACGACGTAATTACATACATATTGATCATAATATTTAGATATCACATTGATGATTTTAATAAAAACCTATGACAAATGTAATTTTGTGAAGTTATTTATGGGTGGCAGTGTTTATATACTTCCAAACACAATGTAAGATAAAACAACGTAAGATCAAGATCTAACGATATACGAAAAATGTCGATATTGTTATGTGAATAAGTTAATTTACGCACTTGCACATCTAAGGCATACCAAAACTGTTCTTACATTAATCCCTACAGATGAATTACTTGCTTTCGTCGCGAATAGATGAAAAATTGCTGATGCACATTTAATGCATACCAAAACTGTTCTTAGATCAATCCTTAGAGATAAATAAACCTGCTTTCGTCGCGATTAGATAAAAAAAATGCTGATGCACATTTAATGCATACCAACCTGCTTTCGTTGCAAATAGATGAAAAATTGCTGATGCACATTTAATGCATACCAAAAATGTTCTTACATTAATCCCTAGAGATGAATAATCTTGCTTTCGTCGCGAATAGATGCACATTTAATGCATACCAAAACTGTTTTTGCATTAATCCCTAAAGATGAATAAACCTGCTTTCGTCGCGATTAGATGAAAAATTGCTGATGTACATTTAATGCATACCAAAACCCTTTTTACATTAATACCTAGAGATGAATAAACTTGCTTTCCTTGTGAATAGCTGAAAAAATGCTGATACGACATTAAACAGCATAACAACTAACGACCAACCAACATTTGATATAAGTTTAATTATATTGCCACTTACCACCATCATTTGCCGACGTGTCGCTGTTCAACATGGCTTGATATGCTAAAACTTTAAAATTAAAAAAAAAAACAATTTATATAGTATATTAAGAGAAAGTGAAAGAGCAAAACGTGTAATTCATCTTTTTCAGTTAGAACAATATAATGCATAATATGCAAAAGAAAATAATCCCTCAATACCAATAATGTAAACATCTATGTCATTAAAACACATAATTTGCAAAAATTAAAATATGATTCAAAATATATTCACAAATTCTCAAAATATTTAAAAAAAAAAACATAAAACTGAAACAAGGACATAACCATTGCCGTGAAAAAAAACACCACTGAAACACCCTGTGGTTTGATGTAAAAAACCAAATTCAATAATTCAACTTGATTGAAATAATTGTTGTTGTTGTTTTTAAAAAATCCTAAAACAAAAAAAGAGCACACAGCTGCTCATACCTTGAGCTTTACCATTGATCATTCATGAAAACATAAAAACTAAAATCAATATGAAGTTAATGTCGTCAACATTCATGAACCTGACGTTTGATTTTGGCTTCACGTAAAGAAAAATTCCTTCAGTTTATAATTAAATAATGTAAGCATTGAAATTTCCAAAAATAGCCAAAGTAGTAGAAAGAGGTAAAAGACAAGGTCATGACCTTGACCCTATTTAAACCTCATGAAACATTAAGAAATTGGAAAAAATTCTTTGACAAAACCTTTACATATTGTCAAGATATTGCAACTTATATTTCAATGTGATTTGGACATGGGTTGGTATGTTTGTTTTGATTATGAATCTGACCTTTGGCATCGATCCAGTTTTGGTAGACATGGCAACGTCACAAAGGAACCTTAAATACACAAGGCCCGGTATCACAACCATTTCTTAACTAGAATTTTCCTTAACTCATTTATGAAGCTACGTGGAATAATTTGAATAACGATATATTGATGGGATTAAATTTTACGGGTCTTCAAAAGTAGGTCGTCCTTATATAAAGGCGGCCTTTAAGGCAAGTTAGACTGTATTTGAAAAAAGACATACTTTCTTGATTCTGTGTGGTCATTTCAGCTGTCATTTCTGTTGTCGTGATCGTCGGTGGTGACGTCGATGTTGTGGTTACTTCTGTTGTTGTAGTTGACGGCGGTGACGTCGATGTTATTTCTGTTGTTGATGACGATGTTGTGGTCATTTCTGTTGTCGTCGTGGGTGGTGACGTTGATGTGATACTTTCTGTTGTTTGCGCCGTCGTCGATGGTGACGTCGATGTTGTGGTTATTTCTGTTGTCGTCGTCGGCGGCGGTAACGTCGATGTTGTTGTTATTTCAGGTGTTGTTAGTGACAGTGATGTTGTAGAAGTCGTCGTTATCGATGGTGTTGTTTCTACTGTTGATGTAGTTGATGCCGAGGTAGTATATTCGATATTAGACTTTGTCGGTTCAGTTTGAACGGTACTCTCTGACGTCATCTCGGCTTTAGTTGTCGATTGGTGCGTTACACTATTACTGGTTATTGCTGTAAAATAAAAATAACGTTGATATTTTCATATAAAAATATTACTTATCGTTTCGGTTTTATTTAAATTCTAAACCATAGAAATTAGTTTTAAAAATACATACACCAGTTTAAATTTTACAGCACTAGACGGCCATTTCGGAATACAAAATCTCATCAGTAGTGCTTGAACCAAAAATATGATACCGAAATTGTTTTCAAGATGTTGAAAATATACCCAAAAGACCAAAATATATTTTACTAAATTAAGCTAAGGAACTATTTTGCATAAGGGAGTATACCTTTTTTGAAGAATTTCAAATTTTAACTAGCAGATAATTTAGACAATAGTATATAGATTCTGGCAACACACAATTATTGTCTACTGAGTTTGTGAAAAATATAACGTTAATATTAACATAATAATCAGCTGGGAAATTTGCACATACACTTAAATAACATTCATAGACGTCATTGAGAAACATAACTAAAACTGGACTTTATTCACTTGTCAATGTAACAAATAACGCGAAAAAATTTAAAAACGAACAAACAAAACAGAAAAATAAGAGGAGAATAGACAAACACGAAAGAGTATCAATAATAATTATATTTCCTACTTTATTACATATGTGGCGTGTGTAGCTAGCTAAACAGGAGGTGCTTTCCCTTCCGAGGCACCCAGCCTCACTTCCCTGGTGGAAGTTCGCGTGTCTAACCTAAGTTGTCAGTTCCAAAATTTTTACTTTGCTTCTGGATTGTGATTCGGACATGGATTAGTATGTTTTTTTGATTGGATACTACTGGCTTTAAGAGAGATAATAATATGCAATAGTATCATCGATATGTTGTTTGATCAAACCGCTTACTATATGTATAGTTTGTCCGGTACCCCCGTACGATTCCCGTCACTTCGCTTAAGACCTTGATAATTTGCCCGTTCAAAACGCATATATGATATGAATAATTTGTCCGGTCAAACGGCTTACCCCTGAATAATTTTCCCGCCGCTTACGTTTTTTACGTTTTCGATAATTTGTCCAGTCAAAACCGCTTTTCATTTGAATAATTTGTGAATCAAATATTGAACTGTGATTATAAGTTATTATCAATATTCACAGCAATATGTTGCACTTAACTTTATAATGTAAATTGTTACTGTACATCACTTTATTTGTTGAATTGAAGATATTTACCTTCACAACTGAAATAATAACTCCACCCATTTTCATCACATAGCGCAAGCGCACTGCTGAAATTAGATAGTGTTAAGGCAACAAATCCCGAGATGCACTCGTATTCAACAACTCCGGTTTTCCCATTAATTGATTGATCGCCGTAATAGATGATAGAAGAATTGTCTGGTGTTACTGGTATACCACATTCTACAATGAATAAGATAAAAAAAATTGTAGCTAAAAAATTTAATTCAGATAAACAAAATTTTGAGATAACATTGTCGTTAAAATACTCAACTCGACATATAGATATTAAGTTGACATTCATTTCTGAATAATCCTTAATTTGAAGACTATGAATTTCATCTATTCTAGTGAACTTCAAATAAAAAACATGACTGATTCATGAAGGTCACATTTATATTTGGGATTATATCGCAATTATGACGCCCACGGAAGGCTTAATTTGAAACTGTATGACAAGCGGAATGATTTCAATCTAATCTTTCTACTTTCAACTTTCCTGTTCTACGCAGCAATATGGCTGCTTTTTCTGCTTATGGGGTATTTGTTTCACAATACGCTATAGTATACCTTGTTTTCACTACAACGCAACAAGCTGCATACAAATACAAATAATTTCTTGCCTCAAAGATATTAAGAGTCTAGGTTTATCAATGACTCTCACATATGTTTTTGACCATCACCATAATATTATTGTTGATAGGATGATGTTATCCTGGAGATATTTGAGCTAAACTTTCAAAAGAGATATATTTTACCCTTCCGGAGCACCCGCTCTCGCTTTCCTGGTGGAGATTCACATGTTAAAATAATACATTTTCCAGTTTTCAAAGTTTTAACTTGGCTTTTTGGAATAGTGAACATGGACTGATATGTGTGTTTTTAATTACAGTCATTGATTATGAAACTCTCGACTTTTGAAAAAAAACTACATATTATGGCTGCATTATTAAAAATAGTTATAAATTTAATAAGAATTTTGGACGTTCTGAAGAATGGACCGTGATCACAGCTAAAATGTAAAACAAATATATCACACTTTCGCCGGATGAACCATTTCTATATATTTCTATATAACGAATTCATTTAAATATATATAGCAACTAGACACTCCAAGATATTCAAATTGATCAGTAAATCTTTTTCGTGACCCATAATGAATGAAATCTAACCGGATTTAGATCTTTGGTGGCCGAGTAGTCTACAACTCACACTTATCGATAACAGTGCCTCTAACTGCCAAGGTTCGAACGCCACTCCATTTGGACACGTTCTAATTTAATTTTTACATATAATACCTGTATAAATTTTAGTGTTATCAAAAACAAACATACAAATCCATATCCGAATCACAATCCAGAAGCAAAGTAAAAACTTTGGAACTGACAAGTTAGGTTATACACGTGAACTTCCACCAGGGAAGTGAGGCCGGGTGCTCCGGAAGGGTAAGCACCTCCTGTTTAGCTAGCTACACCCGCCACGTGTGTAATCAAAATTGTGTGAAAGATTACAAGTTTCCTTGCTTAGGTCGGTGGACACTTCGGTTTCCTCGGCTACATTAGAAATGTTGGTCTCGAAATGAGTATAACAATCATGACTGGATAGTAAAACATGTTCTCCACTCCCCTCTTACCTGATTTGACACACGTTGCGTTTAAGTTTTCATCTAGTGTGTATCGTTCATTTATGCCACATATATGGTGATTACAAGAACTTGTATCCTGAAAGAAATAATTTATCATTAATATTATTTTCTACTTATGCAAGATTAATTTTTTCAAAAATAATGTCTCTATACCAAAAATTATTCAGGATATATTTGACGTCAAATAGATTCATATTCCTTTTATCTTTAATTTTAATTGCACATGTGTTACTAGCTAAATAGGACAAGCTCATCTTTCCAGCTCACCGACCCCATTTACCTGGTCGATGTTTACGTACGTGTTAAATGAATTTGTCATTTTTCAAAGTTTTGACAATGCGTTTGGGATTGTGATTTGGAGATGGATTGGTATGCTTTTCATTAAAAAATTCAAAGGACCCTGGTGATAAGGTCTGAACTTTAGGACATTTTGCGTCGTAACACAATTGAAAGGAGTCTCTGGTGTCATCTATATCACACAGTATGACATTATAATTGTGGATAGAAATTCTAAAGACGAAAGAACCGATTACGTCAGGCGTTTTAAAGTTTAAAGTTTTCGACAACATGTTAGAGAAAACAGTATAAAAGAGTGTATCAATAAATTAAGCTCCTGGCATGCGCTGCAGTGAATTTAATATCCCATTGTTCTATACTTAACTTGTTCTCAAAGTATGTTAATTTGCCAATATAAACAATTGTTATTATTATACCTTTTGTAAATGTCTCAAAATTTGATTGGTTAATAAGCGTTTGTGTAAATTTAATGTCACCCTAGGATTTCAGAAAATCTGACGTCACAGGGTGACATTACGTGAGCGGTTGACATTACGAAAAGTGTCACATGCGCAGAAAAACTGTTATGCGGTTCTAACGCATTCGTCTTCTAAATCAGTAAAACGTTTTTCTTAAGTAATGTTAAATATGATAAATGTTACAAGCGTCTTACAAATTGCTTATTGCTTATCATGATTTTCAATCCAGTATACTTTGGTTGCACAGTATAATAATTACGAACAATCGGTATATTGAAATAAATATTACATTTCTGATAGGGTGACAGTCCATATTGTCACCCCGAGAAATTTCATTGTCAAACGAGGCGAAAACAATAAAATTTAAATATTACATCAGAAATGTAATATTTATATATTATTCCTGAAGGAAAGTTATTAATTCAAAAACAAGCATACCAATTCATGTTCAAACCATAATCCCAAACCAAAGCATAAACTTTGTTCAAACACCGGTAGATTAGTGGTGTAAAGTATAGAAAAATCATATGAGATTAAGCCTATTAGTAACAAGATGTTCAAATTATCTTTTAGAAGTTTTTAGAATACACATTTCGTTGATACCAGATTTAGAAAAAACTTTATGTGTCAAAATCCATTTTATATTTACGAAACATTTTATATTAGAAGTAATTATAACATATCATGAAATACACCAATAGTTACACTTTGTAATAATTTGCCTAGCATACTAAATGATAATGATAGAAAGAATCATCGCAAAGCTATATGATATATTGCCAACCTATTCTTTCGAAGAAGGGGGAGTATTAAAATTGAGTTTCCGTCAGTCCGTCTGAAATTCTTGTCTGTGTCAATTTTCTAAAACTTTGAAGCACTATTCCATGCAAAGCATCAATATTGATAGGAGATGTGCATATCGTTAACCCGAGTTGGTTTGCTCATTTTCCTTGGAATAATTCCCCTTTGAACATAAGTGCAAATAACAAAAAGGACCTGCTAGCGAGGTATCCTAATTCATTGATTGTACTTGTTTGAAATAATGGTAATAAGATTAGCATTTATAATAAATAAATAATTAAACTGACAAATTAATTAAAATACGTGCTATACGTGCTTGTGAAAGGGAAGTGATACACGGGTGCTTCGGAAACGTAATCACTGTCTATCCGCTAAATAAGACATGTGTGTAAACAAAATTTTGAATAAAAGGAGCGTCCAACTAAGGGACGTCAAATATATCCAGGGGTATTTTGATACAGAGAACATCTGTAATCAACTTTTTTTGCGTGCGATTAACTTTCGCATGTTTCGCGAAATAATCGCGAAAGTTAATCTCGCAAATTTTCCAAAATAGTTTCATTTATACCAAAAATTCAGCTAAAGTCCATATCGCGAAAGTTAATAGTCGCAAAAAGGTTTTGATAAGAGAATCGCGAAAGTTAATATTTGCATATAAAAATATTTTTCAAGTACTTATCAACAAAAGTGTGATGACAGGCATAAAACTTTTTTTTCTAAATGAAAGTAACATGGAACTATTGGATGTCAAATATATCCAGGGTAATTTTGGATACTGAAACATGATACATGTATATGTATATGGTATCAATATATAGGAGATACTTAAATGTCTGTCGCATTGATCATTCTATTGAATATGGATACAATTTCTCAATAACTATCATCATTCAATATTAAAAATGGATGCCACAATTTATCATAATTAGATAAAAATTTTCCTGTTGGTATTTCAATTCAAATTCTTATCGCGAAGAAAATCTAGCCCATGTACCCTATACGGTGCTGTAGACGGCTATAGATTTACACGCATTAATATGACACCCTCTCTAATATAGAACATGTGTGACAATAGTACTCGGTCATTATGTATACAAGCAGGTAAAACCATAAAATCTAGTCCCTATACCGTATACCAAGGAAATGGTATATGGACCGTATCTCACCAAGATCTATTTTGGCAATAGATACTAATGCACAGGCCACTATTAATGGACTATTATTGGACTGGTCGAGGGTCAGGGGCCTCAGGCGACAACAATAGCAAATTGGCGATCCTAACCTGGCCCGAGGACAGTCCATTAATCTTCATAGTGTTTAAAGCTTTTATTTTATGGAACCAAACCCAATCAGGACCATAGATATTTTTTATTATTTATTTATTTATTTATTTATTGGTCACATGGGCATAACCCATTATTTCCTGCTCGATCCAACGTCAAACACAATGTCATGTGATCGCCCATTACATAATTGAATTGATTGTCACAAAGTTGATATGAATTAAATAGTAAATGTTTTAAATTCTGGTCCCATTTTCAATATCTTAGAATCTTCATACTGTAAGTTTTGCGAATTTTAAAAATATATTATAGTGTTACAAATAGAAAGGTTTCAAAAATAAAATATAAATTTAATAAGCTTAGAACGATCTTCAATATGATACTTTCATGTCAGATTTAAGCTGAAGAACAATCTTAGTTAACTATAATTGTGAAATCGGGCAAGGTATTTTCAGCTACGTTAAATGCGAAAATTTCATTTCTTTCATTTTAATACCTACCAAATCGTTCTGTTTTTCACACTATCGTTTCTTAAAAATATATAATAACAGTTCAGAACCGTTGTATCAAAATTAAGAATGAACCTAAATGATAAATTCTGTCCAAGAATGCCCTAGATATACTTGACGTCCCATAGTTCCATGATCCTTTAACTCAATTTTGATTACACGCGTGGCGGATGTAGATAGCTAAAAAGAAGGTGTTTACCCTTCCGGAGTACCCGGCCTCACTTCATTGGTGGTCGTTCACGTGTTTAACCTATGTTGTCAGTTTCAAAGTTTTTTTATTCGGACTTATGCCTTTCGGAACCAAGTTTTTAAGCATTCATTAACTGAGGACTTATATTCATGGTCGCATCTCTGCGATCTGAAAACATGCATTTTGAAATCAGTTGACCAAAGCATACCCTGGCGACCAACAGTTTCCGTGACTGAGATTAGAGGACATGCCTTCCGGAACTAATTCTCAAAGTATTGGTTGACTAACGACCTACAGTTACGGTCGTCGATATTGGAACTCATGTCTTACGGAGATTAAATTGCAACCAAAATTGGAAACGCGACTAAAATGAATTGAAAACAAATTAAATGTCAATATGCGTTAGTTTAATTGTCTTATTGATTTCGGATGTCGTTACATATGTAAATGTTCTCAGAGATTATAGTTACACAAGGAAAGACAATGTGTTTAATAAAATTGATAATCTGTGACATTTAAGAATTCATTTTCAGTTTATTGAAACAAGTAAATTGAACATAAATCTTCATTATTCTCACATTGTTAACAAAAGAATGAATTATCATTCCAGGAAGGATAATCGACGCTTTATAAATAGCGTTTTGTTTCGCTTTTTAAAACAAATATGAAATCATTTGAATTAAACTTATAGATTAAAAATAATAAATTTTAAATTTCCTAACACCTGCAAGGTTTTGTTTTTTATATTTGGTTTCGAAATCAGCTATATGTTCTTTATTTACCTTATGTTTGAAAGTAAATAGTACATTGGACTGGTTTAAAATATCAAAATATGTTTGAAACCATACATTGAAGGGACAAGCCTGTCTAGCTAAACAATAAGTACACCGAGCCTAACTTCCTATCAGAAGCTCGCTCACGTATTTAATCAAAACAAAACATACAAGTCCGTTTTCAAAGCACAACACCAAAGCGAAGTAAGAACTTTGAAATTTATAGAATAAGTTAAACAGGTGTACTTCCACAAGGGAAGTGAGGCTCCGGAATGGCAAAACACCTCCAATTTAGCTTAAAAAACATTAAGCGCGTAAACTGAATTAATTTCAATTTTCAGTTTTTAATATTATACGCTCAGTTGTTTAATTACATATTATACCAGTTTTAATTTTACAGCACTAGGCGACCGTTTCGGAATACAATTCCTCATCAGTAGTGCTTGGACTAAAATTATGAAACCAATTTTCAAGATATCCCAAGGACCAAAATATATTATATAAATTGAGCTAAGGAAATACTTTGCATGAGGGAGTATACCGTAGTTTTTGAGAATTTCAAATTTTAACTAGCAGGAAATTTAGAAAAAAAGTATATTTCTGACAATGATACACAATTATTGCCTACTGAGAATTAGTTATATCCTCAAGGAAACATCCACAAGCAGAGGTACTGACTAAGGATTTTTTTGTTTGATTGTACAGTAATTGATTATAAATGAGAGTATTTAGTGAAATTGTGTTCAATTTATATTTTTGAAAACCCAAATCTGAATAGAAGTATTCAGGGAATTATTGACATTCTTTAAACAAATATGTTAATATTGATAATAAATGTCACACGTGGCTCTTGTATCTTGCTCTCCTGAGCAGTCGGTCCATTTCCGTGTGTAGTTCACCTGTTTAACTTTATTTTCAAGTTCTCAAGTGTGTTTTTTTACTTTTGGGAATTTGATTTGAACTTGACCTGTATGTTTGTGATAATTGATTCATTTAAAACTATTTTTTTCACAAACACATTTCAGAAGAAAAACAAACGCATTGTAAAGATCTATAATTTACAAAAATGGCAAATTGTATCCTTAGTAGACATAATTCTTAATGAAAAAATGAAATAATTATCAAATCAAACACAAACATACTAATCATGTCCAAACCACAATCCCAAAGCAAAGTAAAACTTTAAACTGGCAAATAGGTTAACACATGAACGTCTAATTAAGCAGATCCGGTGCTCCGCAAGGGTAAGCACCTCTGTTTAGCTACATACATCCGCCTGTGCGAAATCAAAATTGAAAATGTAAGGAATATGACACTTTGGGATGTCAAATGTATCCAAGGTTATTTTGAATACAAAGACACCATACTCATACATATAAGATATATCAGATATATGGCAATATCTCTTGCAATAAAGAATATGTAACAGAAAGGAGTGGAGTTTCTGAGTTTTAAAACTTTAAATTTATAGCATATATTCTTCAAGAAATACATTCACCTTGCTTCACCCCAACTTTATGAAATGGAGTGGATTGGGGTAATACTGCTTTGCGTTCGAATCAAAATTTTTTACTTAATATAAAAGTGGCCGTGTCAAAGATGGTGGAGGATCAAAGGTATCTAAATGAACCGTAAACATAATTCGGCAATAGAAATAACACCCTCAAACTGTCTAGGGTGGAATTTGAATGTAGGCCATGAGAGGCAAGGTGATCAATAAGCTTGTATTCTACAGGCCACCGAATTCTTCCGCAATTTGATTGAGAAGCAAGATATAATAATTTTAATAAGATGCATCATGTCATCTGCACTTGACATAAAGGAAAATTTTTAATGAAAACAAATCAATGAATCTTTGTGACAGACAAATGTATTAGCGCATCGTAATTAAAATTTATTTTGAATTTTTAAAACAATTTTTTTAATACAACGCCTAAATTTTAAATAAATTACTAGTATATCTGTTAGATATTGTGTTGTAACACAAAATTTTCAGAACTTTAATGATACATTTAATCGCTCGATTATATTTTCACACCTTTAATTAAACGATGGTTCAATTTTAAATGTCTCAATTAAAAATTGATTCACGTCATTAGAAACAATGCTCTCTTCAAATTTTAAATTTAATCTTGAAAATACATCAAAATGACCTAATAGGGTTTCAAACAATTATATCAGATGATTCATTAATATTGTTGGAATAAATTGACTTTCAGAGTGTTTGATTTGTTGTGGGATTGTTTCTAACATGGGCCTGTATATTTGTGTTTTAAAATATAAAAATATAACTACAGAATTGTCGGTTCATGGTTCGATATAAACAGCATTCATACAAAGAACAAAAACTACATATAAATCAATATCTAATTCATAATCCAATTATGAAATTTCCACTTTCATTAGTGTGGTTAAAATACTTTTGTCTTTGGAAGGCCCAAACCCCCCCCTCCATTTAATTTATGATCCTTAAATGCATATTTTAAAATTTAAAATCAGTTTAATGACCTTTTTATGTACAGTCAAACCTGTCTATAAAGACCACCCAAGGGAACCAGTAAAAGTGACCTTTATGAGCATATGGCCTTTATATACAGGTTCAAATAATATAAATAAAGAACAACTGGGATACAATTCTACTGCTCTTTATAAGCAGGTGGACCTTATATAGAGGTGGCTTTTAAGGCAGGTTTAACTGTATACCACATAGATGCACGATGCTTTATGGAAATGGGCTATGAAACATTATTGAATACTTCCTACCAATACAAAAACCAATGCCATACAATAACAGAAGATTTGGTGTTTTACACGTGGTACTAGTATCTATGTCCCGTTTAACTATATTGAATGTCTCTAATACATTCATCACACTGTTTACTCAGTTTCCATTCATTGATAAAAATACAACATTTAATTTGCAGTGTCAAATTGTACTGTCAATATGACAACATTCCTTTATTTGAGTGATTAAATACTATGACATAGGAACAATTAAGTAAATGGACTTCAATACATGACAAATTACCAATGTTTTGTTTTACATTTGTAACTACGGAAGACTGTTCGAGACATTACGTTTATAAATGATATTTAATGTCATAAAATCAAAAACAAACATGTCAATCAATGTCACATCACAATTCTTATCCTAAAGTTATAATTTTGAAAAGTTATTTAAACATATTTTTAACCACAAAAATAAGAATTGATTAATTTTGGGGTAAAAGAAGGTTCATTTTTTAATTTTATAGACCACTAATTGTAGAAAATGTTAGTAAATAATTTCTTGTATTTTATGCCAAAGAAGAAATTAAACAGGAAAAAAAATAAAATTGCTAGAACATGTCTTTAGGCTGACAGAAAGTAACATTAATAAAGCTGCCCTTAGATGGACACCGCATGGGAAAGACCACGGGGCAGGCCAAAAACAACATGGCGCAGAACTGTTGAAACAGAATTTAAAGAAATAAACCTGGCAATGGGAGAGTAAGAAGCCGAAGCCAAGAAAAGAGTTGAGTGGCGAGATCCTGTGCCGACCCTTTGCTCTTCCGGGAGCGGCGAGGATAAGTAAATATTCTAAACTGTAGTTCTGCTTCATGAGACATTTTTCAGAACCTCTTTCTTAAAACAGAAGAAATGTATATTTTAAACCATGTAATCGGTAATGCAAAACAATTCAAACTAATGATGAAATCATCCTAACAAGAAAAGACTAGAAAACATAAATACATAATGCCTTAAAGTAGTTTAAAAATAGTTTTGATTATTGCAAAGCATAGGTAAATGTACTGTTGTACGGTTATGGTACAATTAGAGGGTCTCCAACCTTCCCATAATTTTAACAACCAGTCGGCGAAAAATAGACACATTGAAAAAAGGAAAAGATGCTTATTTTGCCAAAGAATGAACCACAAAACTAAATTTTCATGCAGTCCATTATTGCAGCAGTAGACGGACGTTTCGAAATAAAAATTCTCATCAGTAGTGCTCGAGCGAAAATTTTAATTATTTAATTCCCCTTTGTTTCAGGAATTTTGATTGGTCAGATCTTTTTCTGTTGTGTTTGCACGAATTGGTTGGCTCTCATGGAAGGCATATTATCACGACGCCAGATTCTAATTCCAACGATATAGCGATGCTACTTGATTCGACTATACTGTTGTTTAAATTGTTGATTTGTTGTTAGAAGTCTTCTATAAATTGAATCACTAGTATAAAAGATAAAATTAATATTTCATTTTGTTATTGAAAAATTAAAGAATTGCATAATTTTTATACGTAACTAAATTTGATACACGAATTATTCAGTGTGCAAAATTCTTTCATACTTCCATAACCAAATGAAAAATTAATTTCGTTTCTATTATATTGAATTGATGAAAATCAAAGGAAGTAAAAATTATTTTACCAAATTCATGAAACTTTTAAGTGTTAAATTCAAAATCAACTTAAAATCAATGCTGCTAGGCGAAGGCTTCCATAGATGCTTAAATATTAACTATTGTATGATAGACAAAATGGATTAGTTTTAAATTACGCCGATGATTATAGCATTCATGTCGGATTTACAAAAGATGATGAATCAACTTACAGGATTATATGTGAAATTTCACGGTTTAATGGCAAAAAAATATTTCAAAATTGCAAAGCCAATTTCCTCTGACGTCATTAATCTAGTTTTTAGAATTTTATTCAACATTTAAACAAAATAAGTACTTAACTGTATTAAGTAAAATGACATAATAGTGAAAAGTTCGTGTACAAAGACTGGAACAATCGGATTTTAAACTGGAATCAAATTCCTAAGCAATTATAAAAAACGTATCGGTGACCAAGTGGCGTAATTGTCAAAAGCGCCACTCATCTCATAGATTTGAATATCACTCGAGTCGATACTTCTGTGTTAAAAGATTGTTCGTTTTACAGAATTTTGGTGTTTTTATGGGCAATTATAAATAAACAACACACCTTTTGCAATGAATTTCAAAATTTTGAACCCATACTGCCAAACTGATAATATTTTTCAGGCATACATTCCTTAGGATAATTTTAGATCTAACCCTCATTTCCAAGAAGTATTGATCACTGTATTGTTACTCGTTATACATATGACCTTAACCTTGACATGTTAATATTTTTCTGATTTTATCAAGTCTGATGACATTTCAATGGATATAGCATGGACTATAATTTCAAAAATAAAGGATTTTCTGTATTTGAGCAGACAAATATTCGATTATCATCGCCATTTGTGTTTGCTTTTGGGAATACATTAAGTATAAGGTAATCAATTCAACATCTGTATGCTTTTGAAAATAATTGTGTAGTCGTCAATCAAAGCAAAATCTGCCCGATGTTAAACGTCCAATTGCCAACAGAAATACTGAAATTTTCTGTTTTTTAACTGGTTTATTCTTGTAGTCTGCATTTGCCATAACGCTATTTTCGTAGACAGACAAAAAGTATTAAGTCTATTGAATTTCTAAACCAAAATTTTATTTTTTTGATTGATAATTATAAAAAGACAAATGCCGAACGTACATTTTATTGTAGTTTTTTACATGTACGATTGTATAATTACAAACTTCGCGTTGTTACACAATTTAGAGCATTTTCATTGGTTGTTGTCTTGCAAAAACACGGTGTTATTTTCCAATAACAACGTTTTCTACCGGAACTACTTGCGGCCCGTTTCGGGGATTACCCATCTCAACAACAACAACAACAACTGAATTCTATTAATAACTGTAAACAAATGGGGAGATCGGGAACGATTTCACATAAAAACATTAAAATACTTCGATTTTTTTATGAATTAAAATTTTGACGAATTAATTCAAACATGTTCTGATTAATTTTCACCGATATTTTGAATAATTTACCTTTAAGATTGTATATTTATGAAATATTTTTCAAAATCGACAAACAATATGACACGCACCATGGTATTCTCGGATGACAAACCTCAGTGCGGGGTGTTTTGTTTGAAAATTATCACATACGTATCCTTTTAAAAGCAAAGACATTTTATCCCCCACGACAATGTATAGACGGGGATCAGGATAAATATTTTGAGGAATGCAATGTCGGTGTGCAGATAAGTCAGATTGTTGAGCCTGAACTATATCTTATAATGATAATGACAGTGGTAGGCCTGCCAATAATAATTTAATAAAATTTATAACATACTATATTCCAAAATTCACCCGTAAATACCGCTTGTTTACCTTCTCAAAATGTCCCTGATCAGCCCATACAGCTACCACCGGTGACAGAATCCCTCATCTCACATCAAGTCCATAAGTGGTAAAACATTGATTCATCCAAGAAAACATTAATTCCATGTCAACAGTTGGTTTCATGGTTTGTTTAACACACTGTTCATTCAACAAATGCAGTTTTTTTCTTATGTTATGGGTAAAATCAAAATGTAAACACGCCTGTCCTACAAACGTATGGCCGTCAGGTATGACGTTGTACAAAGTGTTGTTTGTTTTCATGATTGCGAGACATAATATAGTCCCTTTTTGTCAATGGATTTAAATGTAACGTAATTTATATGTTGACCGAAAATAACTAGGAAATAAATAAAAAGATATAAATTCAAAAATATTTCAGCTTTTATATCGGATATTTTATTGTTTCATAAAGATGTCATTTATTGTATTAATACGCAGTTCAACCTTGTAACGTCGATTTTCTGAAAATCAGCTGCTCAGTTCGGAAATGTAGGTCAGCTTAAAAACTTAAATTTCAAGGTTGGTTTGTAATTATAAGAATTGAATTGCACTTTTTACGTTGTTATCGGGGTGTAACAACGTGAAAATTATCACAAATTATGCGTAAAACCGCTGCGCTACGCTACGCGGTTTTACACAATTTGTGATAATTTTCACGTTGTTACACCCCGATAACAACGTAAAAAGTGCAATTCAATTCTTAAATACATATGGGTTTTTTAAATTCATTTAGATTTAAGTTTTTGTACAATTACTTTTAGATATGTCTGTGGGAATTGCACGATAATTTACCACGAAATATATTGATAGAAATTAATAAACATTGTAAATAGTATTAATTATTTGAAATATGAAATGGTTAAACTGTCTAACCTTGAAGGCCAAGAGTACGTATTCTTTAAAATTAAAAAGAAAAAATAAAGAGATGGTTTTGTAGTTTTCGTATATAACACTAGCAATAAACCATAGTCAGATAAAACACTTCAACGAGTTCGCTTGCATAAACAGTGTATGGGATAAAAAACATTTTGTATTTATATTTTGTATACATATTTTATGTACAATGTCATTACTACTAAACCTATTTTGATTATGCCGCACAAGACGCCTGTTTCGGAATAGGATTCCTCATCAGTGGGGTTCTGACCAACAGTGTGCAAAGATATCCAAAGATATTAAGGATGTTGAATTGCAAATAATTGAAGTAACCCAAATCCAACCAACCCATTAACCATCAAATTGGATGGACTCAAAAAGTATTAACGTAGACTTCAGATTAACAACAAAAAACTTGTATAGAAAGTTTTTTCTTATGATTCCAACTTGACTCACGTTTTCTTTCATATGAAACAAGAAGAGCGTCAACCATGGTATAACAAGCAATAAACCATGACTTATGTTAAAATTGAAATAATCAACCTTTATATCGTCGAATAACGTACGGGCCGGAGTTCATATGCGGGAGAATATTTCGCGATGTGGCTTCGGGTAAATGTTGATTGTTTATTTATTTAACCATAGAAAGTTGTGTGGTATTCTGGTCCAACAAACATTTTCAAGGGCGCCATACTCAAATGCACTGAAAATATTTACTTTGCTAAGGATGCAGGAAAAAGAATATAACGCATGGATAGCCTTAAATCTAGTTGTATAGCTATTTTTCTATCGCCCAGATAGTCCAGATAGTCCCCAACCATTCCAAAAGTTTACATTCAGTGATCAATAAATATGAATATTTACAAGTTGGAAATATCTTTATTTTTGGCTGTAACTTAATCACTTACTTTGGAGGAACTTAAGTTGAGACATAGTGTTTAGCGGTCCATGGAAAAATATTTCATATATATATATATATATATATATATATATATATATATATATATATTATATATATATATATATCGATGCATCGCCAGCTGTAGGCGAAGGTGCCGAAATTTTGCCTGTGCGTTGCGCTGATAACATTATACAGCAGGGTTCTTTATCGTGCCATGCCTACCGTGACGCGTGACCTAGTTGGCGAATTCTGTAATATGGCTTCAGTTTGTATTTTGTTTACAATGATTGGCCACATGTCATTCTGACATAAGTTGTATACGAGCGAAAGAAGTTGAATTCTCATCAAATTTACACCTTTGAGAAATATTTATTGTTCGATCGAGCGGGAAGTATTTAACCTATCGAGGTTTATTTACATAGGTTATAATAGGGATTTGGTCGGCACAAACAGATGACTTGGAGTTATTTGGGGGTATTCGAGGCATAGATGTTCGAGCGATCGAAGTTCTACTGTAATACCAAAGAGCCAGTTTGGAATTCTTTAAATTTCTAATAATAGAATAATAATTTAATAATTATTAAATATATTTCTAGTAGATAATCAGTACTTTAAAAATTAATGCCAAAGAGCCAATTTAAAATCGTTTATCTTTTGCTGTCGTTAATGAACTCATACATTTAAAGTTACTATGCACGTTAATGCGCTTAACAAATACGAGCACATGTCATTGCCATTAGTTACGGGTTCTCCTTATATGATATTACAGGAAATTAAGACAGAGTATTTTCCATAACCATTAAATATATATAAACTAAACCATTAGTGGGATATTGCGTGATCTATAACTGTTTATCATATTTAATATCGCCCTTACGTTTACTTAATCCTATTTATAACTTCATCAAACTCAGCAACTAATACTTCTTGCATACTAAAGTCTAAATTTGCTGCTAGTTAAAATATTAAAAATCCTAAAAAAAACTAAGGGTACTCTCTAATGCAAAGTATTTCCTTAGCTAAATTTATATGTTTAAAAATATTTTGGTCATTTGTATAATTTTTCAACCCCTTGATAAAATTTGGGTTTCTCAATGTTACCAATGGGTACAAACTGTGCACCATTGCTTGCTGATTTGTTTCTTTATTCTTATGAAGCAGAATTTATGCAGAACCTTGTTAAATCTGGAGAGAAGACCGTCGCCAAATCATTCAACTCAACATACAGATATATAGATGACGTTCTGTCTCTTAACAATCTTAAATTTGGAGACTATGTAAATGTCATCTATCCTAGTGAGCTTGAAATAAAAGACACGACTGATTCCTCAAGTTCTGCTTCATATTTAGACTTATACCTGAATTATGACGCACAGTAAAGGCTACATTTGAAACTTTATGATAAACGTGATGACTTCAATTTGTCTATTGTCAACTTTCCTTTTTTATGCCGCAATATACCTTCTTCTCCTGATTATGGTGTGTTTGTTCCCAATTAATACGCTATGGTAGAGCTTGATCCCACTACGGGGACTTTGTAAAACGAAACAGACTGCTCCAAATAAATTGTTGACTCGGGGATATTGCAAGCCTAGGCTTATCAAGGCCCTCAAAAAGTTTTATGGCCGTCATCACAGTATTGTTGATAAGTTTGATGTCTCTGTGTCCAGGATTGCCCTGGATATATTTGACGTCTCATAGTTCCATGTTCCTTTCACATAATTTTGATCACACACGTGGCGGGTGTAGCTAGCTAAACAGGAGGTGCTTACCCTTCCGGAGCACCCGGCCTCACTTCCCTGGTGGAAGTTCACGTGTCTAACCTAACGTGTCAGCTCCAAAGTTTTTACTTTGCCTCTGGATTGTAATTCGGACATAGATTAGTATGTTTGTTTTTGATTAGTCCGAGCATTACTGATGATGACTTGTATTCCAAAACGGTCGTCTGTAAAATTAAAAGTGCTATAAAATTAATTTTTTATAATATTTAATTGAATTATGATAGTATTTATCAATTACAGACATACCAATCAATGTTCAAATCACAATCCTTAAAGCAAATTAAAAACTTTAGAAACTGGAAAATTGAGTTAAAAATCAGGGAAATGAGTGCCGGCGCTCAGGATTCCTCCTGTCTAGCTAGTTACACTCGTCACGTGTGATATCAAAATCGAGTATCAAAGGAACATGCAAATATTGGACCTCAAATATATCCAAAATAATTTTGGTTACGGAGACATTTTACTTTTTGCCAAATTTTGAAAGTACATGCTTGGACAGGTGTAATGGGTATGTCCTGATTTCACACTGTGCTGATCATTGAGCATGTGATTGACAAATGCTATTAAATTTCTAAAAATAATTAGTAATTAATAAATTTTTTTGGGGGGATTCGGTTTATAGTGCTAGTTTTTACTTAAATCGTTTTAATTCATTTTATGTATTTCATCATACATTTATTACCGGAAAATCTGTACTTACCAAAACATAAAGGACAATTTATTTATAAAATTAATTTCGAAAAATACATACGTAATATATCTATGACTTGACTCGAAAATATGCTCATATTTTGACAATGGTATTGAAATATTTATTATTTTTGTAATTACATATTATACCAGTTTTTATTTGACAACACTAGACGGTCGTTTTGGAATACAATTTCTCATCAGTAGTGCTTGGACCAAAATTATAAAACATTTTTTTCCCAAAATATTGAAAAGAAACCCAAAGGACAAAAATACATTTTACCAAAATCAGTTAACACTTATTACAAAAGAGATTAATTTAAGTTAAAAGAGTTTATAAGGCTCATCATACATTATACACACTGTGGAATTATGTATTAAAATTTAATGTTTGTATGCATGAAATGTATATTTATTGTAAATATTGTGATGCAGACATCGTATTTTGTTACTTCAATTGTATCACCCCCAACGGTTTAGAGTGAATAAAGTTGGATTGAATTGCAACGGAATTAAATTCAATCACATTAAATATTGTTGTAAGTTATAATGATCATTTTAAAGCTAGTATCACTATTTGACTACATTTTTATTAGGGATGGAATGATCAATTAAATATAGGTTGGTTTACTTTGTAAATTTTTTAAATTATCTATTTCTTTTGTAAACATTGATCAGTAACTGGATTCATTAACTGTGCAGTAGTACAGTTTTTTATATATTATATGAGCCCGTCCAAGTAGAAACGTCCCTTATGTGCATTGTGACGTAAGCGGAGAAAATGACGTCGAAAGTTCGGGAGACAAAAGTGTGTTTCGCTGCGCAAAATGACTCAACTAATGAAAAAAAAACTTCAGTAGGCTGACTCGGAAAGGTTTATTTTGATCCAAATTAGCAGAGAACACCATAATGATAATAATATTTTAATAATGGGGTAATATAAAATGAAATAAAATTAAAACGTGTCAAATGCGACAGTAAATCAAAGGCAAAGCACAATTGTCGCAGGTGAAGAATTATTAAACAATACACGTTCTTTCGAGTGTTGTTATTTGCGATTAATATGTCTCTAAGCAGATTACCTTTGATTTAAGAATGGAATGGGTTCCTCGGCTATTATAAACATGATTCGTTGTCTGAATATTGTGTTTTGAGGGGCAAATGTAAACAACATGACGTCACAAGCCACAGTACAATGTAGCATTTTCATGTATTTGAGAATAACAATCACATTTGACGTCAGCGTTGGTGGCGCAATGGTTAGCGTTCTAGATTTACGTTTTTTGAAAAAAATGTCTGTTGCCAGTTCAAATCACCACGGGTTCATATTTTTTTTTACATTATGATAAATTTATTTATTTATCCAATTTCTTTTGTCTTCTTTTTTTTGTCGGATAATTTGAATTTGACGGCCTTTTCGATTTTCTTATTTTAATTCTAGACTGGCTATTATTTTTATTACTCGTATTATTTTTAGCTCAAATTTTCAAGAATTTGAAATGTGAAGTAATCATTTTGGTAATTTTCAAATTTTTTTTTATATTTTTGTAATGCGTGACGACATTGTGTCCTTTGGATTTGGGGAAATGCTTTGCTAGAAAAATGCATTTTTATCATGAATTTTTATCATGAATCTAGTGATCAGTTGGTACATGGCAAAAATAAAATTAAGGAATACATCTTTAGTACATAATTAACTTGCATGCCACGCATGTCCATTCTTTTAATTTTAAAAATGTTCAATGCCGACATCCTACCTTCTTTATCACTGCATTCAGTACATATTTATAACCGTTTAACCGAGCTGACCGAAGTTAGCATTAAAGTCGGCATTACCAGAATCGATTGTCAGCTTGTAAGGAAAATGAAAAAAAAACGTTTTATTTTTATCATTTTCCGTTGTAAACTGTAATGTTCACATCATTTTAACGAAATTCTACAAACTAGATAGATCAGCTATTGATTTTTCCGTGAACAAATTCATAAAACTCAACCCATCAAACAATTTCTTTTTGAAGGCAAGAGAACATGTTTACTAAACAAGTTTTCAAGCTTTTTAAATTATCTACTTATTATCTAAATTTTGGCAATTTTTTTTAAAATCAGACTGATAAGTGTAGCTTTTTACATGTATGTATACTCAAAATTGTCCGATTGCTATTTCAGCGTTGTGAAGCACACAATTAAACAGCTTTGCATAGAACACGGTTGTAAAATGCATAATTATGAACACACCAAAGACAAAAGGGCACAAACACGTGCACAGTACCGTAACTAGGCCCTTAAATAAACTGAGGCAAGAATTGAAGCTCAATATATAATGACATACAGTACCAACAGACTCTATGTTTTTTTATCGTAAACATGTAAAGCTCAAACCTAGACCAGCTGTTGTAAAATAAGTGAGATGGTTTTATGCCATGAAAACTAGTTTAACCACGCCACTAAAACTCTTAATCCCGGTTAAAGTATAGTTTAAATTGTATGTGGGCGGGTATCAGACAAAAAATGGTCTATCATTTAACCTGGATTTGTCAGAATATTCCTGGATTTTCATTAGCAAGATCACTTGATAGATTTACACATGACAAGACGCTAATAAATGTCACAATCACATAGTACCGCAATACAACTATAGTTACCAAAATGACAAATTAAATAATAATGCGAACGTTTAATGTGACAACCATTTGATTAAATCGATAAATTAGTTTTCTGTAAACTGTAACTAGTTGAAGGAACTGCTCGTTTAAACTCTCTCTCTCTCTCTCTCTCTCTCTCTCTCTCTCTCTCAATATCACACTTCTGTGCCTCGGTTGCCTCATAGGTAGTTACGGTACTGCCCACATACCATTACCTCATATACATGTATAGAAGTAATGTACCGATTTGTAAATTTTAAAAACCATAGTTTTTTATTTTTCATCTTTATACGATAAGTGATAAAGTATTGTATTAGCATCACGGTCCACTTAGAATTTACGGGGGTGATATGTGTAATCAAAATAATATTGCCAGTGGCTTGACCTAAAGGAATGAGTGTGTTTTCAAAGAAAAGAACATAAAAATACAGATTTGTAGAAAAGACAAATTTAAAGGATATTACAAATTAAATAAATACATGTTATGCATGTAGCTATTCAGATTTGAACCCCTGTCCTACAGATTAACTAAGCTTATAGTATAACATCAATTATATGTAATACATGCATGGCAAGTTTTAATGACCATCGAAGCTTGATTTGAAAACAAATAGCAAAAGCGGGAAATACCCCTCATTTTAAGATATAATAGAATGAAGATGTAGTTGCACAAAGAAATGCAAATAAAATATACATTTGTCGGAGCCAAAATCTAAAACTTCAAATATACTAGAAATACTATTACTTTTTTTAAATTATAACTATAAGAATATTTAGGAAATGTATGTTAAACAAACCAAATCGGCCCATTTAGGATAAAATCCCATCAAACCTACGATACATTTTTCAAATGATAAAATATAAGGTATGAATTCAGCCCAAAACAAGCACAGCATATGAATTCATGATTTTGGATTGGAATCCTGTAAAATTAACCGTTTGTCAAGTTTTTGATAAATTGATCAACATGCAGAAATTTCAAACTTGCCATCTTCAATTGGAACCAAATTATTCACTATTTTTTTCGATTGATACATATTTATACACGATTAATCAGTCCCCGTGAGTAGTTAATAGTATTTCACTTATAACAAGACAGTCAGTTCTGTAAGGGGTGGTGGTGTTGATGGAATAAGCCATCGTGAATCTTCAGTAACGCAAATTAACAAAATCTTGTTCGAACTAGGATCTGCCTCAGTGGAAATCAATCAAGAGCGCAGGCGATAAAAGACGCCACAATCCGAAATCGGTATCAAGACAACCGGTCCCTAGACTTTCGGCTCTCATTCTTTGTTTTTCACATACAATCATTTCTCAATATCGTTCTGTTTGCCGGGGGGGGCGGGTGGGAGGGTCGTGGATTCGAACCCCGGCAGGCTCTGACAAGGCTTGGTAATAAACAGTGACTGTTTCGTCAAGCACACTGCATTTTAAAATGAAAGTCAAAAGGTTCTTCAGAAGAGACTAGAAAATCTGATGCCCTATGTCACGGAAGACCCTCCCTGCACATTTCCCTGAGCGCACTGCAAAGAAAACATTCTGCCATTTCATAAAGCTGGTGACTTCTCGATATAAGTATAAATATTCTTGACTGAGACGTAAAACCCTATTCAATCAATCAATTTATCAATGTCGTCATCTTATTTTTTTTTTTCGTACTGTTATCTGGTAATACTTATTTTTACTTTCAAAGTTTTTTTTACATTCATAGAATGAATGCGCAGGGAAAAGTCGCTAAACTTGAGGCAAAATGGTTTGTTACCTTGCAGTCTCTTTGACAAAAATTCTGATGTTTTTGCTTGTACTATAGACCCTTATTGACATAAATCATGGATTATATAAGAAACGTTACAAGAGACGTAGGATTGAATAACCCAGTAACCGTTTGCAACTTTTTTATCACAAAACGCCGAAATTAGGCACATTGTTCAAACGTGACGTTATCATGACGTTATGGCGGCAAAAAATGTAAAATGGCAACAAACACTCCTTTTTATTGGCCAAAATACATATATTTTACACTTGTAAAGTAGGGAATGCCATATATCATTAGAAAGGTCATGAAATGTTCTATTAAAATCTAACAAAATCTGAAAATGTCAAAATTTGACCATAAGGGACGTTTCTACTTGGACGGGCTCATATCATATGGATTAGTATGTTTGTTTTTGATCAACCTATATTTATCTTTAACAAAACTATTATATTTTTTCATCAATTACATCGACAGGCGTGTTTATGTTTGATTTCATGGATATATAATATACACACTGGTTTTCTGGTTTATTGTTAGGTTAAATCGGTTAATTGATTAAACAATTGTTTTAAATTAAATGTATAAATGTGCATGTTTGGGTACACCTAAAATCCAAAACACACAAACTAATATATGTCCGAATTACAATCCAAAAGTTAAATAAAATCTTTGAAGTCACAAAGTAGGTTTAACAAGTGAACTTCTACCAGGGAAGTAAAACCGGGCGTTCCGGAAGAGTAAGCATCTCCTAGCTAAACCCGTCACGTGTGTAATAAAAATTGAGTGAAAGGAACATGGAACTAAAATATGTCAAATATATCCAGGGCAGTCTTGGACACAAAGACGTCATACTTAACAATAGTGTGATGACGGCCACATTTCTTTTTGAGGGCCTGATAAGCCTAGGGTCAACAGTTTATTTGTAAGCAGCTTGCTTCGTGTATAAAGTTCCAAAAATATATTTAATCAAATTTAGCTTTGCAAGATCAAGTTATCCTTAGTTTTAGAAGATTTTGAGATTTTAATCAGCAGCAAATTTAGAATATAGTATATATCTGGCAAAAAATACCATTAACCGGTTTTAATTTTACATGACTAAAATTAAATAAAAGTCATTACTTACAGTAAAGAAGACGTTTTTCGTTGTATAGATTAGCTTTCTCTAATTTAAAATAAGAGCCATTACTTACAGTTAGGAAGTCATTTTTCGTTGTATAGATGAAACTGTTTGTAATTTCTAAACTGGATTGTGTTTCCGCAGCACTATCAATGAGTTCACAATATTGTAGGACATTATTATAATTAATAGACCAACATCTGTGTCTCAAAAGACACTCAGTTATACACGAAGTTAATGCAATTCCATATATCTTTTTAAAAACATGGAAATGTTGAAAACTTTAAGTTGCTTCTCCACTGTATGGCACCAAAATTAATCTTCTCGATGTCAAAATTACAGAATGAATTGTTGTAACTCATTAAAGAGAAACACACTGGAAAACACAAGCACAAACATAATAGAAATGTTAAAGATAATGTGTTATGAAAACAATATGTTTCCATTTAGACAGGTAGATTATCTAATCCATTTATCCGATGATCCACGATGTCAATAGCTTAAATGACATGGATTAGTATGTTTGTTTTTAAGTAAATGTCAAATTACATTTTCGATAATCCTCTATGTATGTTAGAACTAGTAGATATTTTCTGATTAATTAATTCCTAAATGTCTGGTATATCCTGACTGATGCTACACGATAGATTACTTTGTAAATGTCTATGGTTGATATATTTCCAGCCTGATTTTAAACGATGAAGTACTTTGTGAATAATTATGTTAGATACTTCCTGGCTGATGTACTTCGTAAATATTTAAGTTTACAATGGTCAATAATTAATTATTAACTGAATTACGTAGTGGTATATTGAACCGGTCGTCATACATATATTTTAACAGAAATTAAAGGAAGCACCATGAACCGTGTAATTATGAAATTATCAATAACTTGCTATAGTACGGCTGTACTTAATATACGGTCCAATATATGTTCTTCGCCAGTGATTTTAAGGAATAACGTTGTCTATATCTTCAATATTTATCGAAGTTCTTCAGTATACTACACAAGGAATTGTAAAACCAGTATAAAGTGGATTTCAAAACATCGTCAAAGAAAATTTGCGCGTTGCTATTTTTTCCCCTTTTTTTGTATTCCTGTTTGGTCCAACAGATGTACAATAAAATTATAACACTTACAAAGAAATTGTCATGTTCATACCAATTGTTATTGCAGTATTAGTTTTAGTTTTCTGTATATAACATAAATTTTAATTTCTGTTAAGAGTGAATTTTAAATACCGTCAAAAAATATGCGTCTTTCTATTTTTTTTCTTTTATTGTATTCCTGTTTTGGTTAAAAAAATATATAATAAAATCTAAAATACTAACAAAGAACTTGTCATGTTCACAATGAAGCTTAGTCTCTGTAGTTACAGTTTTGTAGTTTTTCTGTAAATATAAGATTTTTTTGCAAGCAAAATTTGCGCTTTTCTATTTTCGCCTTTTATCGTATGCCTGTTTTGATCCAACAGATATATCATAACATCTACACTACTTACAAAGAAATCATTATAACCATACAATGATGCGTAGTTACTGCGGTTATAGTTTTTTTTTTAGTTTTTCTGCAAACTATGCAATAAGTATTTTTATTTTAAATTTCTGTTTTCAGAATATTGTGATGGATTTCAAAACAACGTCACAAAAATATGCGCCTTTTTATATTATAAAATTTACAACACTTACAAAGAAATTAATATGTTCACACCCATAAGCCTTGGTCACTGCGGTACTGGTTATTAAATATTTGCTTGTTATCAGAGCCTTCAAAAAGATTTGTGGCTGTAACACAGTATTGTTTATAAGTTTCGTGTCTCTGTGTCCAGGATTGCCCTGGATATATTTGACGCCCCATAGATCTATGTTCCTTTCACACAATATTGATTACACACGTGACGGGTGTAGCTGCTAAACAGGAGGTTCTTTCACTTCCGGAGAACCCAGCCTTGCTCCCCTGGTGGAAGTTCACGCTTATAAACTAACTTGTCAATTTCAAAGTTTTACTTTGCTTCTGGGTTGTGATTTGAACATGGATTAGTATGTTTGTTTTTATTTGCCTCGTACAATCAAATGTTTCCCTGACACAGATACTTGAAAGGGAATAATTCTGAATAACTCACAAAGCACCTCTATTTTTATAGTCATATTTATATAAAACTCTGTCACTGTGTAATAAACTGTTTTAAAATTCTTATTCTGTTTAACTTAATATTGTCTTTATTATTCTATTTTATTCACGAAATGTTGTTTCAGTGCGTCAACTTTGATCTGACGGTTTGGCCTTTTATATGAATATCGGAATGATCTAATAGACTGAGTGATATAGGCAATGCCGTCTGTACCATTACCATAAACACCCGGTACCCAGTGTTATTATCATTTACCTTATATATTACAATTTATATAGCCCCTTAATTAAGCAATGGATATGTCAGTTAAAGGTCAAACGGGCAGGTCAAACGAAATAATATAGTAGTAAGTTATTGATTAACGACGCATCAACAAATAACTCCTGCCGACCTCGTACAATGTTAGAAGCCTCTAAATTACATTATGTGTATGTCTGTTTGAATATTCAAATAAAAGGTCAAACGGCCAGGTCAAAATTGATGCACTATAGAGCTTTTTATTGCAATGACGTAAACCATTCAAATCTTAGAACACTTGTACTATACAAACTACACATTCAATAGTTCTGGACCTCATGCTTAGATGAACATGCACACACTGAAACAAAATTTGTTTCAATTTTTAATTGCTTTTTTCTTTTGGTATTGTAGAAGTGATTTGTCGACCAATGTTTCCTGGTAAATAAAACAAATATATCGATGTTATTCTTAATGAGATATCATATCGTGATGTACATTACAGAACAATATACACGTATTATATCTTTAATCTTTACAGAGTTGATAAAAGCTTTATGCAATCATGCCTTCCAACTCTTTAGGGAGTAACCATCATTTTTGCAGTCATTCCATCTCATTGGAGGTTTGTTCCATAGGTAAAATATCATGAATAAATAATGGATGATAAATACATGCGTGAAAGACAAAAAATACCGGCCCATGTTCAAATCATCATCTTAAACGCAAAGTAAAAAAATGAAAATTGACAAATAAGGTCAATCACGCAAACACGTGAATGAATTAAGCCTTGGTCACTGCTGTACTGATCTTAAATACTAGTACTTGCTGGTTCTATCTCGTACAATCAAATGTTTCCAAACACAGATATTTGAAACGGGATAATTCTGAATTACTCACAAATCACCTCTATGTTTGTATTCATGTTTATATAAAATTCTGTCACTATGAATTAAAATGTTTTCAAATTAATTATTCTGATAAGGCCAAGTGGTACAAATGGACGCTATCGTTACGCATGACGTGAACAAATCTATATGTCATATGCGCTCTGACGGTATTATTCTAAGTACTAACTGTAATATGTTTTGATAAATTATTTACAGGGAATAGAATTCATATGTTTATCAATTAAAAGATTCAATAAAACATCATTAATACGGTACACAATAAATTCAAGACCTATCAATGATTCACTAAAGATTGTCTTTGATATCTTTAATTGATAAAGATGATTTTTCACAATTCTAAGTACTATACAAACTACACATTCAATAACTCTGACCCTCAAGCTTAGATGAACATGCACACACTGAAACAAAATGTGTTTCAATTTTTAATTGCTTTTTTCCATTGGCATCATAGTAGTTATTTGTCGACCAGTGTTTCCTGGTAAATAAAACAAATATATCGATATTATTCTTGATGAGATTTTTCATGATGTACATTACAGAACAATATATACATGTATTATATCTTTAATCTTTAAAGAGTTGATAAAAGCTTTGCGCAATCATACCTTCCATCTCTTTAGGGAGTAACCATCGTTATTGCAGTTAGTACAGTCAACTCTCTTTACAACGGCACCCTTTATAACGGCATATTCATTTGACGGCAAAACATTGTTTGGAACAAATCCACCACAGCCTTATTATAACACTTTATAACGGCATATTCGGCAACCGGCTCCGGCAATGAAAAGTCGAGAGCGAATATACAAAACAAACATTCATTTTGTTCGAAATAACGGCATTACTAGCCGGCAGAAGATCAAACAGTATGTCTTATATATTATTTTTTTCCATCTCATTTGAGGTTTGTTTTATAGTTTAAATATCATGAATAAATAATAGAGGATAAATAAAAGAAAAAATATACCGGTAACCGGTGTATGTTCAAATCATAATCTCTAAAGCAGAGTGAAAAATGAAAATTGACAAATAGGTCGATCACGCAAACACGTGAATTAATTGAGCCTTGGTCACTGCGTTACTGGTTCTTAAATACTAGTATTAGTTTGTAATACCTCGTGCAATCAAATGTTTCCAAACACAGATATTTGAAACGGGATAATTCTGAATTACTCACAAATCACCTCTATGTTTATATTCATGTTTATATAAAACTCTGTCACTATGGATTAAACTTTTTTAAAATTAATTATTCTATTAAGGCCAAGTGGTACAAATGGACGCTACCTTTACGCATGACGTGCACAAATCTACATGCCATATGCGCTCTGATGGTATTATTCTAAGTACTAACTGTAATATTTTGATAAATTATTTACAGGGAATAGAATACTTTATGTCTATCAATTAAAAGATTTAATGAAAATATAAAAGAAAGGCATCATTAATACGGTATAAGATCAATTCAACAGATACCAATGATTCATTAAGGATTTCCTTTGTTACCTTTAATTGATAAAGATGGTTTTTCACAATTCTAAGAACACTTGTACTATACAAACTACACATTCAATAACTCTGACCTTTATGCTTAGATGAACATGCACACACTGAAACAAAATGTGTTTCAATTTTTAATTGCTTTTTCCATTGGCATCATAGTAGTTATTTGTCGACCAGTGTTTCCTGGTAAATAAAACAAATATATCGATATTATTCTTGATGAGATTTTTCATGATGTACATTACAGAACAATGTATACATGTATTATATCTTTAATCTTTAAAGAGTTGACAAAAGCTTTATGCAATCATACCTTCCAACTCTTTAGGGAGTAACCATCATTATTGCAATTAGTACAGTCAACTCTCTTTACAACGACACCCTTTATAACGTCATATTCGGTTAACGGCAAACAATTGTTGGGAACTAATCCACCACAGCATTATTATAACACTTTATAACGGCATATTCGGCAACCGGCTCCGGCAATGAAAAGTCGGGAGCGAATATACAAAACAAACATTCATTTTGTTCGAAATAACGGCACTACTAGCCGGCAGAAGATCAAACAGTATGTCTTATATATTAATTTTTTTCCATCTTATTTGAGGTTTGTTTTATAGTTAAAATATCATGAATAAATAATAGAGGATAAATAAAAGAAAAAATATATCGGTAACCGGTCTATGTTCAAATCATAATCTCTAAAGCAGAGTAAAAAATGAAAATTGACAAATAGGTCGATCACGCAAACACGTGAATTAATTGAGCCTTGGTCACTGCGTTACTGGTTCTTAAATACTAGTATTAGTTTGTAATACCTCGTGCAATCAAATGTTTCCAAACACAGATATTTGAAACGGGATAATTCTGAATTACTCACAAATCACCTCTATGTATATAAAACTCTGTCACTATGGATTAAACTTTTTTAAAATTAATTATTCTATTAAGGCCAAGTGGTACAAATGGACGCTACCTTTACGCATGACGTGCACAAATCTACATGCCATATGCGCTCTGATGGTATTATTCTAAGTACTAACTGTAATATATTTTGATAAATTATTTACAGGGAATAGAATACTTTATGTCTATCAATTAAAAGATTTAATGAAAATATAAAAGAAAGGCATCATTAATACGGTATAAGATCAATTCAACAGATACCAATGATTCATTAAGGATTTCCTTTGTTACCTTTAATTGATAAAGATGGTTTTTCACAATTCTAAGAACACTTGTACTATACAAACTACACATTCAATAACTCTGACCTTTATGCTTAGATGAACATGCACACACTGAAACAAAATGTGTTTCAATTTTTAATTGCTTTTTCCATTGGCATCATAGTAGTTATTTGTCGACCAGTGTTTCCTGGTAAATAAAACAAATATATCGATATTATTCTTGATGAGATTTTTCATGATGTACATTACAGAACAATGTATACATGTATTATATCTTTAATCTTTAAAGAGTTGACAAAAGCTTTATGCAATCATACCTTCCAACTCTTTAGGGAGTAACCATCATTATTGCAATTAGTACAGTCAACTCTCTTTACAACGACACCCTTTATAACGTCATATTCGGTTAACGGCAAACAATTGTTGGGAACTAATCCACCACAGCATTATTATAACACTTTATAACGGCATATTCGGCAACCGGCTCCGGCAATGAAAAGTCGGGAGCGAATATACAAAACAAACATTCATTTTGTTCGAAATAACGGCACTACTAGCCGGCAGAAGATCAAACAGTATGTCTTATATATTAATTTTTTTCCATCTTATTTGAGGTTTGTTTTATAGTTAAAATATCATGAATAAATAATAGAGGATAAATAAAAGAAAAAATATATCGGTAACCGGTCTATGTTCAAATCATAATCTCTAAAGCAGAGTAAAAAATGAAAATTGACAAA
Source organism: Anadara kagoshimensis (assembly GCA_021292105.1). NCBI lineage: Eukaryota > Metazoa > Mollusca > Bivalvia > Arcoida > Arcidae > Anadara > Anadara kagoshimensis. The sequence goes on along the minus strand of CM037872.1, from coordinate 24,551,397 downwards.
TAGGTCGATCACGCAAACACGTGAATTAATTGAGCCTTGGTCACTGCGTTACTGGTTCTTAAATACTAGTATTAGTTTGTATTACCTCGTGCAATCAAATGTTTCCAAACACAGATATTTGAAACGGGATAATTCTGAATTACTCACAAATCACCTCTATGTTTGTATTCATGTTTATATAAAATTCTGTCACTATGGATTGAACTGTTTTCAAATTAATTATTCTGCTCAGGCCAAGTGGTACAAATGGACGCTACCGTTACGCATGACGTGCACATGCCATATGCGCTCTGATGGTATTATTCTAAGTACTAACTGTAATATTTTTTGATAAATTATTTACAGGGAATAGAATACTTTATGTCTATCAATTAAAAGATTTAATGAAAATATAAAAGAAAGGCATCATTAATACGGTATAAGATCAATTCAACAGATACCAATGATTCATTAAGGATTTCCTTTGTTACCTTTAATTGATAAAGATGATTTTTCACAATTCTAAGAACACTTGTACTATACAAACTACACATTCAATAACTATGACCCTCGTGCTTAGATGAACCTGCACACACTGAAACAAAATTTGTTTCAATTTTTAATTGCTTTTTTCTTTGGTATTGTAGAAGTGATTTGTCGACCAATGTTTCCTGGTAAATAAAACAAATATATCGATGTTATTCTTGATGAGATTTTTCATGATGTACATTACAGAACAATATACATGCATTATATCTTTAATCTTTAAAGAGTTGATAAAAGGTTTACGCAATCATACCTTCCAACTCTTTAGGGAGTAACCAACATTATTGCAATTAGTACAGTCAACTCTCTTTACAACGGCACCCTTTATAACGGCATATTCAGTTAACGGCAAACAATTGTTGGGAACAAATCCACCACAGCATTATTATAACACTTTACAACGGCATATTCGGCAACCGGCTCCGGCAATGAAAAGTCGGGAACGAATGTACAAAATAAACACTCATTTTGTTCGAAATAACGGCACTGCTAGCCAGCAGACGATCTAATATTTAATTTTTTCCATCTCATTGGAGGTTTGTTTTATTGTTAAAATATCATGAATAAATAATGGGGATAAATAAAAGAAAAAATATATCGGTAACCGGTCTATGTTCAAATCATAATCTCAAAAGCAAAGTAAAAAAAAATGAGAATTGACAAATAAGGTCAATCACGCGAATACGTGAATAAATTAGGCCTTGGTCACTGCGGTACTGATCTTAAATACTAGTATTTGCTGGTTCTATCTCGTACAATCAAATGTTTCCAAACACGGATATTTGAAACGGGATATTTCTGAATTACTCACAAATCACCTGTTTGTTTATATTCATGTTTATATAGAACTCTGTCACTATGGATTAAACTGTTTTCAAATTAATTATTCTGTTAAGGCCAAGTGGTACAAATGGACGCTACCGTTACACATGACGTGCACAAATCTACATGCCATATGCGCTCTGATGGTATTATTCTAAGTACTAACTGTAATATTTTTTGATAAATTATTTACAGGGAATAGAATACATCATGTCTATCAATTAAAAGATTCAATGAAACATCATTAATACGGCACACAATAAATTCAACACCTATCAATGATTCACTAAGGATTGTCTTTGAAACCTTTAATTGATAAAGATGATTTTTCACAATTCTAAGAACACTTGTACTATACAAACTACACATTCAATAACTCTGACCCTCAAGCTTACATGAACATGCACACACTGAAACAAAATTTGTTTCAATTTTTAATTGCTTTTTTCTTTTGGCATCGTAGAGTGATTTGTCGACCAGTGTTTCCTGGTAAATAAAACAAATATATCGATATTATTCTTGATGAGATTTTTCATGATGTACATTACAGAACAATATACATGCATTATATCTTTAATCTTTAAAGAGTTGATAAAAGGTTTATGCAATCATACCTTCCAACTCTTTAGGGAGTAACCATCATTATTGCAGTTCGTACAGTCAACTCTCTTTACAACGGCACCCTTTATAACGGCATATTCAGTTAACGGCAAACAATTATTGGGAACAAATCCACCACAGGATTATTATAACACTTTATAACGGCATATTCGGTTAACGGCAAACAATTATTGGGAACAAATCCACCACAGCATTATTATAACACTTTATAACGGCATATTCAGTTAACGGCAAACAATTGTTGGGAACAAATCCACCACAGGATTATTATAACACTTTATAACGGCATATTCGGTTAACGGCAAACAATTGTTGGGAACAAATCCACCACAGCATTATTATAACACTTTATAACGACATATTCGGTTAACGGCAAACAATTATTGGGAACAAATCCACCACAGCATTATAACACTTTATAACGGCATATTCGGTTAACGGCAAACAATTGTTGGGAACAAATCCACCACAGCATTATTATAACACTTTATAACGGCATATTCGGTTAACGGCAAACAATTATTGGGAACAAATCCACCACAGCATTATTATAACACTTTATAACGGCATATTCGGTTAACGGCAAACAATTATTGGGAACAAATCCACCACAGCATTATTATAACACTTTATAACGGCATATTCAGTTAACGGCAAACAATTGTTGGGAACAAATCCACCACAGCATTATTATAACACTTTATAACGGCATATTCAGTTAACGGCAAACAATTGTTGGGAACAAATCTACCACAGCTTTATTATAACACTTCATAACGGCATATTCGGCGACCGGCTCCGGCAATGAAAAGTCGGAAGCGAATGTACAAACCAAACACTCATTTAGTTCGAAATAACGGCACTGCTAGCCGGCAGACGATCTAATATTTAATTTTTTCCATCTCATTGGAGGTTTGTTTTATTGTTAAAATATCATGAATAAATAATGGGGATAAATAAAAGAAAAAATATACCGGTAACCGGTCTATGTTCAAATCATAATCTCAAAAGCAAAGTAAAAAAATGAAAATTGACAAATAAGGTCAATCACGTTATCACTTGAATGAATCTTTATAACAATTAATTTGTAAAATATGGAGTTGGCAATTTGTCTGTATGGCTTAGATCACTGCGGTAGGTCAGTTGGTAGAATGCTTGCTCTGTAAGTGAAAGGTCATAATCGACCGGGTCTCACCCAGGACTTGAAAGTGAGTAGTGACCGTCTTTCGACAAACACTCATCATTGTGAAATGAAAGCCACGGTTTTTTTCGGATGGGAAATAACGAGGTCCGGTGTCACGGTGTCATGGTAGAAGGTGCATCCGGTACATGCTTTGAACGTTTAACTCAATTTGTCAGCCTTTGCTTTGGGTTTGGGATTTAGAGATGGACTAATGCGTTTGTTTTTATTATGATATTACCTTGATCTTTAAAACCATTCGCCCTATCTTTTACTCTTTTCAGTACACCTACACTATTGGATCCAACATAACCCTCACCTGAATACTTCATGTACCTGCACATCTTTCATATTTTGCAATGTTGTCGTTTTGCATACGGTGTATTAAACAAGTCATAGGTTACTGGACTTGTACATGGTCGTTATAGTTTAATTTAAAGATATTTTATATAACAGTTACGTAAATTCCATTTTATAACTTTGTTTTATTTGCAAATCGTTAATTAATCAGACGGAGCATTGTATACTTACCAACCATGGTTTTTGAGAACATAAATTGTTATATGTGAAAATGTATTTGAATTTTCAATTCTTATACAAAGTACCGAATTCAAATGTCTACAAATTTATTTAACATTATGTTAACCTTGCAATATCGCCTAAATACATTATGCAATCAGGTGGGGAAGTCTTTGGCGTCAAATTGCATGTTGTATGCCCCGGTACAAATTAAAAATAAGCATACAAACCCACGTCCTGGCCCCGGTTTCACAATCATTTTTAGCTAAGATTTTCCTTAACTTAAATCTTGCAAAATTTCAAATCTTTATTATTTTCTTAATTTTCAAGATATTTAGGAATTTAAGATGTCATTTTTAAGATCACTTCTAAATTAAAACATCTGCATTTAGTTTTGTCAAAAATGTTCACCAGTAGTTCCTAAACTAGATTACTAGTAACAAAATTTGCTAAAAATCTAAGGAATGACTGTGAAACCGGGGCCAAATCCCAAAAGCAAGGCGAAAACTTTGAACATTGTCAAATTAACTTAAACACGTAACCTTCCATCAGAGGAGAGAAAGAGTTACATTTGTACCCTCAACTAAGATTTTAATTTCGACTGAAACATTGACAGAATCAAGCAATGTTGAAGGAACTCTTACCCAGAGAAGGGATAGATTTTAAAAATACTCTAAAGTACGTGTATTTCAGCTTGAAATATCCCATGAAAACGTGACATTGAAATTAAAAATGTATAACATTAATCACACAATATGTCACATGAGACTAACCCCTATCAGTGTGTACATTGATGACATTTTAGTCTAATATCTAATGATGATATTATTAAAGTAAAATGCAATTTCTTCTCATCATTTTAGGACATTAATCTTTAATCTGTAATCTGTAATCGAATCTAAATGTATATGATCTTCATCACAGAAAATAGGCTGTATAGACCTGTCGAAAGTTTAACGCTAAGCTGACAAAAAAGAGTCGACATTCGGCGGTCGAGAAATGGATACTCAGCTGTGGCCGACAGATAAAACTCGACTATCGAAAAATTATCGAGGTACAGCTAACGAAGGGTCCCGATGAGTTGTCGATTGGGAACTATTCGATAAATTAATGTTAAATTTTGACAGGTCTGTACAGTGATACAAAATGCGTGCTTTAGGAACATAAACCGTCAAAACCTAAATGTATATGTTGTCCATAAAAGATATATTTTAAGATAATATTTAGTAAAAATGAAAATATTACTTGTATATGTTTTCTTAAATTACCATGGATACGTTATACGCATTGGCTGTTTTGGTTAATTGTTTTGGTAACATATAATTTTTATTTTTAAATGTGTTTATTTAAACAAAAAAATAACAGTTGTAATATAAATTGGTTGGTTGGGGCTCTCCAATAGTACTACAACCACACCACTAGACGTTTACTGCAATGGTCGTCTCAAATTTGTAACCCCAAAAGTAAAGTTCAGAGTTTAGTTGAGTAATGGTGTTTAACGTCCCAGTCAAGAATATTCCACGTATATCGAGACGTCGCCAGCTTTTTTTTTTTTTTTTTTTTTTTTTTTGCCTGTGCGTTGCGCTGATGGCATTATACAGCAGGTTTCTTTAGCGTGCCAAGTCTACCGTCACACGGAACCTCGTTTGAATCTTAAGTTCCCATCAGAATATCCGTGACTTTCATTTCGTAATACTTAGTGCTTGACGAAAGAACAGTCACTACCCACTTTCAAGTCTTGGATCAAACCCGGAACCTACAACCTCCCACTTACGGATCGAGCACTCTACCAACTAAGATAGCACAGTCGTTGAGACCTGTCAAAAGTACAACACTAAGTTAACGAATTCAGTGTCGACTGTATCGGCAAATCATCTAGGGTCCTCGTTATATTAACTGTATCTCAAGAGCTTATTGGCTTAGCTAACTATGAGGCAACTCCCTCGGTAAAAATCATATATTTTTCTTTTACAGAAACAAGTAAATGGAAAAGGATAAGAAATAATTTATATTAAACAAATCTAATTAGTCACTATTGATAAATTGTTGTCTTTTTGTCGACTGACTAAATGAATATATCCAATAACACTTGAGTTATTGTGTTGTTCCATTGGTTCGGTTGGGCAATGTTTTGGTTTGCCTTTCGGACAATACTTATGAATATGGAATGGTACATTTTCATTTAAATTCATAATTGTGCTTCAATATACTTTAAATAGTATCATTTAACGGTAAATATTAGGTTCAGGGGTCGCCAAAATACATCATTCAACGCCATTTGGAGGGGGCATGCCCCAAGACCCCCTAGAATCAATTTTTTTTTTAAATTTCTTTCTTCTTGATTCGACTATCTATCAACTGAATAGACATTTTCCAGAGCAATATACCAATATCAATATGTCAATATCTTGATACAAATTATAAGTTGCACGCGAATACTTCAACTTCAGTTTTTGTTAAATACCACAGTACAGACCTGTCAAAAAGTTTAACACTAAGCTAACAAAAAGAAACAGAATCTCGGCCTCTCGATAGATATGTCTCGACAGTTTTTTGTATTTATTTATTTATTTATTTATTTATTTATTTACATTGTATTTATTTATTTATTATTTATTTATTTATTTACATTGTATTTATTTATTTATTTACATTGTATTTATTTATTTATTTATATATTATTTATTTATTTATTTATTTATTTACATTGTATTTATTTATTTATTTTTTTTACGTTGTATTTTTTTATTTATTTATTTATTTATTTACATTGTATTTATTTATATATTTATTTATTTATTTATTTACATTGTATTATTTATTTATTTATGTAGCTGCTATCTATTTTTTCGACAGCTTTTCGTTCAATGGCTATCCATTTCTCTGTCACTTTGTAGCCGTGGTTCGCCCCCGACTCATTTTCGTCCGCTCATTGTTAAACTTTTGACAGGTCTGTAGGCTGTATGAAACATTAATGAGTGATATCATAATCTCGGATATAGTTTATGTTTTGGATATATTGAATATTGATTTTCGGTACAGATAATGTATTAAAATTACTGTTAAAAGGAGTAAGCAGTGAACTATTTCAAAATGGATGGAAATCAAAATTATTGTTTAAATAATTAAGAGAGTAGGCCTTGAAAGAAAAAAATTGCACTTAGCAAAAGTCGTTCCCACTAACCAAACATATCTATCCATGTTCAAATCACAATCCAAACTTTGAAAACTGGTAAACTAGATAAAACGTGTGAACTTCCATAATGAAAGTGAGGCCGGGTGTTCCGGAAGGGCGAGCACTTCCTGTTCATCTAGCTATATCCGCCATGTATGACATCAAAATTGAGAATGGAAGGAGCATAGAACTATGAGATGTCAAATATATACATTCAAAAACAAACATACTAAACCATGTTCAAATTACAATCCCAAGGGAAATCCAAAATTTTGAAACTGACAAATTAGATTAAACACATGAAAATATACCAGGGAAGTGAGGTCGAGTTCTCCTGAAGGGTAGGCACCTCCTGTCTAGCTAGCTACATCCGCCGTGTGTGAAATCAAAATTGAAAATGCGAGGAATTAGATCTATAAGACGACAAAAATGTCCAAGATCGTTTTGGTTACAGAGAAATCGTGAAATAAAAAAAATAAAAAAGACAACAACAAAAAAAACGTGTGTTTAGCCAAAGCTTAAGTGGCAAAAGGGTAAGCACCTCCTGTCTGGCTAGCTACATCCACTGTGTGTGAAATTAAAATTGAGAATGCAAGGAAATGCATCTATAAGACGATAAATATGCCCAAGATAGTTTGGGATACGGAGAAATCGTGAAATAGTAATAATTAAAAAAAAAAAAAAAAAAAAAAAAAACACCAACAACTTTGTGTTGTGTTTGACAAAAACCTAAGTGACAAAGAATACGTTCAAAAAGAGAAACAAATTAAAATCGAGACCATTTTTTCATACAAACTGCAAATTGTCCTTTTATTCTCAATATGAATAGACAATGTACATAAATACATGATATAATATTCCATGAATTTAATTTTAAAAATCTATATATGTTTTCTATTTTGATTATATGGTATTGATAATTTTCAATGTTCAGTTTAAAAAATAGTGTAATTTAATTAATTATTTTACTAATTTCAAAGACACATATGTGAGCATGGATCGGTAGAATAATGTTTTAGGAAGTGTTCCATGTTGTCAACAAGAGCGAGGTAAGGAAATAATGGAAATTATCGGCGCGTGTTTTCGTTTCTGCCGTTTTCGCCAGAAATTTCAAGAATTCAATAATGGAAGCTGTCAGACCACAAACCTCCAAAAAGTCAAAAAATTAAAATGGGGGTTTAGTGGGCTGATTAGTCGGACTAGGTAGGCACCTCCTGTCTAGCTAGCTACATCCGCCGTGTGTGAAATCAAAATTGAAAATGCGAGGAATTAGATCTATAAGACGACAAAAATGTCCAAGATTGTTTTGGTTACATAGAAATCGTGAAATAAAAAAAAATAAAAAAGACAACAAAAAAAAAAACGTGTGTTTAGCCAAAGCTTAAGTGACAAAAGGATAAGCATCTCCTTGTCTAGCTAGCTACATCCACTGTGTGTGAAATTAAAATTGAGAATGCAAGGAAATGCATCTATAAGACGATAAATATGTCCAAGATAGTTTTGGATACGGAGAAATCGTGAAATAGTAATAATTTAAAAAAAAACAAAAAACAAAAAAAAACTTTGTGTTGTGTTTGACAAAAACCTAAGCGACAAAAAATACGTACAAAAAGAGTAGCAAATTAAAACCGAGACCACTTTATATACAACAAACCGCAAATTGCCCTTTTATCTTTTTATTCTCAATATGAATAGACAATGTACATAAATACATGATATAATATTTCATGAATTTAATTTTAAAAATCTATATATGTTTTCTATTTTGATTATATGGTATTGATAATTTTCAATGTTCAGTTTAAAGAATAGTGTAATTTAATTAATTATTTTACTAATTTCAAAAAGACACATGTGAATATGTTAACAAGAGTTGAGTTGAGTAATAGTGTTTAACGTCCCAGTCAAGAATATATCACTTATATCGACACGTCGCCAGCTATAGTCGAAGGTGCAGAAATTTTGCCTGTGCGTTGCGCTGATAGCATTATACATCAAGGTAACTGGTTCTTTATCGTGCTTCGCCTTCCGTGACACGGGGCCTCCGAACGCCGTTTATTATAAGTTCCCATCCAAAAGAACTGACTTTCATTTCGTAATGCATTATGCCGAGTGCTTGGTGAACAGTTACTACCTACTTTCAAGTTTTGGGTCAGACCCGGTCGGGGTTCGATCCCACGACCTCCCACTTACGGAACGAGCACTCTACCAGCTGAGCTACTGCAGTGGTTACAAGAGAATCACTTAGTACGCAAAATACCCCCTTCTCCAGGTATCGTGGCTGAAAGCGCCGGTCAAATTAAAACTTGACCTACCTATTTTATCAATGGGGTTCGCCGCTGTACCACGTGATCAACACCCTCAACGTTTGAAAAACTTTTACGTCGCGAATTCCTGGAATAACGCAATTTTACGGGGAAGCGTGAACTGATTGGTTCCATATTCGATGGAAGTTTTTGTTCCCCACAAACGTAAGGGGGGACACGTGGAAACAGCGGTCCCCATTTATACTAATATTCTAAATATTATCAAAAATTAGTCGGGCTATTCATTTATTAATTCATCCTAACCAGAAGTATGGATTAAAATGTGTATACAGAGCTCCAGATAATTTAAAGGGCATGAGTATTTTACTTATCAAATTTTCATACCATGAGTTAATGCATTCAACAATGAGTAAAAGTACTCGTCAATTTCAGCACTGATGAGTGACAACCAGTATTATTTGTTATTTTTCTTTTATTTCCGAATTTCTCCGTCGGTATACAGCTATTTGTCATAATTTATCATAGTTCGTATTACAGGGTACTGCAGTATCCGTACCTTCAGCAGGGGCGGATCCAGGATTTTTTGAAAGGGGGGTTGAAATTACTAGTATATCAATGCTAGGTGTGGGCGCCGAAGGCGCGAGCTTCCAGAGACGTGGGGTCTAGTAAACGCGATCTGGAACAACACGTATACAGAAATGGGTTGTTACATTAACATATGGGGGTCACATCAGTCAATAGCTCTCTTTCTCTCTCTCTCTCTCTCTCTCGCTTAATTTTTTCAAAAGGGGGGTGCAGCCCCTGCAACCCCACCCTTAAATCCGCCACTGTTCAGAAAATCCACGTTTTTCTTGGTTTAAATGCAATTCCATGACGAATTGTGTCCTTCGATTGTAAATATCTGGATATTTTTGTCCCTATTTTGCGATAATATTGTCCGTCACATGTTGAACATTTCAATCGAATGCTGCATCTACAATTATTATGGATACAGCATACAAATGTATATATACATTTACATTTGAAAGTCTAGGATTATCAAGGCCGCTATCACAATATTTTAGATAAGTATGATGATCAACACCCTCAACGTTTGAAAAACTTTTACGTCGCGAATTCCTGGAATAACGCAATTTTACGGGGAAGCGTGAACTGATTGGTTCCATATTCGATGGAAGTTTTTGTTCCCCACAAACGTAAGGGGGGACACGTGGAAACAGCGGTCCCCATTTATACTAATATTCTAAATATTATCAAAAATTAGTCGGGCTATTCATTTATTAATTCATCCTAACCAGAAGTATGGATTAAAATGTGTATACAGAGCTCCAGATAATTTAAAGGGCATGAGTATTTTACTTATCAAATTTTCATACCATGAGTTAATGCATTCAACAATGAGTAAAAGTACTCGTCAATTTCAGCACTGATGAGTGACAACCAGTATTATTTGTTATTTTTCTTTTATTTCCGAATTTCTCCGTCGGTATACAGCTATTTGTCATAATTTATCATAGTTCGTATTACAGGGTACTGCAGTATCCGTACCTTCAGCAGGGGCGGATCCAGGATTTTTTGAAAGGGGGGTTGAAATTACTAGTATATCAATGCTAGGTGTGGGCGCCGAAGGCGCGAGCTTCCAGAGACGTGGGGTCTAGTAAACGCGATCTGGAACAACACGTATACAGAAATGGGTTGTTACATTAACATATGGGGGTCACATCAGTCAATAGCTCTCTTTCTCTCTCTCTCTCTCTCTCTCTCGCTTAATTTTTTCAAAAGGGGGGTGCAGCCCCTGCAACCCCACCCTTAAATCCGCCACTGTTCAGAAAATCCACGTTTTTCTTGGTTTAAATGCAATTCCATGACGAATTGTGTCCTTCGATTGTAAATATCTGGATATTTTTGTCCCTATTTTGCGATAATATTGTCCGTCACATGTTGAACATTTCAATCGAATGCTGCATCTACAATTATTATGGATACAGCATACAAATGTATATATACATTTACATTTGAAAGTCTAGGATTATCAAGGCCGCTATCACAATATTTTAGATAAGTATGATGTCTCTGTATCCAAAATTACCCTGGATATATTGACAACCTATTATTTTAATGTGCCTTCTATTCTCAAGTTCTCATTTCTATAGATAACTTTTGTTAAGTTTTGTAAAATGTGGAATTTAACTGTTAATTTATATATCATATTACATTATATATAGAGAGGATCTTACACGGGTGCTTATGAAATATTGAATTTATTAAACGAGTTGAATATATATTGTGCATCGAGCTTTGGCGAAAGTTTAACACTTATCTAAGGAAGGAGTGCCCACTCGGCAGGGCTATCAAGACAACTCGTACCCTGGACAACTCGTACCCATACCAAGACAACTCGTACCCAACCCGAGACAACTTGAACGTAAGAAAACAATTTAAGAAAATTAACGAACGAGTTGTCTTGGTATGAGTACATGTTGTCTTGGGTACGAGTTGTCTTGGGTTGGGTACGAGTTGTCTTGGGTTGGGTACGAGTTGTCTTGTATGCACGAGTTGTCCTGGGTACGAGTTGACTTGGGTACTAGTTGTCCGGCAGCCTCTACAGCTCATCGGGCCGTTTGTTACCCAAATCCCGGAAACTGAGCACTATCGGTCTCTCAGGAGATATTTGATCAAAAGATTGCTATTACCTCGGCCAATCGGCATCCGAACTTCGGCTCCCAGTTTTACTAAGTCGCGTGTTAAAATTTTGACAGGTCTGTCCTATATTTTCACAGACAAATTCATACTTTCTATATTTATTGGTTTTAATAACGCTATATTGATTTTACAGCGTCTGTAGCTTGTCGATAAGGCTTGTACACAAAATATTAACATGTTTATAATTATTAACGGATATCAAATGTCAACACATTATTTTGAAATTGTATCTAAGCCTTAGATAATTTATGATAAATTAAATTTGATCTAAAAATAGAACAATATTCAATTTTAATTTGCATATTCATTATAATATCCTATTTCAAGCCACCGTGATGGGCCAGACTCGTAAACATATTTTGTTTTGTTTTTTAAATACCATGGTTTATTCTTTTATATACCATGGGTATTTTTTTTTCTTGAATTTTAAATATTTTATTATGAGTCCGTCCCTGTATTATATGTATTTGATCGACGATTTAAAAGTGTTGCATCAAACTTCAGCAAACACCATTTACCATACCTTGGTTTGCTCTTGTTATCTTGTTATATACCATGTTTTTTTTTTTTTTTTTTTTTTGGGGGGGGGGGGGGGGGGGTAAGTATGAGCCTGGCCCCTTGTATTATTTACTTGATCGATGATTTTAAAAGAGTTCCATCAAACTTCATTGTCTATCATTTACAGTCACCGGGGTATCTCTGTAGTGAGAGCCACCTGCTTTGAAAGGCCAGTAAATTTTTTATCCCAATCGATCTTTATTCATGTTACTTGAACCTGTATATATATATATATATATATATACAGTCAAACCTATCTATAAAGACCACCCAAGGGAACCAGTAAAAGTGGTCTTTATGGGCAGGTGGCCATTATATACAGGTTCAAATAATAAAAAAAGAACAATTGAATCGGCCTTTCCAGATAGGTTTGTTTGTACTTGAAGTGTGCAGTTTTCTTGGTTCTGTAGGCTGTTGCCAAGTACACATTTTTCAGTTACAAATTACCTTCTATTTTTATAAAGAACTTTGATCGATAAAATTTACAGTGTCTCATAAGTCTTTAAGGTTTAAATTGATGATTGTTTTATGACACGCACTAAGTCTACTACTCATACATTAAATTCAGGGTCTCTCATCGCTGTGAGTTCGAGTTCCGCTCAGACCACATGTGGGAAAGTGAATTTTCCTTGCCGTTGGCCTTTACTGGTTCAACTGGTATAAGTATGATGGACTGGGGGAGTGGTACGTTTGTCTGCGGCGTACTGACTCGGTAAGCTAGCATGTGAAAATCGCCCTTGGTGCGCGCTAGTACAAGGCAGACCATAAAAAACACTCGCACTTACTAGTAATCAAATCGTTCATAGATTAATCCATAGGGATTAATAATATAGTTCTCGTCGCGAATAGCTGAAAAATTGCTAATATGACGTTAAGCAACATTCAACCAACCAACCAATCATTTACTCACTCGGTATTTACTCACTTATGGGAACTTCAGATATGAATTTGAACCGCTTATCCTCCTTTTGTCATTTTTACCGTTTAGCACAAAAACCCACCCACACAACCAAAGTACCCGTCGGTATCAATGAGCCTTATATTCAAAGAGGGATAACTCCTCCCGAATTAAATTTGATGAATAAAATCGAGCAAGGCTACTTCGCTAAAATTTCACAATATTATTCTATTTATATCGAGACAACACCAGTTGTAGATGAAGTTACCAATATGAAAAGACTAAATGATATACAATACTCATTATTGGTTAAATGACCCAGATGGAGTTTAACACGTTCCGGTCAAGAATATTTCACTTATATCGAGATGTCACACCAGCTATAGGCGAAGTGGTAGAAACTTTGATCTTTGCATTGTGCTTAGTGAAATGTGTAGGGATGGTTCTTTAACTTGCTTCACCTGCCGTTATACGGGGAATAGGTTTTTAAGGTCTCTTCCTGGCTTTCACTGATTCTAAATAACGCAGTGGAGATGTCAGACCCGACCAGGGTTCAAAATCCCAACACACGGAGCGAATACTCAACCATCTGAATTAGGTGATTTAACTAAAATGATATACAGCTTCACAGATCAGTCACGAGTCAGATCGATAATATTTCATTGTATATTTTAACCATAATACTATAAACCTGTGTCTACTTGGTCGGTAAGTGGTGATTTTATTTATTTATTTATTTATTTATTTATTTATTTATTTATTTATTTATTTATTTATTTATTTATTTATGATAAATAAATAAAATGTTAAAAAATTAACACATCAGTTCTATGTGTATTTTTAATCACCAATAGCAATCCATGACAAGTCAGCTTTTAAAAGACGTTCACATTAACTTGGATTATCAATGAATGTGAAACGTACATCACTTTTAAACTTTTGTGTAACTAAAACGTACTGTGACTATTCCAACTCTTTTACATTTATTTCATCATCTATTGGTTTCTAAATAAAAAACAACTTGAAATACAAATCCATGTCCAAACCATAATCCAAAAACAAAGTATTATTAATACAATTATTATTATTTTTTCACCACAATTATTTATCATTATTGTTGTCATTTTAATTAATCATACACCTTCATTAGATGTTTAAGTTTTTGAGATATATGAGACTGGTTAATATTAGAGACATTCTCTAGTTCCAGAATCCTATCAATTTATTAATTGTAATCTTTTTATCATGTATTATATTTAATTGAATCAATAATGTTCAAAATAAAGCAGAGTAAGTAACAATTACGTGAACTTCCACCAGAGAAGTGAGACCGGGTGTTCCAGCTAGCTACGTGTGTAATTCTCATCAGGATCTCCATCTGGCTTTTACATTTCAAAATTCGGCTTTTCAATGACAGTTCAAACGAAATTGAACGTCAAAATAAAAACATTGTCTTTTATTTCTATTAAAAAACTCATAATGAATCATGATATTTAAATTTCTCGATATAAGATCAGTTGGGTGCTGAATTGAAAGAAGTTCCGACGATTGTGCTCCCACCCAACCCCACACTAATATAAATTTTAAAAATTACTTGAAAGCCTAAAAATGACGTAATCAAGCTCTTTTAAACATTTCTATGAATAATATGTTTCTTAATTTTCCTTGACTTTAATGGTTAGTGGTACAAAAGAAACTGAATCATTTGATATCAATTAAAATTAAAACGAGCACCTGCTCGTATTTCCCGCTAAAATTTTAAAAGTAGAACTCTTTTATGTTGAAGATAAAAAAGACCCATTTTAATCTATTTCCGGTACAAGTCATTTGCATATATTTAAACCCATCGAGAGTAAACAATCAGAAATCGGTTAGATTTTTTTGTGGATTTTGTCCGATGTGATGAAATCGGACATGTCAGTTGATCCAAAGTATCGACCAGATTATCGACAAGGCATGTTACGAAGACGGACCGCCAAAATATCATATGGAAGTGAAAATTCAGCCTTTGAAAATGACCTTGCTTTGGCTTTACAAGAAAGTTTGAAGTATGCAAAACAATCGGAGACTGAAAATAGACCCATGGAAGATAGCTCAAACAAAAGAAATATGGACGATCTGTCAGATTCCGCTTATATAAGTAGTTCCGTTAGTAAAAAGTGTGTTGAAACAGCCGACGGTACCAAACAGTTAAAAGAACTTTTGATGTTGCATATTGACTTGGTCCAACATCAA
Organism: Anadara kagoshimensis; assembly: GCA_021292105.1. Taxonomy (NCBI): domain Eukaryota; kingdom Metazoa; phylum Mollusca; class Bivalvia; order Arcoida; family Arcidae; genus Anadara; species Anadara kagoshimensis. The sequence goes on along the minus strand of CM037872.1, from coordinate 24,535,894 downwards.
CAGGAATTGTTAATTCAAAAAGACAAAGAGATTGGCAGTCTGGTATCAGAACGAGAAGCTGTAAGTCTGATTTTGTAACATATTATATTAAAAACGTAAAATAATGTATGTTGCGTGGGTGTTATTTATTTATTTGTGACGTCCCCTCTCGCCCAGAAATAAAAATCGTCAAAATTTGTGTAGACGACCCGCGTCATCTCGCGCACCTGTTTGAATTTTTAAATTTATGCATAGATTTGATTCAAAATGCATATTAAACTCCAACCGACCGATGTATTGATAGTCAAATTGCAATCATCGGTGCATTAGCCAATCAACAGGCAACCACATGAATTTCGTTGACCTAGTTTATGAGTTCTATTCATAGACAAGTGTATCACGTGATTTGCTCACCCTTCCATGTGAAAACAGTGCTTTTTGTAATAATCGTAATAAAATGCGATAAAACATATGACACGGAATTGAAATCACCTGGAATAAAATACTAAATTTTGTTCATCTAGATATAATTCGATTACATTTCAAAGAATTTCATGAAGTGTATTGAATCTTGATTTGAATTTTGTGTCACATGACTGATCATGTGATCAAACATGTTAGTGTTGTCCCTTTGTTTCGTGCCGAGACAGACCCTTACTTCAGGCCCTCGGAGCTGATGTTTGATCGAAGTTTATGTTTTCCGGGCTCACTAAAAGGATAGAGGCAATGACTAAAGTTTTGTTTCCATCCGATTTGGTGATCGGATTGAGAAGTTGGTTTAAAAAGCCAGTCAACGGCGAGGTAAGGCGATTTATACAGTAGCCCAACAAAAATGGCAGACGTTTAGACAACGCCACATATATTATGCACTCGTATATCGCGTAGTTAGCCATTTTAATAGGTCGGTGATCGTAATTTTAACTAGTGGCGACTTGTTTACGAAACAAAGAAACATATTTAAAATCATTCTTTATTATTTTGATTGAAAAATGCTCGGATTTTTATCAAATTATAATGTCGGAAATCGTGTACTAAAATGGGTTGTAAACATCTATGATGGCGATTATACATTCCAAATAAACAGTCGATGTACTTGAAAACATTTGCGTTATAAATAGCCGAGGGATATATTATTGTAGATGTCATTATGAACTGTTACATCAATTTGTCCAGTTATCTCTAGATCGCACAGTGGAACATTGTTTGATGTTATGGGGAGAGGGGGGGGGGGGGGCAATTTGTAATTCAGAAAACATCCATTGTATCCTCCATCAAATTTTTACTAGCCTTAAATTGATAAAAATCTAGTCATTTTTGACATTACTGAAAAAGTATTTTTTCAAAAATTCTACTTATTTTTAATTTGAAGGGTTAAAAAAGAGAAAATGTTATCCACACCTTTGAAATTATTTGATTATTAACTGGAAATATTTTTAATTAAAAAGTAATAATTTCAGTGTTGGAAAAATAAAAAAAATTAACAAGTCCTTTTCGAATGTTTTCAACATTTTCTGTTGTGGTATATAGGAAATTGTTACCAATCACAGACTGTTGGGCTGGCTCCTGTTTTAAACACTCAAAATTTTTAGGTTTAAATTATTGAAATTTAATCACTTACAAAACATTTAAAATGAGACATTTTGTTGTATAAAAATTTCATAGAAAAAAAAAAATGTTTGTGACTTATGACGACCAAAGTTACTGTCTGATCAGTGATGTTTATGCTGTCTTCTCTGTAAAGGGATAAAAACTAAAAACATATGAAAATATTAAATATCTTGAATTAAAAAACAAACTATCTATTGAAAGCCATTGCTGGTTAACTTGGAAAATAGTTGGATGGCATATTTTGCAAAAAAAATAAATAAATAAAGAAAATAAAATAAAATAAAAAAAAACCAAAAACTCTATCTAACAGAATAACAATGCTTGTAATTATTATACCAAAAGTAACATGGAGGGGTTGCTCATCTTCTTTTGCCTGTATTTACAAGACATTTAACCATTTAACCTGGTTATTACAAGATTTAATGGGACATGACTTTAAATTTAGTGTATTATTCATAATGGTGTATTGACAAAAGGGAGATAACTCTTTCTCTTTATCTCAGTAATGCTTTATCCCAGAATTATTTAATTCATTTTGCTTTAAAAATTAATGAAAAGCAGTATCAAAATATAAAATTAATATAAGATCTTTAGTACATCAATGCATACAAAAATTTGGAAGAAAAACATGGAAATGTGTTTTTTTAAATTTTGAAGAAATGAAACAATGTGTCAAATGTCAAAGTTCACAATATTCATTAGCTCAAACTTCATCTTGCATCACAATACATTATTAATTAACAGTGTAGAATTATGACAGCTTACAGTTGTCTACCCAGATGGATTTATAAATTGCTTGTTGTTATTTACCCCTTACATTTTCTGTGGGAGTGTGTCACACTAAAATTCAATGAGGCCATTTGGCATAATTTGCACTTATAAATAAAATAATTTAGACCATTTTGTTTACAATGAGTTTAATTAGAACATGTTGCTACTTTTATGTAAGGTGCATGTATAAAAAATTACTCATAAATGGTTTTATTTAGAGAGATATTTAATTTAGTCAATAAATTTAGAGGAAAAATATACAGATTTTAAAATAATATTTTTGTTACACAAGATATTGCTCTTAAGAATAAATTTCAAACAAAAAAAAATATACATCATCAATTTTTTTTTCAAATGGCAGAATTGACACAATTTGTCAGGTGTCAATATTCAGTTCTTGATAACTTACTTTTTACTTTTGCTTTAATAGCTCATGCATGAAAGTGAATGAACTAAAGGTCATTCATACAAAATGAAGGAAAAAAATCCTATTTCCTTTAGGGCAAAAAAAAAAGTTGATCTCTCAATGGCTGAGTAATTTGATTACTGCTAAACAGTTCTGCATAAGATCATTGGGTACATTTGAATTTTTTGGTATCATGAAGATTTGCAGATTTGTCTACCTTTGTTTACATTTCTCAAATCTGGTATCCAAAATCACTGATACTGACTAATAATTTCCGAGATATTAATTCAAAAAGAAGCAAATTTAAGTAAATTTGTGGAAAAAATAATTGAAAAAGAAATAGATTTTCACCAAATTTTTAAACTTGGCTACAAATAATTTTAAAGTTGTGGTAAAGGGTCTAACTATAAAGGTTGTCTCTGGTATTTATACCCCTTCAAACTAGTTTTATGGGGGTATATAGGAATTGCCATGTCTGTCTGTCCGTGTAAAATTGTGTCTGGGCCATATCTCATAACTGCTTTGGACGGTCTTAAAACTTCACATGAATAATCTTCATGTTCTGAAAGTGTGTCATGACCAAGGTCATGTTCTAAAGGTCAAGGTCACCGGAAAACATTAAATGTTGGGGGCGAGGGGTATTTGGCTCTCAACAGACCGTTCTAGTTATTTTGTTAATTTATGTGAACAAGTATTAATTTATATTAATGTACAAGCTTAAAATTTATAGAGCTGGCATTGATAAGAATTTGAATATTTCTGTCAATGGCATTGAAATATAGATTATAATAAGTGACATTGAACTTCAACTGCAGTCAAGATTAGTCTACACAACATTCTTTAATCATGACAAAGAAGTTGGTTAAATGTCAGCTTAAAGGTCAGTGGTTGGAACAAAATCGTTGACCCTTAATTTGCCCAATTTCATTTTACTATTACATGGAAATTTTATTACAAAACACGAAACTTTGTTTTTTGTATGGCGTTTCAAGATAGTGAAGGCGTACTTTGCTATCGCTTTCTTTCGAGATATCGGGCTTCTTTGCTATGAAATTATAATATATGAATACACATAGAAATAGTGCGCCTGGTAAATGAGCGTGAAAGAAATATATCTGTTTTATCGTGAGATATGTATTCTGGGGGTGGGTGGGGGGGGGGGGGTTCGGTTATATTCTGTCTTGCCCAAACTATGCCGTACAACAGCATGGCAGTGATATGTTTTACATTACAAGTCTATTTTTATTACATAACATGTTATTACATTACACAAAATAGATTATTACACTACAAGGTGGGTATTACATTACTTGGCATTTGTTACATAACCTGGCGTAACAAGTCCTAAGACTTTTTCAATGATGAATGTTTGTTGTAAACAACCAGTGAAAAAAAAATTCCAATTTTTTACAGTTAAAATGTCGTCTAGATCGGATGGAAAGGCGTATGTCATTGTTGAAACAGAAAGATGATATGCCCGAGAGTCCACATCGATCACCACAAGTTACAGGATCCAATGTTAATCATCAGAATGCCAGAACACCACAATCTGAATCCAAATTAAACACAGATAGAGGAGTTAAAAGGTTGGTACATGTATTGTAAATCAGTTCCACTTGACAATTGACATATTGTCTGCCATGCATTTTATGTTCCAACACTGCCCGCCACCACAGTAACGAAGCAGCGTCATGGCAACTAACGATGTACTAGTGTCAGTGACGTCATTGAATGGCAAAATTCAATTATTTTGTGTGTGATTCAAAGATGCGGGCCTTTGTTGGAACATTGTGGGTGTGGCCGGCGATCCATCAATTGTGGCCGTAAATCAACTTTTAGACAAAATTTTTAAAAAAAGTATTGCCTACATGTAATACACAAGGTATAAATGTTTGCTAACCAACTAGTTAAATATAAGTGAAATATTTTTGACTGGGATGTTAAACACAATAACTAAACTCTACTTTTTGATTGGAAAAGTGAGAAAGACTAAAAGGAAAAAGAACTTCCTTTGTATATTAAAAGATTATACAGGTATCTTGTTTGATTTTCTTCCACTTTCCCTAAAAAATTTCAGAAAAAATACATGTTAAGAGTACATGTACGGTAGTCAATTTTCAAGTTTAATATCTCTGTCATTAATAAACATACTTGATATTTGTAGGAAAACTGGACTTGAACCACAAAGTTTGAATAAAAGATTTGCTGCAGAAGCTCATAAACAAACAAACAAAAATGAAAGATCAGACAGGCACGAAAAACAAACACAAAGACGTCATCAGAAATCGTGTACAGTGACATCTAGTAGTGAGGAAGAGAATCAGGACGTTATTACGTTTAAAAAAGACAATAAGAAATTGAAACAAAAACAAGTTGTTGACAATACATGTTTACGGACAGATGATTCTTACTATGTTTCGTTTTATAAACCGATTTCTGACGAGATTGATACCATGTCACGAGGTGACATACTTAAACAAGCTGAAGGTCAACTAGAAGGTGAGTCAATACTTGATGATTGTGTTATTGTATTTGTTATAACAAACATTTTTGGGGAAAAGATTTGTCTCTCAGAAATTTTAATTGAAACTTGCGGCCTGCATGTAACCAATTTCCAAATTTTCAGTGGTATGTAGGAATCACAATTTACAAAAAATTTATAACTGAAATGTTACAAGTTTTGGTCGTGTAAATTGGTCTAAATTTCTCACCATGGTTGAAACAGTGGTAATATAAGTACTTTTTTGGTGGCCTTGATAGGATTATTGGCATCAAATTTTAGGTTGAAGTTCTTCAAATTTTTGCATCAAATTAGTAATGCCTAATAATAGCAAGGCAAAAAAAATTGTTTAGTTGAATGGTTTTTGTTTGGCCACAATGAAGCATTAGGGACATTTAAATACATGTTCATAATTGTGTAATTATTATTGAACAAAAGGTCCAAAAATATTTCTTTGGAGCGAGGTAAATTCCTTAAATATTTCATTAAGCCCTGAGTTTGAATTGCATCAGGACAGATCTTAGTGTAAGAAAGGTAAAGTTAGTTTGCTTGCCAAAGTTTGGTTGTCTTCTCTTAGCATTCTGGTTTTCTACACTCTCCCAGAAATAACCACTAAGAATCTTAGTAATTTTGTTACATTTTTCAAAAACTACCTTCTTTCTGCCTTTAAGATTAGGAAAATTGAAGTTTTGATATTTAGCAAACTGAATAATGTTTAGTGCATCACTGTTGTTTTGGGGAATTTTAGTGGACAAGTTGGGAAATTTTAGTCTTTTTTTTCCTATGGAAACTACCTTTATTTGGTAGTAATTTTAAGCAGGCAAAATCACTGAATCTTGACTGGGGCATAGAACAGCATTACTCCACTCCTAAAACTCTATTCAGTTTGTGTAAAAATAAAATGCTAAAAAATGACTTATGTTGTCAACTGATATTTAAATTATTTAGCTTTAAAATGTCTGCCCCTTAATATTTTATTTGTTCCTTAAAAAGGTATACTGTTAAGATGTCAATTAGTTTCAAAATCTGAGAGTAAACCTTGTTCCACAACACCTTTCCTAAACAACAGAATCGGCAACGCAGGTATCTATCTGTTGAGACACATATTACACACACTCAAGGGGTCTGACTGAAGCAAATTTGGGGCTGAAGTTAGGCCCCATTCCCAATGCAATAAAATATGCTCTTTTCACAATAGATAATGGTAATGTTCCCAATTTGTTTGTACATTGTGTTTATATAAAATGGTATTTTATCCAAAAATTTTTTACACCTTAATCTCTCACAGACACTCAGCTAGAAAATGCTCTAAATATAAAATTCAGAGGAATGAAAGATAGACAAATCTACAAATAGAATCCTTATTTACATTTTATTATATTTTATGACCAGTTAAAGTCTGAAAGTAATATTTTGCCTCTTTTTGAATTTTCCCAAAATGGGTCCAAACGCTGCTTATTTTCCCAATTTCAAGGGCTCATGTCCCATTTCTAAAAATGGATGAAAGACCCTTGCACTTTTCATAAATTACAAAAATTCTAATTTTTATCAAATGTTCATGTTTCTTTGTGTAGCCATGGCCTAGGGGAGAGAATGCACATGAACATGTGGATTGTCTCCCTTAGACAAGGCCAAGCACTTGGTTAGTGTTATGTCACATCAGCAATTTTCAGCTATTCATAACAATGCATTATCTCAATGATAGATTTAAAACACATGTTTATTTGGTGTAAGACTTTTTTGCATGTGTTTCTAATATGCATTGTCCCTGTGCACATTTATGGTGATTTATTACCTTTAGAGCACTCTCTGGCAATGCTGCAGGAACACATCAGTAGCTGCTCAGTCCATTGTACTGACAACTAGTTGACCGTTAAAGTCAAACCAATTTAAAGCTAGTAGAATGTTGTTTAATTCTTGTAAACCTTTTGTTATCCCTAAGACATCTAGCCTTAGACCATCTTACAAGTCCCTATGTTTTAAGTTTTGACAAATAGGAAATGATTTCCCAGAGCATGCTTGTATAAAACTTTCTCTGATATCTTAATCTTGTTACTTATGACATTTAATGTATGTACATGTATAAAACTTTTGTTTTTCAGTTGAAGTTCCTACATGGAAAATACAGAAATATAACAAACTGTGGGTCATGGAGGGAACAGAGGTAAATATCGTATATATATGATACTATACTGTATGGTTTGAACACTAAAATAAACAGGATTTATTGCATATAAAATGAAATGAGGAATTTGTGTTCAAATAAAATGTATTTGATGCAAAGTATTTAGCTTACATGAGCATACTGCAGAATAAAATGCACGAAAGAAGAAATTGATAGCAAGTAATGCGAAAAGCACCGGTCCAACTGTCATGTCTGGTAAAATTGTTGTCGATCTGCTGAAAATCCTAGCAATCCGGACTGAATGACCATCTCCGGTTTTGAAATTAAAATGTATTGTACTGTTGATAACTTCCGGATTGCAGTTTTTGCTATGTTTCGTCTTCAGTATACTCCTGGGGCGATCCCAGGAAAGCTTATTAAAAAAATAACAGACAACGAGAGAATAGAATAAAAACATAAATATGAGGTACACAGAAAAGAAAGATCGTTGAATCAAAAATGACAAAAAGGGTGACCCTGGTTGGTGTTTGACTACGACCCTGATGAAATGAAATGTTCCGTTTGTATGTTTGTGCATTTTCTGAAATATTCGGTCTGGTAAAATGTCAGTCAGTCTGGTAAATCAGCACATTTTACCAGACGAAATGTCCTGTAATGCATTTTGCTCTTTCGCGTTGTCTGTGATGGGACGAGAATAATGTTGGTTACCACCCAGTCAAGATTCACTTACATGTATATTGAGGTGGTCAGTTCTGAAATGGTGGGGAAACCAGAATACACATAGGAATAGAATATGCTGACTTTTTCACACTAGAATATGCATGAAATGTGAAATAAGCCCATGACATGGGTGGGCACTAAACAAAGTCACAAATCAGTAGGCTTCATTGTCGGCTCATAGAAGTTGTTTTAGTTTTGTTTCTTTAAACTTACCTTTGACTGTGAGTTCAACATTGGACATGATTGTCGTTTTAAAGACCCACTGTAAAGGTAGAAAAAAGTGATAGAAGTTTTATGATTGTACCACAGTTTCATAAAGATTTAGTGTCCAATCTAGGATTTTTCTGAGAGACCCAGAGATTTCCTAAAAAATCACATTGCATTTATGTAAGGTATCTGATTTCTATTTCAGAATCTGGAAGATGAAATATTTCTTAAAAGGCATCAGAAACCTGAGGTAGAAGAGAAAAGAAGAAAAAGGTAAACTTGGAATTATGGAAATATTGATGAGCGTATTTTGTATCGCTTGAAAATGAGATTTGACAATCCTGCAGTTATTTGTATTGACAACTGACTACCAACACTACCATATATTTCAATTGGTAGAGTGCTCACTCTGTATTTGGAAGGTTTTGGGTTCGAACATCAGCTGTGTCTGAACAAGACTGGTAAATTCTTTTGCCAAGCACTTGGCATGTATTGGAAATGAAAGTCACAGGGTCTTGGGAAGAAACCTTAAAAACCTGTGTCTCGGATGTGGCACATTAAAGAATCCATCCTGCACACTGCCCTGAGCGCATTGCAAAGGTTACAATTTCTGCCATTTGACCTATAGCTGGCAATGTCTTGAAAAAAGTGAAATATTCTTGGCTGGGACCCCATTTAATCAATCAATGTATTGATGACCACATTGGTTCTAACTTTTTGGTTGAACTTGAATGTAAGTCAGTTCATTTTTCAGAGGTCTTAATTTATTTTGTCTCCTAACGAAAGTGGGAGAGTCAACATTATTTCTCTTGTATTAAAACCATCAGTTCAGGCCTGACAGAGGAAACCAAACTGCTGTCTATCTGAGAAAACTATAAATTTTGTGCATCACAAATGTGAAAAGGATATCATTTTAAAATGGGCTTCTTTTGTTGAAGAAAATCTTGTAGATGAAAAATAATATTTTCCTATTAGGTTAGTAGATTTTGTATCAAGTTTTGACAAATTTTTGTTAGTATTTTGGAATGTACGGCTTTATTTATGCATTTTCCATGTACACTTCATTTGTGGATATACAGTAGTTTCGTTGATGAAAAGTAAACATTGGATGTCTCTTTTTTAGGTGGGATTTACAGCGGATGAGAGAACAGAGTATTTATCAGAAATTAAAAGACAAAGAAGAAAAATGTCCAGAAGGAGAAGAGTCTAACAGAATGGAATCATTCTATCCTCTATTAGACGATAGTAAGTCTTAATTATGTCCTCCAAACAGAGTGATTTTGTTTGCCTAAAATTACTACTGAATAAAGGTGGTTTCCTCTGGTGAAAAGTAACTAAAATTTCCCAATTTCACCATTACAATTTCCAAAACAACAGTGATATACTAGAAATTTAAATCTGGTTGTCTTTTTCCACAAAATGTTAGATGATGTAACAGTTTAACATCTTTGCAATGAAATTCATAGCTATTGTCAGCATATCATTATGCAGTTTGCTGTATTTCAGAAATTCAAAATTTCCCAATTGAAAAGGAGGAAGGTAGTTTATAAAACATGTAACAAAATCACTATTTACTGTAGTAACCACTGCCGTAGCTCAGTTGGTAGAGTGCTTGCTCCCTAAGTGGAAGGTCGTGGGTTTGATCCCCAGCCGGGTCTGACCCGAGACTTGAAAGTGGGTAGTAACTGTTCTTTCGCCAAGCACTCAGCATTACAAAATCTGTCGGATGGGAACTTAAACAAGTTCTTGTGTTACGGTGGGCTTGGCACGCTAAAAAACCTGCTGTATAATGCCATCAGGGCAACGCACAGGCAAAATTTCTGCACCTTTGCCTATAGCTGGCGACGTCTCGATATAAGTGAAATATTCTTGACTGGGACGTTAAACACCATTACTCAACTCAACTCAATACTGTAGTGCAACATATAGTGGGAATATATAGTACAGTAAAACCTGGGGTAACTGTCAACTCTGTAGAGTTGTCACCTGTCAGCCAAACCTTCAAGTACCGTAACTTAGAAGACAGTTTGTACTGTGTTACATATCTACCACTAGGATATTTTGCCAGCCACATTTTTTTTAGCTCACCTGAACCAAAGGCATCATAAATTGTTACACATCTAGATCTACATCTAACATTTACTGTATAAGAAGACTCTTGTACTGTGAATATATTCTCTCAGTGAAAATTTCTTATTTTTCTTGGTACACTTTCCCTACAGTGGATACTGTGAAAATTTCTTACCACCAAATAATTTAGAAGATCAACCATAAAAGTTTCCAACAGCTAATGTTTCTTTTTGTGCAGTATCCATGTTGAAAATAGCATATTTTATGTCATCACAGTATTGTTGATAAGTTTGATGTCTCTGTGTCCAGGATTGCCCTGGATATATTTAAGGTCCCATAGGTCCATATTTCTTTCACACAATTTTGATTACACACATGGCGAGTGTACCTAGCTAAACAGGAGGTGCTTACCCTTCCGGAGCACCCGACCTCACTTCCCTGGTGGAAGTTCACGTGTCTAACCTTACTTGTCAGTTCCAAAGTTTTTACTTTGCTTCTGGATTGTGATTCAAAAATGGATTAGTATGTTTGCTTTTTGATATTTTGACAGTAGTTTACATATACAACTTCATGCTTTTACATATGATAATTTTTCCTCTTTATATGAGATGAGGATATTGTAAGATGTCTGAAATTGTAAACTTGTAAAAATTATTTATTGTAGTAACACACATAGAAGTTTGTGATGAGATACCAGTGATGGCTTTTGGACATACGTTACCTAATATAGAATCCAAGTATGTATAAATTTACCCTACCTCTGACTATAGTCTAGGAAAGTAATTGGCTAAAATGAATCTCATGACCATCCCAGTATCATAACCGCATAAAGTCAATAGGTCCTGGACCTTGGACCAGATGAATTTTGAACCCCTGATAAGCAATTCAAATGTTTTGTTAGACCCCTATATAAACTCTTAAGTGCTGTGTCATTTCGTGGTTTGGTGACAGGAGTTGAAAATTTCCCAGGTCTGAGCTCCGGGAACAATTTTTCATTTCCAATGGACCTACTGGTTTTCACCAGGATACTACTATGTTTTCTGTATGCAACATAATTGCACATAGACCTGTCATTGTTGATTGATATTGGACTTTCAAAAGTTATGTGGGACCTGCCAAAAATAAAGGCAAAAGGTCTTGGACCTTCCATTATAAAACATATTTTTGAACCCCTGGGTGATATTTTAATGATTTACAGTATGACATTTCCATGGTTTGTTTTCAGTTTACTATTTTTAAACAAAGTTTGGGGGGTATCTTGGAATCGCCCTGTCTGTCCATATATTGTGTCCGCTCCATATCTTCTATGTTTACTGATGGATTTTTATCAAATTTGGCACAAACCGACATGAGATGATGTGTCGCATACCAAATCTATTTGCATAAGTCAAAGATCAAGGTAAGGTGGTCAATGTTGGTGGTATTTGGCTTTCGAGAGACAGTTCTAGTTGATTTAAGTTCAGAAGTTTAAACAATCTCTTTTTCAATTTTTCAGTCACTTCAGTTTACCATGGGAGTTGGAAGTTAGTCGACAACGATGCCACAGTTCACGATCTGCAAACACAAGATCAAGCAGAAACAAATGAAGACAGAAAACTATGGAGTATATAAATTAAATTATTGAAATCTCAAAATTATACATGTAAGGTAGTTCCTGTATCTGGATTTTGAGGAAATAATGGCATTACAAGTCATACACCACTTTTGAGACCAAAGTATTACTTTTGAGGAAATAATGGCATTTCAAGTCTTACAATGCTTTTGAGAGACCAAAGTATTACTAAGTAATGGTAAAAGTGACATGGACAATAGAGCTGGTTTTGTGATTTGCTGAAGACAGTATTATTAGAAGTAATATGACTTTTGTTACTAGTTCGGTAAACAAGCAAATACCAAGCAAGGTCAAAGGTTGAAGAGAAATACCATGGTAACATCATTATTAGACATGGCTTGAAGGTCAAAGGTCAGCATGTATTGAAGAATGAGGATTTTTGTTCTGATCATACATGTAGCTTATGATATGGTATCTATGTTGCCATGGTTACAGAGTAAAGTGAGAGAATGTATGAATGAAGAGAAAAAGTCAGAAGTTGCCAAAGATGAAAGAGTTTGTTTGAATTTTGAAAATGTTTGTAAGAATGAAAGCTAGATAGATCTGAAGAAAAAATGGAGTGAATGCAAATGAAGAATTTCAGATTATATACAAAAAATATATCAGAATTTTAGTAATAATGTGTTCATATTAGTATCATGAATATGCTGTCTTTATTGTTATAACTGTATGCTTGTATTTGTGGCCAAAGTTTCATTATTTTATAAATGACCATAATTTTCATAAAAAAATGGGGGGGGGGGGGGGGGGTGTGTTAATAATTTATCCATGTATTTTGCATACATGTATACATGTATTTGTATCCAAAGTTTCATTTTAAATCACCATGTTCTAGATTTTCATTAAAAATAGAATAATTTATATTTCACATATAAAGACATTGAAATAAATATTCATTAAGGACCTGTTGTAAAGTATCCTTTCCATTACTTCACCACAAAGTTTCATTTTTCAGGGATATTGTTTGCCGAAAATTAATACAGAATTAAGTTAGTTTCCCCTTGGAAATATTTTCAGAATATGACCATTAAAATCCCCAAAATCAACAGTGATATACTAGCAAAACTATAGTTGTCCTTACCCACAAAATGTTAGATGTTTTAACAATTTAATATCTTTGTTTTGAGGATCATGAGCTATTTCATGCATGTTATAATGCAGTTTACTGTATTTAAAATCCTCAAATTTTCTCTAAATAAAAGGCAGAAGGTTTTTTTTTTTTTAAATGAGACAAGATCACTGTTTTATTGACCCTGAAAAATTCTAGATTGTCATTAAAAAAACTTGAGGAAGTTACAGATAAATATTTTACACATGTGTTTCACATATAAAACTTGTTAAAATTTGTAATAAGTATTAATTAACAATCTTAATTCAGGTATCCATACTTTTTTACTTCACTACATAATTGCAAAATTTAAATAAGAAAAGAAATGGGACAAGCTTTAACAAAGAAGGTTGAGGGTGATGAAAATCTAGTAATTAATAACTATGAGTATGGCATTGAATATATGCAATGACTTTGTAATAGCAGCAACCTTAGAGTTATGTACCATCATGCAAAGTTCAGCTTCAATGTTTATTTTCCTTAAAAAACCTCCAGGCCCCGGTTTCACAATCATTCCTTAGCCAAGATTTTCCTTAACTTAAATTGAAAAATTTTGGTAATCTCTTTTTGGAACCACTGATGAATATTTTTTGTCAAAACTAATGCAAATGTTTTAATCTAGAGATGATCTTAACAATGACACCTTAAATTCCTGAATATCTTGAAAATTAACAAAACTTGCTTTGCAAGTTTGCAAAATTTAAGTTAAGGAAAATCTTAGCTAAGGAATGACTGAGAAACCAGGACCTAGCTCCAGTCTTTGGATTGGGTTAAGTATAGAAAATTTACCCGCTTTACCTGACTTTCATCACTACTTCCCTACGTTCAGCACAATCAGTGCTTTGATTCATTATAGCTATAATCCATTGTGTGCTTGAATTCACCATACATGTAAATTGTTCAGCATTATGTTTATGGGGTTTACCTTTGTGCCACATGATACTGATTTCCACAAATAAGAAAATTTGCTATTCTGTCATCAGGGATTTTTCTGGGTATCCACAGGGTCCGGTAAAGGGACCCATTCCCAATGCAAAAAACATACATTTTTCCCAATTCTGTAGTAAAAAATTCCCAATAAGCTATTATCAATTTTTTGAGAAAAAAAATTCACAAGATCATCAACACCATATTCGGAGGATATCTCGTTCTGATAACGATTTCATTCTATATTCACATTTTGCTGGATGATTTATATAGAGACAAAAGAGACAGCGCTATTTTGACGTGAACACCGATATAATTTGTTCAATTTTTTTTGAGCATTTTCCCAATTTCATCCCAAGGTCCTTTTCCCTAAAAGGTAAGAAAAATCCCTGGTCATGTAATTACATGTATTAGGAATTGAAAGGAATGGTTCAATCTTTATTTCTGATCATGTGATGTAATTAGGATCATGTGACAATGGTCATGTGACTAGAATAATGTGACTAGGTTCATGTTTCATCCAGTGCCAATGCAAGTAAATATAAATACATTTGAATATTTGCGATTATATTTTTTGCGTCATGTCAAGTTGTGAATTTAAGCAAGAAATAAAATAAATGCTAAATTTGCTGAAGTGAGAGTACGGTATGTATTTTGCATGGATATGAGAGTAATGTGTTAAAACTTTGTAAAAGATGAATTCTAATATTTAGTATTTTTTGTTGGCCAAAAGATGACAGTAGTATTTCATATTTTTTGTTGGTCTTTTTTAAGATTTAATATATATTGTATATCTATATATTATGGTTTTGAAATTATTTATTCTTTAAAATACTTTTTGTTTTCTTGCAAAGAATATTGCAGAAAACAGGGCTCGGACAAGTGAAATTTATTTCCAGCTGTCCAAATGGACAAGCATGATATAAAGTTATTGTCAAGCCCTGGAAAATAGACTTAAATAATACAATGAATTGATGTGTTCATGTTTTATAGATATATATATGTTGTACATTTTTGTAGAAAAACGAATGGCGAAAAAATAGTGCTGTGATTCTGATTTTTATTTAAAAAAATAAATG
Organism: Anadara kagoshimensis; assembly: GCA_021292105.1. NCBI lineage: Eukaryota > Metazoa > Mollusca > Bivalvia > Arcoida > Arcidae > Anadara > Anadara kagoshimensis. Next base: position 24,520,782 of record CM037872.1, on the reverse strand, counting down.
TGTGCAACAGTAAAATTTTGTAAATTGAAGTTAAAGTAATCTCACATGTTTCTCATAAGGAGAATTCTGAAAAATATGAATTAAGAAGTTTTAAACCATCTTAAGCAATATGTATATTGGACAATTTTTCCTAAACAAAAGTTCATTTATTCTATAAATTTATTTTAAGATTTAAAAAAAAAAATATATAGAAATTTTGCTAATGAATTTATGAATTTTTAAGATGTGAGTGACATGTTAGTATTATATTTTTTTGCTATCAATGCTATTTTGTACTAGTTTTTCTTTCACTTTACAAGATGATTATTTTCTTAAAATTAAGGTTCAAATTACAATAAGACTGTTCACTTTATAAAACCAAAGTACATGTATCATGTTCACCATAAATGATTAAAAGTTTAGTTTTGGATTAAACATTGTTTACAATTTCTGAAATTAATATCCCGTTGATCCTCAAGTTACCAGTGGTTTTTTTCACCTGGCAATTGGCAAGACTAGTTTTTTTATTTCACCAATGTCAACTTTCTGTAGCATGTCAGTATGTGAAAATTGTACCGATATGTTAAAGTCAGTTTAAAACCTCAAGTAAAAAAAAGTTACTACTGTTACTAACGTTAGTGGTAGTAGATTTTGGTGTTTGTGACCTTCTAAAGTATTTTGCGGTAAGAAATTTTCATGGCTCTAACTGTAGAGAAAGTGTACCAAGGGAGATAAGAAAGTTTTGCTGCGAAGATTATATTCGCTATAAAATCTTAATCCTGAAAATTGTGAAGATTTTTTCCATGTGTATGTTTCTTCTTATGCAGTATATATAGGAGTTAGACAAGACATCTCATCCTGTGTAATTCTTGTTCATTGAACAGTATTTGTATGTTGATAATCATCATGATGTTTGTTCATCTTTATCATTTTGTACAAGTAACCTACATGTTTATGTGCTGTAGTGGTCCCTTTTTTTCTCAACATAGATAATGTAATTATGGTACAATTATTGCAGTGTGAGCAGCAGGTTCAATGCTGTTGGTCCTGGACCAGCAACTGTATAATGGACCTGCTGGTCTGTGCCTGTCAGTCCTGGACCTGTAGGTCTTTGCTGTGCGTCTTGACCAACAGTTCTGTGATGTCAGACTTGAACCTGCAGGTCCATGATGTCATGTCTATGCTGTTGGTCTGGGCTAGCAGGTATATTCTATTGGTCCTTGACCTGCCAGTTCATGCTGTCAGTCTGGACCAGTAGGTCTTTGCTGTCCCAAACAGATGTTATAATGGAGAAATACCATATTTAATATATGTTTATTATGACCAAAATAAATGTTGTTGTTACAAGGTTTTTGTAAATAAAAGTTTTTGTTATAATATACAAAACTTGTGCTGTTTGTGTCTTTTGCGCCATCTATGCAGTTCTGGGAAGGTGGGGTACTCTGGAGAAAAGCACCAACCTTCAACAACTGACAAACTTTCTCACAGTAGCATGCTCAAATAAGGTTCTGTAATCTTAAGTGAAGGTTGCATCACTTGTTCACATTTCTTTGAGATGATACTATTCATTGTATGGGAAATTTACATTTTGACAAAGGATGCTTTCTAGAGAAATACGTTGCCAAGAAAAACATTTCAGATGTAAATATTTTTTCAATTTTACTGGAAAATTCTCATAAAAAATATACACTGTAAGTCTACCTACAGACACCACTTATATATATATACATATATATGTTCCACTATGTTAGCTCAGTTGGTAGAGTGCTCCCTATTTGGTAGGTCATGAGTTCAATTGAAAATAGGTAGCTTCAGTGCTGTTCTTTCACCAAACACTCGGCATTTAGAAATAAAAGTCATTGGGTTATTCAAGAGACTTAAAAACCGATGTCCCATGTCATAAACACAGCTATACAAGCTTGTTTGTTGTTTTGTTTAAACAAAATGTTAAATGTGAAAGTTAAGAAAAAAAAACCCAACCCAAACTGTGGTAATTCTCCAAAACTACAAAGCACTATTTCACGAAACTTGATGCAAAGCAACAACATTGGTAGATGTGCAGATCATTAACCCAAGTTGGTTAGCTTATTTTCCTGGGAGTTATTGCCCTTTGGACACAAGTGCAAATCTAAAAAAATTAACCTGCTGGTGGGGAATCCCAATTTACTGAATTTGTTTCTGGAAATTCATTTCAAATAAGAAAATAACATATACTTGACACTAACCAGAATAACAAAGAACAGACCACAATAAAACAAATTCAAATAAGACAAAAGACAGAAAAAAATACAGAATTATAAAAATTCTGAATGTTGGAGTCCATGTACATGAGAGAGAGAGAAAAACCTCCCTACCATTAGCACATTAATTGATTAGGGATTTTGCAGCTTTACTGGAAGCTGGCAATGTCTCGGTATAAGTTATATAATCTTGACAATACGTAAAGCACATTTTTACTTGCTGGGAATCAGCCATGGTTCTGTTTAAGTATGAAGGTGTATAATTACAACACATTTAACTTGCAGGCAAACATCATTGACCTGTCCACTTGACCTTTTTTTAGGAACATTCATATACGAAGATTCACTCAATACATCGATAGTGTTAGGATTCACAAATATATATATGTACACAAAGACATGATTAGTGTTCTCATTATGCAGATGTAGTTAACTAATTAACACTCCTTCATAATAAATAATTAAATCTAAGGTGAAGCAGACAAGCCAATGTTGTTTGCCTTTACCATATTAAGATACATTTGTATTTGGAAATTCGGAAAGAATAGAAGTAATGATGTTTTACTTCCCAGTCAATGTTCTCTCTATCATAGTGAGGCAGTCAATTCAATTGACGGATTGCTGGCCACGCCCACAATGTTCCGTCAAAGACCTAGATTGCACACAAAAACAATGAAAACTTGGCCTGAATTGGGCCATTTAAAAGTCACTGACACTAATCATTAGTTGCCATGGTGCTGCTTTGGTACCATGATGGCGGCCAGTGTTGGAACATAAAAGGCATGACCTGTGATACATCAATAAGATAGTGTAGGGAACCATTGTAGATAGAAAACCACCGACGTTCTGCAAGTGAACTGACAAACTTTTTCACACTAGGATCAGTCCCAAGTGGGATTGAATCTAGTTGGTTAGAGGCACTGTTATCCTGAAGTGTGCACTTAGAGCACTCGGTCACCAGGACTAAAAGGAGAGCTAAAGGAATAATACTGTACCTTCACTTTCTTTGCCAGGCTGAATTCTTGGGAAAATCCAGCATTTACATGTTCTATATTTACATTTGTGATGTTTTAATGTATTAAACTTTGTTTAAGACCAGATGGCAGTTATAGGAGTATAAATGCCATTGCTAATGTGAAGTCACTCGTCTCTTTCTTGCGGCTATAGACGTGACGTCATTGATTGGCTGTTCAAGCGATTGGAAATACATGTTGTACACAACAGTGTTTGAAAGTTTTTTAGGGTTAAAATACCAAAATAAGATTTACAAAAAATTACAATGTAAATATAACCATTGAACTGTCTAGAAATGGCGTTTATAGTGCTATAACTGCCATTGCCGTGTAAAGCAAACTAATCATAATGCGCTAGCATGTTATTCAGTTTGCTTTGCACGGCAGTGGAAGTTATAGCACTATAAACGCCATTTCTAGACAGTTCAATGGTTAAATATATACTGTATGCACAAAGGCTGATAATTAATTAAACAAGTAAAACAATTTTAATTTATACTAAATTTTTTATTCATTTTTTTTCATTTTTTCAGTAATTTTAGTTTAAAATGGCAGTAAACATGTAGACATTGTATATGTATAAACAAGAATATTTTGTCTTTTAAAATATACTGTCTACTATATAAACATACATACTGACAGTACACACTGTAACACACAAGTACCGGTAATACTTTATAATGTGAACACCTTGGTCCAATAATGGAAATGTTTTCAATATGTTGATCCACTGTCTGTATGAAGAATCAAAATTCACAATTTCTATAAATAGCAACTGTCTAGATTCACAATTTTTTTGCCTCAGATTACATGTAGGTCTAAAGTGAAACATGTACAGTATAACCTGTGTATAAAGACCACCCAGGGGACTGAGCAAAAGTGGACTTAATAGACAGGTGGACTTTATATAGAGGGTCACATTATTAATAAGTAAACGTGTATTGTTGATACTGGTATACAAATAAATGAAAATATATATAATACATATAATACCTATTAAAATATCCTTTTGTTTAATTTTGTTCAAATCATGTTTATGGTATTTGAAAAAAAATTAATTAATTATAGAAGATATTTGAAAAGTGCATTATAACTTAATGATGACATGGTAACAGTTTATCTTATTTTTCCCCTCAAAGTTTTACCTATTATAACTCATCTACATGTATACACTCTTTGCAACAAAAAATTGTAAAACTGGTACAATGATAAAAGACTTATAATAATTATATATTTCTAATCTTAAGCATTAAGAATATAATGATTCCTTGGTTGAAAATTTACATAAAATTAGACTAAAATTATATTAAAAAAAAAACTTTTAAGAAGTTGATTGAAATAGTGGACTTTATAGACGGGTTGAGAAGTCATTTGGGACTAAAAAGGGTGGACTCTATTCACATTAGACAGGTGGACTTTATATACAGGGTCATTATATAGTAAAATCCATGGGATACTTCAGACTGGTTGCTATACACAGGTGGACTTTATACAGAGGTGGACTCTATAGCAGGTTATACTGTATTAGGAAATTATGAAATTGATGGCATCAAACAGATATACATGTAATGATATACAATGTATCACAAGAGGCCCTAATCACCATTGCTCATCCGTGACTTTAAACTGTTCAGTGACACTAGAAGTACAATTAAAATGTGCTAACTAATGTGTGAATCCTGATATCAGAAAATCTTAAAATGGTTAGTAAAATTCATAAAAGATATGTGAATCCTGGTTGCTTGGTAACTAAAATCAATTTTGACGTTAACTGTTGTGTGAATCCTGATATCGGAAAATCTTAAGATGGTTGTCTGCTGCTCCGGATAAAAGTAAATGTGGAATTGACCAATCAACAGCTAGTATTTTATCCTCATGTCCGCTCATGTTATATAGTGGTGCTTTTGGACTGAAAATATAAGAAAATATTTAAATAAGATTTTATGAAATACATGTACATTAAAACCTGTATTGTGTATAAATACAGACCTTTGGAACCTAACAGAAGAGGCTAAGGGGCTAAAACTTCTATTACTGAAGGTCCATGTGACATGTTTTGAGTAAATTAAAAGTATAAAGTTTACAGTTAAGAGTTAAAAAATGGAGTTTTATGCCCCAGGCAAAATGCTTTCATTTACATCATGGTATTCAGTTCAAGGATGGTGGAGGAAACCAGAGTGCCATAAGAAAACTACTGACCTTTAGCAAGTAAACTGAGAAACTCTCTCACACTAGGATTTGTCCTGGGTGGGATTAAGTGAGAGGTGTTGTGACCCATGATTGAGCAATTTGACCACTCGGCCACTGAGATCTCCATGACATTTTAAAGTATATCAACAAATATTCATGGATGAAACTATCATAAATTTATTTTGGAAACAGTTTTACTGGTGAATTTTTTTTTTTACAAAAATCTTCATTTTACCTTCTTGTATCCCATAACTTCATCACCGTATCATGTGACCCAGATAAGAATAAGTACTCGTTAGTCTCGGACCATCTAACGCTGGACACCCAACCAGTGTGTGAAGAATATGTACACTTGACAATAGCACCATCTGTAAATTAAAGTTTTAGAAATATGAATAATCTTTTTGTTTAATTTATAAATCAATTAAAATAATCAAACTCAATGAATTAGGATCCCCTGTCAATAGGTACTTTTCTGTAATTTTCACTTAGCTTCAAAGGACCACAACTCCAAAGAATTTCAGCAAACCTACTCGAGTTAATGAAATGCATATCTCCTATCAATGCTGATGCTTTGCAGCGAGTTTTGTAAAATAATGTTTCACAGTTTTTGAGAATTACTCGGAACAAGAAGTGTCTGGACAGATGGAAATTTAAATTTAATAATCCCCTTTGTTCTTCGAAAGGCGATGAAAGTTATAGCACTTTAAACGCCATTTCTAGACAGTTTAATGGTTATATTTACATTTCACATTTTTAAAAAATTTTATTTTGGGTTTTTAATCCCGAAATAATGTTAAAACGCTGTCATGTATGACATTTCCCATCACTGGAACAGCCAATCAACGATGTCACTGGCATAGGTATAAATCAGAGATGAGTGACGTCACACTAGCAATGACAATATACTCCTATAATTACCATTTGATCTCAAACAGAGTTTATTACATTAAAACATCAAATTGTAAATATACACATATACATGTAGACTCGATTTAATGAACATTGTTGATTTTTATGATTTCTTCCATAATTTTGAACAACCCAATACTTTAAAATTTTTTTACTGTTTGACATTGTAATTATTGGAAAACATAACTGATTTACAAAAGTTTGCATACAATTTGCTTGTTGACTACAAAACGACATAAGAAACTGGCCTGGTGTGCCTAAAGGGTCAGGACAGATTTTAAAGTAACTTCTAACATACCTGAAGCTCTAGGATCCCATAGTCGTATATGTCGGTCACACGATGCTGTTATTATTGTCTTATTTAAATGTGAGTATGACACGTCAAAAAAAGCTTTGGACCCTTGCTGAAAAGTGAAAATAAATACATGTACAGTATTAAAACAGGAATAAATCTCAACAGTGTCCTTAAAACTAACGGCAACCAGGCCCCGGTTTCACAATCATTCCTTAGCTAGGATTTTCCTTAACTTAAATGTAGCAAGTTTTTGTAATCTCTTTTTTGAACTACTGGTGAATATTTTTGTCAAAACTAAATGCAAATGTTTTAATCTAGAATGGATCTTATAAACGACACCTTAAATTCCCTAATATCTTGAAAATTAAAAAAATTATAAAGATTTCAAAATTTGCAAGATTTAAGTTAAGGAAAATCTTTGCCAAGGAATGATTGTGAAACAGGGGCCTGACCCTTAATCCATAACAACTTAGTGAAAAAGTACTTGCATGTTTAATTAATACAGTAAAGCCTTTATGATCACAGTGATTTTAACTGCCTTGGTTTAAACCCCACTTGGGGCAAATTCAAGTGCGAGAAAGTGCTAGTGGTTTTCTCTGAACACTCTGGTTTCCTCCACTATCCCTGAACTGACCCCCTTTATATAAGTGAAAGATTAGGATTTGGAGACTAAATATGAAAATATTTCAAATTTTTTTATTGAAATATAGTTTCACATTTATGTTGTTTCAATATTTGAAATAAGAATTCTTGTGAGGTTGATGGAAAGAAATTATCACAATTTTGTTGTCAATACTACTGTAAACCGCTTTATATTGGCGCATACTTATTTTAGCGATTGATGACTGGTAAACATATTAGCGCAGTTTAATTTTAGCGTAATCAATTCCAGTCTGAACTGTTTAATACATCTTTATATTACCGCATTTTCTCGCCTAAAACCCACAACTATTAGCCTGAAAAAATAAATTTGAGAAGGGGATGACAGGTTACAAGAAAATATGTAATTGAGTTTTAATTTGTTTGACTTTTACTGAGAGAAAATCTCCGTAGCTGACCCAGGACGCCACGAGACAGATGTCTGCAGGAAGCTTTCATCATAATTTGGCCCTATCGTTGATTACACATTTTACTGAATAAATATTTAAATTACTAAGAACATATTTTGTCTTTTTATTCATTTAAATACCAAAATTAATGTTTTTTTTAAAAATACAAACGTTTCGACACATTGTCGCTGTATCTCCGATAACAGCCGCTTATATCATTATAGAGGTCAATAATTAGGATTTATGTCGCTGATATCACAGAAAAAATAAATAATTTTCGCATAACGGGTCTAATTTGTTGATATAATTGTTAATATTTTAATGATTGAAGCCAACTACTGGTAAATTAAAATTAATTACCTGAAAAGGAGACTTGTCAGACCGTACGCATCACATACAATGGCCATTAATTAACAGCTATGCCTATCCGTTTGTCGGTGGTCAGTCTACCGGGTCTGGATAATTAATCCCTAATTACTTATCATATGCGGGTATAATTGTGGAAGCCATACCAGTGTCATCCAGAACTATTATTATTTTAACACTGACTATGTAACCATTTAATGTGCGTCCATACCCATTCATAGTACAGCAGCGCTGTACACTACTGACTTTTTTGTTGTAATTTTAGCGGCAGTTTTATTTTAGCGCTGACACTCTTATCGCCAATTGCGCTAAAATAAAACTGCCGCTAAAAAAACACGGTTTACAGTATTTATTTACAGTAGAAAACAATCTAAAAGACAAGCAAATTCAGTGAATTAGGATTCCCGCCAGCAGGTTTTTTATATTTGCACTTATGTTTAAAGGGCCATAACTTCAAGGTATGTTTGTGTGTACTTTTCTGTGTACATGTGTGAGTGCATTAATTTGTGTGTGTTTGTGTTCGTGTGTGTGTGTGTGTTTCCACATATATACCACATACCAGTAAGGATTTCTGTGTTGCTTGTGTTATATCCCATAGCCGTATAGTGTGATCCCACGAAGATGTACAGATCTCGTTTTCATCTATCCAAGATGTCGCGGACACTCCTTCATTATGTCCAGACAGTGTTAATATTGGTACCTAGAGGAATTAAAATAAAATTAATTTAAATATACATTTTATATGTGGTTAATCGATGCAAATGTTTATGAAAATGGTATTTCTACCAAATATTCAGCTACCGGTATATTGTCCGTGAGCAATATTTTGGCAGAGTATTCATAAAATGAAGAGTCTATATAATGTGAATAGGGATATACAGTCCAACCTGCCTTAAACACCACCTCTAAATAAGCGCCACCTGTTTATAAAGGCCAGTAGAATTGTATCCCAATTGTTAAATTGTTATTTATTCATATTATTTGAACCTGTATACAAAGACCACCTGTCCATTAAGGCCACTTTTACTGGTTCCCTTGGGTGGCCTTTATAGACAGGTTTGACTGTATAAAAGTGGTTTATAGTCAAATAAACTCATGGAGGGGTAAAAATATGCATACGATAACACAGTAATAATATCTAAAAGTATTTGTGTAGAATAGACTCACCCGCGTTGATAAACACTATAGTCAATATCACAAAAGTTAAGTCACAAAATGGTTTTGGCAAGATAATCCCGAAAAATTAATATCAGTCTGCAAATAAAAGTTAATTTACAGTACAATCCAACCTGCCTTAAAGGCCACATCTATATAAGGACCACTTGCTTATAAAGGCCAGTAGATTTGTAACCCAATTGTTCTTTGTTCATATTATTTGAACCTGTATATAAAGGCCACTTTTTCTGGTTCCCTTGGGTGGCCTTTATAGACCAGTTTGACAGTATTTACCCTGGTTTGGACTTTCTTCCCTGATGTTTTCTTCTTTTTTCTTGGATTTTCTTCATCAATTTCATCTTCTTCAGCATCTTGTGTAAACTCTGAAATCAAAAATTTCTAATTAGTAGGGCATAATGCTATTAAATTTTAGATAACTCTTATTACTTGAAGACAAATGTTTCTAAAAAATTCATTCACATTTTTTGGTATTTAGTGGGATATAATGCTATTGAAAATAAAGAAAAATCAATTTTGCTTCAAGCCAAATGTTTCTCAAAAATTTCATTATTTCTTTTTTTTCATTTTACACATGTAAAACCTCACTAAGTATGGTAACGGGGTGTACCTGGTAATTCAACTTATTTCAACCTTTACCAATCAGAGATAAGTTTCCTGTTGGCAGAGAAATATTTCTTGGACTCAAGACCGACAATCTATAAACAGAGTGTTGAAAGATACATGTAGCCCTAAGGATTTTTTTCCTGCCAGGATTTATCAATGAAATTAGATGTGTATTGCTGGTAGAGAACATGTTGAAATAGATTTTCAATTGAATTATGTATTTTGCAACAAAGAGAATCATTCACTGCCTGCGGTGCGAGATAGTGGAATCTCAAATCTCATTCCAATATATTTGGTTCAGAACTCAATCTTTAGGTCCAAATGCATTCTATATAAGAACTTGACTTGAAATAGATTCTATTAATGTCATATTTATTTATATGAGCAACATTTAAGAGTTTAAAAAAAAACAAGATAAGAAAATACAATGAAGTATCTTACCTGTTGACCAAATCTTTAACATTTTATCCCATGAACCACTACAAAACTACAAGATAAAGAAATAGTTAAAGTCAGACTACTGAATAGTTGGTTGGTTGAATGTTGCTTGACGTCACATCAGCAATTTTTCAGCTATTCGCGACGATAACTATTTTATTAATCTCTATGGATTAATCTATGAACAATTTTGTGTACGCATGTGAAGTGCGAGTGTGTTGTATGGTCTGCCTTGTACTAGTGCGCACTTAGAGCGACTAGCTCACAGTGTCAGTACGCCACAGACAAGCATACCACTCCCCCAGTCCATTATACTGCTACCACGTGAATCAGTAAAGGCCAACGGCAAGGAAAATTCCCTTTCCCACATGTGGTCTGAGCGGGACTCAAACTCACAGGGGTAAGAGACCCTGGATTTGAAGACTGACATCTCATCCATTAGGCCACCAAGGCCTCTCACAGACTACTGAGTAGATCTACAGGTTCTTGGTTGGCAAGTGTTCTAAAATGTGTGCATACATTCACAGGGTCTCTCACCGCCTAAAATTGAATCCAAATAGTGCAGATCTTAGTGCAAGTAAGTTTGTCAATTTTTATTACTAGACATTGATGGTTTTCTCCGGGTACTCTAGTGTCCTAGCTCCACCTTTCCAGAACTGGATTTCTAGATATAAGTGAATGAATCTTGGAGTGTTAAACACCATAACTCCACCACTTCATACTGTATGTAATTTGTCAGCTGTAAATGGAATATAAACATAGTTACAGTGCCTTGTTTACCGACTTAGTTTATTTTTCAGCATTTACAGTCAATGGTTAAAGTTAAAAGTGGGTATACAAGGTTAAGCCTAACTTACAGAATTTTTATACAGCAATCCCCTTTGAACTCCAGAAAATCATTGAAAAAAAAAACCCAAATCTTCTGACCCAGTTACCCGAGGACTGAAGATGTTGAGATCAAAAGTTTTATCCATTACATGTGGCACAAGAGAATCTGGCCTCTCTTCCCTGTTTAACTAAATCTGCTAGTTTTAAAAGATTTTACTTTGATTTTTGAATTGTAATTTGAACATGGACTGGTATGTTTGTATTTGATGTAATTGGTTGTTTCGACTGTTGGAGGCACCTTAGTCCGGGAAGTAATTACCCTTTGTTTTGTGGAGTCAACAGCTAAACAATCTACACTCCCTGCATGACCTCTACAAGGGAGAAGTAATTACCCTTTGTTTTGTGGAGTCAACAGCTAAACAATCTACACTCCCTGCATGACCTCTACAAGCGAGAAGTAATTACCCTTTGTTTTGTGGAGTCAACAGCTAAACAATCTACACTCCCTGCATGACCTCTACAAGGGAGAAGTAATTACCCTTTGTTTTGTGGAGTCAACAGCTAAACAATCTACACTCCCTGCATGACCTCTACAAGCGAGAAGTAATTACCCTTTGTTTTGTGGAGTCAACAGCTAAACAATCTACACTCCCTGCATGACCTCTACAAGCGTGTATACAATCGACTTCATTTCGGTCTCGATTCCACTGCCACAGAAATATTGTCTGATCATGTGATCCTGATATAAACCGGCAGTCTGATCCATCTACAACAAAGAGAAGAAAAATAAAGATAAGACTAAGAATAACATATATTACTAAAACTTAACATCAAGGAGAGACTTACATATACAGTAAAACCTCGTTATAATGCCCCTCGATAACTTTGCCACCTCGCTTATCGCCACACTATTTTGAAGTCCCAAAATCCATTTTGTTTATGCTTTTCTTTATCCGCCTCCCCCGATTTATCGCCAAACCCCTTTATAATGCCAAAATTTGACTGAACAAATAGTGGCGATGAATCGAGGTTTTACTGTATAAGAAAAATATTTTAAAAAGAAATATGTGCAGATTATAAGACTTCCATATTCTGTAGTGATAGGTGAAGTGGCAATGTTATTTAGGAACATTATATCAAGGTTTCACTTTAGTTCAAATTATCTGATGTTTGAAATAAAAAATTTTTGAAAGACAATCAAAGGGAGTTTATAAACATCAACATTGTACATGTCATCAACACTATCCCAACATTTTTGCTTGCCAAAGGCAAGTTCGTTTTCTCCAGGTACTCCGTTTTTTTCATCCACCATGAAATGGCTACCTTGATATAAGCGAAAGAATCTTGGAGAGGTCGAGACGTAAAACTCCATCAAGCCTAATACACCACTCCACTCCCATTCCAACATTGTACTAGTTTTATGTTCATACGAATTAACAAACCATTCATTCCCTATCCAAAAAATTCAAAAGTTCCAGATAAACAGACTTATTCAGAAGAAATGAAGATGATTCAGACTTTCAATTAGAAATGCTATATCCATACCTATAGATATCCATCTGACACATTTTACCGGAGCAGAGTGACCAGGGATGGTCATCAATGGCTGACCTGAGGTGGACCATAGTCGTAACGTATTGTCATAGCAACCACATATAATACTGAAAGTAAATAAAATAAAATTTAATAATCCATTTATTAACAAACTGACATACTTTCTCAGAATCTTTAATTTTTGTGGTTTAATTTTTTTCATTTTGTGGATACCCTGACCTGATACAAGTCATAAATTAGTACATGTATACAAATTTTAAATCATTAGAAGCCAAATTGCAAATTTCTAAAATTTGTAAAATATGTTTCTTTTTAATACATTCTTCCACAGAATGGCTAAAAAAGGTTACTTTTTGAAAGAATTTCTCAGAAATTAGTAGGCAAGGTGATTTTGCATGGCTATCAGAAATGAAAACACATATTGAAAATCAATGTATAAGAGAAAGAATAAATTTTGCAGTCCAATTTGTAACTGTTATACCTACCAATCTTGACATCCTTGTACACTGCTGACCCAGTCGTCGTGTAATAATGAGTCCTCGGGTTTTGGGGCTGGATGACGTTCTATGTACTCTATTTCTACTATGGATTCCTGAAAAAAAAAATTAAAAATAGAAGATACAGTTAGTTGCCATGGTTTGATGATGCATCATAGACTGATTTACAGGTGTCCCAAATTTAACCAGTAAAAAAATCAATCTCACACAGGGTTTATTTTAAAAAGGGCCATGGGGCCACTGATCACTTACTGTCAACATGGTCATTTTCATGTGGTAGAAATCTCTGTTATTTCTTTGAATTAAAAAAAATCTTGAAAATTTCCCCCTCACGAATTAAAATAAGACCTTGTTATCGCTACAAGAATGTGCTATATAATGAAAATAACCCCTTGTGCAATACCAATAATACAATTTCACAAAAATTCACTCTAGCGATAATAACCATGTTACAATATTTTGCAAAATGACCCCATGAATGCAAAAATATTGACGATATAGAGCTTTAGAGGAAAGTTCTTGACAATGGCCCCCATCTGTAAAGTTCAAGATTGAACACTGCTCATATTTCACCGTTTTGTGTCAGAAAATACATGTATGAGAAAATGTACCAAATATTACTTCTACTTCTACCAGTTTGCGGCCGCCATCAATCGCTGATGATTCTGCCACTTTGTGGCTGCGCATTTGTCAGCCAGATCACACTAGCCTACACCGATGTGACCATGACTGGCAGTGTGTACTGTGCGTTTTGTCTGCTTTGTACTAGTGCACACTCAGGGCGACTTTTTAGGTGCTAGCTCACTGAGACGACAACTGCAGAGGTTGCAGCCTCACCGGTCCATTATCCTGACACCGGATAAGTCAGCAGCAATGTGAAATGAAGTAACTTGCTTAAGGTCACAACATGCCCCCCGACAGGATTCGAACCCACGACCCTTGGATCTGGAGTCCGACACTCTACCAACTGAGCTACGTGCGTCCAACTGAAGAGTTACCATGTCTGCATGTTTGAGACTGGCCAAATTTTGAATCATAAATTCACAGAGATACAAATTAATGCTTTTCAATTTTGAGTCTTGCTCTGAAGGACATACAATGCAGTTTGGCTGGGGTTAAACCCACCACAGTTGAATCATGGCTGAAGTATTTCTTACTCAATTTAGATTATGTCTGTCATTGTTAACAATTAATGCTGCAATTTCACCCATTTTAAAATATTCAACAAAATATCTATAAGTTAAGCATAGATAAAAACACTTACATGAGATATGCCTTTCTGTTCAAGATGTTTATTTAATGTAACTCTGAGAAATTCTCCATTCACCATAAAATCAAAATCCACAGCGGCATGGTCTGAGGAATTCTCTGAAAACAAAAAAATATTAATTCCTGAATTATTAGCACTAATGTTTAGAAGGCCACCTTGCCATTGAGGCCCTTTTCAGACTTTTGTATGGTGAACTAAAAACACTGATTTTTGCACACCATGGTAAAAACATTTGCAACGACAAAACTATCGGAGATGTATGGTGCAGTTAAAAAATACTGTATGCATGTACAGCATCAGACCAGGTTGAATTTAACCATCCTTGTCATGTACCCAAAGCTATGTTTTCATTCCTGGTAGCCAAAATCGCCATTGGCTACTAATTTCTGAGGAATTCTTTCAAAAAGTAACCTATTTTAGCAAATTTGTGGAAAAATACATTAAAAAGGACTATATTTTCACAAATTTTGGAAATTTGGCTACTAATTATTTTAAATTTATGGAAACCTAGCCAAAGTATGGTAATGGGGTAAAGGGTATACATGACTCTTGATTACTCAATACAGGATATGTCAATAAATGTACTTTAATGGTTTGAGTCTATACATGTGTAATTTTACAGGGGCCTCAGTGGCTAAGTGGTCCTAAGCCTGTGTTCACAAATCACATGTGAAGGTTGATGGTTTTTCTAGGCACTCTGGTTTCCTCCACTATCCCTGAACTATCCGCCTCAATATCAGTGACAGAATCTTGAATGTGGCATAAAACTCTATTACTCAACTCTTAACTGTAATTTTATACTTTAAATGTACCTCAAAGTAATATTTAATTTGCAGATGTTGTATTCAAAATTATTTGCTGCACTGATTTTTATTGGATTTACTCACCTTTTAAAAGACTATTTATAAGAGAACTGAGTTCTTTTGTTCCGACGACTGCCTGTACTGAGAACGGAGCATCAGGAATGGCATATCTATAACAATAATTAAAGTTTACAAATGTACAGTAGTGATCTGGACCACTCAGCTGGAAGAAATGGCTAATGTTTGCCCTTGGCCTTCAGGCCTATCAGTTTAATTAATATTTTTATTCCTTTTATTCAGAAAATACAATAATAGAATAACATACTACATATACATAATGAAAAGGATTCTAGAACAAGACCAAGGTCTTATGTAAACTTGTCTCCGCAAGTCTTTGATTAAAATGCATAAAGTTATACGGTCAGGAAAGCAATTAAATATAAGCCTGGTTCTTATCCTGGTTTCAGTGACATAAAGGGACTGAAAATATAAAATTCCCACATCTATGTTCCCTTGCATAGACAGGGGGATAAGATGAACCCTAAAAATTTCTGGACATACCCATTCATCTACCAGATGGGTGAAAAAGGAACAATGAAATTGTGGCATTTTGAAACTAAATGGTTTTCCTGAGTTTTAGCAAGAACACTCCAGACAGTATATTTAATCATAAGGCTCCACCCCACTACACTGTCTTGTATCATGAATCTGATGGTTATGGCTTATCAACTTGTACAACACTGGCCTACAGTCTCTAGGAGTGAACATATATTGACTGATTGATTGATTGAATGGAAATTTATATCCCAGTCAAGAATATTTCACTTATATCGAGATGTCACCAGCTATCGACGAAGTAGCAGCATTTTACGCTTTGCAGTTTGTTCAGGAGGATTCTTAAATGTGCCATACCGGCAATTACATTGGGCATTAGTTATAAAGGTTTTTTTCAGAAGGACAATGTGACTTTCATAATTTGCTGAGCACCTGGCGAAAGAGCTGTTACACACACTACCCATTATTAAGTCTTGGTCAGACGCCACCAGGGTTCCAACCAACGACATCCCACATATGAAGCAAGCACTCTACCTATTGAGCTACTGAAGTTTTCCATTACTTTTTTCACCGAGAGAGAGAGAGAGAGAGAGCAGTTGTCTGTATGCCTGCAAGAGATGTAAAACATTTTATCCAAAACAGTATTGGATATATCAAATCTAATGAGGTGTCGAAATAAAGTGTGAACTCAAATTACATTGATTGTTTGGTGAAAAATCGAACTTGAACATGAGGCACGTTTTCTCCATCCATGTTGTAAATTTGGTATGAAAGATATTAAGGAGTTCCGAAATCCCGAAATGTTCCGAGAAAAATTAATTAGTAACCAATGAAAA
The DNA here is from genome assembly GCA_021292105.1 of Anadara kagoshimensis. NCBI lineage: Eukaryota > Metazoa > Mollusca > Bivalvia > Arcoida > Arcidae > Anadara > Anadara kagoshimensis. The sequence continues at coordinate 24,504,178 of CM037872.1, read as the reverse complement.
GAGTTTTTACAAACGACATTTGGTGTACGTAAACATGGTGGGCGATGCCACTTGTGAAACTTCCGGATTTTAAGTCGATCGTTCCTGAGTTAATATCCCAGCTAATAATGTAGATATTTAACACAAACAGACCTCCCAAACAACACGGTTTATTATATTGGGAGGTCATATCAGATTTATGTTGTAAACTCAAATAATTCACCCCAAAAATAGCTGATAAGTACTCGACCATGAAATGCCACCTTGTCCAAAAGTCAAGAACTGTTTTAGAAGTCTACTGCACACATATTTTTAAAAGTCCAGATATTGATAATGAACTTTGATTGCATTGAATTACACTAGTAATCCTTAGAAAATCCGGTTGTAAAATTGATGCACAAATAATTTGAACCGATTTTTTATGAACTGAAACTAACAAACTGTCAAAGGGTTGTGAAAAAGGTAGGGTACAATTTGTCACAAATATATTGCATACACTTCAAATGACAATTACAAAAATTCAATATATTATTGGTAAATAAATGCACAATAATAATTAAACTTAATTAAATACATAAACAGTAATTACATATAGTCAAGATTGTGAAAAAAACAAGGAAATGGCTGAACAGGAGTTGGATGATGCCGATTTAGATTTTCCAGAGGTGAATTTAAAAGCCCTTTATGATTACTCTTATCAAGACGATGATGGACATATGGTAAATATGAAACAGGGTGAAGAATACCTGTTACTCCAGAAATATGATGATTGGTGGGAAGTAATTAGAAAAGATGCAGATACTAACGAATTGTCATTTTTTGTTCCCTCAAATTATGTAGAGATAATATCAGATGAAAAAGATTCAGTAGATTCAAGTGTGAAACTGACGACCAACTCAGGAAGTGATCTTAACAATGCATCTAGTAGTGAAGGGACACAAGGTTTAAATAAAGATGACTCATATAAGAATAAGATTCAAGGAAATGATGAGAATGTAAATAAAAGTATGGCGGCTGGTCCTCAAAACTTCGAGCCAGAGCCCGATTATGAGAACACAGAGGACTTTATTGTACAAAGTGCTGAATCAAACAAAAATTCTGCTGGTAAATTACAACGCAGTTTTTCTGACGAAGGAGATTATGTTAATTTGGATAAATATAGAGAAGAATCTGGGATAAGTACACAGAGTTCAGGAGATGCTGATCAGAAAGAAAATGTGAGTTTATCAAAACTTTATCAAGTTTTCTTGTGTGAAGGTCATTTAAAAGAAATATATATTTCAACACTACCACTATTATAGAGTTCAAACTTTTTTTCAAAAAAAAAAAAAAAAATAAAAAAAACAGAACAAAAGTCTAAGACCAAGAAGAGTGTTTCTTGGAATTCAAAAATGACTTTTTTTTGCAAATAATTTAGTGTGACTGACAGTAAGTGTGAGTCCTTCTATAAGATCGGTGTTTATTTTTCACTGTCCTTTAATATGATTTAATTTTTTGTAACAATTTCCTGATTTTCCTTCAAAATAAGATGTATGTACCACTCCTGTAATCATCAACATCATTAATTTATTAATGTCGGTTAAACAGAAATTTGTATGATATTGAGTCTTAAGAGTATTGACAGTAATTTAATAAAAATAAAGTCATGAAAAGTGTTAATAAGGCACTTGACATCATTACAAGTAATGTAAATACACCATAAGTTGTGGTTTTAGCAGCCTTTAATTATAAATACTGGTTTAAGATAACACCATTTACCAACTAGATATCTTCTATATCATCATTTAAGATGAGAGTTTCAGATCCGATTTCAGGAGTAACATAATGGAGTTTACAAGGGTAATGGCAGTATGGAGTAGGGTGAAGTAATGGTATTTGACTTGTCTGGGGGGGGGGGGAGTAAAACACCATAACTCCAATCCACTTTATATCAGCCTTGCCCTTGGAAAGGTGTAGCTCAGTTGGTAGGGTGACAAACTCAAGTCAAGATGAAAGTGTCCCGAGTTTGAATCCCAACGGGGTTACTGTCTATACTGAACACTTTTAGTGGAAACATTTAGCTCAGTTGGTAGAGCAATGGACTCAAGACCTAAGGGTCATGAGTTCAAATCCTTATGGACATGTTCTTACTTTAAGGAATTTATTCATTTCACATTGCTGCTGACTTTACACAGTGTCAGGATAATGCATCTATGTAGGTGTGACAGCAAACCTCTGCAACTGCTGTCTCTGTGAACTAGGACCTAAACGTTGCCTTGAGTGTGTGTTAGTACAAGGCAGACATATGCATAATAAATACTGTCAGTCAAGGTTGCCTTAAGTGTATGTAATTGACATTGCATCGCAGTGCAAACATTAAAATGCTATAAAATTAAAGTACTATAAAATGTGAAATTTTCTCGTCAGTTAATATTGTGAGTAGCAACATCGCATTTTCAGGGGTGGGGTTGGGTTGCCAATCAGTGCAAATGTAAGTACCGGGTAAATAAATAAAATTAGATGCTGTAGTATTTTTGCTTCTTGGTAATATATAAATTAATGTGAAAATAAATCAAACACAAATAATCCCAAATTTTCATTATTCAGGAACACTATCCAGTCTCGCGTTGCACTGTTGCTGAGCAATCTTAAATCTGTTTAATATTTCACTCTAGTTTTTTATACACAAATAAATGTCAAAATCTTGTTTTGCCTTACATGTATCTTAACTTCTCAGTCTGTTTCAATAGCTTCTAGTTGTAAGCATCCTCTGTAGCAGTCACAGGTGGCCTACTCTTTTTTTGATCTGCTCGGAGGTATCTTTAGCGTGCACTGAGACACAGGACCTTGGTTTTGAGCATCATCCGAAAGAGTATTCTAGAGCTCCATTAAATTTTTTACAGCTCTAGTATGGACAGGAGATGAAAATCATCTCAGAAAATTTCAAAGTCTCCAGTGAGGTCCGAACCCACAACTCTTGACTTAGAAAGCCAGTGACAGTACCACTCAGCCATGTCCGTTCATTGACTTAGAAAGCCAGTGACAATTCCACTCGGCCATATCCACACATTGACTTAAGCCAATGACAGTACCACTCGGCCATGTCCGCCCATTGACTTAAGCCAGTGACAGTACCACTCGGCCATGTCCGCCCATTGACTTAGAAAGCCAGTGACGGTAGTACTCATCCATTTGAAAATAAATAAAATGAAAATTTCTTGACTTCCATTACACAGGAAAACTAGCTAGTCTATCACATTATAGTGAATCTATGTTAAATCAGATTCATATTCCATTCTAGTTTGTTATACTTTGTTTCCATTCCTGGTAGTCAAAATCACCATTGACTACTATTTTCTGAAAAGTAAACTGTCTTTGCAAATTTTGAAAAATTACTTTATGAAGGATTATAGTTTCACAAATTTTGCAAATTTAAGATAGTAATAATTCTTAATTTGTGAAAACCTAGTATTTCACTCTAGTAAGTTATACACATATTAAATCATAAATATACACATATAAAACATTATTTTTTTGAAATGGAGATGGAAGTGGATGGAAAGATGTAATACAATTTAAGCTATCTAGTTTCTTGAAAAAGGCTTTTTAAAGCCGAAATATTGACTATATGAGCAAGTTTTATAATATCGTTTTTAAAAAAGGATTTCCCCCTCAGGGAATAACGTTAAGAAAGTTATAATATACACATATATATAATTATTATCCACTATATAACCACCGCGGTAGCGCAGTTGGTAGAGTGCTAGCTCTGTAAGTGGGAGGTCGTGGGTTCGATTCCTAGCCGGGTCTGACCAAAGACGAAAGTGGGTAGTGACCTTTCTTTCGCCAAGCACTCAGCATTATTAAATGAAACTCACGGTTCCTTTGGATAGAAACTTTAAAATAAACGAGGTCCCCTGTCATTGTAGGCTTGGCAAGATAAAGAACCCTGCTGTATAATGCCATAAGCGCAATTCACTGATAAAATTTCTGCACCTTCGCCTATAGCTGGCAATGTCTCAATATAAGTGAAATATTCGTGACTGGGACTTTAAACACCATTACTTAACTCTCAACTATTGTGGAGCTATGTTAAATCTATTCATGTTTCACCTCTAGTTAGTTAAACACATATAAAAGTCATTGTTTTCTGTATTCTTTTAGTCTGGTGATGGTTTATACGCTAATTTAGAAAGTTTACAATCTTCTCAGCCGCCCTTGCCTGAATATGGAACATACATCAAGACCTTACTGGAAGTCTGGGACATGTACATACACCCTGAAACAAAACGCACATTTTACGTCAACAGAGAAACGCATGAAAGGACTTACAAGCCACCAAGACATCCCAATAAATCTCTACAGGTATGTTACCATGGCGATATTAGAATTCCTATCTGATTCTTATTTTTAAATTTAATTTTAATTCTGTATAAATTTCAACAGGTATGTTACCATGGTGATATTCGAATTCATATCTGACACTTTTAAATTAAATTAATTTTAATTTCTATATATAACACACAAGTCTTAATGAATTTCAAAAGTTATGTGAAATTCTAGGACAATATTGAAACCTGTTCTTGATACTTAAATTAATTTAAATCAATATATAAGAAATCACAAAAGGTACAAGATTGTATATTTAAACTTTTTTCTCTCTCTCTCTTTTTTTGTTTTTGTCTATTTTGCTAATTTTCTTTTATCTTTTAACTTTCACTTTTCATTAAAATCATCTACAGACAATAAGATTGGAATTTTTGAATCAGGTCTGTCCCGAGCCATTAGGCCCATCAGGCCGGAGCTTATCCCGGTTTCGGTGGCGTTAAGCGACTGAGAGTACAAGACTCTCCCCTGAATGGGACGCCGGTCCATCGCAGGGTTAACTCCCAGCATTTTGCTGGTACTCATTTATTTTTCAGCTGAGTGAACTGGAACAATGTGAAATTAAGTGTCTTGCTCAAGGACACAACACAACGCCTTAACCACTAGGCCACGCGCTTCCACATTTTTTTTTTTTTTTTTTTTTTTTTTTTGAATCACAGTACCAACTAAATATCATTGTACAGTACTACAGTACCTTTATTTTTAAGATTTTGACATTATAATGAATATCAGTACATGTAGATAGTGTTTTTAGTAATTTTTTTGTTGTGTTAATTTTAATTTCGATAACTATCAACGTGTCTTGGATTTCAATGATTATCTGCATGGATTCTTCGTTATTTGGTTCAAATAGATTATCATCTCACCATCCTTTACATGAAATACAGTAACTTTGATGTATTTTGTGTTATCAAGATTTTTGCTATCCATATTGAAATATTTGCATTTATTCCATCCCGTTTTATACCGTAAATATGATCCAAGTGCATTATGCTACCATGTTGTAATTTCCGAGCATGATTCTCCATTAAAATATTTTTTGAGTCACCTGTTAAGTACTTTTGGAAACTCTAGTACCATAGACTTTTTGAAATGGATAATTTCTTTTTATGATGTTAGTGTAAAAAAATAAAAATCATCACTTTAAAAACTTTTACATGTAACTGTTGTTTTTGTGTTACATTTTGTTTGAATAAAATGCATGTATTGTCATTATGAAACTTTATTTTTTCAAATATAAACTTTGTTAACTTTTTAGACTTATAATTTAGTTTGAAGTTTTCTAACTTGGAACATGCAATAACTTTTGCAACTTTTTAATTATTTTAACTTGTTTCAACTCATTTTGTTTTACTTTTTAAAATTTCATGTGTTATGTGCATAATGCATGTGAAACTCTGTAACAGTTTTATAATTTTTTTTAAATTTGAAATACATGTATATATAACAAAAAATTATTAATTATTTGAAATCATCAAACAAAATTTCAGGTTTCTTCTCTGGTAAGTCTTAGTACATGTGTACTAATAACAATAATACAGTCAGACAAAGTGTGGAAATGGAGATTACAGGTAGAAGTTACTGGGATTTTTCTGTGTTTTACTACTTAATTTATCCCCTGCCTTTCAAAGAAAGAGGGGGATATTAAATTTGAGTTTCCGTCCGAACTTCTTGTCTGTGCTAATTCTCTAAAACTATGAAGCACTATTTCATGAAATTTGGTGCAAAGTATCAACATAGATAGTAGATGCCCATTTCTTTAATTCAAGTTGGTTTGCTTATTTACCTCAGAGTTATAGCCCTTTGAACATAGGTGCAAATCACAACAACAAAAAACCCTGCTGGCGGGGGATCTTAATTCAATGAATTTGCTTGTTTTACTATAATTCTTTTTTAAAAACAAACTTTTATATTTCTTATTACAACAATTTAGAACCAAAGTATAGTTTAATTCAGGGCTCAAAATTGCACCAAAAATAAGAGCCATGGCAACTTAAATTTTGATTTTGCGACCATTTCTTTGCCATTAGTCGCCATTTTTGCCACTGGCAACTAAACTTTTTTGATTGACACCTGAGAATTTTTGATAAGGAGTCAAACTGGATCCTAGATTAAAAAAGGTCATTTTGAGCCCTAAATTTATGTTAATCTTGCTCATTGGCCTTGAGTTTTTGTGTATGTAAGGTCTTAATGCATATGTTAAAGGGTGTCTGTAGCTAAGTGGTTTAAGTCAAGTACTTGCAGATCACAGTGACTCTTACCACTTTGGTTTAAATCCTACTCCGGACAGATTTCAGTGTTGGAAAGTTTGTAAGGTTGCTTGCTGAAAGTTGTTGTTTTTCTCTCTAGCTTGTTTCTCGGCAATCCACACCAAAAAAAAAAAAAAAAAAATTGGACACACCTCCTTCCAAAATTTCTGGGTCCACCACTGTATGTTATGGGGAATTGAAAACCTGTCTCGTTTTCATTTTTTTTGCCTTCACACTCTTTGTTTGACTGTATTAGAACAAACGTCTTGTCTGATTACGTCTGGTGTATTGAAAGTTGGATGCTGCGGAATGTTGACGCTTGATGCCTTTCTGACTTGCTGTAGCATTTTCCTTAAGACTTCAGTGACTTTTGTCACTGTAGTCATTGTGTAATTACAGGGTTATTAGGGTTACCATGTACCATGTGATGTCCTTTCCAATTAGGGTTCAGAATTCAGAATGAGACCTGTCATATTACTTTATCATTCAGATTTCAGACCTTTAGTATTTTGTTATGAATATAATTATATTGATCTTTATAGAAAGCATTGACATTTTGTTAATTGAACTGGCGAGCATTGTTGTTAAATTTTGGGAAGAAAATTTGATATTTCAGACTGGCTAGAATTGTACCTACGGTAGTCTATTTTGAACAGCATTTAAACATTTGTATTATTTTAATTGGATATGGAATCTCATTTTTTTTTTAAAAAAGATTTTTCGTAAAATAACATTATTCTGTAAACATTTCCATTATGCAAACATTTCTTAGAAAACAGTTCTGGATAAAAAAAATTGCTAATTTTCCATTGAGAACAAAAAAACCGGAGTCGTTCAAACATTAGCAGACATCACGTGGTATACGGGAATTTAACCCCTACTGTATCCATTTTTCCTGCATGTTTCATACTTAAGTTTAAATATAACATCTTTCATATTAATTGGTCCCTATGGTTACGGATCCCAGTATAATTACGGTTTTGAGTTTTTCCATGAGTGCCATGTCTGAAAAGGTTTTGACTTCAAAATAATGGTATAGTCTGTTCGCAATATTTTGGCAACATGTTTATAAACCGGGTCAGGTCTAATCGACACTGATAGGTATTAATTCTGTGTTTTATCGTATCCAGTGATATTTTAATCACACACGATAATTCAAACTTTTTTTATTATTCTTTATTATGATATAAGTGCATGTTGTAGTAAATATTCATATGTCAAGTGAGCCTTAAGGCCCATGGACCTCCTGTTCTATTGTAGAATGGTACATGCACATATTTAACTCTAAGAATGACATATATATACATGTATATATATATAATTGTATACATAATCATTTATATACTTACTGACAAGTAGAAATTACATAGACACTTATTAATTACCTCAAGATTTTTTTTTTAGATACAAATTATACCAATTCAATTTCTCTATCAAACAATTCCTGGTGAGGGACCTCAAAGACTGGGCGGTCTGAAGTGTGCCCTTATGGATTAAAGTGCCTTAACGACCTAGGTTTCGAATCTCACTGATTCTAGTGTGAAAGTTTTAACTCTGTGACGGGTGTTCTGAAGCGTGCCTTTACAGATAGATAACAGTGCCGCCCACTGCCTAGGTTGGAATCTCACTCTGGGCCTATTGTGAGAAAGTTTGTCAATTCGCTTGCCAAATTTCAGTGGTTTTCTCTGGGCACACAGATTTCCTCCACCGTTCCTGAACTGACACCACCTCAATGTAAGTGAAAAAGTTTTTACTGGGTGTAAAATACCATTAAAAAAAAACCCAAAAAACAATCCTGGTGATATTGTGGAAAATGATCTTTATTATAAAGTGGAAAAATGCATGCTGCATGTTGAGGGTATATTCTAAATAAAACTCTTATTTACAAATGTATATCGCTGATTTGAAAATGCTGACTGCTGAGAAAATAATAATGCTAGCGCTTTTATTCTTTGAATGATGAAACTATATGGTACATGTTTTTAATTTTTATTTGATTGTGGTATACAATTGAGTCCAAAAAGACTGGTCATTTTTGGAATAAGAGGGGATAAAACCTGGTTACTTAGTCATTCAAGTTAATCTATTATGAAAGCCATGATATTGAAATGCCATGTTTCCATTCCTGGTAGCCAAAATCGCCATTGGCTACTAATTTCTGAGGAATTCTTTCAAAAAGTAACCTATTTTAGCAAATTTGTGGAAAAATACTTTAAAAAGGATTATATTTTCACAAATTTTGGAAATTTGGTTACGAATTATTTTAAATTTATGGAAATCTAGGAAATGCAGTTCAAAAATTTACCAGGCCCAGCTGTTTCACAATCATTTCTTAACTAATATATTTCTTAACTTACCGGTAATTCTGGCAAATTTGAAATCTGAATAATTTTGTTAATAAATTGTTAAGATATTCTGGAGTTCTAGCCTCTAGGTGTCATTTTGAAGGTCACTTCAGGCTTGTATCATCTGTATTAGTTTTGTCAAAAATGTTTTTTTCAAAGTTCCAAAACAGAATTCAAATTTTGCTAAATTAAAGTTAAGGAAAACCTACATTAAATAGTGATTGTGAAACTGTGGTCGGATTTGATTGAATAGTGAATTATTGTAAACCCAAAGAATAAAGGGTAAATATTCAACTTTCTAATTAAGTCCAATCTAATTATTTCTTATTTTCATACTTATTTTCACATTAATTATCATAAATTAAGACATTTAATTTCAGGATTTTGATTTCAGCAATTTCTTTCTCATTGCATTTAAAGAAGGGCTGAGACAAATTATTTCAACTAGGTGTTACTTTTCTTGTATTTTTGTAGTGACTTTTATTATGAGTATCCTTGGTGACGATACAGAGACTGGTCTGCTTTTATTGGGAAAGTTGAAATTGAGTTACATGTTACAAACAAGTTATTACCTTGATTTGATTATTTTTATTTAGAGGACACCAGGACTCTCTCTCTCTCTCTCTCTCTCTCTCTCTAGGCAGGGACCCTTGTTATTGTGAATATAAGCATCATATTGTCCAAAATTGGTCCAAAAAGTGATAGAAAATTCCAAAACACTGTTTTCAAAGCTGACATTTTATGATATCTTGAAAAATTGGCAAAGTTATTGTGAAAAAAATCATAAGATTTCGAATTGTGAATGGTGCAGAAAACCGGCCCATAAAAATGACACAGCAAGAGTCCTGGATACATTTGATTCATCGTGAGAAATAGACCAATCTTAAGTATACATTATTGAATCCTGCTCTAGATTTTAATTTCACTGTATTAATTGTTACCTGCGGTACAGACCTGTCGAAAGTTGAATACTGAGTGAACGAAAAGGAACCGAAGCTCGGTTACTTACGGTATGGCCAAGATATTGATAGCTGGTGATTGAAAAACTTCCAAGAGATAGATAGCAGCTGTCTGAAAAATAAAACTATTGAGTCCCCTATAACTATAGAGATAGTCCCCTGATTCAGTACTGATTTGTTAGCTCAGTGTTAAACTTTCAATACGTCTGTACTGTAAATCTCACATAATAGGAAACTTATACTTTTAAATATTTCCTCTGAAGTAAAAATAACTTAAATGTACAATGTAACAGGAGACGCATGTATATTACTAATAGTGTCTCATGTATTTATATACAGTATAGACCTGTCGAAAGTTTAACAAAGCGCCAACAAATTAATGCCTAATCGACACCTCATTCCGGCTCCTCGTTAATTATATCCTGACAGTTGCTATCTGTTTTCCGGCAGCTTTTCAACAGCTAGCTATCCATATCACTGCCACATCGCAGCAGCAGTGTTTTGACTGTTTTACTTGAGCTCAATGTTAAACTTTTGACAGGTCTGTATGGTATGCTAAGTACATATAGGTAATGTTACCAACAAAGATTAGATGCTGATAATCACATTCACCATTAGCCTAATTTCTGATTGAATACATGTAATTTTACTGAGTGACTTATTTCTATTGTAAAATGATTTAATATTTAAATTAAACAAAATTAAGGAGTAATTGTTTGACTATGAACCCTTCTTCAATGACGACAACCACACTTACAGGGAATCTAGGTGGTTGAATAGTTTAATTGAGTCTTGTTGGTAACAGTACTAGTACCTATCACCTGTATCTAGGGTCAAATCTAAGTCTTATCTGATCCTAACGTGAGAAAGTTTGTCAATTTTCTAGCTGTTTTTTTTCTGGCATTCTGGGTTTTTCCATCATCCCAGAAATGACTCAATATGCAGCATAAGTGCAAGTAAATGAATCTTTATTGATGAATAAGACATCATAACTCCACCCACCCATCCACCCACCCCCACTTTACTGCACTTTCAAAATGTTGGATTAATTGAATAATTTTACTGAGTGATTTGTTTCTATTGTAAAAAAATTTAAAAAATTAAAATTTAAAATTTGAGTACAAAAATGTAATTGGTTGGTTGTGAACCACTTCCAAATCACCATGACCTCACTTCAAGGTGACCTTAAGGTGGTCAATCACCACAACAACCTAAGTGGCCAATCACTACACCTAACTTTAATGGGACATTAAAGTGACCAATCACCACAATTTAGGTGGCCAATCATCACAGCCTCACTTCAGTGGGACATTAAAGTGGCCAGTCACCATAACGACCTAGGTTGCCAATCTTCACAGCCTCACTTCAATGGTACATTAAGGTGGCCAGTCACCACAACAACTTAGGTGGCCAATCACTACAGTCTCACTTTAAGGGGACATAGGTGGCCAATCACCACAGCCTCACTTCAAGGGGACCTTAAAGTGGCCAATCACCACAGCCTCACTTCAGTGGGACATTAAGGTGGCCAGTCACCATAACGACCTAGGTTGCCAATCTTCACAGCCTCACTTCAATGGTACATTAAGGTGGCCAGTCACCACAACAACTTAGGTGGCCAATCACTACAGTCTCACTTTAAGGGGACATAGGTGGCCAATCACCACAGCCTCACTTCAAGGGGACCTTAAAGTGGCCAATCACCACAACAACCTAGTTGGCCAATCACCACAGCCTCACTTCAAAAGGACCTAAAAGTGGCCAATCACCACAATGACCTAAGGTGGCCAATCACCACAGCCTCACTTCAAGTAGATCTTAAGGTGGCCAGTCACCACAACAACCTAGTTGGCCAATCACCACAGCCTCAATTCAAAAGGACCTAAAAGTGGCCAATGACCACAATGACCTAGGTGGCCAATCACCACAGCCTCACTTCAAGGAGATCTAGGTGGCCAAGTAGATTAAATTTAAAAATAAGCCCTAATCAACTGACACTGGATATTGTGTCATGTGATTCTAGAGGATAAAGTTAACATGGATTTATGAATCTGAGTTATATATAACATTTACATTTGTATTAGAAAATTTTCTTGATTGAAACATGTGAAAATGTCAATTTCAGCTGTGCGTATCATTTATAAGACTTATATCCTTAAAACTAGTTATTGATTTCAGATATTGTAATGTGTCAATGTTAGTTTATATAAAATGAATTTAAAACCAAAGTTTGAAAATCTGGCCCATCCTTTTATTCTTAAATGTCAGTTATGAATAAACCCAGTTCTAACCTAAATGTAATATTGTATACTCATGATACTGTATATTGCTTTATTTTCACGGTGTCAAACTTTCGCGGTTTGACGATGACTAGTGTATTCGCGGTGTCATATTTTCGCATCTTATCTGATTCAAGGAAAACGACTCTAGCAAGATTAATGGGCTAGTAATACCAGTGTCTATTCACAGTGGTTTAAATTTCACGTGAATACACTTGTCCGCGAATATAGCGAAAATAAAACCATAGCGAAATATAAGCATTATACAGTACTAGCAAGTATATTTTTCTTTGAGCTTATACTAGTCTTTTCGGAGCTAAGTTTTGAAAACATGGATCCTGGTTGTTTTAGGCCTGGACCAATATGAGGTCCCATCATCCTATTTTTTCAATGCCTGGGCCATGATGGCCCTGCCAGCTCCTATTTTTTCAAGGTCTGTGCCAGGATGATTCCATCAGTCCCCATTTTTCAAGGCCTTGGTCATGATGGCCCTTCAAGACCCTATTTTTTCAAGGCCTAGTCTATTATGACCCTGCCAGCCCTTATTTTTTTTCAAGGACTGTGCCAGGATGATCCCATCGGGTCCCCACTTTTTCAAGGCCTGGATCATGATGTCCCTGTCAGCCCATGTTTGTTCAAGGACTTGGCCAGGATGACCCCACCAACTGCAATTCTGGATTGACACTGGCTAGTGGATAAAATGATGAGTCAAAATAAAGTGTAAAACTTCAGATATTTATATGTACGGTAATTGTGTCATACAACCAGGAAGTTAGATCAGATTTTGACAGGTGTAATGGGGGTTACTTCCCATGTATAATTTGGTGTAATGAGATTTAAATACTAGGTCTGTTAACTTGATATCACCATTGTTACTATAATTACCAGCTTCAATGTTGATTTCATACCTCTATAGTCATGATAGTCAAACAACATTGACCTGTTCACTTGACTTTTTATTAAGAATATTCATATAGGACGATCCACCCTAGATTGGCAGGTTATAACTACACAATACACATTACAGGTGTGTACTCTTAAAACAGTACAGTCCAACCTGCCTTAAAGACCACCTCTATATAAGGATCACCTGCTTATAAAGGCCAATAGATTTGTATCGCAATGTTCTTTATTCATATTATATGAACCTGTATATAGAGGCCACCTCCCATAAAGGCCACTTTTACTGGTTCTCTTGAGTGGCCTTTATAGACAGGTTTGACTGTAATATATTATTATTTATAATTATGTACTTGTCTTCGTCATACATCAGTGTGCTTGCCATTAGTTTATATTTAAAACAAAGGTCATGAGGACAGGTCAATGTTGTTTCAACTTGTTTGCTTATACGTAAATTAACATGGATTTGATAGACTGATAAACATCAATGCAAATTCCTAGGTCATTTTAAAGTTTATAACTTAATGTCACATCATTTTGTGATATAATTACCACCATCAGGTTATACTTGAGAAATGAACATGCATATGACCTTATTAAAGATACCCAGGTCATGTGACAATGTTAATGTCGTGTTACCATGATAACAGAAATAGACAAGATAGGTTAAAACACTAGGTCAAACCTGCATTAAAGACAACCTCAATATAAGGGCCACCTGTTTTAAGTGGTCAGTATAACTTTATCCCAATTTGCTTTTTATTGATGTTGTTTGAACCTGTATATAAAGACCACCTGCCTATAAAGGCCACTGTTACCAGTTCCTCCTTTGGGTGGCAGGTTTGAATGTATATGAAAAAAAATATGAATCGGGGCATTTTCAATTAATAACTGTAAAATAGGCATGCTATATTGTTATGAATAGATTTAATATTTAATTTGAACATAAATCATATTCAAGATCCTCAGGTCATGTGACAGTGTCAGGTTACATAACTTTGAGACAGACATGATTTTGATGATAAATTAAAAAAAAACCTGGAGAACCTGTAAAAATTAATATCAAACATTTAAAACTGTGGTCTGATCAGACAGGGGATATTTACACTTAACTGATGACTATTAATCAGTTGATGAATTCAAAATAAATCCAATCAATCAATCAATCAATCAGTCAAAAATCAGATAGCCAATCAGTTTATCAGTCATCTCTAATCAATGTTAGTCAATCAGGCAGTAAGTCCAAATGTCATTCAAAGACTCGAAGAGTCACATAATCAATCAATCAATCAATCAATCGATCAGGCAATCAATCAGTGGTGAGTGGACTGTGTCCTTAAGTCAGTCAAAATATCAGATCAAACAATTTTACAATCAGTCAATGGTGTTAGGCAATTTAGTCAGTCAGTGAGGCAGCTAGTTTATCAATCGGTCAATGCTACAGTCATTTATTAATTAATCACTCAATCTGTTGACCAATCAATAAGTCAATCAATCAACTAATCAATTCATCCAATCAGTCAATCAAAAGCTTAAGAAAATGTGAATGGATTTATAACGGATGCCTATTTTAATCTTTACACCTTTTTCAATCGTAACTTAAATTCAAAGCTAAGCAAATAAATTCAGATCAAGAAAAACGGAAAATGATACCTAGGAAAATTTCCCGGATAACTGTAACCATCAAATGTAAATCTGTTGGTATGTTTTAAAGTGTCTTAATGTACTTTTGTTATCTAACGCTGGCCACTTGCTTTTCCTCTTCCTGAACTCCTACAGTCAAAATGTGGGGTAATACGAAGAAATTTGACCCTTCTCACCAGTAAACAGGATGGAAAACTTGTTTTAAGTAATAAGCTGTAGGAATTTTTTTATAGGCTTGGTGTCTACTGAAAGTTTACTATATTTATTTGCACTTATCGGTGTTTTTTTATATAAATATGTTTGTAAATATGCATATTAGTTAAGTGATTTATTCGTTAAGGTTGTTTATATAACATAACAACTTGTTGTTTGGATTGGAGGAATACTTACCAGTCCTACACACTTCTAAGTATTTTGAAAGTTTTTACGTAATTTTTTTAAAAGTTGGATAGTATTTTATATCTTGAATGAATTTATGAAATATGTTATGGTGTAATATTTTAATAGCAGTTTGTGATGGAAGCTGTAATAATCATAAAAAATCTGATACAGCAGCAACCGACTCATTTGATGTGTTTATGTCAAATTAAAATTTGATTGTTTAATGTCAAATGGAGAATATTTGCATAATATTTTGAACATTTTTACACAAAATATAATTGTGGTTACATCTAATTGTTGATGAATTGATGGAATATATTAATTTTTAGATGTACATGTTGGTAGTGTATTTGTGTAAAATCTAAAATTCAAATATTGTGTTTTGAGTTGATGGAATATAAATACCTAATATTTTTTAAATATTTATTTAAAATTTTAATCTATTCAATTCTTCGACAGATGTATGGTTTTATATGAACAAATTTAATGGAATAGATTTATTTAAAATTCAATATTGGAATATATGTATAGAACATTTTGAACTTTTTCGTTAAAAACCATTATTGCGTGCGTAAAATCATGACTTATTCAGTACTGCCACATAAGGATTATTGCGCCGCCATGGTTTTATCAAAAGTATTGGTAAGTTTTATTATATAAGAGGAAAAAATGTAAACATCTTTAAATATTTTATGTAGCTTATTGTCAGTGTAATTTTAAATGAAACTTTCAAATTACCCAAAAAAGGTCGAAAGTCTTGGCTTACGGATCACAACACCTAGCTGTCACCTATTTGGATTGAATACCACTCTAGAATATCCTGGTGTGCTAAAGAAATTTATTATTTTCATTGGATTTAGCCATATTATAAAAGCAATAAAAATTTTGTTTTTGATTTGATTGATTGGATGGATGGATTGATGGATGGATGGATTGGTGGGTGGGTGGGTGATTGATTGATTGATTGATTGATTGATTATTTTCATAAAATTAGTGTATTAAACTATTTGTATTTTGTAACATCTGTAAAAAGGATAGAATAGGTTGATGATTCAGTGAATGAATTAAGAATCATTAAGATCAGTAGTATAAGACCATTATCTGTTTTCAAATTGTTTTACGCAAGTTTTTGACAGATACAGTCAAACCTGCCTTAAAGGTCACTTCTATATAAGGGTACCTGCTTTTAAAGGCCAGTAAAATTATATTATAGTCGTTCTTTATTCAAGTCATTTGAACCTGTATATAAGGGCTACTTGCCCATACTAGCAACTTTACGCAAGTTTTTGACAGATACAGTCAAACCTGTCTTAAAGGTCACTTCTATATAAGGGTACATGCTTTTAAAGGCCAGTAAAATTTTATTATAGTCGCTCTTTATTCATTTGAACCTGTATATAAGGGCTACTTGCCCATACTGGCAACTTTTACGGGTTTCTTATTGTCAGCCTTTATAGAAGGTTTGACTGTATTATGCTTTTGAACCAAATTAATAGCTGTTGTTTCTTTAATATTGAGGTTTATATATATATATCCCGAGTTGACTCGATATTTGCACGAGCTTGCGAGTGCAAATGTCGAGTCAACGAGGGACAATATTTCACAGTATCAGTTCAATAACCCTTTCATTATATAGCAAGATAAATTTCTTTTCCTTTCGTCAAGTATTTCATCCAAAAGACCATTTTGTCGTACAATACATAAATATTACACTAGTTCTTGTAAATGGATACAAGAACTAGTGCAATATGACAACAACACAGCTATTCAACAACAATAGCATGACGTCATAAACAACAGCGTCATGTGACAAAGCGTCTTATTGATCCATATTGCACGCTAACACCTCAGGTTTTTACGTTTAATTTGTATGCTAAGCGTATATTGCTATATAATAAAAATGATTATTATGTAATTAGCAAATATACTCAACTCTGTATGTGAATTAAGCTAACAGGTATATGTGCTTTGGACCCTTGGAATATGTCAGCTATGCTATATATATATATATATTTTAATGATAGCTCAATCCATGTCGATTTATGTTTCAGCATTGTAAGAAAAGTACAAAAAACTGATTATTAAGTGTGTCACGATGTCATGTTTATAGCACTTGTTGCCTTGACAGTGTCATAATGTATGCATGTTTATATTGCATTTACAGCGCCACCTATAACTCATGTTATATTGACAGCGCCATCTACATTATTTTTCAGGCTGAAGAGTTGGATAGAAAGATGAGATTGAGACCTAAACAAGTTCCAGCAGTTAAGATCCAAAGAAAATCCGACAGTATACCTGATGGATGGATCGTAGAAGAATCCGGAGACGAAACATTTTATATCAACCAATCAAACAATGAAAAGGTACTGGTACACATAATTTTGAATGAATACAGTAAGCCAACTTTTATTTGTGTGTGATTGACTTTCGCATGTTTTGCGAGGACAAAATAATCGTGAAAGTTAATCAACGGGAATAAAAGTTTGTTTATGAAAATGGTTTTATTTATACCAATTATTCAGCTATAGCCCATATCATGAAAGTTAATACCGGTAGTCGCAGAATGGTTTTGGTAACAGAGTGGAGAAAGTTAAAATCGCAAATAAAAGTTGGTTTACAGTTCATGTCGATCTTAAAGTGACCTGATTCAATTAATATAAATTTGACAATTCTGGTAAAAAAATCTACTTAATGGTTGAGTAAAACAAAATTGGTTTGCAGACCATCAGATTAGTAATAATTTTAGAATCCAGTCCATTTAAAATTTAACTCCCGTACTGAGGTCCCACAAATGATGTGGATAGATATTTATTGTCTATTTAATTTCTTAGCCAAAACTTTTGTCCACCTCTTATCTAATAAACTATTTAACAAATCTTCTGGAAACATCACAAGAAATTCTTTTGGAGGAATTTAAGTATACCATTGGCTATCAGTATTCATATTTTGATCATGTATTTTGGTTGGGAAAACATGAATTTTCTGGTTGGGATTCTTTTTTGGGACTCTTTTGAGAGGCATCCCATTTCAGATTTAACTTGTTCTACTTTATTTTATTTTATTTTCAGTGGTGTAAGAGTGTGCTGAAAGAAAATGGTAAAACCTACTATTATAAAGTTGGTGGAAATGAAACGGTCTGGGAATTACCAAAGGTAACGTTTCCATGAATACAAAGTTTGTTTTTCTGTTTCTATATTTAGCACATGTCTATCTTCTTAATAGATCTTGTTATTCGTCTGCTAGTATCTCAATTCTAATTCAGAACAATCTTGTGAATCTTCTCAATTTTCAAACTCGAAAATTTTGATTCTAGCTATTTATCACTAGACATAATGCCAGTTTTAGTTTATTCAATTTTGTTGATGTTCACTTTTGTAAAGGGTTATTTCCCCTTTTATTCACAATGTACAGAAGAGTTTTTTGTCATGCCTACAGTATTGGAGTCTTGAAGTTCATTGTAAAAGTCTCGGATAAAATATTTTATAGACTGTATCTAGATGGAAAGAAAAGCTTTTCTGAGTTTTTTGTTGAAAGAGTTATTTCCCTTTTCTCCATTTTATCAATATTTCAGTTTTACAGTTTTCTGCACATTAAATTTTCACCTGTCATTTAAAACCAGAAAAAAACAACATGAATAAAGTCATTGAAATGAAACAATGACTTCTTATAGTTATTCATGGGGTTTTAGAGAAAATTACGTGCAGTTTGTCAAAGTTCTCCTGTACTTTCCGTAGTTCGTAGATTTTGACTCAAAATCCATACTGTATGATACATTATGATGAGGCAGTTTGTAGTTTAAGTAGAATGATCTTTTAACCTTTTCTTTTCTTGTAAATAATTTATAAATATAAATATTTTTCTTGCTTGCTGGCTATGCTAATTTGGTTTGTGATGAACTTTCTAAATTTCTGAACAATCTTGAATATATGTGATTGATCCTAACATGTTTGTTCTGTTTTTCTTTTGTTTGTTTACATTGCATTTGAATTGTTTACTAAAATCTTTGCTATCAAAAAAAATTAAAAAATTTCATTTACAAGTTACTAATTCTTCTATATCAAATACTGGTACATATATATTTTTTTTTTTCTGTGTATACATTAATTTGATTTTCCCTCTTATTCTTTACTTGAATGTTAAACATTATGTTACCTACAGTACAGACCTGTCTAAAGTTTAACACTGAGCTAACGAAAAAAGGAGTCACCGAGTAGTCAAAGGGTAGCTAGTGAATGGAAAGCAGTTCAATTATAGATAGCAGCTGCCAAAAAACTCTCTCGAGATTTAGGTAACGAGGAGAGACCGAAATGAACTACAGATCCTGCATTAATTCGTTAGTTCAGTGTTAAAACTTTAGACAGGTCTGTACTGTATGTATTAATGTACACCATGTTTGTCTAACTCATCAGTATAAAGTACAAAATACCTTTTTGTCAATGGGTCCCCTGAACTGATTGTTAGCAAACCAATGTGAAATTTTTTGGATAAAAACAATAGATCTACTCCTTCATTATCACTAGTAAAAACCGTATACATGTAGTTCATATTTCATAATTACCACATGTTAGCAATGTTTGATAATTTAATGTCTGATTATTTAGGCATTCTAGCAGAAGATCTATCCTGCATACAAAGTTTACCGGTAGTCAAGTCTGCAGGTCTGATACCTGTAAATGTTCATTATGACCTGGACCTGCAATGTTTTGTACATTCTCTTACCTATTCTTGTAGAAAACATTCAAAGGGCGAGACTCTCGCTAGCTAGAATTTAAGCTTAATTTTGGATACTTTATTCTTCTATTCTTTTCAGCTAAATTTTGAATACTGAATCTGTTCTTTCATATAAATATATAAATCTAATTTACAATTTTTTAAAAAAGCTTAACCTTGAATCATGTGGTTTTGTTTATAGATTGTAACTGAACCTAGGTCAAACGGAGACGTGACTTCTCCGGATGACAACATGCCGGAGCTGGAGAGTAGTAACAAAGTGTCAAGAGCAATACCCCCCAAATTCCAGGATCGCTTAAAAACTCGGTCAATGTATCTTGAATCTCATCTTAGCTTTCACCCTCCTTCAGCTGCAGGACCATCAATACCGAAATCGTCGACACTGCCGGCGAATATGCTCTCTCTGGACGTAAGACATTACACATTTCTTATCAATAATTAGAACACATATATATATATATATATATGCCCTTAGATAAGATGTATATGTATATACATCCCCGTAAATATGTACATGTATATATATGTACATCCCCGTAGATATGTGTCGCGATAAAACATGAACTATTTAACTTTAAAAAATTCTTAAAAATAAAATTTAATTTGGTGTGGCCTAAAGCCTGAAATGTATTTGACTGATACAGTGAATAAATCCTTCAGAGTCTGTGTTAAGTCATATAAATATTTTACATCTGCAGAATTATTGGTTGATTCAGTACCAATACATACTTGTAACTGTAATCCTCTTATAGAAATAAATTTGTATATGAATAAAATCTCTGCATCACAAACACAGATTCACAGCTGATCTGGATTTTTTTCAGGCACTCTGGTTTTCTCCTCCATCCCAGAACATGTCTTGGAATACCGACCAAGAGCAATTCTTTTTCAACTTTTAATACTGTAAATGTATTTAATTTCGTGTGTATTTGTTTTCGCGGTATAGGATATTTAAACATATCCGTGTAGTTAAATTTTTACATTTTTGAAATATACTCTATAATAACATAATGAGTATAATATAATTTTCGCTTTGTATTAATTTGCACAAAACAAACAACCCTGAAATAAGCAAAAATTAGTACAATGTGAAAATAATTAACCATTAAACTGTCTAGAAATGGCGTTTATAGTGCTATAACTTCCATTGCCGTGCAAAGCAAACCGAATAACACGCGCTAGTGCATTGTGACTAGTTTGCTATGCACGGCAATAGAAGTTATAGTACTATAAACGCCATTTCTAGACAGTTCAATGGTTATATTTACATTTCGCATTTTTTGAAAATCTTATTTTTGTTTTTGAATCCTGAAATAAATTTAAAACACTGTCATGTACAACATGCAATTCTAATTCCTGGAACAGCCTATCAATGACATCACGAGCATAGGTGTCAGCAAGAAATGAGTGATGTCACATTAGCAAATGTAATTATAGTCCTATAACTTCATTTGGTCTAAAACAGAGTTTAATATAATCAAACACCATAAATGTAAATATGTATACAGTAACCATTTCATGTCTTATGTTAAAAATTTTAATCACTGCATATGTTAATCACTTAGGATTATGCATGTATATGCAGGTGTAATGGTTCATGTTTTATCGTGGCACATATCATGAATATAATAACATGTAAAGTAAACATTGTAGATGTAATATATATTTAGAATTCCTATACACTCAACTCAAAATCAGAAACAATAACAAATCAAATTCCCATTATAAATTACATTAATTCATTTATTCAGTATAAAATCCTAGGTCCTAGTAGATTTTTGCATCTTTTTCTGCTTGTATCTTGCTAGTGGTAGAAAGTTTACATATTAACAATTAGAGCTTTGTAGTGTTATTTCAAGCCTTTTAAGCTTCAGATGCTATAGTTTTGACTTGAACTTAATAATCAAATCTAATCATAACCTTATGAACCTGAGTCTTGCAAACCTAATGCAAGGTTTCAATAATGCAAGGAGTCCAGTGTAAATAACAAGAATCCCAATATAAAATCAAAATGTCCTGGACCACAAACCCAGGGATATTGAACCCCTGCTTAATGACTATGTTTCCATTCCTGGCAGCCAAAATCGCCATTGGCTACTAATTTCTAAGGAATTCTTTAAAAAAGTAACCTATTTTAGCAAATTTGTGGAAAAATACTTTAAAAAAGGACTATATTTTCACAAATTTTGGAAATTTGGCTACTAATTATTTTAAATATATGGAACCTAGAATGATGTTAATGTTTGATATTGTCTGGTGTCCATTCATTGATATATGTGTTAATGAAAAATGATTTAAGGTCAGTTGACACACTTGAGCTTTGTTAACATCTTTGCTTGCATTACCAAAGAGTTCTTGCACTCCAGATTGAAAAATCCATAAAAAGATGTTGAAAGATATCTCCATCTTGCATTCCGTTTACAAGATAACACAAGGTCTTGTTCCCACCAAGATTTATCATTGAAATCATACAGAGGTGTGTATTGATAGACTGAGATCATGTTGAAATGGATTTATGATTAAATTGATGAATTTTGTGGTACAGGAAATTGAATCAATCACTACTTGTGTTGCCAGATAGAGTAACCTCGACCCTCATAGTAACAATGAGTAATATGTTGTTTGGTCTAGAACTTGGCAAGTCTTGTTTTAGACTAGCAGAATCTAACCTTGGTTTTCAGTAGAGACATAAAATCTCAACCTGTTAGGGAAAAAATCTTATCTTGAAGGTTGAGATTTCTGTGTCTTCACTACAAAACAGGGATTGATTCTTTTTCTCCCATATCCAATATATTTCTGTTTTGTATAGCTTTTATGGTAGTAATTATCCTAACACCATGCAAAATGTATATTATCTGCATTTGCAACCTGTGACGTCACAGTTTAAATTTAAATTATTGACGTCATAGTCAGTGATATTGTGACATCATAGCATATATGTAGCTTGTCTTAACCCTAGAGTAAGATAGAGAAACTCATCCTGTTAAAATGTGGCCTTTTCTTGGGGAGAACAACGTTTGTGATTTCCCTGTCTGGTACTACAAGTAGTAACCATGGATACCAGAGGTGGTTACAGGTGTTTGTAGTTAATTAAGTATAATTTACAAAAAATGTTTTGAAAATATCTGCCCAAAAACTTGTATTTACAATTTTTAAAATGCCTTTATATATACTATATAAGAAGAAGCATTTGCAAGGAAAAAATATTCATGATTTTCATAGTAACTCCTGTATAACCACAAATATATCCTTTCAGCGGATATTTTTTTATTTCCCTTGGTATACTTGCCCTACAGTCAGAACTGTGAAAATTTTCTACCCCGAAATAGTTTGTAAGATTGAAAACTGCTGCTAATGTTTCCTCTTTTACAGTAATGGAATTTCACACTACCGATATTTGTGAAAGAAATGGCATTTTTAAAACAAAATTAAATTGACACAGATGTTTTATATAAAATGTTTATGTATAATTATAAGTAATTATGTACATTATTTTTCATGTTTAGAATTCCAATGATAGACCCCAACAACCGATAGTAGTTGGTCATCAACTGGCACAGGTAAGTGCAGAATAATTATTGTAAAATTATTTCTTTTTGTGGTTCAAAGAAAAATACCCTTTTATGGGGTGGTAAATTTGTGCAAAATGACATTTAATCTTATCATTTGTTGTGTAGGTCATTGTATACACGAAAACAATAAAAATTTCGACACCAAAAAACTTATGATTTCATATTATAAAGACAAAAATTTAAAATCATTAGTGCCATTTTGAAGGCTTTAAAGCCAGAAAAATTGAAACTGATGTGACATTTTGTGCTTTTTCTGAAAAAAATGAATTTTTAATGAATTTTTACTTGATCCCTTTCATCTTTGGGAAATTGAGAAAAAATTTTGCATGGGTGAAACAACTGGTATATGTTAGTAATCTTACGTCAACAAAATCATTTATAAACTAATCTAATGTATTGTAAATTTATGGTTTCAGCAAGAACCATTAGTTGGAACATTAAAAGTTAAGAAAGTGTTAGAAAGTAATAAAAAAGTCAAGTAAGTACTTATATTAATCAGGTGGATTATCTCCCTTAGTATCAGCATGGATTGTCTCCCTTATTATCAGCATAAATTGTCTCTCTTGGCACCAACAAAATACAGAACTATGTAATATGACAAATTAGCTTTTTTATAAAAAAAAGTCTGTCTTTAAAACAGGTAATGCTTTGGTAAATGGCAATGTTGTCTAATTTCTAACTCGCTTTCGTTATGAAGAAAATACTTTTTACCAAAATTATAATGTAAAATTTGAAAAGATGTCATGAACAAGGATTTTTCAAGTAAATTTTTTTATGCTATAACAAAATAAAAAAATACTACTATTAAGAAAATGTGGTATTCATTGAGTGGATTTGAATGTTTTTTACAACAGTCGGGATTCTTTCACTTACGGTATTCATGGATATTAACTTTCGAGATTCTGTAACCAAAACAAATTCATGACTATTAACTTTCTTGATATGGGCTTAAGCTGAATATTTGGTATTAATATAATCATTTTTGGAAACAGGTTTGTGACGTTTAACTTTAGTGATTATTTTGTCCTTGCAAAATACACGAAAGTTAATTATACACGAATAAAAGTTGGTTTGCAGAATATCAAAGGGGACCTGTTCTTGAATGATGGAAATTTGAAAACCTCTGGGAAAATCACTAATCAAAGGCCCGGAGAAAATCACCAATAAAAGCCACATTTTTAATGGAGTGAAGTGGAATTATTGTGTTTTATGTCCATGTCAAGATTTTTTTCTCTTATATTGATGCATTCAGTTCTTAGATGGTAGAGGAAACCAGAGTGTCTGCAGAAAACCATCAGTTCCAACGTCCAGTGGAGTAATGTTGTTTGACACCCCTGTCAAAATTCTTTCACCTGAGGCGATTAGTTTTGAAATTGTGCAGGAAACTGCAACACCCATATGAAACCACGATCCTCCAGTAAGGGAACTATTACACTTTTTTATGCTAGGAATCACTAGAGAGGGATTCAAACCTATTTGGTGAAAGATGCTGTGATCCAAAAGTGCATGCTTTAAACCACTTTGCCACTGAGGTCCCAAATCAAACTAACTTGTTCAATAAATATCACAAATCACTACCTAATATCTTCTATGTGAATTTCTTTTCATTTTAGGAAAACTTGGAACACCTCCTATGTAGTTCTAGCTAAAACTAATATCATATTCTACAAAGACAAAAAAGCGTCGAGCAGTCAGCCGGGATCGCCTCATGGAAAACCTGACTTTATCGTTCCATTACAAGATGCTAAAATAGATAAAATATCTAAAGATTCATCCAATAAAAAGACAGTTGTACGGGTAAGTCGTTAGCTCACCTGGGCAAAAGTGTAGAAAAGCTTAGGACACTTAAAAGTTTTAAACTAAAAATTTGTTCAGTCCAACCCATTTATTTGTATATCATATATTATTACTATTCATGTAAATTGCTTTAATAATAATTACATACATACTATTTTTGCATATTTTTGTGTTGAAATCAGTGAGAGCATGTTATATGCCTATAACAGCATATAACACGGCACATACATATTTCCTACAGTCACATGATGAAATTTTGGTGGCGTCACAACCAGAGATTTGAGACTGATAGGTTGTTTCATTTATGATCTTTGCTTGTGCTTGACTGTAACTACATTTCAAGTGTTCAACGAAGGGTCATGCATTATCATGATTATGCCATCTTGGGAAATATTTTGACATATAACATAGAAGAAACAAAGTTATTAATCATTTAATGTCATATATCAGATTATCAAGGTTGTTCATGTATCGAATAAATTTGCTTTTTTTGTGAATTGGCTGAAAATCTAGCGATGCCCTTTTTAGCAAAATTACAACCAATCAACCAGCATTACATATCACGAAAAGTCTCTTTAGGGAATTAATGTACTACTCAACAAGAATTTAAAACATAATAGTCAACGCAGATTACACAAACCAAGAACAACCAGACATCATTTCTATGGACCACTCCAGTAGCTTAGTGGTAGAGTGCTTGCTCCGTATGTTGGAGGTCTTGGGTTCGGTTGGGTCTGACCAAGATTTGAAAAAGGTAGTAACTGTTCTTTTGCCAAGCACTCTGCATTTAGAAATGAATGTCACTGGGTCCTTAGAAAGAGACCTTAAAAACTTGAGGCCCTGTGTCATGACAGGTGTGGCACATTAAAAAACCCTCTCTGCAAATTGCCCTGAATGCATTGCAAAGGTCAACATTTCTGCCACTTCACCTAAAACTGGTGGTACCTCGATATAAGTGTAATTCTTGACTGGGACATAAAACCCCATTCAATCATTCAACCAGACATCAATTATAAATTAAAATTCCTGATTTGACCTTGCAGGAAGTGAAAGTTTTTAGCCTTGGAATTGTTTCCTTGTTAGCACCAAATTTGGAGATATACATGCATATTAGTTATGTATTTAATTAAAATATGTATTAATTAATGCAGGTGTCAACCAGAACAGGGGACCAGTATGTTCTACAAAATGATGATGAAAAGACTCTTTTGATTTGGTTTATGCAGTTAGAATTAGCAGTAGCGGATTTGGTAAGTCCAGCACATGTCCAGTACACTTCCAGCACATATCCAGCACTCATCTACATATACCCAGTAGCTTGAATCACAACATACATGAATACAACAAGCTGAGCATTAATGTTACTCTAGTTTGAACCAAACTTGCCTTTTAGGCTTCCATTGGTATCATTAGAATCCCAAGTGCTAATAAGAATTAGCACCCAGCCTCAATTCCCTGATGGAAGTTCATGTGTTTAATTTGCCAGAAATGTGACTTGTTAAGGGTGAACGAATGTTCCTATCTCCCTCAAACAATGGCAATAAATTGTTTATTATACCAAAAGATAACCATGGTAATAATAATAAGTAAGACAGAAAAAAGAAAAAATATTTTAAAAAAGACAGCCTGAAAGGTTAAAACATCAGTCCTTCATTATTTTTCTCCTTTCGGAACTCATCGGAGGCAAGCGCTAGAACATCCTGGCTGATTCTCCATTGATGACGTCATATCATTGTGATGTTATGGTGTTCCGAAGAGGTGGGATATAATGTTTTTAGAAGGTTACATAATGTTTTATCTACCCTGATTACATGATTTAAGGATCCAATCAAATTACAGATCATATTGTATTTTTCTAATGAGGTATAATAAATATATTTATGTATATTATAAACATGTGCACAATAAAACATTGTTATACTTTGTCATTTCTCCTATAATCCTATTGTCATAATATTTTGAAGTCTCATATGGTATAGTTATGTTTTCCTTTATATGTCTGTTTTGATGGATTGTTAAACCCCTTTATGATGTCAAAATTTGAATTAACAGATATAAGCAAAGATTGTATTGATTGAATAGGTTTTATGTCCCAGTCAAGAATATTTCATTTATATCAAGACATCACCAGCTATAGGTGAAGTGGCAGAAATTTTTACCTTTTCAGTGCCCTCATGGCAATATGCATGGAGGGTTCTTTTACATGTCATGCTTGTCGTGACATGGGACATCATTTGTTTAAGGTCTTTTCTGAATCCTGTTTCATTTCTAAATTCAGAGTGCTTTGCTAAAGAACAGTCACAACGTATTTTCAAGTCTTTGGTCAGACCCTGTTGGGTTTGAACCCACAACCTCTCATCTACAGAGTGAGTTCTCTACCAACTGAGCTACTGCAGTAGTCAGTGTCTATGATTGAAGACTAACTTCATTGTAAATTGGGTTTATTTTTAGGAACTTATTAGACACCATGCTTTGTTGATACGATATCACTCTTGTTTTTGAATTTTGTTTTGCAGGGTTCTAGTGGTATGGAGTCTAATCTAAAATTAGTCCGGAGTACTAGTCAGGATGACACAAAGTCAGAGCCAAAAAGAAAACCTTCATTTAAATGTAAGTATCAGATCTGTTAATTAAACCTAGTAACATGAGTAATGAAATGGGTTTCATGCTTGCGATGTGATACCCCTCCCATTTAAGCGGAACAATAATTTCCATTGGATGTGTAATCATATCAGTTTATGTTTTCCTGTAAACCGATGTTATTGCTGGACAGCGTCATGAATGTTTTCCAAAACGTCCCATACAAACTTTTGAGGGTTGTTAATCATGGTTGTACGGCGGTAACCCCCTTTCATCAGTATCACATGTGATACCTTTTAATATAATGCCTGCAGGGCACAGTGAGAGCTTGGTGGCAGAGTGGTGTAAAATTTTGGGTTACAGATCACAGATCACCACCTAAGGTAGAAACACATTTGGAAGATTTTAGTGTAATACAATTGACGAATCGCCGGTCACGCCCACAATGTTCCGACAAAGGCGCAGCATACTTGAATTACACACAAAAAGAATGAAAACTCTGCCTGAATTGGGATATTTAATGACGTCACTGACACAAGAACGTCATTAGTTACCGTGGCGCTTCTTTGGTACCATTATGGCAGACAGTGTCGGAACATAAAAAGCGTGGCTGGCAATACGCCAATTAGTCAGTTTATATGTTGAAGTTTGGTAATTCATTCTGGTCACTCCTTCATTTCGGAACTTACTACCTACTACAAAATAGTACAAATGTTTTGAGTCATTATTAGGTCAAGGTCAAATGTCTGTTTCTTAGCAACCAAGTAAATAATGCAAAAAGTCATTAGCAACATCTTAAACTTAATCACATATTAAATTTGTTCATAAACGTTGTTATATGCTCCCGAATGGAGGAACATATAGTTGCTGTTTGTCCATGCGTCCTTGTGTGTGTCCATCATCATAATTTTGTCCAGAGCATAACTCAAAACCCCTAAGAAGTATCAAAAGGAAAATTCATGGGTAGATAGAACTCGATAAGAAGTTCAGTGCACAAGAACCATTACTCTATTTTGCATTATTTAAGAGTTATTGCCCATTGAAAAAAGTTGTTCACAAAATCATATTTGAATAAAAAGAAACAGCCCTTTTACAACTAGCCTTTATTTGAGGAACATGTTTTTGTTCTACTGATTTTCTTTTTTAATTATTTTTAGTGTATTGTTTTTTAATAGTCTGAAAGTTTTTGTCTTCCTTCCCCAATGTGTGTTTATTCATGATAGGGGTGTAAAACAATATTACTCCATTCCACTTCACATTATTTTTATTGTATATGTGACTTAACCACTTACTAGTACATGCATAATGCTGCAACCACTTTAGATAACAAACAGAACAAACAAATATTTTTTCTTTTGTTTCAATAAAATACTGAAAAAAACAGGATATGTTTCATTGTTCTATGTGTAGCTTAAACACTTGTAAATTGTCACAACCACTTTAGATAACAAAAGATAAATTTAAAACAATAGCAGCATTTTAAGTTTTTGGTTAAGTGGAATTGAGTACTGGCCATGTTATTTTTTTACGGCCCAGTAAAGATTCTTTTACTTATATTGAGGCAGTAAATTCTTGGATGATGAAGGCAACCAAGCCTACACAGAAAAAAAACAACAATCTGTCCAACAAGGAAACTGAAAACTGTTCTCTTCTCGCACCATAGCATCATGATCGTCTGCTTGAATGGGATGTAAGAGGCCCTGTGATCAATAAGCCAGTGTTTTAATCCAAGAGGCCACTAAGACCCCCAAACTTTTGGTTGAAAGTTGGAAGTTGATTTTGTAAATTATTGGAAAAGTTCCATGATCCCTTTGATCTCCTCAGTCTGCTTCAATCTCTTTGAGTCGTAAGCACCTTCTAGTCTATGGCAGCCACTGGTGTCCTGCGCTTTTATGAACTCTACAGAGCTTTCCTAATCATGCATTGAAAAAAAGAACCTTAGTTTTGAGTCCCATCAAAGGACTTCTCTGATAAATTGAGCATTTTACAGCTTTAATTTGGACAGAAAATAAAACTTGTTTTAGAAAATTTCCAAGTCCTGAATGAGGAACAAACCCACAACCCTTGACTTTGAATGCCATTTATCTTGCCACTCTGCTACGGCCACCAGTGATATGTACAGTAAAACACAAAATTTACATTTATTTTCCTATAATTTGACATATAACACTTCTAAAACACTTCAAATGTTACAAACACTTTAGATAGCAAAAGGAAAAAAAGTTTGCCAGCAGGTAAGAGTATTGTTCTAAACGGTTGTGATGGTTACACAACCACTGTATAAAACAATTAGCATGGATCCTGTTTTCGCTGTTTTTATCCTTTTGTTTTATAAGTGTTATAGTAAATATTTCCTTTGTGCATGTTGTTATTAAGATACTTAAATACTTTGATTTTAAACCCTCCTCCCTATTTGTCTTGTGTGATCGAAGATAATAGCTTAAAACAGACATCCCTGAAATTCATAACTTTTGGGTGTCATATGTGTACATGTATGTGGTTCTTGTTGCTGTTTTATTCTTTTGTTGTTGTTTTTATGTGTTTAGTTGTTTCTTGGTACATGAAATATGTTTAGGCAAGTTTGACCTTTGGTCCTTGACCTTTTGACCTTTGTATGTGTGGTAGTTGTTTCTTGGTACATGGCGTATGTTTAGGCAAGTTTGACCTTTGGTCCTTGACCCTTTTACCTTTGTGTGTGTGGTAGTTGTTTCTTGGTACATGGCATATGTTTAGGCAAGTTTGACCTTTGGTCCCAAACCTTTTGACCTTTTTGTGTGTTTGGTAGTTGTTTCTTGCTACATGGATTATGTTTAGGCAAATTGGACGTTTGATCTCCAACCCTTTGACCTTAGAATTGGGATAGAATTTGCGATTTAAAGTGTGATGATTCTTGAAGCTGTTTTTATCCATTGTGTGTTATTTTAAAATATTTCTTAGTATATTCTTAGTACATTATGCAGGTCAGATTGTGACCATGATCTTTTGTCCTTGACCCTTTGACCTTAGAATTAGACACAAAATCTGTGATTCAAAGTATGTGGTGATACTTACTGCAGCTATTTATTTTTTTAACTGTTATTTTGAAATATTTCCTGGTACAATATACAGGTCAGATTCAGTTGTGACATTTGACCTTTTGAATATGATGCATATAAAATGTGCTAATGTTTATTTTTGTACTGAATCTGTGACTTAGTGCTGTTTAGATAAAATTATTGATTTGCCTAATCAAAAAAAAAGAAAAAAAAAAAAAAAATGTTCAAAAGTATGAAGCTTGCATTAACAATCGATCCCTTTGACTTAATCAGTTGATATCCATCTGTTTGGTCATTCAAATGAGTTTGAATGTGTCCTTGTATGTTAAAAGATCACAAAAATTATCAATTCAATCCAATACGAAAATTGCAGCCAATTTGTTTTTTTTTTTTTTTTTTGGCAATTCACATTACTTGTTAGATTATATAAAGTAGTTTCTTGAATGTATTTCAAAAAAATTTCAAAATCAACCAATTGTATTGCCTTTACCACACATCAATCCAAACTTGTAACAAAAAATAACCATGGAATCAATTTTGTTGAGGCATATTTTGAAAGGCAGGTATTGATGTATAGATTTGTGCCTTTATTTCACTACTCACCTTTTGGGGCCAAATATGGTCCTTATATCATATAAACACATATATAGAATATATCCACTTGTTTATATATTGGAATTTAATTTTCAATTTTGATGCTTCAAATGTATACATACATTATATCAGATCCCTTTTTTATTTATTTATTTATTTATTTGTTTTCTGTATATGTTAATTTATTTATTAAATCATCATTCACATATTGGAACTCTCTTAATAATTAATAATATATGTATAAAAAATATGTTCAATTTCCATTCAGAAAGATTAACAGAATTTTGACAATATTATAATTAACTGGTATTAACAGCACTTCATAATTATACACTTAAAATCTTTTATCACTAAAACATTTAACCTCAGATCACCATTAATATAGTAACCATAATAATATTTTTAAAAGGCTAGTAAAAAATAAGAATATGAAACTTAGCAATTGGACAAAAGTTGTGGAACTCTGTTGTGAGAAAGTTAAGAATGTATAATAGTATTTTTAAGGTTTCATACATTAGTTTTTATACCCCCCGCTTAAAAAGTGTGGGGGGGGGGGGGGTATATAGTGAGAAAGTGTGGGTAGAAGTTAGTTTGTTTAACTTATTAGCATACTTTTCAAAGTGTTTTGGTAAAAAATGGAGGAATTCGATTTCCTTGTTGGATGTTCAATGAGAACGTTAAAATGTAATTAACATCTACTAAAATCATTTAAAATAATGAGTTATCATCTCAAACGATGATTCAATTTTAATATTCTTCTTATTAGGGGTGTCTGTCCGTGTGTCCGCCCGTCCTTCCGTTACACCTTAGGGTACCTTTCTCTTATCCGCAAATCCTCCTAAACCCTTCAATGAATTTTCAAAAAACTTTCACACAATCTTTGTGACATAATGTAGATGTGCACCTTCTATTTAAAAATTTGATCTGATGGATTTACAGGGTGTATTTTTTGTGAGCTTGTGGCTCACAGTTTTTCTAGTTTACTTTTAGATGCTTCTTTTAAATACAGAAATCTTGTATACTCATTTCAAGTTTGAATTATTTCACTGTTTGGAACATTGTCAGATTGTCAGATATCTTGACATGTTATGTATCAAATTACAGCAAAGTTGCAAAATGAAATGTTCAATTATTTGTTCAAGTTCAACACTGATGAATAAATTTGCTATTTTTACCAACATTTAGACCCACTCTTTCAAAATATATATTGCGTATTAAGTTAAAATGCAAAATATTAAAGCCTGAAGTTGATTAATGTTGCCATGGCTATATTCGCAGTTATTTTCTGGTTATACATTGAACAAAAATATGAAACTGTTGTGTGAGTGAGACCTAAGCGTACTTAAAGTAAAGTGCATAATTCATGAAATAAAGGTGTTACATTGAGTTGCATATGATGTTGATTACATCCAGGAAGAAGGTCATAACATAGAGGCTCCATTAGGGTTAAAATTTAAATAAAGATTTAAAATCGCCATAATAGATTAATAATAATAAAATGTTTTCAAAGTAAAAGTTGTTTTTTTTTTTTTGGTTATAAAAATGAAGTAGTTTTCAATTAATTAAATAAAAAAATATTTAAAACTGCTCTTTGGTAGATATATTCACAAACTAAGATTTTAAATGCATTTAAAATTACTGTTAAATGTGCACACCCCTGTCCTGAGCCTCAGCTAGGGGATGATTTTGATGAAATCATCAGGTGAATTTATCTTTAAAGAGGAAAACCAATGATCTCTCATCACTGATGTTAATAAGTACCACAAGTACTAATCTAGTCAGTAATTTCTAGGGAACACTTTCAAATAAAAAAATATTGAGTTAGTGTAAACAAGGAAATTAACATCAGATGACTGAAATGGACGTTTTATTAGGAAGGAAAACACATAAAAGGAGGAACAATTATTTCATTTTTTCATAAAAAAAATTCCCACAGTGTTTTGGAAAGAAGCTCTAAAAGGAGTGGCATTTATTTATTTTAATTGTCTATCGAAATCTTTAGTTGTTTAATTTTAAAAGGTGATCTTTCAAAAAAGAAAATTTGGACAATAGTGTTTTGAAAGAAACTTTTGTTTGTAAATTTGAGAATTTGTGTTGAAGTTTAAAAAAGCTATCAAAATCTTCATTTTAAAAGTTGAAAATTTTAAAAGATGATCTTTCAAAACAAATTTGTACAATAGTGTTTTGAAACAAACTTTTAATAATTTGTGAATTAGGGAATTTTTTGTTGAAAGTTTTTTTCTTAAAAAAAAGTGATATTTAGAGACATTTTTCATACACAGTATTTGGAAACAAACCTTCAATGGATGGAGTAGGGTTTATGA
This sequence comes from Anadara kagoshimensis, assembly GCA_021292105.1. Classification (NCBI taxonomy): domain Eukaryota; kingdom Metazoa; phylum Mollusca; class Bivalvia; order Arcoida; family Arcidae; genus Anadara; species Anadara kagoshimensis. The sequence continues at coordinate 24,470,441 of CM037872.1, read as the reverse complement.
AGTCGTACATATCTAGCGATATAAGAAATTTTGATCATGGAATTATTGACATGGTTCGAAAATCACCAAAAGTTATCCGAAGAGGTATTGTAATTTTGATTTAAGTTTTATTTGATTTTTTTTTAAATTCTTAGGTTTAAATTTTAGATTTAGTATAGTTTTTGGTTATAGTTTTGTTTATAAATTTATTTTTAGCTCACCTGAGCCAAAGGCTCAGATGAGCTATTGCAATCTATCACCGTCCGTCATGCGTCGTCCGTCGTGCGTCGTCCGTCGTCCGTCGTGTGTAAACTTTACATTTTAATCTTCTCCTCCAAAACTACTGGGCCATATTTGATGAAACTTAGTGATTATCATGCCTGGGTAGCAGCCTTTCAAAATTGTGTTCGGGTTTGGCCACGCCCAACAAGATGGCCGCTGTTACTAAAAATAGCAAAAAGACAAAAAATCTTCTTCTCTGAAACCAAAAGGTGCAGGCAATTTTTGATTGGATATTTGGATTCAGCATACCTGGGAACATTAAAATTGTGTTTTTCATGAAAATTAGACGAAAAATAGGTTACGCGTTTTTTGCGTAAAATTACGTAATTTTTAAAATGAGACATTTATTGTTATAACTTCATAACGACTGAAGATAATTGTATGGAGTTTTCACTGTTGGTCTTGTCTTGCAATTTTCTTCCAATTGATGTCAAGGTCGAAGGTCAAGGTCATGTCCCAGTTTTTGACCTTTGATAAAAAATGCTATTTTTTTAACATTTTTCGTGAAAATGGCGTAGGATTTTCAGTTATTTGTAGGTATTAACATGAGGATCATTTTGATACATAGATCAGGGTCATGGGTTCAAAGGTCAAGGTCACAGATGTCCAAGAATACCAAAATAGTAAATTATCTCAAAAACTATAAACTTTTTGTATAGGCATGTATATTGGAATATTGTAGGTATTGGCCTAACGATAATTTTGATATATAGATAAAGGTCATAGGTTCAAAGGTCAAGGTCATAGACGCGAACGGATACTTAAATGGTTAATTATCTCAAAAACTATAAACTTTTTGTATAGGCATGTATATTGGAATATTGTAGGTATTGGCCTAACGATCATTTTGATATATGAATGAAGGTCATAGGTTCAAAGGTCAAGGTCATAGAATTGAACGAATACTTAAATGGTTAATTATCTCAAAAACTATAAACTTTTTGTATAGGCATGTATATTAAAATATTGCAGGTATTGGCCTATCGATCATTTTGATATATAGATAAAGGTCATAGGTTTAAAGGTCAAGGTCATAGATGCAAATGAATACTTAAAAGGTTAATTATCTCAAAAACTATAAACTTTTTGTATAGGCATGTATATTGGAATAAGGTACGTATTGGCCTAACGATCATTTTGATATATGAATGAAGGTCATAGGTTCAAAGGTCAAGGTCATAGACGCGAACGAATACTTAAATGGTTAATTATCTCAAAAACTATAAACTTTTTGTATAGGCATGTACATTGGAATATTGTAGGCATTTGCACAACAATCATTTTGATATATGAATGAAGGTCATAGGTTCAAAGGTCAAGGTCATAGACGCAAACGAATACTTAAATGGTTAATTATCTCAAAAACTATAAACTCTTTGTATAGGCATGTATATTGGAATACTGTAGGTATTGGCCTAATGCACATTTTAATATACAGATGTTTTAGCTGTTTATAAATAATATATTGTAGCTAGACTTTAAATATGTTATATATAGCATACTTATATAATAATTATTATAATTAATTTGCAAAAATACTTGCATATTATTGGCCCTTACTGCTGAAAATATTGATATTCTCTTTTATTAATGTCATTGACCATTGAACCTCTGCATAAGATATGTACTCTTCTTCAGGTGAGCGTTAAGGCCCATGGGCCTCTTGTTTTTTATTTAATTAAGTTTAGTTTAGAGTAATTTGGAAAGGATATGGGTGGGGTATGACTTATTTTGGTGGGGTATGACATGTCGTTTAATTATGATGGTGAGAAGAAAGAAAGCCAAATATTCAGTGAAATGAGTATTTTCATTTGTCATTCATTTACTTTTGCTTTAAACTTTTTTATTTAGTTTAGTTTTTATTTTACTTTTTATTTATTTAATTACGTTCTATGTTTTTTTTTTTAACTATTTTTGGTGTGTTTGTGTGTTGGGGGGGGGGGGGTGTGGGTGTGCCAAATTCGATATATAGAAGACACTATACATCTGAATTGCCATTTAAAAGAATGATTATGGGTTCAAATCCTGACATTTTTTGGTAGTTGTATAAGAAGAATATCATATGAGATTTAAATCTAGTTATCTAGTACTATAATTGATGGTTATAACTATGGTAAAATTAAGGACCAATATATTCTATGTTGATACATTCATTCTGCTCAGTTTGTTTATGTTGCAATACTGTAATTGTATTTAATTTGGTGTGTATTTATTTCAAGGTATATGAAATGGGGACATATCGGCATAGTTAAATTTTTGAGTTTTTAAATATGCATTATAACACAATAAGCATAATAATTTTGGCTGGGTATTTATGACCGCTGTTTTTAGTCTTATACAATAGATTTCTAGTAAAATGAACTTTTCATTGGTTATAATTGTTTGGAGAGAAGATACAGAAAATTTACTCAAAAAAATTCAGTTGCGGTCATTATTTGAACCCACAACCCTCAACTTCAAAAGCCAGTGACATACAGTGTCCATTAATGTATATTATGGGTATTGTCATTGAAAGTATAACAAGTCCAAAAATGTCATGTTCTAGTTTTGTCAAATCTCTGATTTACACTGGGTTAAGTTGTCACAGGTTTCCATTCTTACTCAGAATCAGAAAGAGGCTGTCACCAAGGAAATGCTGGAGGACATTTTGTCATTGATAACGCTGTTGTTATTATCATCTGTCATCTCAGTCATAATTAGGTCACTTAGTTGTTTCCTTTAAAGTAATATCCGCATGACATAATTTTATTTTAATCAAAATTAATTCTTCATAATATTTACATTAACTATTGTCACCCTTTAAATAAATTTCTGGCATAGTGATAGGTTAACCAGGGTCGTACAGGCCTGGAAAAGTCCTTAAATTTGTAGGTTTGCCCTAAAAACAAGTCTGACCCTAAAAAGCTCTTGAATTTAAAAAGCCCTTGAATTTGGCCAGTTGGGTGTCTGTATTTTGATATTAAGTGGTTGCGAATAGACTGATAATTATATATATAAATAAATTAGGCTGAATAAATAAATTACTTAATAAGTTGCATTGCAATAAGCAATTTAAAGGTACCTAGCCCTCCCGAAGCCTAACTTCAACCTCCACTTCAAGTGTCGTTACTATGCACACGTAAGTAATTGTTTTATTGATTTAATTGCCTTTGCATCAATATTTTTTTTGCTTAAATTTCCCTTTGATTAGGCCTTACATTTGCAATTAAGACCCCGAAAAGACCATAAAAAGTCCTAAATTTTGAGTCCAAATGTCTGTACGAACCCTGTTGACTTGTTATTGTACATGGAACTATGTATTAAATCTGCAGGGTAACATTAACATGATTAATGCACACAACCTTTAACATTATAGTACATGACAGAAATGGTTACAGTGATACACAAGTCACACAAAATATGAAATCAAGAGTTAAAAATGCAAATTAGTGCTGCTTTGAAGGGTGACAAAAATGTTATAAAGGCTATGTTTTGGTAGGTTACACAGCTCAGGGTACATAACACTTTAACAGGGTAGATGGGGCTGTGTAATCTGGCCTTATAACTTCATTTTAAAACTAAACCAGGGTTCAATTTTAAGTAAAACAAGATGAAATTTTATTTGGATTATGGATTTGTTAATATGCATGATGGTGTTGACTAACAAATACAATATATGAGTAATTTAATTCTTTAACTTTTTAAGAACAGTTTCCATAGAAACTCAGAAGTAATGTACAGCATTAAGTTAACCATTGTTACTACTGTAGAACCACTCTGTGTGACAGTGAAATACTCTTCATATCCTTAAAAATCAAATAAATTTGAATAAAGATTGATATTTTTCACTTACTTGTACCTAGTCATAACAGGAAATCTGTTGCATCGCGATTAGCGAGAATATATCTGCACAAGGTAAAACGTTGATGCAATCGGGATTTAACATGTTGAAAAACCAGGCAAATGGCGGATTTTGTTGCGCATATGACGTAAAACGTCACCAAGGACATCACTTCCGGTGTAAACTTCGCCATTTTCGCCATGTAATTTATTAATCCCCATAATGCCAACATTTTCCTTTCTACAAACATACTTAATGACAATCGCGGATACGCATACAGATTTCCTGTTACGACTAGGTATAAGTAAGTGAAAAATATCATTCTTTATTTGATTTTCTATGGATATAAAGAGTATTTCACTGTCACAAACAGAGTGGTTCATACAGTAGTATATCATAATTTGTGATTAAACTTAATTCCCCATCCTAGTAGTTCATCAGCATACCACATGACCAATACCCCAGATCTTTTTACAGAACTTAATTATACCCCCTACAAACTAGTTTGAGGGGGGTAAATAGAAATCACCTTGTCTGTCTATCCATGTAAAATCTCATGTCCGGGCGATTTAAATCTGTTAAATTTTGACAATATTTTATAGTTCTACGAATAAAAAAATAATAAAAATTATAATATAGATGTAAATGCCTAGAATGATCTTCAAAATGACACCTTAATTTCATGAATATCTTGAGAACTAACAAATTATTCATCTATCAAATTGGCCAGATAAAAGATAAGAAAAATCTTAGTTAAGAAGTGATTATGAAACTTAAGCCTGTAAATTACAAACCAAAATGTGAATTTGAATTTTTTTTATTGGTTGATAATATAGACAATGATTTATTTTGTAATTGCAGTGTTTCACAGTCGGAATGCTTCAACTTCCAGCAGTCCTGGTGATGATAACAGTCTAGAGCGTCGGAAGAGAGGTGATATTTGGGATAAGTTATCTAACTTTGTTGCACGGCGACCAAGCAAAGATGTTCTTGAACAAAAAGGAATTATAAAAGGTAAGACTGAAGTGTTAAAAAATTTCCAAAAAAAAAAATCAGATAAATTAAACAGGAAAAATCAAAGTACACAATGTGTGAAATATTCTTTTTTTAAGTGGGGATATTAAATTTGAAGTTCCAACCTTCTACCTTCTGTCTACCCAGACACTTCTTGTCTGGAGTTAGTCTCCAAAACTATGAAACTTGGTACAAAGCATCAACATTGATATGTGATCATTAATACTAGTTGTTTTGCTCATTTCCCTGGGAGTTATGACCCTTTGACTGAAAAAGAAAACGTAATGACAGGGAGTCCTTATTCACTTAATTTGCTTGTTTTATTTCCACCCCATGAATCGCCTGAATGCAGGTTGAACCTCTCAATATTTCTGGATCCCCATGCACTCCATTATAAAGTTGAGATAAGTTATCGGTATTTAACGCCCAGTCAAAAATATTTCACTTAAATGAAGATGTTGCCAGTTATAGACGAAGATGCAACAATTTTGCCTGTCTGTTGTGCTGATGGCAGTTATGGCATTATACAGCAGGGTTCTTTATCATGCCACACCTACCGTGACACGGGACCTCATTTATTTTATATTCCCATCTGATAGAACCATTACTTTCATTTCATAATGCCGAGTGTTTGGTGAAAGAACAGTCACTACCCATTTTCAATACTATAAACGTCTTCACATGTTTCAATTCAATCTAAATCATAATTTACTGTTATTACAGATGCTGTGTTTGGTTCACATTTAAAACAAGTATGTGATAAAGACAAAACCAAAGTGCCAAGATTTGTTACCAGGGCGATTGAGGCAATAGAAAAACGAGGTATGTTATAAATTTTATGTAAAACAGTCTTTTAGTGTTTTTGAAATTTCTTTGACAGCGTTGAATCCAGAACTGTAGTAAGTCAGGTCATCCTGACTCAGACCTTAAATAAACAGGGTTCTTGCTTTTAAAAATGGGGTTGACATAATAGCTTCAGCCATTTTATTTGGAAAGATCGGTATGGAAATAGCCACACCACTTTATAATGCATGTCATTATGTCTTGCAACCTAGAATCAGTTTTAAGACAAAGAAATAATATAATATGAATGAAAGAGAGTAAGAACAGAATTACTCAACTCTCAACTAAGACTGAAACAATGGGCCATGGTTGACCGGGAGACAGTATTTTTTGGGGACAAAATTATTATTTTTGGGCAAATGGCACACAAGCCCCTTCTAGATTGAACACCGCTTTGACTTTGATTAATCAAATTCTGTTGCCTGTAGTTGCAAAATCTTAAGCAGTTTTATGTACAGTAAATCACATTCATAATATACCCCTTGGGACTCTATTTTTAACTATATGATAAAGCGACCTCGTTTTATTGTCATAAATAGACTTATATAGAGGAGCGGTCGGGCCCAATATTTGACTTAGTACAATCCATGTATTTGGTGTCAGTGTGTTCATTATATTCGTGTTTTATTGTATAAATGAACTTTTGAAGTTTTTGAAGGTTTGCAGAAAGTTTAATAATTTTGGTATTTTTCTGACTTTTACAGGTTTGGATCATGATGGAATGTACAGGGTTAGTGGTAATTTGGCCACAGTACAGAAATTAAGATGTCAAGTTGATCAAGGTATAATTAATTATCAGTGTGATAAAAATCTTTATCAGTGTGACAAAAATCATTATCAGTGTGATAATCAAGTAAGAATTTTAGGGGATATTAAACAAGATTTGACATGTCACTATGCCCCTGGCCTGAATGTCTGTAAATGCATTAGTCTTATAAAACTTGACATAAATGATCAACAGGGCTGGATAGTTTAGTATGACCTGATGCAAAGTCGCATCTTGGAGGTCAAGGTCTTGTTCATCAGATATGGCAGATATTAGTTTGTTGATTGGTTGTATGTTGTTTTAGATCATACACATTGTATGTAATTCTTCAGAAATTCAAGTTCAGATCATTTTTCTTATAAATCTCATGAATTCATGTGAACAAAAGGTAATTACCACTGCAGTAGCTCAGGCGGTAGAGTGGAAATGATTTTTTACGAAATGAAAGTCATAGTTCTTTTGGATGGAAACTTAAAATAAAAGAGGCCCCATTTCACTTTAGTATTGACACGATAAAGAACCCTGCTGTTTAATGCCATCAGCAAAACACACGGGCAAAATTTCTGCACCTGAGCCTATAGCTGGTGATGTCTCTATATAAGTGAAGTATTCTTGACAGGGACTTTTAACACCATTACTCAACCCCACAAATAGGTAGATATTGCTGATCAGTCAGTCCATTATTTTGATACCACAGGAACCAGTGGAGGCCTACTTGTGATTGTGATTTTGTACCCAACAAACCATTAGAGGCTTATTAGTGATTGTGATTTTAATTTACCTTTTTTTGTCTGTCTGTTTTTCAGATAATTACAATTTAGACTCAGAAGAATGGGAGATCCATGCTTTGACAGGTTGCCTAAAACTGTTCTTTAGAGAACTTAGAGAACCATTATTTCCTTTTATATATTTTGATAAATTTGTCCGTGCAATGTGTAAGTTCAGTTAATCTCAAATATAGAGTGCTTCGGTGGCCAAGTGGTCTAAGAAACAGCCTTATGGAACACAATGGGTTTCAATCCCATTTGGGGGCTGTTCTTAGTGTAAGAAATTAAAGTTTGTTAATTCGCTTTCCAAAATCTGTTATCTTCATCCAGTGCTTTCATAAAGCCATCAAGGCGACGACAGTTGTCTACTACTTGTTTGGATTTGGATAAAATTTGTCACCTTCTTCCACTGATTTTATATATTCTGAATATGTTTTACAAATCATATTACTATATATAACCACTGCGTTAGCTCAGTTGGTAGAGTGCTCGCTCCGTAAGTGGGAGGTTGTGGGTTCGAACCTCGGCCGAGTCTGACCCAAGTGACTGTTCTTTCGCCAAGCACTCGGCATTACGAAATGCAAGTCGCAGTTCTTTCGGATGGGAACTTGAAATAAACGAGGTCCCATGTCACGGTGGGCTTGGCATGCTAAAGAACCCTGCTGTATAATGCCATCAGCGCAACGCACAGGCAAAATTTCTGCACCTTCACCCATAGCTAGCAACGTCTCGATATAAGTGAAATATTCTTTACTGTTAACACGTTAAACACCATTACTCAACTCAACTCGACTCATATTACTATATACTTTCTGCCTACTTTAGGAAATTTGTCCTCTACTTGAAAATTTACTGAAAGGGCTGTTCTCCCGCCATTTCTGAACTGACTGCTTTGATTTAATTGTCACAATCTTACTGGGTTTTAATCTTCAATTTTCAACACATTATACAGTAAACCAACTTCTTTACACATGCAGTTACTTTTTGCATGTTTCTTGTGGATAAAATTATTTCAAAAGTTAATCGTCTTGAACTTGTTTTTGAAAATACCAAATATTACGCTTAAGTCTATATCACAAAAGTTAATAGTTAGGAAATGGTTTTTGGTAAGGGAATCGCAAAAGCTAATTTTCACAAATAAAACATGCATACAGTATACTGTAGTGTTGGACCGATTAATCGATTTAATCGATATCTAATCGTTTGAGCGTCCGATTAGAGATAATCGATTCTAAAATCTAATAATCGATCAATTTCGATTATTTACTACAGTACGTTTATGGAAAAACGGAATGGTTCGTTTGATTCCACACTGACTGAGACGAACGTCCTTTATAAAAATAAGTATGAAATTGTAGCTGAAATAAGTGTTGGAAAAGAAAACTAACACAAATGTAAGGAAGAGTTAATGATCAGAAAAATAGAGGATATTTTAAGTCTAAACTGAGATACAAATATCTTGCAGATATTATCAAGACTAAAAATTAGAATTTAATCTAATTTACTTATGAAAGTTTCCATATAAAAAATCTTCCTTATCCCCACAAAGAGATTTATTATGAATTTTCCTATGTCAATAATGAAATGTACAATATATACTTCTAAAGTATTGAAAAATTTGCATTTTGCATTTCTTTTATATCTGAGGTCCATTGTATTTATAACGCTTATCATTTTCTGTTTTCAGCATGTCCTCAGAGTTCTGATCGACTTAAAGCCATGAAGGAACTTGTCAGTACATTACCCAAATGTAATTATGAAACAATGAAGACTTTATTTATTCATTTATTAAAGTAAGTAAATAGTTTTTGTCTTACCTATGGATTAAAGCATTAATTAGCTTGTTATACCCCCACCCCCTGCAAACTAGTTTGAGGGGGGTATATAGGAATCACCATGTCAATCTGTCTGTCTGTCTGTCCGTGTAAAATCTTGTCGAAGGTCATGTGTCATAATTGCTTCGGACGACTGTCATAAAACTTGGCATGAATAATCTTACATAAACACCTCAGATTTTATCTAGGGTCCTCAGTGGCCAAGTATGCGCTACCAAATCATAGTGCCTCTCACAGCCTAAGTTTAATCTCACTCAGGCAAAACTTAACTGTGGTAGCTCAGTTGATATAGTGCTTACTCCATATGTGGGAGGGTTATGGGTTCAATCCCCGGCCAAGTCTGACCCAAGACTTGAAAGTGGGTAGTTACTGTTCTTTCGCTAAGCACTCGGCATTACAAAATGAAAGTCACAGTTTTATCAGATGGGAACTTAACATAAACGAGGTCCCATGTCAGGGGAGGCTTTGCATGATAAAGAATTCTGCTGTATGATGCTATCGGCACAATGCACAGTCAAAATTTCTGCATTTTAGATTATAGCTGGTGATGTCTCAATATAAGTGAAATATTCTTGACTAGGATGTTAAACACCATATCTCAACTCAACTCTCACTTAGATCCTAGTGTGAGAAAGTTTGTCAATTAGCTTGAAGGTCATCGGTTATCTCCAGGCACTCTGGTGTCCTCACCATTCTGTACCTTAGCACCTTGAAATAAGTGAAATAGTCTCAACTTGGGTGTAAACACCATTACTCCCTGACACTTCTCCACTCTGATTTTAGCAATAAATCAAAGTGGAAAAATTAGCATGTACCTGGCACTGAGAAGAGGGCAGATAATGATATCTAGCACTGCAATTTTAATGGATCATCTTATTTTAGGTGCAATAAAATAAGATCTTGTAGCATATAGCTGAAAATTTTTTTGTGGTAATAACAAGTTTAGTTTATAACCCTATTCTGATCAATGAAACTTTGTTCTACTTTACAGAGTTATAGATAACAGCAAAGAAAACAGAATGCAGGTCCACAATATAGCAATCGTGTTTGGACCGACGCTAATTTGGCCCGAAAAAGAGACACCAAATTTAGCTGCCAATATGATTTACCAAAGTCGTATCGTAGAATTTCTTCTATTAGAATTTAAACATATCTTCAAAAGTTGATCAGTAACCAATCCAAATGTTGGTCATCATGTGTACTTAATCTACAAAAAACTTAAAAACAAAAACACTCCGAAAGACATGATTGAACAAAGAATATTCGGAAGAGAAAATAGCAGTTTCAACGAGGTTGTCTCCCTTTGATGGTGCTGATTATTATTTTATTATTCATGATCTGTGATGTTTTGTTATACTGTGCTTATTTAAAGGGAGATAACTCTATGCCAAAATATTTTGAATGAGGAGGAAACAAGTTTTGTTTTTTTAGTACATTCCATTATCGTGAATGATTTTTTGTTCAATATATGAATGGAAAACAAACTCCATTGTTATAATATGGATTCCATTGTTTGTTTTATATAGAACTTATGGTTATGTAGTTGTAGACAAGAGTTTATGTTTACTAATATAAAAAGAAAATTGTGTTGCTGGGCAACGCATTATGTATAAATGTTTCCAATGGCAGCCATTAAAAATGGCCGCCATTTGGTATAAATACTAATTTTAAATTCTGATATATTATTGATGATATCATAATTTCCATAATATATCGGTATTAATTTTACTTGTATGTTATAAAGTTCAGATAAGCGGCAACGAATAAAAATATTAATTTTTTTTTTAAATCAGAACAGTGTAATGATAAAGTGCATGTTCATAAGGTGTAGATGCTCATTGTTAAAGTTTGTAAAGTAACAGAGTATGATGATTAGAATATTTTGGGCCATCACAAGAGTACTGTCAAAAGTACCAAGTTGACATATATATATGTATACAGGTCTGGTTACAGGGTACATGCAGCCTGTCAACAAGTCTGCTGACCAAGTAAAAAAATTTGTTCAGTAGAAAATACAATGAAAACTCAATTTAGACTTATTTTAGTCACTCGAAAAAGGAAGTGTACTTAATTTAAGCGTTAATTATCAAGTTCTGATTACTAAAAATATACCAGTTTTTATGTTGCATTTACTGGAAGTCAGATTTTTATAAATTAAAATTATGAAGAAAATAGGAAAATTTTACTTAGCATTTCTGATTTCATTTATCTGATTCTGAACATTCACACAATAAGAAAATTTGGCCTAGCATTTCAGATTTCATTCATATATTTTCTTATTTTCCAGTCATATTTGATTCTGAAATTTTACACAGAAGGATAATTTAGCTTTCATTTTTAATTAGCGTTTTACAATATTATGAGTGGAAATTTGAAGTTATCTTGCCCTTAGAGAAAACAAAGACATTGCTTATCATCATTGAAATTGATGTCAGTCTCATTGACTTCAAACATGCAATATCTTGCATGAAAATACAGTATCAAATTCTGCATGAAAATACATGTATCAAATTTTTGACATACTTTAATATATCATCATGGTTAAGACATTGAGGCCTATTACTACAAATAATTCCTATTTTTCAATAGATCACCAATCATTCCAGAAGTTGTACTTTTTGTACGAGTTACTAAAACATTCCATTTTTGTTAAAAACCTCAGGGAAATAAATGTAAAATAAATCTGATCTTCCCTAATTTTGACATAGTATGGCTCATTTCCTTTAATATTTTGGATTAAACCACTCATCTATAGGGATTTTAAGCAATAAAAGGTAATATTAATCTTTTGTTATCCTTTCATTATGAAATAACACAATCAACTTCTTCTGATTTTAAAGTGCAGGGAATATTTTCATATTCAAATATGCAGAAAATATTTTAGACTAGACTTGCACTATACCGCTCCAATTTTTTTTTCTTCTAAAAAACCTTTTTCTTAAAATTAAGAAAGCAACAATACATAGTAATGATAGAAGTCTCAAAATAATTCTATAAACTGTTTTGAGTGCACTGTGTACGTGTTGAAATGATCACAGGTTGAACTTTGACCTGCTGACCTGACCTGTCCTCACTATGAACTCTTAAACTTTGACCTACTGACCTCTGATCTGTCCTGCCTATGAGCTTTTAAGACCAATATATTTATATCATTTTTGTTATATAGATTGTACAGAAAGTGTTCATGTAATATAAATCACACGATTTTACAATATTGTTTGTGTCTAACTTTTATTTCCACTGGATGGGGACATATTTCTATACAAATTACATATGACGCATGTGTTTTCCATAGTTAGTACACAAGACAAACAATATGGGTTGTTGATGGTCTGATTTCATGATGTAGACACAAGTGCATCTAAACAACATAAACAGGTATAAATTGTTCACAATCTGATGGCAATTTGTACAGCAAGCCTATTGTAATATTGGGTTGTTGCTACAATAAAAGCTGGTGAAGGGGTGATTACTGATAACCAACTTTTATGCACAGATATTAACTTTCACAATTCTCTTATCCAAACTTTTTCATTACTGTTAACTTTTACAATATGGACTTTAGCTTAATATTTGTTATAAAAAATAACATTTTCGGACAAATTCGTGATGATTAACTTTTACGATTATTTTGTCCTCATGAAACAAGCGAAAATTAATAGCATGAAAAAGTTGGTTTACAATATGTCCAAATGGCACCTGTATATATATATATATGGTTTGGCAGTGTTTGAAATAACAGCCAGTCCCACAGTCCAAGACTGGTAACAACTTTTGGGAAGGACTGGTTACTTATTCAATTATCTCTAGAAAAATGTTGAAATTATCAAGACAACAACTGATTAAAAAAGTTTGACTTATTTCGAAGCTAAACACTTCGGTATCAGATGGGGAACAACCTATAGCATTTTAATGTTTGTCTATAATCATGCCTTCTCACGCTGTTTTTGTCACCCTTGAATTGAGATACACTTGATGTATACTTTGACATCAGACTATGAACGGCTTACACTGGGTAATACATGGTGCACTAGTAAACTCAGTGACAAGACAAATGTTTAATTTGTTTAAATATGTAATATATCATGTTAAATATATATAAATATATATTTTATATACACATACTTACGATAAATGAGATTCTATCACAGTTTGTTAGTTATGTTGTTATGGTTACATGTAAATTGCTAAGTTTGCAGTATTCTTCTTGTTATGTGTTTATATGAATATACTCGAGACCTGCAATCATGAAATAACTGGGAACATGAATTTGTTATGTAAAACAAAGTATTTAAGAAAATTTTTGTGCACTGAAGTGTTGCGGCCACTGTGTCAGTGGTCATTGGTAACTATTTTGATATTATTTTAAAATAACTATGCAGTAGCTGTTTACACTTGTAACCATGGAAACAGATTTAAAATTTATTATCAGACAAGAATTTTACAGCAATTTACCAAGACTTGTATTTTTTGCTAATTACCATGTGAAGTAGTTTATTTTATTCTCATGGGGCTCACAGAAGCCAGATTCATTACAAAATTAAAAAAAAAACAAAGACTGAGAGGGGAAAAAATACCCTCTGGTTTTTGTTTTTTTTTTTGTAGGTTTTTTTTGTTGTTTTTTTTTTAAAAAAAAAAAAAGTTAATAATGAATTAGGACCCTATGATGGAGATTTCCTACCCTTGTAGATGTAACATATTTTTATCTTAAAGTGTGTGTAGGCATTAAAGTTTATGACTGTGAGAATAGGGAACTCCATTTTACCAGTGGTCTCAGAGAGCAGCTTTCAGGTCATTTTTTTACCGCATTTTTTTTCTTTTTGCAAAATAGGAAAGACATTGACTTCATTGGAACTAGAGTTAGGCATTCAATTGTTAACTGGGGCTAAATTTGCATGGGGTTTGTGGCTGTGCCACTTGATCAACACTCCTTAACATTTTTTGATGTTTTGAAAAATGTTTATGTCAAGGTTCCAGAAATAACATTGCTTTATAGGAAAACATGAACTCCAAATGTCTGTACGAACACTGTAATTGTTCTGCACAAATGCTAGGAGGTATTGTATTATTCAAATCTGTGTATAGTGATCAGTTGCTGGACCAGGCCAAACTGACTACTATGGACAGGTGTTGTTATGGACAGGTGTTGTTATAAGAGGTTTCTGAATAGTATTAAATTTCTGGAAGAGCATCATCACACTAATTGAGATACATACATATTATATACATAGTGTGTATGTACAACCCTCAGTATCAGGTTGAGTCTTTTTTTCGTAGTCGTATCATTACGAGTCACGCTCGAAAAAAGGACGAGACCTGATACGAACGGTTGTACATACACACTGTGTATATGATATTTTTATCTAACATTTCCAATAAGTTTATTTAAAATAATAAAAAAAAACCAATACTTTATGTGAAAAAATACATTTCACCACAGAAAACCACTGAACTATGTTATGACATGTTCTGTAGTAATGATTTCCCAATGACGTCACAATGAGAAGTGCACATGTTCTTTACCGCCAATGTTGTATCACCACAGTGTGGTCATACAAGATCCTGTACCACACGTGTTTGATAAAACTTGTATTTCGTCAAATAGGTAGAAAAAACTAGTCTTATGTTAGATAAAAAAAATTAACAGTAATGCACTGATACTTGGAAATTCATGAAAACTTTAGTCTGATGGTAAGAAAATACTGGTTATTACATAGCACATGAATGAAGCCCATATGAATTCATCATTTATATATGTTGTCTAACATGAAAGTATTACTTTAAAATGAGCATATCAAAATTTTCACATATAATTCTGTCATATTTTAATTGATTACATTCCATGCATTTTTGGGGTCATACTACAGTTTTTGGGTAAAAAATTGCCATTTCTTTCATATTCGACAAATTTGGTGAAATACAATGTCTGGATATTAAAACAATGTTGGGCAAACAAATTTCTGCAAAACAAAAAAGGTAACATTCAGATAAATCTTTATATATCTGTGACAACCAATCTATAGCTGGTGATGCCCTGATATAAGTGATATATTCTCAGACTAACACAGTTGTTAAATCCCTCTTATCTGGTTACTTCAGTGTCCTCCATCATTCCAGAACTGACCACATTCATATTAGCCAAATATTCTTGACTGAAAACACATTTCCACCCTCCGTTATTTGTAGGAATTCTGATAGAGTCAAAAGAATCTTAAAATATTGATCACAGCAGACTGATGCCTGTTACACAGGTGTATAGACAGGTTTGTGTTACAGCAGGTGTATAAACAGGTGTACAGACAGGTGCTTGTTGCAGCAGGTGTTACTGTTCCCAAGTCGCTATTTAAACATTCCACTTTTTCATTTTAATATATTCAATATGCAAAAATTGTTTTGTGTGCCTTTCACTAATTAAAAACAGACCATAGTGGTGTAGGTCTACCTTAGTTTAGGTCATTTAAAATTAATTCCTATAGTTTCATCAATTTCGGGGGGGGGGGGTATTTTTTATTTTCAGATTCAAAAGAAATAACAGTAATGACAACAGGAAGTGTCTGAAAGAAGCTTGATTAAAGAACAAAAAAAAAAAACCCAACAAACAAATAAAACGTCTGGCACGGGTTGAAAAAAGTAGGGCAGGCGGGGATAAAAATCTAGGAATTAATTTTATATGGCCTTAGGTGATGACATGTAAGAAATTTAATTGCAGGGATCAAATAATGACTTGCCACATTTTATATTGCATATATATTTTATATTTTTAACAATTTTGAAGTTACACAATTTTGACCATAAAAATAAACTGCACTTGTGTCTTATAACTTGTATAAATGACCATCATTGCATCTCTGCTGTGTGTAAATGGTTTCAAATATAGTGACTTTGATGCTCAGCTCAGGGGAGATAACTCATGGGCCCTGCTCAGATCCATTGAATGCTTATAGAATATGAATAATTTACAGTACATGTACATTAGTCCGACACATTTGTTTATTTTGTATTTTGTCAATTTAATTACAGTCAAATCTGTCTATAAAGGCCACCCAAGAAAATCAGTAAACATGGTCTTTATGGGCATGTGGCCCTTGTATCCAGATTCAAATAATATGATTAAAGAGAATTCTGGATAAAATTTTACTGGACTTTAAAGCAGGTGGTCCTTAAGGCAGGTGTGACTGTATATGACATTTGAATCTTTTGAACAATCAATTAATGCTACTTGACCATGCACTTAATTTGAATTTTCGTCCAACTTTTCAAATAAAAAGAGAAGAATTATCATCGCTGATTTTATGCAGTTGAACATGTGTCCCGGGAGAATATAATAATCTTGCAGAACAAATGTCGTGGTGTGTTTGGTAAGATATTATCTATTGATGACATTTACCCGAAAAATATTATCCATTGAACAAATTTCACAAGAAATTGTTATCCTAGAAAAATATTTCATGGGGGATAAAATAAACTGTTAAATAATCAAGGGAATTAAATCCAAACATTTGTAGGCTTTGAATTAATATCTGGTATAGGTAAACAACATTGACCTGTCCGCTTGACCTTTAATATAAATATTTATCATGGATCAGTTCATTTATGAGTAGCAAACAAAGGTGTTCATTTCGTCTAGTACATCATGAGTGATACTCACTTCATAGAGTAGGAGTTGAGAGTTGAGTTATGGTGTTTAACGTCCCAGTCAAGGAAAGTTCACTTATATCGAGACGTTGCCAGCTATAGGCGAAGGTACAGAAATTTTGGCTGCGCGTTGCACTGATGGCATTATACAGCAGAGTTCTTTAGCGTGCCAAGCCTACCGTGACACCGGACCTCGTTTATTTTAAGTTCCCATCCGAAAGAACCGTGGCTTTCATTTCATAATGCTGAGTGCTTGGTGAAAGAACAGTTACTACCCACTTTCAAGTCCTGGGTCAGACCCGGCTGGGGATTGAACCCACGACCTCCCACTTATGGAGCGAGCACTCCACCAACTGAGCTACTGCAATGGTTACTTCAAAGAGTAGGCATATGCACTGTGTATGTATTGACTTGAATCTTAAAAACTACCCATTTATTGAGTGGATCATCCATTATGAATATTCCTTATAAAAGGTCAGGTGGACAGGTCAATGTTGTTTGCCTATATATACATTTCAAATCATATGTCACATTACACCTCATTCACATTTCAAGGGGAGGTAACTATTAGTCAAGGAAGATAATTAAGTAGCTGTGTATTATAAAGTGTTGACAAGAGTGATGTTATATTATACGTTTATATGGTGAGTCAGTGTGTATGTATATGGAGAATTTTATAATATATTTATGGATAATGGTTACTAAAGAGAGCCATATTTTATTACAATAAATGGCAGAATGTAATAAACTAACTATTGACATATATAAAAATATTTTGTTTTTATTTACCGACATTTTTTTACAGGGTCTTGTTGGACAGACTGTCTCAAAAGCACATGGTTACATATCATAGGACCTCTCACTGTGTTCGAATCCTGCTTGGGCAATTTTTTCTGTTTGCTTGTCTGAGGTTGTGGTTTTCTTTCAGTACTCCAGTTTTCTCCACCATTATATAACTGGCCTCTTTGATGTAAGGTAAAGAATCTTGACTGGGGCATAAAACACTATTCCCCCATTCTTACCCCACTCATGCCTTTGTCACATATATTTAGAAATTATGCAGTGTAACCTGTATATAAAGGCCACTCACGGAACCCAAAACCTACCTGTATGGACTCTATAGGAAAGTGACCTTTATAATTTCATAGACGTTCTTTTTGGTTGGAGTATGTAGCAATGGGGTCGTCATATATATGTAACGAAGGGTTGTACATACACACTGTGTATATGGTATTTTTATCTAACATTTCCAATTAGGTTATTTAAAATAATAAAAAACAATACTTTATGTGAAAAATTACATTTTACCACAGACAACCACTGAACTATGTTATGACATATGTTCTGTAGTAATGACGTCATTATTTACATTTGACAAATCGGAGTTACAATGTGAAATCTGACTAAAAATGCACGTGTACTTTTACCGCCAATCCACACTGGTGATACAAAATTCTGTATCATACGAGTTCAATAAAAGTTGTATTTCATCAGATCAGGTAGAAAAACTTGTCTAATGTTAGATAAAATTTCGTAATAAATTTCTATAGAGTTTAGTAAAGAATAGTGTTTAACGTCCCAATCAAGAATATTTCACTTATATGTAGATGTCACCAGCTATAGGCGAAGGTGTAGATACATTACCTGTGCGCTGCGCTAATGGCATACAACAGGGTTCTTTATCGTGCCATGATTAACATGACACGGGACCCCCATCCGAAAAGAACCGTAACTTTTATTTCGTAATGCTAAGTGCTTTGCGAAAGAACGGTCACTCCCCACTCTCAGATCTTGGGTCAGAGTCAGGGTTCAAACCCACGACCTCCAACTTGCGGAGCGAGCACTCTACCAGCTCAGCTTTCTCAGTGGTTAAATCATTGGGTATAGTGAAGTTAAAGTGTTTTACGCCCAATCGATATCCTCTAATTCATAGAGACAGTCCTGGAGTTGTGGATGACTGAGTATACCTTAAAAGTATCCAAACCACTGACCTTCGACAAGCAAGCTTACAAGCTGTCTCGGTCTACAATTCGAACCTAGGCGATGAGAGGTTACCGTAAGCCGCGCGTTTATCTTCAAGTTCCCATCCGAAAGAAACGCGACTGTCATTTCTTAAAATCGAGTGCATGGCGAAAGAACGGTCACTACATATTTCCAAGTCTTGGGTCAGACCCGGTCGGGGTTCGAATCCACGACCTCCCAATTATGGAGCGAGCACTCTACCAACTGAGCTACCGCAGTGATAATTCGGTTTAGACTTATAACTAATTACTAATGTTAGTAGAGTAATGGTATTTTACATCACAGAAAAGATTATTTCTCTTACATTGGTTTTTGAGATGATAAATTCTGGGATATTATAGGAGAGAAAACCGCTGATTTTTGTTATACGAAATACACATTTTCTCACTCTAGGTCCTATAAAGCTATACGACAGCATGAAAATGTGTCTATATCGCGTGCTCACGCGAAGGCTTTTGCAAGAGCACGTGATAACATTAACGTGACCACGCGATGACTTTTGCATGAGCACGCGATATAAGTATGTGCCGCCATACAACCACGTGGAATTTGGATTTCGAAGTTAACCGACACATGACCTTAGTAGCCGTACCTTGTCTCACGACAGTCGGAAGTTATAATTAAGCAGATTACATCGGTTCTATCTATGATGAAATTTGAATTTTGATATTATTGAAATAATAAGCCTCAAATTAATTAAATTACCTTCATATACATAATTTATATACGTATTCGCTAAATATTCTTCATCACCATTCGTTGAATGATGTGTGAAAATTCCTAGTCTTATGATTTGATGATCTACAGCTAATAAGAATAGAGCACAATCATTCCTTAGCTTTTCCTTTACTTACACGTGTAAATCAGTTTAGCAAATTTTGGCCATCTGAATGGTCCCAGTTTCACAATCATTTCTTATCTATGGCTTCCTTTAACTTAAATCTGGCAAATTTGATACAGTAAAAATTCCATTAATTGAGAAGATATTAATGAATTTAAGGTGCCATTTTAAAGATCAGTCAAAGCTTATTACAGTTATTATTTAATGTTGTCCAATTTTTTTATTTGTAGTATAACGTAAAATGCTGTCAAAATTTGCCAGATTTAAGTTTTGGAAATCTGGTTAAAGTAGTTAAAGTGCTCGCTCCGTAAGTGGGCGGTTGTGGGTTCGAAACCCGACCGGGTCTGACACAAGGCTTGAAACCAGTAGTGACTGTTCCTTATAAACTGAGGTCCCGTGTCACGGTAGCCATGACACGATAAAAAAAGCCTTCTGTATAATGCCATCAGCGCAACACACAGGCAAAATTTCTGCACCGTCGCCTACAGCTGGCGACGTCTAGACATAAGTTAAAGATTATTGACTGGGACGTTAAACACCATTATCCGTGTGTGATCCCAGTAATGACTTAATGATTGAAGTGGGGGTAATAGCGCTTTACGTCCAAGTGGTTAGTGACTGCACTCGGCATTACGAAATGAAATTCACGATTCTTTCGGATAGGATTTTAAAATAAATGAGGTCCCGTGTCACGGAAGACGTGGCACGATAAAGAACCCCGCTGTATAATGCCATCAGAGCAACGCACAGGCAAAAATTCTGCCATTCGTCTGTAGCTTGCAACGACTCGATATAAGTGAAATATTCTTGACTGCAACGTAAAACACCATTATTGCAACGTCTCGATATAAGTGAAATATTCTTGACTGCAACGTAAAACACCATTATTCAACGCAGCTCTTATAATATAAAACGAAAAATAACCGGCAGGCTGATATTTCGGCACAACAGTCGTACAATGAACTGTTAGTCAGTGCTCCGTCGATCAACGACCTTGTTGATTTCTTGAAGATATCAGTTGTCAATTTGCATACAGATTATGACTAATTCCATTAATGAGGACTTTTTGAGCGAAATAAATATTAATTAAAATAAGACAAACTGTGCAACTCTTATAATATAAAAAACCACTTTGGTAGCTTAGTTGGTAGAGGTTCATTACGTAAGTGGGAGGTCGTTGGTTCGAACCCCGACTGGGTCTGACCCAAGACTTGAAAGTGGGTAGTGACCTCACTCAGCATTGCGAAATAAAAGTCATAAAACTTTCGGATGAGACCTTATAAACTTAGGTTCCGTGTCACGGTGGCCATGACACAATAAAGAACCCTGCTGTATAATGCCATCAGCGCAACGCACAGGCAAAAATTATGACCTTCGTCTATAGCTGGCAACATCTCGATATAAGTAAAAATTCTTGAATGGGACGTAAAACACCATAATTCAACGCAACTCTTATCATATAAAACGAAAAATAAACCGACAGGCAGATATTTCGGCACAACAGTCGTACAATGAACTGTTAGTCAGTGTTCCGTCGATCAACGACCTTGTTGATTTCTTGAAGATATCAATTGTCAATTTGCATAATTATCATGACTAATTCCATTAATGAGGACTTCTGGTTTAACTCGGGATTATCGGGATTATTTTGAATAATCGTGGGCCGATTGAATATTACCGTATTCAATAAATATCTGAAAATATTACATTCGTGTAATTTGATGTGTATAAAACAATTCCCTTTATAAATCTACTGGTGTAGACGCGACAAGTAATTGTATCCTTATAACCTCATGTAACGCTTAGAATTACGGTAGCTCAATTAATAGGATGCTCGCTTCTTATGTGAAAGATGATGGGTTCGAACCCCGGCCAGGTTTTGACCAAGATAGTGACTGTTCTTTCGCCAACCATTCGGCATTTACAATGAAAATCATGAGATCCCTTCGGAAGAGACATTAAAAAAATTATCCCCGTGTCACGACAGGCGTTACATGTTAAAAAACACTCCCTGTACATCGACCTAAGCGCAATGCAAGGGTCAAAATTCTATAACCGGTGACGTCTCGATATAAGTGAAACATTCTTGACTGGGACGTAACACCCCATTCAACCAATCATGTACCGCTTACTCATGATGGAAGATTGCAAATGTGTTGATATGACGCAATCCAGAGAGAGATAGAGAGAGAGAGAGAGAGAGAGAGCATTTAAATGAAAACAAATGTAGTGCGATTTCAAAAGATAAAATTTATGTTGAGCAATTTTGTAAATAATATACAAAATAAATTAAACATTATATAAATAGATACAAAATTATATAATAGCCAGCCAGACAGGTAGGAATTAAAGTCAAGTAAAAATCAAAACAAACTTTGCAAATTAGGAAATACATGTTCTATTTCGAATTGTTTTCTACACGCTTTCAATATTTATCCTTTCAAGTTTGAAATGTTGTGATGCACACGGATATTTTTCATGTAGTCTTTTAAAAACTGATAAATAATTCAGTTTTGTAAAAAAAAAAAATAATAAATAAAAAAAAATTAACAAAAAAAAAAAAAAAAATAATAATAAAAAAATTAATCAATAAAATAATAATAATAAAATAACAATTGTAGTCAAATATTTTTCACCCATATAAATTTTAAATAACTATTGTATTTTAGGAATCGTTGGGCCTGTTTCTGTAGTAGGGTAATTCAGGTTCAGCAGTCGCATCCGAGCACGGCCGACACGCACATTCATGTGGAATATATATTTTCGCTAGTCTATATCTTCTTCGCGTGTTCGGGCACGTGACTCGGACATACCTTCGCTCTATTCTATGTGGTGAACAACACGTGCAATGTTGAACCATGATAACGGATTGTTCTTCATAGCTCCATTCCGGTATTGACCTCGAGTGACACGTTCCGTAACATCCGGACGCAACAATAGTTTTCGGAATGCATCCTGGAAAAATTATCCTTTTCTGGAGAAGTCTCTGCTGGCAAGATTCATATATGGAAAATGGAGAAGATCCGGAAACCTCTCTCTTGGATAATCTCGCAGCATTAATCAAATAAGTTTGATATCCCAGTAAAATACCCAGTAACAATACAAAAATATCACGAACCATTGTTTTATCTTAATATCCACTCTGTTTTTCCCGTTGAATTTCCACTCTGTTTTTCTCGCTGAATTTCCACTCTGTTTTTCTTGTTGATAAATAGAATTAACACGCTTTCATTAATCATGAAATTCGTCTACCGGTACATGGAAAGTTTTTCCTTTAACTGTTTTCTAGAAGAAATATCCGTCGTAACCACACCAAAATTCAAGTTTCAACTAGGACGATTTCGCAAATTACCGTTTTCCTTAAGAAGAAGTCCGTCATAACCACACCAAATTCAAATTTGAACTCGGCCGACTATGCAACAATTCTTAATTATTAATGTTTTTCCTTGAGAAAAAGTCCGTTTAACCACACTAAAAATCTAAGTTTAACTATATTTTCTCAATCAATATGCCACACTTTAATTTAAGTTTGAAAGCAACAATTTTCAATAACCCTTGTCACAATTTTAAAAATGTTATGTAACATCCATAAACAACTTTTATTTATTATATTTTTCATCCGACCTTGATACGATATTACCGGTAATAGGTGCTGTCATAATAATCCAAAATCCATTTTCGTCCTTGATTTTTTTTCCAGGCTGCTATACCAGAATACGTACACATAAATCTTCTTCAAGCCTCCCGGAAGAAATTTAACAAAAAAATTCGGTCATATTACTACTTCTAAAATTTTGGTAAAAATAGAAAAAAAAACGATTTTTTTCCGACCTGTCTAATGTAAATAATTCAAAAAAACTTCAGAAATAATCTGATGCAACAATTTTTTTTCTGTCTCTCTCTCTCTCTTTGAGATAATAACGATCCTTTAAAAATCTTCCCGGCTTAAAAGTCGGTCATAATCTGTTTCTTGTAATAAATGTTAAATTTTACCTTGAAAATTTTCTCTGTGATCTAATTAACTAAAAATCGGTCACTATTCTGCATCGGATTATTCGTAACCAATTAACACATTTCTTCACAAGTAATATAATTATGAATATAAATCCAAAAAAAGTTCCCAATAAAGACAAAATCTAAAATTCATAAGAAATTGATATTTTTCAATCCACGTTATTTTACTCATCAGCTGATTTTGAGAGATTTTGGACTTTGCACTCTATGTGTAGTAATAAAAACCATGGTGATTTTAACCGGGCCCACGTGGCCTTCACGTTGAAATCAGCTGATTCCGGCTGCAATTACTGAAAGCTGGGGGGATTAATGCTGTGTAGGAGTGGACCGCTTAATGCCGTATCAATTACACCTTAATAGCTGTTTACAACTTGATGAAGAAGGCGATAAAACGCATCCTCACTCTCAGTCTTGGATAAAATACCGGTGATATGAGCTAATATAAGTTCAGAGAGAGAGAGAGACCTCACAGAGAGAAAAAAGAGGACGGAGAGAGAGGGGGAGGGAGAGCACCCAGAGATAGATAGATAGAGAGAGAGAAAGAGAGAGAGAACACACACACACATAGTCCACAAGGTGCACTTCTCAATTGTGATTTATTGGCTATATACATCTCTCAAAGTACGCAGTGACCTCCACCTATAATTTTATGAACCCAAAAAACTAAACTAAACGATATGATACTGTGCTGATTTCGCACAAACATGTTTACTGTATAACGTGCTAAACGTCACGTGTACTTATATAAGAGGAAATCACACACACACACACACACACACGCACACGCACACGCACACACACACACACACACGGGGTCGTTGCACAATGGAACGCAAACGAAATTTATATGCTTTACACGTGAAATAAACAACAACACACACACGCACACTTAACTTTCAAATCAGGTGATTCTTACCTTTCCGGACCTTCCGACTTCATTTTTCTGGTGGAAGTTCATTTTTCAGTGATTTGCTAATTTTTTCAGTTTTCAAAGTTTCAATGTTATTTGTATGTAGGACAAGAACATGTTTTTTTTAATTTTTTTTTTCATTTATAACTGTTTTTATTATACAAAATGTTGCAAAACCTCAACTTTTTAAAATACCGTACATGCTAAAGATGTTGAAAAGAAACCATGGAAGAATTAACCTGAGCACATTTCTGGTGAAGGAGCCACACCTTTAACTATCAAAAGTCAATACACATACACATGCATCATTGACACAAATGCCATGATCTGAAAAAGATAAGTACTTCTTTAAAAGAAAACAGTATTGCGCATTTCACTGTTTTGTTACGATATGTTATACAACGAAAATATACTTATATCATGACTGACAAAATTAACATCTAAAAGGAAATATGATCAAATAAAAAAAAGTTTTGATCGATATATTTGTGCACGTCCAGTTTAGCTCGTTTTTCCAGAACCTCATATTTTTCATACACGTTGCGGGTGTAACTAAATAAACAGGAGGTGCTAGAGGTTTAGGTTAAACACGTGAACTTCTACTCGGGAAGAGAGGCCGGATGCTTCGGAGAGGTAAACACCTCCTGTTTAGCTAGCTAAACTCGCAACGTGTGTAATCAAAATTTAGAATGAAAACAACATGATACTATGGGACCTCAAATATATCCATGGTCCTTTTGGATTCAGAGACATCATAAAATATTGTGATGACAGTCATTTAACTTTTTGAGTGTCTTGATAAGCACAGGCTTACAATCATCTCCTTGCTTGAACTTTTTTTGAAAGCAGTATGTATAAAGTATAATGCGAACAAGTCTACCATAGCGTAATAATTGTTAAACAAATACACCATAAGCAGGAGAAGCGGGTATATTGCTAAATAGAAAAGGAAAGTTGAAGTTGACAAAAGAAAAAATTAAGTAATCACGTTTTTCACACAGCTTCAAATGTAGTAGTCTTTCGTTGGCGTCATAATTAAGGTATAAGTCTAATTATAACGTCATCTATATATCTGAATGTGGAGTAGAATGCTCTGGCGCCAGTCTTTTCTCTATAATCAACATATGCTGTAACAAAACAGAAAGTTTGTGCCAATTGGTATATCGATTGTTTGTTGGAAAATAATACCAAAACATTATCAAATATGTTGTCTATGAAAAGCCTCAAAATAAATGTTTTGGATAGCACCTGTGTTAGAACTAATCAAAAACAAACATACCAATCAATGTCCGAATCACAATCCAGAAGCAAAGTAAAATTTTTGGAGCTGACAAGTTAGGTTAGACACGTGGACGTCCACCAGGAAAGTGAGGCCTGACGTCCTACTGACGTCCTATAGTTCCATGTTCCTTTCACACAATTTTGACTACACACTTGGCGGGTGAAGCTAGCTAAATAGGAGGTGCTTACCATTCAGAAGCACCCGGCCTCACTTCCCCTGGGAAGTTTTCGTGCCTATCCTAAAATTTCAAGTTTTACTTTGCTTCTGGATTGTGAGTCGGACATTAGTGTGTTTGTTTTTGATTTACAGCCTAATTGCGATGGTCACTGTTGTTGGCGCACCTAAACTTTCCTGGTCGAAGTTCACGTGTTAACTTCTTTTGTCACTTTTCAAAGTTTCTACTTAATTGATAGTTATTTGAACATGGAACGGTATAATTGTGTTATGAGATGGTTGAGGAAACCAGATAATCTGATGAAACTGCCTATTTTCGAGAAACACACTCATAGACTTCTTAACCCTCTTGCTGTCAATTTAATTTTCAAGGCAATGTTAGCAGTGCCAAATTGAAGTTCACAATGCGAAATGATATGATGTCAACAATAGAATATGACGTCAGACAAACTTGTGGTCATATGACATCATTAGTTAATTGTAGATTATAATCTCAATACTCAACATTTTACATTTTTGTTTACTTTTCAAAAGATTTTGTGTATATCTCAGTATTTTAAACATGAGTTGTCAATTCCATTGAAAGAACATATGTGTCCGTATGGCAGGCTGTTAGTAGAGTACACATATGTCCGTTTGGCAGCAATAGGGTTAAACACTAAGGTGAAATTGAAACTTATGCGGCACAAACCTCTCAAATGTACTGAAAATGTTCCAGTACACTTAACAATTGAAGTTTTAGATAATAGGACAATGGATAATTTTGTGAATGCAAAATTCAAATGCAAAAGCCCGTGCTTACCTTGCTGTCACACCTTTTATACAAGGAAATACGACAGTATAATCTCGCCAAAGTGTTCTACATATTACAAAATATAAATTAATACATAAATAAATAACATGAACAACTAACGTTGTAATGAGGCAGTGTCATTAAAATGAAATGTGTCTTTTTATAACAAAAACAAAGTATGAATTAATATCGTCATGAGAGTATCTTGTCGGATCGCTGTTTTGACATTTTTACGTTATCAAGACAAATTATCCAATTAAATAGTTTAATAAGAAAATACGGGAAATACTACGACGTCACTACGGGAAAACACCATACCAAAAATAGCGGATACGACAAACATAACTTAACTATACCAAGTGAAAAATGCGATATGCACTAGGATATTTTCATGTTTTAGGATTACTTATACAAACTTGTTATTCTACTAGCGAACCACGTAGGTATTAATAATTTTTAACACTATTAACATGATAAAAATCAGATATCGTCAAATACCAGCATAGAGTGAAATGGATAGTTTCTATAAATAATTGTAATAGGATACAATAAGGACACAAAATTGAACTATACTAAATCTATTAGGACAAATATCTCCCAATTTGACCACACTCTTTTAAACAAAATATTTCGTCCTCGAAATAACAAATATTCTACCATATAGAACACACATTATTCTGTAACATTATGAAATAAGATAAAATATTGTGTCATCATCAGTATTTAAGTTATACAATAGTTATGTAATAATGTTTATAAGACTTTTTGGCTGACACAGCTGCTTTCTTAAACAAATCTGATCCTCTTTTAATTTGATTCTTGTTCTTTTTCTCCCATCCGAAAAAACCGTGACTTTCATTTCGTAATGCCGAGTGCTTGGCGAAAGAACAGTCACTACCCACTTTCAAGTCTTGGTCAGACCCGGTCGGGGATCGAACACACGATCTCCAACTTACGGAGCAAGCACTCTACCAACTGAATAGAGTTGGTACTTAAATGGGAACTTAAAATAAACGAGGTTCCGTGTCACGGTAGGCTTGGGACGATAAAGAACCCTGCTGTATAATGCCATCAGCGCAACGCACAGGCAAAATTTCTGAACCTTTTCCTGTAGATTGCGACGTCTCGATATTAGTGAAATATTGTTAACTGGGACGTTAAACACCGTTACTCAACTACTCTTTCTCCCATTGTTCCTGAAATCCTTCCAGTGCTTTGCTTGACGTAACTCATCGTAGATGTCTCTCTGCTTTCAAATCATCATAAAGTTGTCTTAGTTTTAAAAATCTCACTGCATAATATTTTAAATAATCACACCTCCTTTTAAATCTATCAAGTTGTTCTGTCAGTCCCTTTATAGTGTTTGCATGTGTTTCATTATTAACAGTTTCTTTGTTGACTGTCTGCACACCTTCATCTTTCAATGTGATTTCCTCTGGTTCATTTTCTTTTTCAAAAAATAATCTGGAATGAACTTGCTTTCATTCAGTTCCTGTTCCTCGTGTAATATTTTGGCTTCAACATAGCTTTTTTACAATGTCTACTTCTTTTTTTCCATTCAGATTTGAATAATCTTTCCTTAATGCATATATATGGACACCTTGTACTTCGCATTCTAATTCTAACTTCTCATTGACCGTTATAGGCTATTCGCCTGTATATCCGGCCAATTAACTGTTGTGTCTTTTGCTGGAGCCAATGTGCTCCTGCATGCTATCTTGTGTCGTGGTCCTAAATTGGCATATTTTGCAAAAGTATGGAAATAATTCTGTATCCAGATGTTTCTTTTACATATAAACTTATACATCTACTCTAAAGTTATACCAATGGAATTTCTCTTTAATTCTGCTTATGGTTTTAGCAATACCTAAATTTCCTGACATAATAGTCCGTGGGCTAGGTGGACCCACCGTGCACCCCCCCCCCCCAGGATCCTCCGACACCATTTTTTTCTGGTACCTTAGGGTGTCTAGTAATGGAATCGGGATGTTTCCCAGAAATAAGCTGGGATGCTCTTCATGAAAAACTTCAATATTTAAGAGTACCTGAAAGTTTTCAGTAAATTTCTCTATTAGGGGTAGGGGAACGTTTTTATCTTTGTTTTCAATATTATTATGCAGAAACAGATCATATTTGGTACCATTGCAAAGGGAACATGTTCAGCTTTTCTAAAATACAAAGTTGGTTGATGTATCTGCTTCAATGTCGTCACCATGACGTCATAAACACAAGTTTTGAGGAAAAACGCTATAAAACCGTGTCAATTTATCCTTTATAAAATTATTTCTTTACAGCATAATAAAACACATTAAGACAAAGTATGTTTTCCATTTACTAATGAATTGTAGTTATAAATGACCATATATTCTCATCTTCGATAAAAGACACCACTCTATTAGAAAAAATATATTAAAGATAGCCGTTTTTTAAAAAAATGATCGAAACGGGGTAGGGGAACGTTTTATCTTTGTTGTCGATGAAATTATGTAGATATAGATCATATTTGGTATCATTGTAAAGGGAACAACTTCAGCTTTTATAAAGTACAAACTTTATTGGTGTAGCTATTACTGTGACGTTTCCATGACGTCATAAACTCAATTTTTGAAGAAAAACGCTATAGAATCAATTGAAATCATACTATATGAATTTATTTCTGTGCCACCCAAATAAAACACATTGAGACACTGTATGCTTTTCATTTACTTCATAAATTGTTGTTATAGATGATCATAATTCTCATTTTAAAGAAAAGGCGCCACTCTGTTATGAAAAATATATTGATTTAAAGATACCCTTTTATTTAAAGTTGATCGAATCTTAAGATTAATAGTTTTCACGATTAAAGTGACCCAGTATGTTTCTTTGTATAAATAATATCATCATCATCATCGTCATCATCATCATCCTCATCATGGCATCATCATCATCATCACCATCATCATCATCATCATCATCATCATCATCATCATCATCATCAATTTTTCATACATTCATAACAATACAAATTTACAAAAATGTCATTATCACCCATTATTCTATAGCGAACAAAAAGCTTAATTAATAATCTTAGTTTGAGAATGACTTTTAGTTCAAAGTATTACCAATGGTGCTTTAGTAGGTGTTTTAATGGTAGTCACATGCCACAGGATTGTTATATGCAGCTAGAGCAGTGGAAACCTAAAATGCGATTTCTGCCGTTGACTAGTTGTAGCGAATAGGAAACATCAAGAATAAATCTTTTACTTTACTGCCAACTGTATATCCTACTAACCCAGGGTGAATTTGTGCTAGATTATGGAGCAGCTACAGTCCCAGAGATGCAGTTCCATCATTTTTCAAACAGTTATGAGCAAAATCATAGAAATTTTCTAAAGATATTATTTATTATCTTTTTGCTTTATAACTACAATGAGGTACATTATTTCGACACAAAGATTGCCATAAAGTCAAATCGGTATCACCAGAAAAATTATTGACCATATAACTATAGAACAAATGTAGGAGGAGTCTATTCATTGTCAGGGCAATGCATGGAGCAGATGTCATCTCGAACCACCAATTTATCATGACAAAGATAAAAAAAAGCAGCCAAACAAATCCTGAAAAAAACAGAACATGAGTTTAATGTTAGAAAATTGAAACAACTGGAAAAGAAAGAAGAATTAAGATTAGTCTGAAGAACAGGTTTTATGCTTTAACAGCTATGGGTGATAATAATGAGAGCTGGGATGTCATAAAAAGGGCATACCGGTATATCGACACAGAGAATATGGTTGTCAGAGGAAACACGGGACAAAATATCCCAAGGAAATACAAGAGAAAATACCAAATAACAGAACCAGATTAACAAAATATTAGTATGAAGGGAGCATGAAGAGGCAAAGGAAGAAATATAAAGGAACACAAACAAGTGAACAAAAATATATTGAAGGTGGAAAATATTGTAACCGCACAAGAAATAGTAGCTAATGAGACTCAGAAAATCTATACCTAAAAACAAAGAAACACACAGGTAAACCAGCAAACACAGACAGACCGGTGTAAGGAAAGGATGAAAAAAAGATCACAGCAGAGGAAAGATGGGCTGAACATTTTAACTATATACCAAAAAAACCACCTCCATAAGAAATATTGGACATAACACCACATACCTCATAATAAAATAAGAATGGGGTGCCAACAAAAAAGAAATAAAAAAGTATAAATCAACTTGAAAAAAGAAAAGCTATAGGACCTAAATAAATATCTAAATTACTGTGCATCATCTGGATAAGAGAAATTATATTCCAAGACAATGGGAGATGGACTATCTCATTAAACTACTCAAGAGGGTAGATAATGGAGATGTAAGAACTGGAGAGGCACCATACTACCCAATGTAGCTGAGAAAATACTGTTAAAGATCATCCTTTATAGACTAAAAGATGGAATAGAAGAGGTACTAGGTGCTCTGAACAAAACAAGCTGGTTTTAGGAAAAAAATCTTACACAGACCAAATTGCCATGCCCGGGTATAGAACAGTCAGTAGAATGACACTATGCATTATACCTTTATAAATACTAAGTGTACATTTGTTAAGGTCTCAAAAGAGAAAACTATCCCCAAGCATTTCATGTGAATACAAGAGTATGTCAAAGCTGTATACAAACACAAATCATCTTTAAATGCAATAAATGGAATACAATGGACACCCGAGATAGAATATATGGGCTTCGCTGATATACGCTATTGACCCTCACATTAAATCAAATGTAGATAAAGACCGCTCTACTAAACGAAACAGTTTTAAAAACTGGACCGAAGATCAACTCAAACGAAAAATGTTGAACAACAATACAACAAAAGGTATAAATTAAGATAGTTATAAATTGAAGAGGTAATTGAGCTCTGTTACTTGGGGAGCATGATTGTTGCTGAAGAAGAAACAGAACGGGCATCAAGAAAAGAATAAAAATATCCGGAAAAGCATTCAAAATTATAAAGAAACATATGGAAAGCTAGTCTACACTAAGAACAAAAATCCAATATCCAACTCAAATGTAAAATCGTCCCTCTTATATGGTGTAGAAACGGTACCGGTTGAACTGAATTAGACATACGCTCAGAAAACCACCAAAGGGCAAGTGTTAGAGTAGAAGGCCAAAGCTTTTGGTGAAAAATAAAAGAGACAGAACAGAATCGCTTCAATTTAAAAAATACTCTGATGACCATATATTGTTCAAGGAACTATTTGAACTATGTCTTTATAACGCATTGCACTGATAAAGCATATGTGATAAGGATAATAGATGATAATGTTAAAAATTCTATGATTTTGCTTATGAATGTATAAAAACATGACGGAACTGCATCTGTGGGACTGTAGCTGCTGGAAAACCTCCCAAAAATTCACCTGTACAGTTTCTGAATGTTGCTAAGAGGAGGCACTGCAAGAGTCTTGATAGTGAGGCAAAAGAAATATTCTATATGTTTCATTTTCGGTACAACTAGTCTACAGCAGAAATCACACGTATGTTAGGTTTCCACTGCTCTAGATGCTAATAACAACCCTGTGGCATATCTCCACCATTAAAACAACAGCTAAATCCCTATGGCAATGATAAGAACTAAAGTAATTCTCAAACTAAGATTATTAATTAAGCTTTTTGTTCGCTATAGAATAATGGGTGATGATGTTGGGCATTTTTGTAAATTTGTATTGTCATGAATGTATAAAAAATTGATGATGATGATGTTGAGTTTATGACGTCATGGAAACATCACAGTAATAGCTACACCAATCAAGTTTGCACTTTATAAAAGCTGAAGCTGTTCCCTTTACAATGATACCAAATATGATCTATATCTGCATAATATTATCGACAACAAAGATAAAAACGTTCCCCTACCCCGTTTCGATCATTTTTAAAAAAACGGCTTTAATATATTTTTTCTAATAGAGTGGTGTCTTTTATCGAAGATGAGAATATATGGTCATTTATAACTACAATTCATTAAGTAAATGGAAAACATACTTTGTCTTAATGTGTTTTATTATGCTGTACAGAAATAATTTTATAAAGGATAAATTGACACGATTTTATAGCGTTTTTCCTCAAAACTTGTGTTTATGACATCATAGTGACGACACAGAAGCAGCTATATCAACCAACTTTGTATTTTATAAAAGCTAAACATGTTCCCTTTACAATGGTACCAAATATGATCTGTTTCTGCATAATAATATTGAAATAAAGATAAAAACGTTCCCCTACCCCTAATAGAGAAATTTACTGAAAACTTTAAGGTACTCTTAAATATTGACGTTTTTCATGAAGAGCATCCCAGCTTATTTCTGGGAAACATCCCGATTCCATTACTAGACACCCTAAGGTACCAGAAAAAAGTGGTGTCAGAGGATCCTGGGGGGGGGGGGGTGCACTGTGGGTCCACCTAGCCCACGGACTATAATAGAGCCATGACAATTCTGCATCACCACTAATTGTAGTATTTTTGTTACTAACATTTTCTCTTTATCAGCATGTTTTCAATATAATACACTCTTCTCTTTAATAATATTGTTCCAATTTACCCAGTATTTTCTGTTTGCAGGACTACATGTATAACCTGTTGCTATTCTTTTGTTGGTAAACTTTTCATGCCCATCCAATTATATAGTGGTCTTAGTTTTTTATCTTTTCTCTAAAAAAATTATATATCTCTTGACGAATATCCACTGGTCCATTGATACATTTCATTAGAGCTATCTCTATTTCGATCATTATTAGATTTATCTCTTTGTGTTTGACTTCTTGTCGTCATTTTCTTTTCCAGAAAGCTATTAATTCCTAAATCGGAAATGTTATCAACTTCTTCCTTGAACTCTTTCCAGCTTTCAAGGAATTCCCTGCATGTCTCATAAGATGGATACTTATTTGGACCCGAATGTTCAGAACAGGTTTCTTGTTCATAATCTTTTTTTGATAGTGCATCAGCGTTAGAATGTTTTCTTTCCATCTCGATGCTGGATGGTAAAATTGTATTGATAGAGTAGTTCAAACCATCTGATGAGTGTCCAGTTGACCTTGACGTTCTTTGAAGTTGTAAAGCCATGTAAGAGAACCATCGTCTGTTCTTAAAATAATTTTTTCCAAGTAAATAATGTCCTTCTTTAGATATGGAAGAAAAATATTTCCGCTTGAAGAAACGGTGGTAGAAATTTCTATCTTCACTTCCAAGTGCGTATCTACACCCACACGTGCGGACATGACGCCGTCTTGCGGGAAAATTACACACGAGTCTCAAAAATTTAGAAATTTTCATTGTGTTTCAAATGTTTATTTTGAGAGATTAGAATAAATAACTTTGTTTTCTAGATTATACATGGTATATAAAACCAAATCAGGTCCTGTCTCGTACATCGGAAAGAAAAATCTTGTCCAGTTTGTCTAGTACTGCCTCATGCGACAATTGACGTATCAGGATAACGTATAAGATCATTGTGCTTGACGTCAGCTAAACAAAGGGTTACCTCATTTATTTTTCAAAGATGTTTTATTTTATTTTTTATTCAAAATATTTTATTGTCATAGTTGTTTTATAGTTGCATTTAATACAAATCGTTGATATCTTAAATTGTTAAAGTGTTGTCGATCGGATGATTTTCAAAGGGCGGATATGTACAATGCATAAAGTGTCCAAAAGAATGCAAGAGGCCCCACGTGGGTACGTGTTTTGTTTTGTATGTATCACAGTTATACACATTAATATAATCTGTCACCTGTTTGTGACCGATACCGATTGATCTTAGTCTCCGGTGATGTGAGATTCCCCAGCCTACATAGACAAACTCACGATATATTCTATTAATCTTTTATGAAATGTATATTTAGCTGTCAACCAGTAATAACAATAACATATCAGCATTTAGGTCATAATAATACCTTAAAAACCGATGTCTCGTGTCACGGCTTGAATGGGCACGTTAAAAAACCCTAGATGCACATTTTCCTGATCACACAGCAAAGGTAATTTTTAAAATTTTATGATACGTTTTTATGATATTTGTATATTATTTTAAATTACATGTGGCAGAAATAAACTATTTTAATACTCACTGTACATGTAGATCACTTTTATTTCGCGAGAGATTTATTTTCGCGTACATTTGCGACTCATCTCAGTCGCAAATTTAGTTTTCACGAGAATATTTCCAGCACACAGGTATTTCTAAGTTGACATACCTATGTTGTATTCAATAAGATTCCAAACAAGAGTTCAAATGTTCGCGAATAAGGCCAAGGTGGTCTTGACGCGAAATTTTCTACTCGCGAAAAAAGGTGATTTACAGTATTTCCTTACTCGGTAAAATTTCTGCCACTTCACCTATAACTGGTGACGTTTTTATATAAGTGAAATATTCTTGATTGGGATGTAAAACCACATTCGATCAATATATTGTAAAGTATACATTTTTCAGCCGCTTATTTCTCTTTAAAACATAAATATCTCAGCAATTAAACCTATCATTGCTGTAAAGTCACGCGCTTTAAATAGATACCCAATATCATTAAGATTAATTGTACTTTTATCAAGCAAATAAATACCCGGAACTCATATATACCCGGAACTTCTCGGATACCGAGAACTAGGTTACAGAGTGTGTATAATATTACATTCTACAAGGAATTAGAATGAACGGAATCGGTGAAGTTAGGAAGAAACAAAGTAAAGCAGAAACAGATTCAAATAGCAGAGGTGAGGGGGTTTATGATTATAGGATATACAGGGTTAGGGATATTGGTTAATAAGGAGGGAAAGACGAGGGGAAGGACGGGTGGGTTTGGATACAAATGCGATGTGATTTAAAATTATTTAGACATTATGGGTAAACACTGACCGATGGTCAAGAATGGTCAAACATACATATAGTGTGTAAAAGAGAGAGGAATAGATCATAAGAAATTAAAAATTCTTTTTGTACTTCCTGGAATTTTGTAGATTATTATTATTATTAGATAGCTTTAATTTTTTAATGTAAACTATCTTTGTCTACATTCCTACCAACGTCTAGACAGTTAATTATTCGATAAAGAACATAATTTGAAACAAAACCGAAAGTACATAAATTGGATTTTCCAAAAAAATTAGTACGGCAACATATTGATTTACAGCCGTTCTCTCTTTCCGATTTTTTTATTAAACTCAGTAATATTGATAGCAGGCCCGTAGTATCCGGGGGGGCCAGGGGGGGCCGGGCCCCCCCACTTTTTTGTGGACTTATAAAAATATTTTAGAAAAAATGTATGAAAACCTGTTAAAAATAAACTTGTATAACTTCATGAACGCGTAAGCTATATAATTTTAATCTTTGTGATAGTTTTACTGAAGCTAGCATGTGATTGTCGTTTAAATAGTGTGTAAACAAAGGTCAAATCCGGACTGGAGAACATAAGGTACCGTTTCCTATTCCGCGTGTTATCATTCTAGAGTGACTTCCGAAATCGTATTGGAGACTTTTAATTTTATGTTATATAGTCATATTTAGATGATTTGAATTCTCATGAACCAAAGTCTGAAAGTTAGTATGAAATTTATGTGTACATAAAAAACTAAGGTGCCATCTCAGGTCTTTCAGAGCCGGTATCAAAAAGTTCTTTCATATTATTTGTGGAAGGTTCGTGGTCCTACCAAATTTTTTCCAAAGAAATCTCTGTGTTCTCCACCAATAATTTTGGTAATCCGTTAGTACAACTTTGTGAATTTTATAATTAAAATTAGAAATTGTATGTAAAATGTGCCGATTAAACCACCTGCTGATTGATATATGAGAATGCAGGAAATGACGTCTCAGACCTTCTGATTTTTTAAATTTTTCTGGGGGGGGGGGGGGGGGGGCATGCCCCAGACCCCTATAGCAGGCTTGGGCACTTCGTGCCCTCGAGGTCGAATTACACAAAATGTGGCCCCCCCACTTTCAAAAACGTTGCTACGGGCCTGGATAGTACGGAACCCTATAGGATATATATGTTAAATATTTTTGTGACGATATTTTATTTCGAATTAAGTACTAAGAGATCATTAAATTTTAGTTTAGTTTATTTGATGAGGTATTGTATTCCGAAACGGTCGTCTAGCGCTGTAAAATTAACCCTGGTACAATATGCAATTTAGTTCCATTTGAT
Source organism: Anadara kagoshimensis (assembly GCA_021292105.1). Taxonomy (NCBI): domain Eukaryota; kingdom Metazoa; phylum Mollusca; class Bivalvia; order Arcoida; family Arcidae; genus Anadara; species Anadara kagoshimensis. The sequence goes on along the minus strand of CM037872.1, from coordinate 24,433,297 downwards.
TAAGGATCTTAAAGGAAGCTTTGAAGATGAAAATGTCCTTAAAGAGAACTTAAATATCCTGATGCTCGTTCTTTAATTATGCTTTAATATGCTTTAAAGGATTTTTAATGAAATCTTTAAAAATCCTTAAAGTGTCTTAAAAGAGGGAGTTGGTCTTGTGATAATTAGGTAAAACAATAAAAAAAAAAAACCCTTCACACGAAAGCGAATTACAGGCGATATTGTTTTTCTGCTCTTATCAAACTGAATGCAAAAGCAGTCCAACCTGCCTTAAAGGCCACCTCTATATAAGAACCACATACTGATAAAGACCATTAGAGTTGTATCCCAATTGTCCATTATTAATATTATTTGAACCTGTATATAAAGGTCAACTGCCCATAAAAGCCACTTTACCATCCGTGGCCTTTATAGACAGATTTGACTGTAGTTCTTAGTAGAGTGTCAAAGACCATCACTGTCCTGTTATTTCATAATTGAAACTTTAATGTGAGTATAAAAAAATACTGGATATTTTTTGCATTTTTTATTTTAAAAAATAAGAATCACCGACATCAGATGAAGCAGATGATCATTTTGTTGTGGTGGCCATCGATTTTGGATCAAGGTACTCGGGGTACATGTATGGCTTCAAATCAGAAGTTGAAAAAGACCCTTCAAAGATCATTGGAAAACAATGGGGATACGGATCTTGCAAATTAGTATCTCCAAAAACCGATACGGCTGTGCTCTTGAAGTCCGACCAATGTGTAGCATTTGGTTACGAGGCCGAAGAAGAATATGCCAACACAGTAACAGAGAACGTTTGTAACGGCGAAAACGTTTCAAATGAATTGTTTCTATTTCGGAATTTCAAGATGCAACTTTATGACAAAGAGGTTTTTATTTTTATTTATATATATTTTTCTGAAGTTATTATTCAACCTTTTGTGTTAGGTTGAATATCTCCAGGCCTACAATTTAATCCCAAAATTATTTCATTGTGTTCAAGATTATCCTGTTTATATTTAAAGTTCGATGACCATGGTCTATTTATTCTCAATTTTAATTTCAAATGTGTCGGGTGTAGCTAACTAAACAAGGTGCTTACCATTATGGAACACCCAGCCTCACTTCCACTTAATTTGCGAGTTTATTTACGCTTTATTTAGATTTTGGATTGTGGTTTGAATATTGACCGGTCTATGATTCACTATCATTTTTAATTTAGATTTTCTTGAATTGATCTTCCAAATAAAACTTTAAAATCTAAAATGTCATTAAAATAAACACAAATGTCAAAATTTCAAATTTCAAGTTAAAGGAAATTTCAGTCAAAGAATGCGTGTGAAATTGAGGTTTGGATTATTTATTAATAAGGTTGTAAAACATGGACTGGCATATTTCTGACTGATGCGGATATGCCTGTTGTTATGGGTACAAGTGGTACGTTTGTCTTCAGTTATATGAGTACGTTATAAGTATTGGGTTACTTTAGCTTAAATGACAGATATAATTAAAAACAAACATACTAATCCATGCCCGAATCACAATCCAGAAAGCAAAGTAAAAACGTTGGAACTGGCAAGTCAGGTTAAACACGTGACTTCCACCAGGAAAGTGAGACAGGGTGCTCCGAAAGGGTAAGCACCTCCTGTTTAGCTAGCTACATCCGCCAAGTGTGTAATCATGTGTGAGAGGAACATGGAACTATGGGAGGTCAAATATATTCAGGGCAATCTTGGACATAGAGACATCAAACTTATCAACAATAATGTTATGACTGTCATAAAACTTTTAGAGGGCCTTGATAAGCCTAGGCTTGCAATATCCCTGAGTCAACAATTTATTTACAAGCAGCCTGCTTCGTTGTACAAAGTACTCATAGTGGGAACAAACTCTACCATAGTGTATTGGTTGGGAAACAAATACACTATAAGCAGGAGAAGCAGATATATTGCTGCATAGAAAAGGAAAATTGACAATAGAAAAATTGAAGTCATTACGTTTGTCATAAAGTTTCAAGTGTAGCCTTTAGTGGGCGTCATAATTCAGGTCTATATATGAAGCAGAACTTGAAGAATCAGTCGTGTCTTTTATTTCAAGCTCGATAGGATAGATGACATTCACATAGTCTCCAAATTTAGGAGTGTTAAGAGACAGAATGCCATTGATATATCTGTATGTTGAGTTGAATGATTTGGCGACAGTCTTCTCTCCAGATTTAACAAGGTTCTGCATAAATTCTGCTTCAGAAGAATAAAGAAACATATAATTCATTTTTATGGATATAAACATAAGCTGTTGTCGGATCATTCGTGGTAAAACGAAGCTTATGGTTGGTTTGTATTATTGAAATAAATAAAATAGTTGAATATCCTACTGAGTAATTATAATAAAACACCTTACTTGGACATTATTTTACTGGTTATTCCGGTGTCTACCAATCGGTACTGTTACAATCAGTGGTAAAAAAATTCGTTGTATTGTTCGTTTTTTAAGTGTTGTGTATTTTTAGTTGCGTTTGCTGGTATAAGTAAACAACATTGACCTGTTCGCTTGTCCTTTCATATAGAAAGGTTCACCCAATCAATGGGTAGTGTTAGAATCCAGGTTAATACATACACAGTGCACAGGTTTACCATATGATGTGGGTATATATATCATGATGTAAACAAAATACTAGTAAACACCTGTGTTCCCTATACACAAATGTACTTGGTCCGCGATAAATATTTAAATAAATGGTCAAGCGGACTGGTCAAAGTTGTTTGCCTAAACATTTTAATTTCTTTTCCTTTTTTTAATAATCAAGAGAGTTCGAAGAACCTTTAAATTAAGGAATGACCGAGGTCAACGGGTATCTGCAATGAAAGTGTTCTCAAAAGCCATTGCTTATTTAAAGACTGACGCTATGAAAAGTCTCAAGGATAAGGCGGACATATCGGAGAGAGATGTGTTATGGGTAATCACAGTTCCCGCCATTTGGACTGAGTCTGCAAAGCAATTCATGCGAGAGGCTGCAATAAGGGTATGTATGCAATACAATACGATGCGAGCGATATTTTCCATGTAACACGTGGTATCGCTCGCTGAAGTTTGTTTCATGTTTCATTTGTCATGGATTCCGAAACAATCTAAAACGGAATATATATATTTCATCCCTTATTGGAAATAAAAGTTTACATGCTCTTTTTATTAAGATCTAATGTAAAAACTTAAACACATCTATGCCAACACAAAATGACCTCAGAATAAGATGAAGTCATACCATCTTATTTCAAAATACTTCATAGCCTCGTTTTTACATCGCATCCTTGTATATTGTGGTTTTTTGAAACTCGAACGTTAATTTTCAATTTACATTTTGGTCGAAATTATTTAGGACAAAAATCTTAAAAAAAGCTATTATGTGTATGGACAAGTAAGTCTGAAGAACTCTACCTATGTATTAAATTTTCATTTCAGGCGGGTATAAATGGGAGGAAATTGATATTAGCTCTCGAACCGGAAGTTGCTGCAATATTCTGTAAAGAGATTGAGCTGCAAAAACAGAACCCGGATTTGCTAAAGCCTGGTCTTAAGTTCCTGGTCCTGGATTTAGGAGGTGATTTAGTCCTAAAATCCTATATCTTGCAAAACCCTTTTCTCTCAATATCTTATCCTAAGTTACACTATAATCGCAAACCAAAGTTTTTTTTATATTTTTGTAAGCTACATGTGATATTTCGACAGCGCATGCATTAAATATAGAATATATAATACCAATTCGGCGGTAACCATAGCAACCAAAAGAATATAATCAGAAATCAAGACACAAGGCCCAAAGATATGGGTGTAACTAGCTAGACATTGGTGCTTAGGCTTTCGGAGCAACCAGCAAACCGTGGAAAATGTGTTTGAATGAATAATTATAAAACATTCATATATATATTCTTAGTATTTAATTGTAATTATTTATTCAATGTTCATAGTTTTGGCCATGGATGATAAACATTTTAATGCGACGGTACCCTCCAAATTAAGAATTGCGTTTCCCAATCCTTATACCCAATGGTTGTTATATAGATATTTTGTTATTCTTACATACTAATCCATGTCCGAGACACAATCCAGAAGCAAAGTAAAACTTTGAAACTGACACTTAGATTAAACACGAACTTCCACCAGGGAAGTAAGGCTGGCTGCTCCGGAAGGGTAAGCACCTCCTGTTTAGCTAGATGCACCCGTCACATGTGTAATCAAATTTGTGTGAAAGAAACATAGAACTTTGGGACGTCAAATATATCTAGGTCAATCCTGGACACAGAGACGTCAAACTTATCAACAATACTGTGATGACGGCCATAAAACTTTTATAGGGTCTTGATAAGCCTAGGTTTGCAATATCCCTGAGTCAACAATTTATATGAAGTAGGCTGCTTCGTTGTACATAGCGTAATAATTGGGAAACGAATACACCATAAGCAGCAGAATCAGATATATTAATACATAGAAAAGGAAAGTTGACAATAGAAAAATTGATGTCATCCCGTTTGTCATAAAGTTTCAAATGTAGCCTTTCGTGGGCGTCATACTTCAAATATAAGTCTAAATATGAAGCAGAACTTTAGGAATCAGTCGTGTCTTTAGTTTCATTCAATTTCATATGTCTTCTTTTCATTTTAGGTGGAACAGTAGATGTCACTGTGTACGAAGTACAAGCAGACGATACCTTAAATGAAATCCACGCTGCTAGTGGTGGTGCGTGGGGAGGGGAAAACGTCAACAAAGCTTTTATGGATGTATGGAAATCTACCCTTGGAAAAGAAAAATACACGAAATTTTTAACAGATTATCAGGATGATGTGATATTTTTTCGCAATGGTTTCGAATCTTTGAAAAGGCAAATGGATTTGCAGAAAAAACGAAAAAACATTATACAGATGCCTGAATATTTCAAATTAGAAATTGGGGTAGAATCGCTGAACTCTTCACTTAAAGAAAAATATGGAGATGAAATTACAATCGGAAGAGGAAAAATCTTCTTGTCTTCCAAATTTATGTTGGAATTGTTTCAAGAGCCAATCAGACGCATTACCGAACACGTCCGTGATATATTTTCCCGCGTAAATGACGTCGGACGAGTCATCATGGTTGGCGGTTTTTCTGAAGCAGGTGTATTAAAAGACACATTACGTGAAGAGTTTCCAGATATGCGCTTCTTCATCCCTGATGAGTGCAATTCAGCCGTCATGAAAGGGGCTGTTATGTATGGATTCAAGCATTCATACATTGGACGACGAATAAGTCGTTACTCCTACGGCGTTAGCCATCGTGTTCCATTTGATGCTGGAAAGCACCAAGCCTTGCACCTCAGCATAGTGGATGGAGCGCCGATGTGTGAAAATGTGTTCAAAGCTTTTGTACACACTGGAGATAAGCTTGTACCGGGACAAACCAATGTGAAACATAGGTTTCGAGCAACATCCAATCCAGCTACGGTTGAGCTTTACGCTTCAATGGAAAGGGAACCTGTATACATCAGTGATGCGTGTCATATAGGTGATGTAAAAATACACCTGCAGCAATTCAAGCACAGCAGAGAAGTAGAAGTTACAATGCACTTTGGAAATACTGAAATCACTGTGTCTGTGGTTGACACCGAAACAGGTGACCTGGAACAGTCAAGCATTGAACTATTGAAATAAGACATTTTATCGATGATATCTGATGTTCGCAGAAGTGTCATTTACACGGTGGATACACTGCTTTTGGAAGATCATCCACTTTATTTTGAAAATTATTAATAATGAACAATTAGTTTAACATCAAAAACAAAACAGACTAATCCATGTCTAAATCACAATGTCAAAACAAAATAAAAACTTTTAAACTGTCAAATAAGATTAAACAAGTGAACTTAAACCAAGTAAGTGAGACCGAGTGCTCCGGAACCCTAAGCTGGCAATATCCATGTAATAAGCAAGAAAGAGTCACGTCACTCCTTAATGATAAATTTGGCATCAAAGGATGTTATATAAAAACTATGATAAATTGTGTCTTTTTGGTTGCATTGACTGTTACTTAGTATATGTTTTTCAGATACAAATTTCCCCTTTTTCTATTTTAAAGCACAAAAAAAAAAAACAAAAAACGATGGCACTTTTACCCAGAAAAACAAAAAAATAAAATAAAGTATTTGTAGTTAATTTGTAGTATTTGTTGATAACAAGCGCATCCAACAATAATCAGCTACAAAAAGATTCATGATTTGAGTTGAGTAATGGTGTTTAACATCTCAGTCAAGAATATTTCACTTATGTCGCGACGTCGTCAGCTATTGGCGAAAGTATGTGCGTTGCGCTGATGGCATTATTCTTCAAAGTTCAAGATTCTTTATTGTGTAACGCCTATCGTGACACGGAACCTCGTTTATTTTAAGTTCCCATCTAAAAAAACCGTAACTTTAATTTCCTAGAACTTTGTTACGCCGCGTTATGTGAAAATGTAATGTTATACCCATCTGATATTGTTTAAGAAATGACATTCTTTTGGTGTCACTTTATGCTAGTATGATACCGGGTGTTCCTGGTACAAATTGCATGAAGAGCAAAAATGTCAAATTTGAACCTGGAACATCCGGTATCATACTAGCTTGAAGTGATCCAAAAATAGTGTCTTTTCTTATATTTACAATTCATGGACTTAAAACTATTACTGTAATTGTTAATTTACCTTCTCCATTGATTTAAGTGCATCGTTGAACCCGTCTACCGCATCTCAGTGAAGGATGGCGTCGTCGATGAGTGGGATGACAGGTGACCCCTACTTCTATTGATACCACCAAATCTCAACGAAAGATGACGTCACGACAAGGGCAGAGGATGTTGTGTAGACTAATCTTGACCGAAGGTCCGTGTGAGCTATTGCCATCACTTAGCGTCCGTCGTCATCGTCGTCTATCGCCCGTTAACAATTTATCAAAAATCTTCTCCTCCGAAACTACTGAGCCAATTTCAATGAATCTTGATGAATACACGCCTGGGTAACATGCTTTCAAAATTGTGTTTGGGGTTTAGCCACGCCCAACAAGATGGCTGCTGTTAAATAAAATAGCCAAAAGACAAAAAAAAATCTTCTTCTATAAAACCAAAAGATGCAGGCAAATTTTAATTGGATATTTGGATTCAGAATACCTGGGAACATTAAAAATTGTGTTTTTCATAAAAATTGGGCGAAAAATAGGTTATGCGTTTTTTGCGTAAAACTTTTTTTAAAATATGATATTTATTGTTATAACTCAATAACAGCTGAAGATAATTGTATGAAGTTTTCACTGTTGATCACGTCTTGCTATTTTGCTTCCAATAGATGTCAAGGTCAAAGGTCAAGGTCATGATCCAGTTTTTGACCTTTTGATAAAAAATGCTAATTTTTAAACATTTGAGGTGTTAATGGCATGGGATTTTCAGTTAATTGTAGGTATTGACATGACGATCATTTTGATACATAGATGAAAGTTATGGGTTCAAAGGTCAAGGTCACAGATGCACAAATATACCAAAATAGGTAATTATCGGCAAAACTGTTAACTTTTTTATAGGCATGCATATTAGAATATTGTAGGTAATGACACAATGGTCATTTTGATATACTTTTTGTATAGGCATATATATTGAAATGTTGTAAAATGTATATTTAGCTGTCCATCAGTAATAACAATAACATATCAGCATTTAGGTCAAAATAATACCTTAAAAACCGATGCCCCGTGTCACGGCTTGAATGGGCACGTTAAAAAATCCTAGCTGCACATTTTCCTGAGCGCACAGCAAAGGTAATTTTTTAAAATTTTATGATACGTTTTGATGAGATTTGTATATTATTTTAAATTCCATGTGACAGTAATAAACTATTGTACTTACTCACTGTAGATCACTTTTATTTCGCGAGAGATTTATTCTCGCGTAAATTAGCGACTCGTCTTAGTCGCGAATCGCGACTCATCTCAGTCGCGAATTTAGTTTTCACGCGAATATTTCCAGCACAAAGATATTTCTATGCTGACATACCTATGTTGTATTCAATAAGATTTCAAACGAGAGTTCAAATGTTCGCACCAAGGTGGTCTTGACGCGATATTTTCTACTCGCGAAAAAAGGTGATCTACAGTACTTTCTTACTCGGTAAAATTTCTACCACTTCACCTATAACTGGTGACATTTTTATATAAGTAAAATATTCTTGATTAGTATGTAAAACCGCATTTGATCATTATATTGTAAAGTATACATTTTTCAGCCGCTTATTTCTCTTTTAAAACATAAATATCTCAGCAATCAAACTTGTCATTGTTGCAAAGTATTTAAGTCATGCGCTTTAAATAGATACCCAATATCATTAAGATTAATTGTACTTTTATCAAGATAAAAAATACCCGGAACTTCTCGGATACCGAGAACTGGGTTGCAGACTTTGCTACAAGGAATTAAAATGAATATAATCGAAGAAGTTAGGGAGGAACAAAGTAAAGCAGAAAAAGATTCAAATAGCAGAGGTGAGGGGATTTATGATTATAGGATATACAGGGTTAGGGATATTGGTTAAGAAGGAGGGAAAGACGAGGGGAAGGACGGGTGGGTTTGGATACAAATGGGATGTGATTTAAAATTACTTAGACATTATGGCTAAGGACTGACCGATGGTCAGGAATGGTCAAACATACATATAGGGTGTAAAAGAGATAGGAATAGATCATAAGAAATTAAGAATTCTTTTTGTACTTCCTGGAATTTTGTAGATTATTATTATAATTATTAATAAATAGCTTTAATTTTTTAGTGTAAACTATCTTTTTCTACATGCCTACCAACGTCTAGACAGTTAATTATTCGATAAGGAACATAATTTAAAACGAAACCGAAAGTACATAATTTGGATTTTCCAAAAAAAATAGTACGGCAACATATTGATTTACAGCCGTTCTCTTATCGAGTTTTTTTTATTAAACTCAGTAATATTGATAGTACGGAACCCTATAGGATATATATGTTAAATATTTTTTAGATATTTTATTTCGAATTAATTACTTAAAGATTATTGAATTTTAGATGAAGAATTCCGAAACGACCGTCTAGTGCTGTAAAACTGGTATAATAATTTGATTAAGGATCTTTAAGGAAGCTTTAAAGATGAAGATGTCTTTAAAGAGAACTTAAAAATCTCGATGGTATCGCTTTAATTGAGCGTTACTGTGCCTTTAAGGATCTTGAATCAAAAATCTTTCAAAATCCCTTAAAGTGTCTTAAAGGAGGGAGTTTGTCTTGTGATAATTCGGTCATGTTTGATAAAAAAAATGAAAAAAACCTTCACACGAAAGCGAATTATAGGCGATATTGTTTTTCTGCCCTTATCAAACTGAATGCAAAAACAGTCCAACCTGCCTTAAAGGCCACCTCTATATAAGAACCACATACTGATAAAGACCATTAGAATTGCCCATTATTAATATTATTTGAACCTGTATATAAAGGTCAACCTGGTCTTTATAGACAGGTTTGACTAGTTTGTAGTAGAGTGTCAAAGACCATCACTGTCCTGTTATTTCTTAATTGAAACGTCAATGAGAGTATAGATAAATACTGGATATTTTTGCATTTTTTATTTTAAAAAATAAGAATCACCGACATCAGATGAAGCAGATGATCATTTTGTTGTGGTGGCCATCGATTTTGGATCAAGGTACTCGGGGTACATGTATGGCTTCAAATCAGAATTAAAAAAAGACCCTTCAAAGATCATTGGAAAACGATGGGGATGCGGATCTTGCAAATTAGTATCAGCAAAAACCGATACGGCTGTGCTCTTCAAGTCCGACCAATGTGTAGCATTTGGTTACGAGGCCGAAGAACAGTATGTGATAGAGAACGTTTGTAACGGTGACAAAGTTCCAAATGAAAATTTTTTTTTTCGGAATTTCAAGATGCAACTTTATGATAAAGAGGTTTTTATTTTTATTTATATTTTTGCTTTAAATTCTTTTTTGAAGTTATTATTCAACCTTTGGAAATTTGTTTGGTTGAATAGCCCCGGGATTATCAGAGTTTTGAATGGCTGTCATCACAGTATTGATGATAAGATTGATTTCACTGTGTCTAGGATTATCCTGATTATATTTGAAGTTACATGGTCTATTCATCCTCAATTTTAATTTCAAACTAAACAAGGTGCTTACTATTCTGGAACACAACGCCTCGCTTCCCTATTGGAAATTCACTAAATATGCTATTTTATTTACACTTTGATTAGCTTTTGGATTGTGGTTTGAACATTGACTGGTCTATGTTCCACAATAATTTTTAACTTAGATTTGATCTTCAAAATGACAATTCAAAAAATCCCGAATATCATAAAAATTGACATAGTTGTTTGGATTCGAATTTGCAAAATTTGAGTTAAAAGAGAATCTTAGGCAAAGAATGACTATGTAGTTGAGTTCTCGATTATTTATCAATAAGGTTGTAAAACATAGACTGGTATATTTCTGTTTGATGCGGATATGTCCGTTGTTGTTGGTACAAGTGGTATGTTTGTCTTCAGTTATACAAGTACGCTATCAGTTTTAAGTTACTCTAGCTTAAATGACATTAAAAAACAAAAACAAATAACCATGTCCGAATCACAATCCAGAAGCAAAGTAAAACGTTTGTAACTGACATGTCAGGTTAGACAAGTGAACTCTCAACAAGGAAGTGAGGCCGGGTGCTCCGGAAGCACCTCCTGTTTAGCTAGCTACATCCGTCAAGTGTGTAATCAAAATTGTGTGAGAGGAACATGTAACTATGGGACGTCAAATATATCCAGGGGAATTCTGCACACTGAGACATTAATAATACCGTAATGATGGCCAAAAAACTGTATGAGGGTCTTAATAAGGCTATGTTTGCAATATCCCCGAGTCAACAATTTATTTGCAAGCAGCCTGCTTCGTTGTACAAAGTCCCCTTAGTGGGAATAATTCATTTTATGGATTTAAACATAGGCGGTTGTCGGATCATTAAAGGTAAGACGGGGTTTATGTTTGGTTTGTATTCGTGAATTAAATGAAATGGTTGACTATCCTACCCAGTATTATAACCACACGCCTAACTTGGGTATTATGTGACCGGTTATTTCTGTGTCTAACAATCGGGAATGTTATAATCGGGGATCACAAAATCCGTTGTATTGTTCGGATTCTTTCAATGTTGTGGATTTTTAGTTGTGTTGGCTGATGCTAAGTATAGGTAAACCACTTTGACCTGTCTGCTTGTCCTTTCACTAGGAATATTCATATAGGAGGGTCCAACCAATAAATGGGTAGTGTTAAGATCCAAGTTGATACATACACAGTGCACAGGTTTACTCTATGATGTGAGTATATCTCATGATGTATACAAAATAAACACATGTGTTCCCTATACACAAATGTACTTGGTCCGCGTAAATATTTAAATGAAAGGTCAAGCGGACAGGTCAAAGTTGTTTGCCTTTACATTTTAATTTCTTTTTCTTTCATTCTTCCAATAATTTAGAGAGTTCGAAGAACCTTTCAATTAAGTAATGACCGAGGTCAACGGGTATCTGCAATGAAAGTGTTCTCAGAAGCCATTGCTTACTTAAAGAATGACGCTATGAAAAGTCTCAAGGATAAGGCGGAAATATCGGAGAGAGATGTGTTATGGGTAATCACAGTTCCCGCCATTTGGACCGAGTCTGCAAAGCATTTCATGCGAGAGGCCACAATAAAGGTATGTATGCAATACAATATGATTTGAAATTGCCTATGGATCACGTGGTATACTTTAACATTCATGTGAGAAGCGTTACGTCATTTATCGCAGAAAATCTCTGTCACGATTTCAAGAATTTTATTCTAATTTTGAAACTTCTATTTTCATCTAAATATTTTATAAGACCTAGTGTATGTCTATATAAACACTAAATAACCATAGAATGAAATAAAGTCACAACCCTTCTTTTTTCAAAATACTTCCTAGAGTCGAATTTTTGTCAGTATAAGTTTTGACTGAACTTATGTAGGGTGCAATCTTAAAAATAGCCATTTTGTATATGGACAAGTAAGTCTGAAGAACTCTACCCATAAATTATATTTAAATTTTCCATTTCAGGCGGGTATAAATAGGAGGAAATTGATCCTAGCACTCGAACCAGAAGTTGCTGCAATATATTGTAAAGAGATTGAGCTGCAAAAACAGAACCCGGATTTGCTACAGCCTGGTCTTAAGTTCATGGTTCTGGATTTAGGAGGTGATTTAGTCCTAAAATCCTATATCTTGCAAAACCCTTTTCTCTCAATATCTTATCCTAAGTTACACTATAATCGCATACAAAAGTTTTTTTTATATTTCTACAATCCTATATCTTGCTAAACCCCTTTCTTTCAATATCTTATCCCAAGTTACACTAAGATCGCAAACAGAAGTGCAGCTACATGTGATATCCCGACAGCACATGCATTAAATATAGAATATATAATACCAACTTGACAGTAACCAAAGCAATATAATCAGAAAACAAGACAAAAGGCCCAAACATGTGGCTGTTAATAGCTAGACATGGGTGCTTAGGCTTTCGGAGCAATCAGGCAAACTTCTCCTGCGGAAGTTATTCATGTAATTTATCATTTCTCAAAATTTTTACTTTGCTTTTAAAATTGTGATTCGATCATGGATCAGCGCGTTTGAACGATTGATTATAAAATACTCTTCAATTGAGAACTGTATTTATTTATGTTCTGGCTAATTTAAAAGACATTTTTAGTATTTAATTGTAATTTTTTTTCAGTGTTCATAGTTTTGGTCATGCATGAACAACATTTTTAATGCGACGTTACATTTCAAATTTAAAATATTGTTTCCCATTTCTTATATCCAATGGTTGTAATATAGATATTTTATTATCTTATCAATAACAAACATACTAATCCATGTCGGAATCACAATCCAGAAGCAAAGTGAAAAAATTGGAACTGACAAGTTAGGTTAAACACGTGTACTCCCACTAGGGAAGTGAGACGGGTGCTTCGTAAGAGTAAGCACCTCCTGTTTAGCCAGCTACATCCAGGCGTGTGAAATCAAAATTTGAGTGAAAGGTACATGCAGCTATGGGACTATGGGATATCAAATATATCCGGGACAATCCTGGACACAGAGACATAAAACGTATTGACAATACTATATGTTGATATAGAATTAATGTGTGATTAAATTTTATTTGTCTTCAATTCATTTTAGGTGGAACAGTAGATGTCACCGTTTACGAAGTACAAGCAGACGATACCTTAAATGAAATCCACGCTGCTAGTGGTGGTGCGTGGGGAGGAGAAAACGTCAACAAAGCCTTTATGGATGTATGGAAATCTATCCTTGGAAAGGAAAAATACACGAAATTTTTAACAGATTATCAGGATGATGTGATATTTTTTCGCAATGGCTTCGAATCTTTGAAAAAGCAAATGGATTTGCAGAAAAATAGAAAATACATTATACAGATGCCTGACTATTTCAAAGAAGAAATTGGGGTAGAATCGCTGAACTCTTTACTTAAAGAAAAATATGGAGATGAAATTACAATCGGAAAAGGAAAAATCTTCTTGTCTTCCAAATTTATGTTGGAATTGTTTCAAGAGCCAATCAGACGCATTACCGAACACGTTCGTGACATATTTTCCCGCGTAAATGACCTCGGACGAGTCATCATGGTTGGCGGATTTTCTGAAGCAGGTGTATTAAAAGACAAATTACGAGAAGAGTTTCCAGATGTGCGCTTCTTTATCCCTGATGAGTGCAATTCAGCCGTCATGAAAGGGGCCGTTATGTATGGATTCAAGAATTCTTACATTGGACGACGAATAAGTCGTTACTCCTACGGCGTAAGCCATCGTGTTCCATTCGATGCTGAAAAGCACCCAGCCTTGTACCTGACCATAGTGGATGGGAAGCCGATGTGTGATAATGTGTTCAAAGCTTTTGTACACGCTGGAGATAAGCTTGTACCGGGACAAACCAATGTGAAACATAGGTTTCGAGCAACATCCAATCCAGCTACGGTTGAGCTTTACGCTTCAATGGAAAGGAATCCTGTATACATCACTGATGCGTGTTATATAGGTGAGGTAAAAATACACCTGCAGGAATTCAAGCACAGCAGAGAAGTAGAAGTTACAATGCACTTCGGAAATGCTGCATTTACCATGTCTATGGTTGACACCAAAACAGGTGACCTGAAACAATCAAACATTGAACAATTGAAATAAGACATTTTATTGATGATATCTGATGTAATTTACACGGTGGCTAAATTGATTTAGGAAGATCATCCCCTTTATTTTTAAACTATTGGTCCTTAATAATACACAATAAGTTTAATTTAAAAAAACAAATCACACTAATCCATGTCTTAATCACAATTCCAAAACAAAGCAAAAAACTTTTAAACTGACAAATTAGTTTAAACTTGTGAACTCCTACAGGGGAAGTGAGGCCGAGTGCTCCGGAAGCCTAAGCTTGCAATATCCATGTCATAAGCTAGAAAGAGTCACGTCACTCCTTAATGATAAATTTGGCATCAAAGGATGTTATATAAAAACTATGATAAATTGTGTCTTTTTAGTTGCATCATTCCTCAATTGTATATAATGATTGAGTCAATATATGTAATTTTACATTTGGCATTAAAAGATGTTATATAAAAACCGTGTACAACGAAGCAGGCTGCTTTCAAATAAATTGTTGACCGAGGTATATTGCAAGCCTAGGCTTATCAAGGCCCTCAAAAAGTTTTTATGGCCTTCATCATAGTATTGTTGATAGGTTTGATGTCTCTGTGTGCAGGATTGTCCTGGACATATTTGACGTCCCATAGATCATGTTTCTTTTGCACAATTTTGATTACCACGTAGCGGGTGTAGCTAGCTAAACAGGAGGTGCTTACCCTTCCGGAGCACACGGTCTCACTTCCCTGGTGGAAATTCACATGTCTAACCTAACTTGTCAGTTCCAAAGTTTTTACGTTGCTTCTGATTCGTGATTCGGAAATGGATTAGTATGTTTTTGATAAATTGTGTCTTTGACTGTCACTTAGTATATGTATCTCCTTTTTTTCTATAAACAATGACGTTTTATCCAGAAAAAAAATCAAAATAAAAAATAAAAAATAAAATAAAGTATATGTCGTTAATTTGTAGTATTTGTTGATAATATAAGCGCATTTAACAATGATCATCTACAAAAGAATGCATGAGTTGAGTTGGGTAATAATGTTAACATCCCTGTCAAGAATATTTCAGTTAAATCAGGACGTCGCCAGCAAAATAAGAAAGAAAGAAAACAAAGGAAACATACAGGTCTTGACAGCTTGACAGCTATCTCTCGGCAGCTTTTGGACCATTATATACAATGAATCTATGGATGGGACAAGCTTTTACTTTCCATTAGGTGAGTGTTAAACATTCGACAAAGCAAACTGTATGTTACATTTTTTCTTTCTTTCTTATTTTACTCAGTCAGTTTTAATCTCTTTTTACTTGTAAGCGTCCTCTGTAGCGATCACAGATGGTCTACTCTCTCTCTATCTCTCTCTCTCTCTCTATCCAGAAGTTTTTTTAGCGTGCAACGAGACACAGGACCTCGGTTTAAAGTCGTATCCGAAAGACTATAATAATTGTAGTATTGAGATTTTTATAGCTCTAGTATGGCCAGGAGATGAAAATTCCAAGTCCTCATTGAGGTTCGAACCCTAAACTCTTAATTTTGAAAGTCAGTGACAGTACCACTCGGCCATGTCCGCCCTTTTCAAAGCAAAAACACAACTACAATTGTTATAGATGTATTTGCTCCAGAAACTTTTTAAAATAAAAGTGAAAGTCTGGCATGTCAGCAATTGTATTTAAAATGGTTAAATGTTAAATTGTTTAATGTTCAAATAGATATAACAAAATACTAAGTACATGTATGTTATTTGTATAAAAATGTTAACACAGTGCACCAAATGTTTGTCCAAGTCAACGTGATTGGATACTTCCTGTTACATCATACTATTTCCTTCAAAACCCCGCCATCTATCGGACTTTAAATATGCTACTAATTTCGGTCTTGTTTCGATTCTCTTTTTAAATGCTATTAACAATGGAATGTTTCCAGAATTTTCCTGCCAAGCTTCCGGAAACTGCGATTCTGTAGTTCTAAGTATATGGAATAACCCCAAATCGACATATGTCAGCTTGTTCCCGACAACAAACCTATAAAAATAAAAAAAAAATACCAGTAGCTGAATGTTGAGTTGAGTTATTTTGTTATGTCTAGTTTAGATAAGCTTGCTGAATAACTAAAATGTTTGTACAAATATTATATCCAGTGAATTCTGTGCCGAAAGTTACATAAATTATCTCCCCTGATGTGTTTCTTCACTTGAAACTACTTGCTTCGGGTCATATACCATATGGTCCTGAGCCCCCTGAAATATTTGTTAAATAATACTCGATCAAATTTGACGGATCGCCGGTCACGCCCACAATTTTCTGACAAAGGGTCGGCATGCTTGATTAACACTCAAAAAGAATAAAAACTCGGCCTGTAGTGTGCCCTTTAATGACGTCACTGACATTAATACGTAATTAGTTGCCGTAATGCTGCTTTGGTACGGTGATGGCAGTCATTGTCGGAACATTATATTAGACATGGCCGGCGTTACGTCAACTGATTGCCACAAACCATCCATCAACTCACCCTTGTCCATCGTTGTTTTCTTTCAAAACACTTTCAAAATATTTCAGCCATCTTGGTAATCGCTCTGTAACAAATCGTTTTATGTAGGGTTGTGTTTCTTCTTTTTGTGATTTGTGGGTTGCCATGGGATTTATACCATGAAAAGATAAACAACCTGAAAATATGAGAAAATAGTGTATATTGTAGATTATGGTGGCATAAATTACAGTTTTGACATGAAAAAGATAAAAATGGCTTTCAAAGTTGCGAATAAAAACAAAATATGAAAGATCACTACCAAAAAGGGCATGTTGTAGCAGCATTCTAGCGTGTTGACTAAAATTCGAGAGATTTGATTCCTAGTAGTTGATTACCATGGAAATGATATTTAAAAAAATCTAACTTTGATAATTTTATCTTGGTTTGTTATTTATACCCATACAGTAGTTTCAAAATCTTTAATTTACAGGGCAATTTCGTCTTTACAGAGAATGGCTCTTATCCTATTACGGTTAGTTATAAAAAACAAACATACTAATCTATGTCCAAATTACAATCCAGAAGCAAAGAAAAAACTTTGAAACTGACAAATTAGATTAAACATGTGAGCAAGTTCAACATTACTCGACGTTGTATTGCAATTTTTAGCTCGTCCTAACTCGGCAGATTCCGTGACATGATCTAACATCGATGTAACAAGCTGAAAGTTAGACCTTTAGGTTCAGAATAAACATAACAAACTTGCCTTCTCCTAGGTAGTCATGGATAATTGCGTTCACTTGTTCTGCGTGCCACTCGTCCTCTTCAGCATCAGGATAAAGTCCGAACTTTTTACCAAGATATTTACATATTACAGGTGTATTTGACAGCTGAAAATTACCTGGAATGATCAATGATTTTTCTTTTAAAAACAAAACATGACATTGTAGTCATTTCTTTTTTTACTCTATTTCAATAGACACCTTTAGTAAACCTTAGGTTTGTATGGGTTTGTATAATCTTTGCTATACTAGTAGGACTTTCAAGATTGTTACACTAATCGCTTTATAACTACAGTATTTAATCACTCAAAAGTGTATGTCGACCGCTCTGTAAGAATTTGATTGTGACCTTAATCAGCTACCGTATTTAATCACGCTTGAGTTTACACCAACTTTCCTTTCTTGATCAGAGGTAGGGCATAAGCAGGATCACCGCCTAAACCTGGTTGTGACCTTTATAAGCTACCGTACTTAATCAACCAACTTACCTTTCTTGATCAGAGGTGGGGCATAAGCAGGATCACCGCCTAAACCTGGTTGTGACCTTTATAAGCTACCGTACTTAATCAACCAACTTACCTTTCTTGATCAGAGGTGGGGCATAAGCAGGATCACCGCCTAAACCTGGTTGTGACCTTTATAAGCTACCGTACTTTATCAACCAACTTACCTTTTTTGATCAGAGGTGGGGCATAAGCCGGATAACCGCCGATTTCTCCCTGAATGACCTTATCCCTAATATTTTCATTGAATTCTGTGTAGGGCACACCACTTTCTTCAAACAGTAAACGAACAAACTCTCCCCTCCCTGCTAAGGGCCAATAGTACAACTGCCAACCGTCGTCTGCCATACTTCGAAATTAACTACTAAATTAAATAAATAAACAAACAATAAATAAACAAATAAATAAATAAATTGATTAATAAAAGTTTAATGTTAAAAGTGTATGTTTCATAAAATTTAAATTATTAAATGCATAATAATACGATTGGAGTTAGAAATGACATTTTGAAGCTGGATCGATTTGCTGTGTTTTGCGCGCGCGCGCGCGCGTGTGTGTGTGTGTGTGGAGAGAGAGGGAGAGAGAGAGAGAGAGAGAGAGAACGCTGCACCTACTCCTTCGTTAGAATGAAGAAAGTGGAAATGTTGAAATTTTAATATCGATATTAATTGTTCAAACTCGTATTTAATTTTAAAATTTACCTGTATATATACGTACTGTTAAACACAGAGCTGACTAGAACTGTATTTATTTATATACAGGTGATTGAACGTCATGTTCCAGATTTTGCCCCCTGTACCCCGTACACGCTCTACTTCAACTTCGATCGCTCATTTTCCAAACGTTTCACAAAAACACATACAGACTTACGAAAGCTTGTAACTGTATTTCCATAAATTGAGTGCACGTGGTGTTTATTATTTATTTCTTTTAATTGAATATGTTTCCATTAAACTATCAAGGGAATACATTTAAAATGTACTGACCTAACCAAATTATATTTCATTGTTCAGTTCTCCTGTATATCAAGAAATTTTGCGAAAAGTTGTTAGGAAATTTGAACAAGTTTATACACCAATTGAGCCTCATTCAAAGTTACATCAGAACATTTAGGGTCAGGTAGGTAATTTTTGTTCGAGTTTTTTCCAAGTGTGGTCATCATGAATATTTAAATTATGAAATAACATTTAGAGTTGTTATGTACAGACGGGATAATTTTGACACGGACAAATTTGTTGTTTTGTTAAAAAGTTAAAAAATTGTTCTATGTACAGAATTAAGTTCACTTTTGAATGAATGAAAAATATTTTTTTCCTATTAGGTCAGTATATTTTGTATTAAGTTTTGACAATTAATATTTTTTGTGAATTTGTTGAAAAATACTTTATTCTTGCATTTTTCATGTGCAATGAATTTGTGGAAATAGTAGTGTCATTTTTTCAAAGTAAAAAAAAATTGTACAAACGATTTTTCAATTGTACTATCGATTTTAAAGCTTTCGTACAGACTGGATTGGAGTAATGTTCTTTTTAATTGGAAGAGAGGTCGTCACTTTTGGAATGGCGAAGAAAGTTTCATACCAAAATGCCTGCTGAAAACACAAACATTCTGATAAGGTTCAAGGGCACTATGACCCAAAAAGGTCACCGGTCACACACACACACACACACACACACACACACACACACCTATATACAGCCTATATCTAGTAGGCGATTATTGCAAGCAATATTTGGCGTAACTGACTACTATTTCATCTATATTTTGCGCTGGCTGGCCAATTGTTCTGATTGGTCACTTTCTATCCATTATTAATTTAAATGAAAAAAATCACTTACAAAATACAATCAATGCATTCAAAAATGATGGTCTCAGTTGAGTGAAATAATCCTGACTGTGAGTGTAACACCATTACAACAATCCAATCGCCCCGCATGCACTTACACCATATGTTCCTTACCGTTGGCCTTTACTGTTGAACTGGTATCAGTATAATGGACTGGGGGAGTGGTACGCTTGTCTGCGGCGTACTGACTCTGTGAACTAGCACGTTAAAGTCGCCCGGAGTGCGCGCTATTACAAGGCATACCACACACTTGCACTTCACATGTATACACGAACTTGTTCATATAATTATATAATCCATAGAGATTAATAAAATAGTTATCGTCGTGAATAGCTGAAATTTTGCTGATGCGACGTTAAGCAACATTCATCCAATCAACCAACCAACCGCATGCACTTACTCTATTTATTATTTGTTCTATTTATGTTTTAATGATGAGAAATAATTAAATACAAAAATAAATATTGTGGTGTGTCTTTATTTAATAAAAAGCGACTAAATACATCTACATGTATAAATAGTTCATCTATTAAATTGGTTTGTTTAGAATATACATGAAATACGAATGACAATACACGTATAATGTTAATAAATGGAGTACATAATGGTTCACCCAGTAATAACCTCGCTCCCACAATGTTTTTGCTGAACTATAACTTTTCATTAGATATAAAATTCCGGAACCTGTACAGACGGAGTAATTCCGTGGAACTAACAAACTCCGCATCAACGTTGAAAGACAATAGGGGTCATGACCCTTGATGTGTATCAATTTTGCCGCAATATTACGTCATGTCCTGCACAGGGGGTCACGCGATAATGTGAGATACGCCAAACTCGCATGGCTTAAAACCCTATATCACACGAGCAGATATGGAAAAAATGGCGCCAAGGTACAACATATTTATTAAAGAACTGTAAATATAAGAAATGACATTTCTGCTCGAAGCCCTTCATTTTGAATTTGGCACGCGCCACACTATCTTTCATTACCCCTTGAAATACCATGATCAGAATGTCATTTCTCAAATAACAGAGAGACAAGTTCTGGCCGATGGTCGGAGCTTAGTCCATTTAGACAGAAACTTATACGTTTGCCATAAAAAAGAGTGAGACTTGAACAGTTTCAGTGATGTGCGACATAATTAAAAGTTAAAAATTCACAAATATTTCAAACAAGTTGAATAAAATTATAACCAAAACACAATGAAACAAATTGACACATTGACCCTACCGGAGCACCCGGCCTCACTTCCCTGGTGGAAGTTCACATGTTTAACCTAACTTGTCATTTAAAAATTGTTATACGTTGCTTCTGAATTGTGATTCGGATATGGATTAGTATGTTTGTTTTTTATTGTCCTAAAGACAATGGGCCAAATTAACTAAATAGTCCAGACATAAATGGACCTGATTGGCCATTGCTTTAAAAACAACGTGTCAACTTTGATAATGACCTCGTCCCCACCGATATGAAATACATTTTTTTTTATTTCTTGCTGAATATTGGGCTAACTACATACTGATATATCTCGTAGGTTCATGATTTTTGTCCGACTATATTTACTACAGCGCACAAGCTTGCTTAGTATTCTACATTCTAATGTTCCGTGGCAAGTTTGTTTTTCTATCTCATTTTCCTATTCTGGATATTACTTTTTTGTTCTATTACATGTTCATTGGCATGTCATTATCTTTGTTTTGTATGTCCTCACATCATACTATTTCCCTCAAAACCACGCCATCTATCGGATTTCAGGTATGCAGCTATTTTTGGCCTTGCTTCTATACGCTTCTTAAATCCAAGTAACAATGGTATGTTTCCGGAATTTTCCTTCCAAGCCTCCGGAAATTGTGATTCAGTAGCTCGTAGCACGTGGAATAATCCCAAATCTACATATGTCAGCTTGTTACCGACCAAAAACCTGAAAAACGGAACAAAACAGTCTTTTACACCGATCAAGTAAACATGGTGACGTTTTGGGGACTGTTGGTAGTCAAAGCTATGTCACCGTCATTGACAGAACAGTAACAAGAAATTCGTATTGGACCAGTGATAAAAAATAACTCCCAACTTTAGACGTGCTCTGGAATTAATGATGTGGTTACAGTGCTTTTTAAGAATACCCAACCGTCTCACTTGTTTTACAACCTGCCGTTTACACATTTCATAACATTTAATACATTCAATACATGTAGAATTTATTATAGAACTTGTTTTACCAAAACATAAATGAACCTAGATCCACAAAGTATCCATAAATATTTAAATATTGAAACACATATAAAATTTTTTTAGTCAACACGTTTGTCACTGAGTTATCTTTTAAGTTTTGGATACCTACCCTTGTCCTCCATTGTTTTCTTTAAGTACACGTTCAAAATATTTGAGCCATCTTGGTAACCTCTCGGCAACAAATCTAGCTATATACGGAGCGGTTTCTTCTTTTTGCGTATAATAGGACTCGACTGGATTTCTTCCATGAAATGCTAGCCTCCCTAAAATTAAATAATATCATTTTTTCGATTATTTATGTACAATGGTTTATTTGAAATTGAATTCAAACACTTCGTCAAAGGCTTTAATTTCTCAAAAAAACAGAATAAAAGTATTATTTCAAATGAATATAAACTAACAAAAGTTTTTGGAAAGGTTAACATTTCTCTGTTTTTATGTAGAAGAAATATTTGGACGCACCTTAGCCTATATTGTAAATTATATCAACTGAGTGTATGACGTTACTGTTCATGATAATAATTGAAACCGCTGCCTGCGGTAGGTAAGTAGATCGAGTTCTCACTTCGTATCCACCGTGACACAAAGCGAGCACTCGACCGACTGATCTGCTGCAGAGCTCGGCATTCGAACCCCAGTCGGGGTCTGTCCAAGACTTGAAAAGAGGAAGTGACTGTTCTTTCGCCAAACACTCGACATTAAAAAATGAAAATCACGGGGGTCATTCGAAAATGACCTAAAATACCAATGTCCATGCAGGCACAATGCACCAAGCGCACTACAAAGATAAAAAATTCTGGCACTTCACCTTTAGATGATGAAGTGAAATAATTTTGACTGGGACGTTGAAACCAATTAATCAATCAAATATTAATTATTGCTTCTTGAAGATCGCGAATACTCTCAAAGTACTGATGTAATGCAATCTACTGATCAAGCTAAGGAGTCAATTTTACAATCGCAAGTTTAGGTGTCACTGATTTTTCCTAGACAAAACGGGTGCAAGTGTTGAGATTATAAAAGATGAACGTAGCTATAGGCAAACGGCATTGACCTGTCTTATTGGTCTTTCATTAGGAATACTGTGAAATGAATACTTTTCGTGAGGTTCCAATTTTCCTTTGTTTGGTGGGTATAAGGGCCCAAGAATTTACAAGACAACGAAATATTATAATATACTGTTAGTAGTATTACATACTTATCTTATACGGGAATCACAAACCACGAATTCACAACCCCACTAAATGATATTTCTATTATTCACCACGAATAATAGACGCCGGGAAAATTAATATTTTTACAGTATTTATATTTGATAGTTCACTTTGGATAATGTAAGGGTTTGCAGTTATGAACAATGTATTTTTCCCTTGATGTAGACACAAGCACATGTGTTCCCTGTGCATATATGTACTGGTTTAAATAAACATTTTAACAATGAAAGGTCAAACATACAGGTTTATGTTATTGGCCTACAGGGATTTAACTGACCTTCTGCGATATAATCATGGACAACTGCATTCACTTGGTCAGCATGCCACTCGTCCTCTTCGCTGTCCGGATAAAGTCCGAACTGTTTACCGAGGTATTTACATATGACAGGTGTATTCGAAAGCTGAAAATTACCTGAGAAATTAAAATAAGTAAATTAATTTACAGTGACAACTAGATATAACAGGCGGGTTTGATTTCAGAAAATCACTGAAAAAAAATCAAACATTAAAAAAAAAATTAAATAAATAAATAAATAAATATTTATTACCACTAACGAGATAACTTTAAGAAAACCCTACTTCAATACTTACGAATAACTTGTGAACAGCGCTAGCATTTACACGCGCCAAAATTTGGTGGAGATTTTGTCTTTCGTCGTTTTTGTCATTTGATGATATGACAGACAACTCGAATTGCACAAATTAGGATGTTTGCAAATGAGTTTTTTTTAAGTTATCCGAAACATCCGCAACTCTCATACTTTATCTATTACATTTGGCAGTAGTTATGAAATGCAGTTTATATAAAATATGAAACAAGACTATTTATTCAGAGGACGAACTGCGTATAAAGAGAGGGTAATGTAGCGTAGTTGTGACAGCAACACGAAAATGTGATGCCCACATTATGAACCTTTCATCAAAAATAAACGTTTATGTCAATGTCCTTTATGTTCGAGGGACTCGATGGACAAAATAGTCTAAAGCGCGCGAGTTTACGGATCGGATCACAACACCTCTATCTGCCTAGGTTCGAACCCCGCTCTGGTACATACTAGTGTCCGAAAACCTGTCATTTGAATTTTTGTTTTCTCTGGACACTCCAGTTTCCTCCACAGTAATAACTGACCGCCTCGATATTATAAGTGAAATAATTTTGACTCGGGCGTAAAACGTTTTACTTCATTCCACTCTTGTATGTTCGATGCCCGACAAAATAAAAATATACATGAACATAGATTATAAAAAATAATAACTTACCCTTTCTGATGACGGGTGGTGCGTAAGCCGGGTAACCACCTATTCCACCTTCCATAATCTTTGGTCTAATATCGTCATTGATTTCTTTAAAAGGTATACCACTCTCTTCGAAGAGTAATCGTACAAACTCGCCCCTTCCTGCCAGCGGATGATAGTACAGCTCCCAACCGTTGTCTGCCATACTAGAACACTAAAGAATTGCAAATTGTCAGCAAAGGAGCAATTGAAATTTTAAAATGGGGCAAGTAAGATAAATAGCAGAGGCAATGTGGGGTCCATAAGGAATACAAATAAACGACGTTAGTTCTTTTACCTTCAATATGAGTACATTTTCAGTATAAGCAAACAGCATCGACCTGTCCGTTTGATCTTTCATTAGGAATAGTCATAAAGAAGTATCCATCCTATACATAGGTAGCAGTAGGAGTCGCAGTAAATAATTTGTACACACGATAAGTGATTAGTGTTCTCATTAAGTATACAAAATAAACCTATGTGATTCCTATATTTGTATGCAGTCGTCCATGATAAATATTTGAATAAAAGGTCAAACGGACAGGTCAAAATTGTTTCCCTATATGTGGAGACATTTTTGTATGGACAATAACTCATCTAACCTAACCCTACTCTATTGTTCATACATGTGTAGTGTTTTAAAGCATTCCAATTAACATACCGTAGATCCGGGGACGCAAGTTTTTTCCCCAACACTGTCAGTGGTGTCCCCACTTAGAATGGAGTGGAGCTAATAATTGACCCAAGGTCAACTGCTGGAGCCATCTCTCTCTCTCTCTCTCTCTCTCTCAAACCACTGCGGTAACTCAGTTGGTAGAGTGTTTGCTCCGTAAGCGGGGGATGGTGGGTTTGAACCCTGACAGGGTCTGACCCAGTTCAAAGTAACAGTTCTTTCGCCAAGTACTCGGCATTACGAAATGAAAGTCACGGTTCTTTCGGATGGGAACTTAAAATAAACGAGGTCCCATGTCACGATGGGCTTAGCACGATAAAGAAACTGCTGTATAATGCCATCAGCACAACGCACAGGCAAAATTTCTGCACTTTCGGCTATAGCTGGCGACGTCTGTGAAATATGCTTGACTGGGACGTTAAACACTATTACTCTCTCTCTCTCTCCTGAATTGGCTTAAATACTGATGTTCCGTGTTTAGATAACGTAACCACAGTCATGCACTTGTGAAAACCAAATGACTTCGACCACTCTTTCTTTCGTATATAACCCCTCCCCCCATCTTTCTCTCTCGTTTGTGGTTTGTGTATGCGCGCTAAAACTGTGAATTATGTATATGAGAGATGCACTTACCTTATGAGTTTAAAGTACACCGTGATACGGAAATAGACTGTTTATATACTAAAGTAATGTTCTAATAAATGACCCCAACAAAACTCAAAATGAGACCATTTTAACCTTACAAATTGATCTATAAGTCTTGACAGTTCAAACTGACTTTAAAATATCATGGAATGTTAAAGTCATTTATCTACCTGAAGATATCCCTCATTTTAATAACATGTAGATAACACTTCCGTGTAGAACTCATGGCTTTAGATAATCTTGTCCTAACAAGTCCCGTATCTCCTAGGTTAAACAGACAAGTCATTATGATTGCATAGATTTTAAAATAAATGTTTATGCAGTGAAGTGCATGGCTGCATGCGTAAACAAGTGTATTGCTGTCCTGTCACGTACTCTTCTGTTTGTAATGTGTCAATTTCTCGAGTGCATCAGTGCAGATTGTTCTAAATCTTGCCGTGTACTGCTTCAGTTAATATCATATGTAGAAGTTCACGTGTTTAACCTAAATTGTCAGTTTCAAAGTTTTTACTTTGTTTCTGGATTGTTATTCGGACGTAGATTAGTATGACGGTTTGTTTTTTATGTTAATTAACAATACTAAAGCTTAGTTGTTTTAGATTTTTCTTACATATACATGTACAATGGTTAAGGATCGTTAGTACAATTTTTAAAAATCGTACAAATCGTTAGTACAATTTCAGTATCTTTTGTACGATTCTAAAAAAAATCGTTTGTACGAATTTTAAAATCAATTGTACGATTTAAAAATTCGTTAATACAATTCAAATTTTAAAATCGTTTGTACGATCTTTTTTTTTTTACTTTGAGAAAATGGCACTAACAAGCTTTTGTATCTCGGTCATTTAGTACAGTCCAACCTGCCTTAAAGGTCACCTCTATATAAGGGCCATCTGCTTATAAAGACCAGTAGAATTGTATTCCAAGTGTTCTTTATTCATTTTATTTGAACCTGTATATAAAGGCAACCTACCCATAAAGGCCCCTTTTATTGATTCCTTTGAGTGGTCTTTATAGAAAGGTTTGACTGCCCAATTAGATGTTAAATTTTCTCCACCAGTTCGTTATCTGCAATTTTTGGCAATATTCAATTATTTTCACCATTAAAAATTATTACCATAATAAATCAAATTTAGAAGTCAACGGTTTTATACTAATATGGGATGGTTTAGTGGCTATTTAAAACTATTAAACTATTTAGTGGCTATATATGTTGCCCGGATTCGATCTGCCTGCATATGGGTCACCGAACACTCGCATAATTTTTCCGCTAAAATCGCATGTAATCTATAGTATTGTGTAAGAGTTATTCCCTCTTCTTCAAGTGTAAACCATCATAAAGCATTCAGTGCCACCATAGATTAAAACCTGACTATTTTGATACCTTCCTATCGCGTTTATTGTTAAAGAGTTGAGTTGAGTTGAGTAATGGTGTTTAACGTCCCAGTCAAGAATATTTAACTTATATCGAGACGTCGCCAGCTATAGGCGAAGGTGCAGATATTTTGCCTGTGCGTTGCGCTGATGGCATTATACAGCAGGGTTCTTTATCGTGCCAAGCCTACCAAGACACGGGACCTCGTTTATTTTAAGTTCCCATCTGAAAGAATCGTGACTCATTTCGTAATGCCGAGTGCTTGGCGAAAGAACAGTCACTACCCACTTTAAAATCTTGGGTCAGACCCGGCCGGGGTTCGAACCCACGACCTCCCACTTTCGGAGCGAGCACTCTACCAATTGAGCTACCGCAGTGGTTTTTATTGTTAAAGAAGTGTTGTTGGACACCTAATTGTCCAAAAAGCGAGTTATCATCCAAAGCCTTCAGTTTTGGAAACGAAATGTCCAAATATAAACAAGGGGGTCTTTGTGATCGATTGGTCTTACGAGTTGTTTATGGATTTCTCACTATTCGAATCCCACCCGGAAATTTCCTAGAGTGAGAAAATTTGTTGATTCATTCGCCGAAGGTCGTGGTTTTTTTTTCTCCAGGAAGTCAATTTTCTCCCTCTATCTGGCGAGATTGACCGCCTCGATATAAGTAAAATACTTTTGACTGGGACATAAAACTTCTCTACACGCTGTAGTCATTACTTTTTTAAACAGAACGGGACACACTAATAGGTTGTCGATTTCCGGGTCAGTCACCATCGTACCAGGTAGTTGATTTCATGGTTTAGATCTTAATAGTTCGGTTCTGTGGCCTCGATATAAGTGGTAGGATCGTTGTTGATGTGCTGTAACAACTCCTAATGAAGTCCGACGCCTAATGAAGTCCGGACTTCATTAGGCGTCGGACTTCATTAGGCGTCGGACTTCATTAGGCGTTGTTACAATGCGCAAAACAGCATTACTCCACTCCACTCCGCGACAAGTAATTTTAAAGAATGTTTTTTTTTTTTTTTTTTTTTTTTTTTTTTAAATCAAGAATGGTTTTAGATCGTGATGATTTAAACTTCAAGAATTTTAGAAACAGCAGCAACAAATTAATTAATTGAAGGAACCTGCTATGTTTTATGAGAAAAAATTGACTCACGTTGTTGCTACGACATTAATATAAAAACGTTTTAATCATGATGAGAGAATATTTCTGCCAATAATTAAATTTTAAGATTTTATCCCACAAACTCATTATTTCTTTCAATGCTGGAGATTCGTAAATTTAATTTAGATTTCATTTTAAAAATTTTAAAAATCCTTTAGATGCATGATTTACGACGCTGAACACTATCTTTGAGAAGAATTACATAATTATCGTATAATTATTTGTGAGTTTTGATTGATTAAGAGATAATGTTCTGAATAAAAACATTCTTATGTAATAATGTTTAACTGTTCAATGACTTCGAGTGCTCTTACGATTTGCCATTGGAATTCGGATTGGCTTTTCCATTTCGATTTTTTTTAAATCCAGGCGTGTGTGATAACTGACATTCTAAGGCCACCAACGATCCAAGTAAAGATAATTATCAGTTTATTTGATGTAAATAAAAAAGTGTTCCCATTTCGATCTTTGGTAGGTATCATTTCCGAAATCATGATGCCTCATATAGCTTCCACGCCGGTAAAATGCATATTCTTGATTTATCAGTTGTGCTATAGAGTGGAAGTTTTTTTATGACCAGACATGACACGAACGAAACATTTTATAGGAAATGCTCTCTACAACAAACCATAATAGTTCTCATGTTTTCGACATTTATGACCCGAAGATTCCGTTTTCTTGCTTTTAAGTTTCTAACATTTTAACGCCATCATTGAGAGATTGGTTTGCTAATTTTATGTTTAATATGGCTAAGTGTTTCAATTTATCTGTTTCATTAAATGTTTTCCAGTCAACATCTATCCGGCAACTATTTTGAACATGTTTTTAATAAAGAACAAACATACTAATCCATGTCCGAATCACAATCCAGAAGCAAAATAAATACTTTGTAACTAACAAGTCAGGTTGGAC
This sequence comes from Anadara kagoshimensis, assembly GCA_021292105.1. Lineage (NCBI taxonomy): Eukaryota > Metazoa > Mollusca > Bivalvia > Arcoida > Arcidae > Anadara > Anadara kagoshimensis. The sequence continues at coordinate 24,403,963 of CM037872.1, read as the reverse complement.
ACGTGAACTTCCACCAAGGAAGTGAGACCGGGTGCTCCGGCAGGGTAAACACCTCCTGTTTAGCTAGCTACATCCGTCACGTGTGTAATCAAAGGGACATAAAACTATGGGACGTCAAATAGATCCAGGGCAATCCTGAGCACAGAGACATCAAACCTATCAACAATACTGTGATGACAATACTGTTAATAGTAGATAACGACAATTTTTACTTCAAAATAGTAGAATTTTTGTTAAAATTTATTCAAAGTATAATAGAACCTTAAGCAGTTTATAGAATTAAGAACTAAAAGGGACCACTGAGTGGAGGTGTTTTACGATCTCGCATCGAGGCGGTGTTTCGGGCATGTTAAAGGAAACTAGCATGCAGATGTGTGGTTCGCTTTTCACTTCAGATGATTATTTCTTTCCCCAAGGTCCATAAAAATTAAACATCGAGTGTGATTCAAACCTAGGCATGGAGAGGCGTTGTGTCCACTAAAAATGTATTTTTCAATAAATACAGTAGAAATAACAACAATTAACTTTGACCACACAGGTCTTAGCTTATCAAGGCAATCCTAGGCTTATCAAAGCCCCCAAAAGTTTAGTGGTCATCATCACAATAGTGTTTATAAGTATAATGTCACTGTATAAAAAATTAGCCTGATGGTCGTCATTACAAACATTGTTGATAAGTATGATGCCACTGTATTCCAAAATAGCCTTGATATACAGTCAAATGTCTATAAAGGCCACACAGTGAAACCAGTAAAATGGTCTTTATGGACAGGTGACCTTTCTATACAGGTTCAAATAAAATGAATATAGATCAATTGGGATACAATTGTATTGACCTTTATAAGCAGGTGGCCATTTTATAAAGGCAACCCTAAAGGCAAGTTGGACTGTATTAGACATCCTATAGTTTTATGTTCCTTTAATTCTTAATTTTGATTGCACACCTGGCGAATAAGGCTAAAAGGAAGTACCTTCCCTTCTGAAATAGCAGGCCTCACTTCCCTGGTGGAAGGTTACCTATTTTACTTATATTGCCAGTTTCAAAAGTTTTACTTTACTTGGACGTGGACTGGTATGTTTGTTTTTAATTTGCTTTGGGATTGGATATAGACTGGTATGTTTGTTTTTACTTTGCTTTGAGATTGTGGTTTGGACATGGACTGGTATGTCTGTTTTTTTTACTTTGCTTTGAAATTGTGGTTTGGACGTGGACTGGTATGTTTGTTTTTAATTTGCTTTGGGATTGTGGTTTGGATATAGACTGGTATGTTTGTTTTTACTTTGCTTTGAGATTGTGGTTTGGACATGGACTGGTATGTCTGTTTTTTTACTTTGCTTTGAAATTGTGGTTTGGACGTGGACTGGTATGTTTGTTTTTAATTTGCTTTGGGATTGTGGTTTGGATATAGACTGGTATGTTTGTTTTTACTTTGTTTTGGGATTGTGATTTTGACATGGACTGGTATGTCTGTTTTTACTTTGCTTTGGGATTGTGATTTGGACATGGACTGTTGTGTTTGTTTTTGTTTTGAGGCATTATAATTTTATCTAGTAATTAAAATAAAGATTAAAGTAACAAAAGTTTTTCACCTACTTTATTGTTTATAACAAAAATGCATAATAAAGTTGTCAAACCAAATATAACAAATATATACTAAGTCAACATTTGGCGAATGTTTTCAACCAACGGCATTTTTTTTCACTACTCTTCATATCGGGGGAGTGGGGGATTTTTATATCCAGCTACATGTCTTTTAGATATTCACCTTACTGTAATCGCATGGAATTTTCTCAATCATTTCTGTGACGCCACTCATTGTCGACATTTGTACTGTTTGGCTAGTAAAAACAAACTTAGCGATCCAATAAAAAAGAATTCGTGTTCTTATTAAACTCGTTCAATAAATGTTTATGCAAGTCGCACATAAATGTTGCAAAACAAAATTTCTAAACTCTTACTTAAATTCATTTAATACTACAGGTCTTCTACAAACTGTAGAATCATTAATATTCGTGGGTATAAAATTTCGAATTTTTTGCAGTAAAAAACAAGAAATCTGTGAGCTACTGCTCACTTAGTATACCCCGCCTTTAACATGTTTTAGAATACAAAGAAAATGTTAAGTAGATGTCCGCCGCCGTTTGAAATCAGTAATTGCGGTATGGGACCTCATACTGAACTTGCATACAAAGTTTCAAGTGACTGTGATTTGTAATTGCTGAGCAAACTTCTTTCGGACAGACGGGTGGAAAGACAGAGGTAAAATGGTATAACCTCATCTTTTTCGAATAAAAATATAATACACCAGGGGAAACGCCAACCCGGCCTACGCATTGATTCATTAAACAAGTTTGCACGCGCAGAAGGGGTGAAAAAAATGGCCAAAAACGGCATACACGTGAGGCGTGGAAATAATGAAATATTTGTCTTACCGACTGTTATTACTGAAACACATGGCATTTTATTAAAATTTCTGGATAATTGTAATTGATTGAAGGGAGTTTGCTCAAATTTGGTGGCAATTTTACCATTTAAATACCGATTGAATGTGAGACACTGGCCTAAAATCGAAAATTATTTTTTTGAAAAATGTGATCTCTTTCAATCATTTGCTCATGCACCAAAGATGTTTTAATATGAATGGAAAGAACTTTTTCCCGTGTTTATTTTGATGTATAATTCGACTGTTAAATTTTCTGGTACAAAAAACGTACAAGTTTTAAAGTCGAAAAAATCGATGAAAATGTCGGATATGTGATCATGGGTCGGTCCCTTTTCCGGCTCATTTGACCCATAAATAATGCAACGACAGCTTCCTCATGGTACACCATGTGTAAATTTGATAATACAGAGACGCTGCTTGGATTTATTTGCTGAAATAAAGTAAGTTTTACCATTTATATAGGGATTTTCTTCACACTTCAAGCCGATTTTGCCGGAATTTTGGGTCTACTTTCAGGCAGCCATCTTAGAAAAGTGCCGTCACCGCCTCAAAGTTATTTTTTGCATTCCCGAACGATCCTTTTGTATTGTGTACATGGCAGTCATGGTTTTTACACCATATAACATGCAGGATTGATTTGTGGTACCACTGAATATATGAAGTTTGCATGGATACCAATACACTGGCCTGCATGTACTCAGGACACATTGGCCTGTAGGCTTTGTAGGCCTTCAAATTATTTGGCTGCTAAATAACAATCAACTGTCTTATTTTATTTTATTTTATATTAAATACATGAGGGATGGGTTTACTCAAATATTTACCATTAACATTTGACCAGGAGTGTGGATTTCTACATGAAATATTCCTTAGATGAGGGACTTAAATTTAGCTCAATTCATGTACATTTTGAATTTCATCACAAGATTGGCACTACTGTAGTCTTAATTGTAAATTTTTTTCAAATTCTAATGTAATAAAAACCCCGGCTTCCTTACTTTGGTACAAAGCATGAATTCATGGGTTATTATACAGTCCCATTTAATTGTTTAATCAAATTTTAACAGAAAAAAATTAATTTGAAATCCTATACAAATTGAAAATTTGCATATAAACTGGACTCATAGTGATCTAAGCTACCCTGTAAACATAGAATGACACATGTGGTCCCATTATTGTTATTTTTATTGTTATTAGCTCTAGCATGTGCTACTATTGAATTTTAATAAAATTGTCATGTGCTGATTAAAGTGATTTTGAATTTTTATTAAAATAATGCATTCAAAGTCAGTACATTTGAATTATATTATTTTAGTAGCACATGACAGCTCTATTTTTTTGCTCTGAAACTTTAGAGAGACAGCATCTTTTTGCTAATGTAATAATTGAAATTGCTAGATAATGAAATGACACTATAATTTATTTTAAACCATAAACAGATAGGTCTAAAATATTGCAAATTGTCCATTATAATCTTGATTCAACACCCACATTAAAGTCACTTTGACAGATTTGTTTAGATGCCAGTTACAGTCACATAGTCATACCATACCTGTCCATCATCTGATGTTGACTTAAAAGCCAGAGTATCTCAAATTTAAGCTAACATGGCCCAACATAAGTTGTCATTTAATTCAGATGATGAACAAGAAAGATCCCCCATACTGATTATTTCAATATGAAAAAATGATTTCACTTTTTGTGAAATTTGGACAGAAGTCCTGCAACTAGGGTGCATGATCAGTTGGCACATGCAATGTAAGGCACTTATTCAGCAACAAACACCTTATTTCACTTCTGGTATGTTATATTATTCCTTGCTGATTTTGTTTCAGTCCATGGATTTAACAAGTTTTCACTGATAACTCATGACTTGTGCATTTTTTCATTTATAATTATGATAAAACCCATTTTTTAGACTGGTAAAATTAGTATTAAAATTAAAACTATATAAAATAAACTAAATTGATGTGGAATTATAATAAGTTTTTGATGTAAATCTTATTTACACTTTCATTTGTTTAACATTCAACCTCAAATTAACTCTCATAAGTTGAAAATGACCAGGAAAGAATAAAATTCATGCTTGAACACTGAAATTACACATTAAACAACTAAAATATATATGAAATTTTGTGATGAAATATTGAAGCAATGTCTAAAGATGTTAATCCACAGCTAAGCTCAAACCCAGGTTAATGAATATTGTTTTCACAAGCACTGCCTCAACATAATACAGTTTATGCTTTTCCCCTCATTAAAATGTCAAGTCCATGACTACTTCACATGTACAATTAATTTTGAAATTAAAAAAATGAGATTTATCTTTGGTTAGTTTTAATGCAGCATTCTAATTATTTAATGTATGCATTCCATTTTCAATTTATAAATACTTTCTTGCACACCTCCATATTCTGGTGTTGGTTTGAAATAAGTCAAATATTGTGGTAGACTACTCATGTACATGTATATATCACATATGGCTTGTAATGGGTAAATCTGTTGCATAGTCATGCAGTATTAAAATTCTTCAAATCCTACCCTCCATAACACACATGTTCTCTCTCTCTCTCTCTCTCTCTCTCTCTCTCACACACACACACACACACACACACACACACACACACATTAATGCTGATTATTTGGACCAGCAAGACATATTGCTTTGAGTGGAGGTCAACATCAGAGATCCTACCATTCCTATATTTTCCTACACAGTTAAACATGTCTATAAAGGCCACCCAAAGGAACCAGTAATTTTAAGTGGCCTTAATGGACAGGTGCCCTTTGTATACAGGTTCAAATAATATGAATAAAGAACAATTAGGATGCAATTATACTGGCCTTTATAGGCAGGTGACCATTATATAGATGTGGCCTTGAGGGCAGGTTGGACTGTATTTCCTATAAATTTTTTTTACCCTTTTCTTGTATTTTCCTATATTTTTGTTACTGGAATTTAGAATGGGGACATTTTCTTACATTTAGTACATACATGAAACAACATTCACCAGTAAGTTTACATTGCAGCCAGTTGCCAATATTTTATGTTTGTTAGTAAAAGGGTGAACAGAAAATGCTGTAGGAGAGGCCATGGATGTATATTTTTGTGCAAATTATTTAAAAATATTCCTATAATTTTAGTGGAAACTCCTATAATTTTCTATAAAACCCCTATAATTTTTTATAAAACTCCTATAATTTTAATGCCACATTCCTATTTTTTCTCTATGTTGGACCTCAAAATGGTAGGATCCCTGCAACATGTAACGATTAGAAGTCAGCGCAATATGTAAACATGCTGGGCAGCTGACAGTGCATGTAGGTAGAAAAATCGATAATGCATGCAACAGTCATGACTGTGTGATGAAGCGAAGCACGATATTGACGTCACTACGTCAGACGTATGTACAATGTATGAGTACATTGAAGGTCACGGCCATATTTGTTTTTATTGACGACAAATGAAGGCTCTTGGTTTTTTGCTTTTTTCGGATATTGACACCGCATGCACCAGGTATAATACTTTGTTAAAATAAATTACAATAATATTGTAATATTATGTCAAAATTTCAAAGAGAAAAGACCATGGTATAAAAAACGTACAAGTTTTAAAAATCGAGTCGAGTTTCATGCTGAATAGGCTACAGTGATTTTTAAGAGAAATCAGGTGCCGTCAGAAAATAGAGTTTTTTTGTAAGTATGCATGTCATCCAGGATTTTTTCATGCATGCGTAATTTTAAGTTCATAACAAATCTGCTAATAATGCGTTTACACCCATAAATGTAAATTTTACCGTTAAAATACGACACTGGATTTAGTGTACACTGAAGCTCGCGGCCATATTTGTTTTTATTGACGACGAATGAAGGATCTTGGTTTTTTGCTTTTTTCAGATATCCACACCTTATGCACCAGGTATAATATTTTAAGAAAATAAATTTCACTGATATTGTAATATTATGTCCAAATTTCAAAGAGAAATACTCATGGTACAAAAAACGTACAAGTTTTAAAAATTGAGTCGTGCTGATTAACAGTGATTTTCAAGAGAAACCAGGTGCCGTCAGAAAATCGCGAATTTTTTGTTTGTATGCATGTCATCTGGGATTTTTTCATACATGCGAAATTTTAGGTTCATGACAAATCTGCTGATAATGGTTTACACCCATAAATGCAAATTTTAACGTTAAAATACGACACTGAATTTACTGTACACTGAAGCTCGCGGCCATTTTTGTTTTCATTGACGACGAATGGAGGCTCATGGTTTTTTGCTTTTTTCAGATATCTACACCTTATGCACCAGGTATAATATTTTAAGAAAATAAATTTCACTGATATTGTAATATTGTGTCCAAATTTCAAAGAGAAATATTCATGGTACAAAAAACGTACAAGTTTTAAAAATCGAGTTGAATTTCGTGCTGATTTTCAAGAGAAATCGGGTGCCGTCAGAAAATCGCAATTTTTTTTATAAGTATGATATGTTATCTAAGATTTTATAATACATACGAAATTTTAAGTTTATGATACATGTTTTATTGCGTTTTCACCTAAACATGCAAATTTTACCGTTGAAATAGGAAACTGAATGTGACCGATTGTTTTCCGGTTTCGGACACTTGACAAAAAATAATCCCGTTTTTTCGACCGCGGAAGGTTTCAAAAAACAAAACCGAAACACAATTTGCTCTTGGCGTTTCCCCTGCACGCCGAGAGAAACATTCGTGAGATTGCGCTTTTGGAAATATATACAATTGTTTGCGTTGTTCACTTAATTTTTCATGGACATAAAATTTGGTGGTTATTTATTAACCCATAAAAATAATTGAAATAACACCCCACGAATATTTGTAATTTAACAATATTCGAATATTAACAGGGTTATGTGAGAGAAAGTCTAAATCTTAATCTAAGCAATATCAAAGCTTGACAAACGTACACAAACCTTACCATTCATAAATAACTCAAATATATTTTTCCCTCGTTTAAATTAAAACTCAAGATTTACCAGTATCTGAACGTGATATCTTAATTGTATAAACATGTATGACAAAAACTACTTTTGAAAAACAATATTCTTAGATTTTGTTTCGAAATGTTGGTTAGAAATACAAAAATAGTGGAAAAATATATTTTTGAAGACAAACCAGGTAAAACACTATTTGAGCAAAAAAATAAAAAAAACGAAAAAAAAAAAAGAAAAAAAAACTAAACAAACAAACACTTCTCATATTAAGCAGAATGATTTTGTCATCAATTTAACTTTCTGAAAATTTATTTTCAGTCTCTAACGATATGACCAGTTTTAAACACGTATTATAAGTTGTTATGAATAACAATGAATTGGGTATGTCGAGCTACGGATAATATGATCTCTGTGTCACTCAAATATTTATATTTTAGTTGTTAAACTGTATTAGAATGTGATAATTTAAAAATAATACTATTAGGAAGACGGAATGATTTAAAAAAACAATTTCAATAACTACATAGCTGCTAAAGTAACTTGAATCTGATATTTTGGTATAAATTTATATTTGGCATGTATTTAACTATGATGGAGGAGGTATATATAATATCACCCTGGATTTTCTGTCATGGTCTTCAGGTTTCTAATTAATTTGATCAATTAAAAAAACGGTTTAACAATTTTTCCCAAGCACTACTTAAGATGAATTCTCTTCCACAACGACCGTCTTGTGCCGTAAAATTGAAACTAGTATAATATGTAATTAATAGGTACACATGTGAAACAAATGCATCATACTACAAACTTCATAACTATTCACTATTTGTCAGATGTATTCGATTTTATATATAGACACAGTATTCATTTATTGTCAAACAACAAATTCCATAACTGTTCATATTTGTCACTTATTCGATTTATATGGACCCAGTGAAGCAACTCTTAATGAAGTCTAGAACGCCTTATGAAGTCCGGACTTGAGGCTACAGACGAGAACTCAAATACAGTTGTTTATTTTTTAGAATTTTTTTTTTTTTGTAATACAAAAAGGACTTCTAGAATATAATCTTTGGATTTCATTAAAATTTCAACGCCTAATAAAGTCCGGACTTGAGGCTACAGACGAGAACTCAAATACAGTTGTTTATTTTTTAGAATTATTTTTTTTTTTTTTTGTAATACAAAAAGGACTTCTCGTCTAGAATATAATCTTTGGATTTCATTAAAATTTCAACGCCTAATAAAGTCCGGACTTGAGGCTACAAACGAGAACTCAAATACAGTTGTTTATTTTTTAGAATTATTTTTTTTTTTGTAATACAAAAAGGACTTCTCGTCTAGAATATAATCTTTGGATTTCATTAAAATTTCAACGCCTAATAAAGTCCGGACTTGAGGCTACAAACGAGAACTCAAATACAGTGGTTTATTTTTTAGAATTATTTTTTTTTTGTAATACAAAGGACTTCTCGTCTAGAATATAATCTTTGGATTTCATTAAAATGTCAACGCCTAATAAAGTCCGGACTTGAGGCTACAAACGAGAACTCAAATACAGTTGTTTATTTTTTAGAATTATTTTTTTTTGTAATACAAAGGACTTCTCGTCTAGAATATAATCTTTGGATTTCATTAAAATTTCAACGCCTAATAAAGTCCGGACTTGAGGCTACAAACGAGAACTCAAATACAGTGGTTTATTTTTTAGAATTATTTTTTTTTGTAATACAAAAAGGACTTCTCGTCTAGAATACAGTTTTCAATTTTAGAATTATTTATTTTGTAATACCAAAAGGACTTCTCGTCTGAAGTACAATCTTTGGATTTCATTAGGATTTGGACGTCATATAAAGTCTGGACTTCATATGCCGTTTCACTTCATTAGGAGTTGATACAACCCAGTATTTATTTATTGTCTCTTAACGTCGAGTTGTTACGACACAGTATCTATATATTGTCTCTTCACGTCAGCACACACGTTGCCCCTGCTATTTATTTATTGTCTCTTAACGTCAGCACACACGTTGCTCCTCCTCTAGGTCGAATGGTACTAATCTCCTCAAGTTCAAACGGTTTACTTGTGTCAAGGTCGATATCAAACCGCTGTATCAACTTAGCCATGATAATTTTTGCTTCCATCTGTCAAAAGTAAACATTCTGATTAAAATATAAGTGCAATGCCATATAAAAAAACATTTGCGACTTCAGCTGAATCTGCCCAATGCATCTAGCCTCATTATCCTGAATATATACGACATCCCATGTTCCTTTCTTCCTCAGTTATGCTTTTACACGTTGTGGATGTAGCTAGCTAAGTAGGATGTGCTTTCACTCCCGGACCACCGGCCTCACTTCCCTGTTGGAAATTCACGTATTTAACATAACTTGCAAGTTTTCAAAATATTTACTTTGCCTTGGGATTGTGATTAAGACATGGATAAGTATGTTTGTGTTTGATTTATTACTAAAAATAATGACTTGATAACGTTAAATATAGTGATTGGCATTAGACAAGAAGACTTTGACGATAAATAATGACAGTGATATCAAGAAATCAATCTTTTTTCAACCTGTTTTACGGATTCTCTCTCTCAGTATATACACGGTTAAAACCTCGTAAAGCTTTCAGGTTTCCATCAGTGTTTTACCGTGTGTACCTTATGTTATGAACACAAAGGATAAGCTAGTTTATTGCATCATTGAATTTTCAATTTGTAATTTTAAGATTTTTATAGGTTTTCATTTTGTTGTCAATACCTACCAAGTCAAGGATGAAGTAAGAAAAGTTCTTTATATATTCGGATTTGAATACAAGTAAGTACCCTTATTTTACTTACGTCGGCAAAATGTTTCCCGATACAAGTTCTTGGTCCCATGGCAAAAGGGAAATATGCGTACGTATTATACCTATAAAAAACAAAAACGGCATCGATTTATTTAATGAAACTAACAAGGTATTGTGTTCATCACACACACACACACACACACACACACACACACACACATATATATATATATAGATATATATAGAGATATTTATATATATGTCCATTTCACAAGTGGTGGGTGTCGCTAGCTTATCCTTCTAGAGCACCCGGCCTAACTTTCCGTGTTTCAGAGGATTTGCCAGATTCAAAGCTTTCTCTTTGCTTTGAGATTGCGGTTATGACATGGATTGGAATGTTTATTTTGTAGTATGATATTGTTCACTTACATGTGCCTAGTCGTGGCTGAAAATACGATGTCATCTCTAGAAAAAAATTGGGGGCTCTGAGGATTTTACATCAAGAGCAAAAAGAGTGATGTTTACAACGGAAGTTATGTCCTTTGTGATGTTTTACACATTATGCACAAGAGGATCCGTCATTTGCTTGATTATTTCACATGGCGGCAACGTTTTACTCTGTGCTTTCTACCTTATCGTGGAAGGAGTTTTAGATTTCATTGTACGACTTGTCACAAGAAATTGAAAAATATCAAACATATTCAACCTTCTTGAATTTTTATAGTAATAAAGCATAATTCAGTCACAAATAGTGATACGGCCAGTGAATTATAACGAGCATTTTTGTATAAGTAATAACATTTAAAATATGATAGGGTCATAACGAATGATTCAATTCATTATTTTAAATTTAAAAGTTCAACATAAATTGGGTTTATGTTTACTTTGGTTTCATATGTGTATAAATATTATAATTGTCACGGTACCTTTTTTCTGCATAAGGAGAAAATCTTTCCGGATCAAATTCTTCTGGATTTTCAAAGAAATCTGGTAGCCTTCCACCGACATATGTACTCATCTGGAATTATATAGTCAATTAATTGACATTGTTACTTTTTCAACGAAGTCAAAGCATTTCTAAAAAGGGGATTGATAAAAAATGGATTGATGGATTGATGGATTGATCAATTGATGTAGGTGAAGTTGCAGATATTTTTTTACTTTGCAGTGCTATTGGGGCAAAGTGTATAGATGATTCTTTCAACGTGCCGCGCATGCCTTTCCACGGGGCATCGGTTTTTAATGTCTCTTCCGAAGACCCCGTGGCTTTTATTCTACATGCCTAGTGTAAAAGAACTGCAACTACTTATGTTCAAATCTTGGTCAGACCATGGCAGGGGTACGAACCCATTACCTCCCTCATACAGAGCAAGTACTCTACTCACTGAACTACGGTAGTGGTACAATATCTATGTATTATTTTGAATGTTACACGTGTTTGTTTTTTACATTGTAGCCCCCTGGTGATGACTGTCAACCGTTTAGCCAATCAATAGTCTCATCACATATGAAAACTGTTATGTAGCAAATTTCCGCAATGACGTCAAGTGGGGGGAAAAACAGAAGCTTCTCCGATCACACATCATTTCTGTACAAACGGTATATAGTATCTCGTGGTATGCTGAGAAGTCATTAATCTGTGTAACTGTCATTTCTTCATTGAACTGCAAATCATAAGAAATTTTTGTAGGACTTATACCTTTGCCTTTGGCAAATGTGTTACACATTTACCACCAAAGAGTAACGCTGGTAGTCCGAGAAGGGTAACTGTATGAATACTTAAAACATATACGCCTATTAAATTAATACATGAACACATTAACATTGAATATTGAAACTTGAATACACCGAACAGTACTCCGACTACTCAGTCCATTTAATCCTCTTTTTTAATTTTTGACTTGTCCAACAAGTCAAAAATTAAAATGGCGTTTTAATTGGCTGAGTAGTCGTATTTAACCGAACAGGAATTGACCACTAAACATATTTGTAACTGTACACTATTCAAGCTCTGTGGCATATACAACTGAATCGTAATCTTTGGCAACCAGCCCTTCCGTCCCTTTTACACATACCAGAACATTGGTCCCTTTGGGTATCTTGTATCCGCCTATTTCATAATTGTCTTTCACAATTTTTCGGGAGGTCATGGATGCAGGGAAGCCAACCGTAACGTCTCCTTGATTACCATATCTAAATAAACAAGACTGTCAAGGTCTTTTGTTTCAATGATAGACTTTTCTCCTATGTTTTCGTCTATTTCTTCTCTCAACCTGAAAAGTGTCACAAAAATATGTGCCCATTTGAATGCCAATCAACAATACATGAAAAAGTTCAATATAATATTGATGGACCAGATACACAAATATATGCACACACAAAAGAGAAGCATGTGGACCCAATATGCTCAACTAATAAATAAATGTAAATGAAATACTTTAAGACAACATCAAAAGGAACAACCCCAATGTAAAACTATTATAGTTAGCAATCTAAATAACCTTTAAAATCAATACTGCCATCACCTGACCTTTGACTGCTGTCTGCAATGAATTATATTTAAACAAGAAAGCTAAAATGATAGCAAAATTACAAGTTTAAGGCAACATTCTAGGCCATGACATTGACAATAACCCCGTTTGGAAGCTTAATGTCCGTTCATTTCGTTCATTTAAAGCGACAAACAAACCTACCATGCATATACACACGCTGTACTATACAATAAGCTTGGCATTTCAAGGGTAAGCTAAAAGCTAACCATATTAGTTTTATTTTCAATGTTCAAAATGTTTATATCACCCGGGGAATTCAAAATATACAAGTGCTTTACATACGAAGCAACTAGACACCTCTAGCAGGTTAATGAAAAATATGGGAACAAAAAGGTTCTGATAAATTAGCAGAAAATATCACAAATATAATATTGATTAAAACCTTTATCTGGAGATGTTTATTGTAAGAACGAGTATACAGTCAAACCTAGATATATTAAGGGCCACTCAAGGGAACCAGTAAAAGTGGCCTTTATGGACAGGTGGCCTTTACGTACAGGTTAAAAAATGAATAAAGAAAAATTGGGATAAAATTTCACTGACCTTATTAAACAGGTAGTCCTTATATGGAGGTGGCCTTTAACCTAGGTTTGACTGTACATTACTGAAAATGTTATAATATTTTCAGCAAGAGATTCACTAGGGTACCACGTGAGTCTCACAACTTATAACGTTTGTATGAAATAATAACTTCCAATGGATATAGGTTCGCATCGGTTATTATATTCCCATACAAACGACATTGTTTCGAAAATATGTGATATAAGTATTTTCGAAAATGTTCCACACATGTGTTAAGGGTTATTGATCATGTGGTATAATGATGACCTCCATATATGACACCTTTCTGGATTTTTTTAAATGAGAATTTCTCTTTTTACAAGACGGTATTCTTCTTAAGTTTCCATTTTTATAAAAAGTACGATATGTACACATATGTGTTAAGGGTTATTGATCATGTGGTATAATGATGACCTCCATATATGACACCTTTCTGGATTTTTTTAAATGAGAATTTCTCTTTTTACAAGACGGTATTCTTCTTAAGTTTCCATTTTTATAAAAAGTACGATATGTACACATATGTGTTAAGGGTTATTGATCATGTGGTATAATGATGACCTCCATATATGACACCTTTCTGGATTTTTTTAAATGAGAATTTCTCTTTTTACAAGACAGTATTCTTCTTAAGTTTCCATTTTTATAAAAAGTACGATTATTGATGCTTATATGTGATACATCAAGCTCCGAACAGCAGCCGACATGGGTCTAGGAAGTAGACACTGTTTGGAAGTTTGAGCTGTTTGTATCTCTTAGCGACATACAGAGCTAGAAAGTAGGCGCTTTTTTGTAGCTTGATTATACACCCGATGTTTGTTACCGTATTAGTGTCTTTGGATTCCGACAAATAAGTTCTACAACTGAACCGAGAAGACTGGCAGTGGTCTCTTGTCCTGAAATAATTAAAAAAAATCTAGCATACCAATCTACAACTGAACCGAGAAGATTTGCAGTGGTCTCTTGTCCTGAAATAATTAAAAAAAAACCAACACACGATCTATGTACAAAGTAAAAAACTATGAAACCGCACCTCCTGTTAAGCCAGCTGTACAAATCACACTAGAAATATTACACATCGTTTCTTATTGGGCTTATAATGAATTAAAAAACATAAGTACTAACCTACAAAATGGCATTGTGTCTAAGAGACTCAAATGACACCTCCGCAGGTTTTTTGGGGTATGTTAAATGTATGTCCTCGGAAAAGGTAAATAAAAACTGAAAATGCACATCTTCAGCCACATATTAAGTTTCTGGCATTTACACTCTAGGACGAGTTATTCGGAATAACCATGCCCCTTATACATACTTATTTGACTAAAATGACATGCAATATACGGTATAGGTCAATATTATGAAATTCAAAGCCCCTATAATTTCGCATTATTATTCAGAAAAGTATAATATTCCTGGTATTAACACTGGAATAACACTAGCAGTTATAGAAGATATACAAAATGAGGTTTAAACGGACACGTAACTTTGAAATGTTTTGAGAGAGAGAGAGACAGAGAGAGAAAGAGAAAGAGAGATTCTTTGCGTTCCACTAATAGGGCATTAATTATCGCTTTTGCAGTGCAACAGTAATGCGTATATGATTAAGCATTGTCTATTTAACGCATATTCTTTCTAGCTTTAGTTTGAAATGGCTGTACTATATGCCAAATACATGCATATTCAATGAATATTTTTTTGCAATTTATCTTCAAACAAACACAAAAATACTAACCCATGTTTGAATCACAATTCAGAAGGAAAGTTAAAACTTTGATTAAAATTCCTGTTATAATACATACTATCACAGATGCAGTCTCTCTCTCTCTCTTTCTCTCTCTCTCTCTCATAGTTTTAAACATCTCATTATGACATAATAGTACAAACAGAAAAAATAATTTATTTTCTCTGATTTCTCCGTATTTATTTGTTCTACCAGCGTACATGGACTCAAAAAGACCATCAAGCTAATATATGATTACTGCATGCATAGGTGAGTTGCGTCCCCTGATTAGGACTTTTATAGTTGTATCTGGACACTGACAAGATAGGTTAGACATGTGAACTTCCAACAGTGATATGAGGCCTGGTGCCCAATCAATGGGAGTTTAACTATCTTACCACATGGTTACACCTTATGTCTACTTACCGGCTACGAAAAAGGTAACAAAGTCATCTAGTATCACTTCGGTGTCCATTTCAATATTTTCTTCTGTGGTAAATATAAGAAATAGAAAAATTATTTACTAGACCACTATATATTATAATCATAGATTGATGGCATATATCCTAACAATTACATAATAATTAAATAATTTCATAAAAACAGAATTAATGGTTCAATTGTCAGTCACACGAAAGGTTGCATTGCAGTTCAGTAATGGTGTTTAACATTCAAGTCACAAATATTTCACTTATATCGGGACGTTACCAGCTTTAGGCAATAAACAGAAATTTAGCCTGTGTGTTGCGCTGATGGCATTATATATCAGGATTCTTTATCGCGTCACGCCTAATGGACATGGGACCTCGTTTATTTTAATTTCCCATCCATAAGTACCGTGACGTTAATTTTGTAATGCCCAGAGCTTGATAAAAGAAGAGTCACTTTCAACTTTTAAATCTTGGGTCAGACCCGGTAGAGGTTCGAACCTTGACCTCCAACTTACGGAGCGAGCACTCTACCAACTGAGCTACATGAAAAGTTGCGTTATCCGGTTTATATTTTAAAATTACAGCATTCAATAAATTTACCTCCAACGAAAAAGATTTCTACCGAAAATAGTGTTCATTGACAACATGACTGCTTTATTTCTCCATCCATGACGTTAAGAATGTAAACCTTCAGCTTGACTCCCACTTTTTTCGGATATGATGCTGCATTAGGTCCAGTCAATCCGCTTATGATATGGATAATTGCCAAACCCAGTAATAAAACTTACAGTGTGACCGTTAAAAAGTCTAGTATCGCTGTAGGAGAAATTTGAATTCTATTTTTAGCATAGGCCTAATGCAGATTATGTACTAGGTAAAATATCTAGAAGCCCTAATTTAATTGTCTTTATTTCTTCGCGAAAATCCCGAATTCATTCTTGAAATCTCGTTTCGTTCGTGTTTCAAAATGGCGACGTATTGCGGCAAATTCCACGTAAATTTGACACCAATTTTACAACTCATCAGTATATGGATTGTTGTGTTGGAGTAATTGACTTTTGTGATTGTTTGATTTTATAATAATGTAAAGACGTCATCTATGACGAAAGCTTCGTTTTCGCGCTTACCTTTGGCTTTGATCATGTGTGTCAGAATATCGTCTGGTACGTAATCTCCTCTTTGTTTAGCCTCGGTTCTCTCCTGTAGTATTTTTTTTTCCAAATGAACGTAAAAATTGAAGACTTTTACGAACATCTCTTATGAATTTCCAGTTAAAAGGGTTTAGCTAAAACAGAAAAAAGTAATTTGTAACTTTAGAGTAAAGCCAGTCTTGGTCCAAGAATAGTAATATGTGTTTAATACTCTTGCCATGTGCTACTTTTGAATTTTCATGAAACAAAAGATTCAAAAGTAGCTACTTTGAATAAAAGTAGCACATGGCACTGTAAGTCTAACTTCATGGTATGAGCAATGAAATTTTCTAGTCTTGCAAATTAAAACAAATCAAGTTAAGCTTCATTAAAAAAGTATTTTACTAATATAATGTATGTTCTTGTTGCGAAGTATATGGTCTTCAAATACCTTCCTTCCTTTTAACATTTCATGGAGTTGTCTTTTTACATCATAAAACTGGGGGAAAAGTGTCAAGAAAAATTTAGTACTTTTGTATCCCTTCTCCAATTGAATTTGCTTTTAAAATGTCCATAACGGTTTGAATCCCTCATATTTTTACTATAAAAATTAACATTTTGTTTGAGGGTGCAAAAATTGATTTTTGCAGGAATTATTACAATAGCTTTGTTCCGTCATTTTTTGACATTTTT
Source organism: Anadara kagoshimensis (assembly GCA_021292105.1). NCBI lineage: Eukaryota > Metazoa > Mollusca > Bivalvia > Arcoida > Arcidae > Anadara > Anadara kagoshimensis. The sequence continues at coordinate 24,386,671 of CM037872.1, read as the reverse complement.
ATCAAAATTATAATCTTATTTGGTGGTACAAATGGAAGTCATTCAGAACAAAAATGCTCATGGTTTCAACTTTAATCTATATGATGATGTGAAAAGAACACATTATGATAATTTTAATTTATGATAATTTTATCAAATTATAAGTTTATCAATAATAACACCAAACTTACAGCGAACAGAGGAGTTGACGACGTTTTCACTGAAAGTCCCTTAAACGCCATAAAAATTGATCTGATGAATTCAGAGTTATCTGTCTCCAAACTGTTAATATCCAATCCAAAGGCAACCTGTAAAAGACATTATATATTTTGGTTTCACAATTTTAGTTCAAGCACTCCTGAAGAGAAAACGATTGCGAATTAACAGTGTTGTACTGTAAAATTAAATCTTGCTCCAGTTTCAAGTCATTTCTTAACTGAAATCTGGCAAATTTTGACAACATTTTACTGTACGTAACTAAAAATAAAAAGTTTTAACAAAGTTTAACAAAGTGTTAATGCAGATGTGATTAGCTTAGCTAGATCTTCAATATGGCACTTTAAATTCATAAATATCTTGATACTGACAAAATTATTCAGACTTCAAATTTGCCACATTAATTAGTTAAGAAAAATCTTAGCTAAGAAATGATTGTGAAACCGGGGTCTGGTATAATATATAATTAAGCCTCTGTCTCTAACATTTATTTTTACATGTCATGCGTTTTTCTTCATATAAAAAATGAAGTGTCAGCCTTGGCAAAACAAACGGTGTATCCATAGCTGTTCCATTTAACTGACATACTCGAGACATCATTTATACAATGGTTGTTAGGTATTTATAAGAATTATGTATTGCAATAGAGGTGATGTCAACAGCCGAATTGTTTTATTGTTCATTTGTGTAAATTAATAGTAGCAATATTTCACATATAATAAGACGTCATCACCAGCTATTGGTGAAGTGACAGAAATTTGTACCTTTGCAGTACGCTCAGAGCAATGTTTAATGTGCCATGTCTGTCGTGACACAGGGCATCAGTTTAAAAGGTCTCTTCCAAAAAACCACGTGACTTTTATTTCTTATGCATACTGCTCGGCGAAAGAACAGCCACTACCTATGTTCAAGATTTTGTCAGACCCCGCCCTTGGTTCGAACCCACAAACTACCCTATGGACTCGGAGCGAGCACTTGACCCATTGAGCTGCCGTAGTGGTTGTATTCTGAAAAGTGTTTGATGGACAAGAACCATAGCTAATGGTAAAAACCAGACATCTTACCATTTCCGGTTTGATTGTAGATCTTCATTTTGTCTCTCTCTCTCTCTCTCTCTCTCTCTCTCTCTCTCTCTCTCTCTGTGTGTGTGTGTGTGTGTGTGTGTGTGTGTGTGTGTGTGTGGACTCACTTTTCCAATGACATCAAGTGTCACTTTATGGAACATGTCCAGAAGACAAATCTTAGTGTTGCCGTCAGCCATATTGGCGAGTTTTGTTATTAAGGCATCGGCACAGGTGTTAAAGTCAGCTGTGAGATTTCTAAGATAACTAAAATGATTAAAAACCAAATCATTGAAAAAGAAATGTAAGATCTCAATTAAAGAACGAAATAAGAGATAGTACTCGATATATAAAAATCATTCAAACCCCTTATTAAAATTATTAACTTCCTATAGACACCAATGTTTATCAAAACCCGATTCGTCATTGAACTCCGCAGCAGCATTGATAACTACGGTCTTGTCATTGGCATCACGGATTATAAAACTACGACAGCAGCATTGAGATATAATGAAATTAAAGCCACCGGCGTATTTAAGCCTAAATTGTCCCAATTTTGAATCGGACTCGGTGGCCAAGAGGTCTAAAGCACTAGATGGATTATGGATCATCTTTAGAAGTTTTAATTGAGCTCGGTCAGATATAATGCGAGAAAGTTTGTCAGTCCGCTTGCCGAAGGTAAGTGGGTTTATTTTGGGGCTCTCTGGTTTCCTCCAACATCACAGGACTGATTGTCCCGATTTAAGTACAGCATTTTACTAGACCATAAAACCACCACTCCGCTCCTACTTGGCCTGTGTTTAGTGAGTGCAATATAGGTCACAGGCCAAAAAGCTCGTGTTCGTGCTGTACATATGTACAGGAGAAACGAGTTTTATTAAGCAGCACGGGTGACAAACATTGTGTCTATGTAAATCATACTTTTCTTTAAACTTAGTATTATATGATATGATAGCGCGTGAAAACAATACATGTATGTAGCCCACGGAAGATGTCATGTGCATTAAGTTTCCTTGCCAAAGGACAACATTCAACTCCCGTAGTTTTTTGCAAATACATAAAATATTGCATGGCTATAAACTCGATATTGATAGCTGGCTACATCTCGATTAGTTAAAGTAGTCTATATTACGATGTAAAACACTCAAAATAATACATTAGTGGAAACAGCAAACTTATAATACAAACCTTTTCATAAAACAAGGGTTCATCATAGCTCGGCGAAATGCCCACTTCTTGTGGTCTGTTTCTGTAACTAGGCCGTATCCAAGGAACCTGTCAAATCAATTATATATATTTACAGTAAAGACATGTCAAAAGTTTAACACTGAAATGGATTGGTTGGTTGGTTGAATGCTTAACGTCGCATCAGCAATTTTTCAGCTTTTCGCGACGAGAACTATTTTATTAATCTCTAAGGATTAATCTATCAACAATTTCGTGTATGCATGTGAAGTGCGAATGTGTTGAATGGTCTGCCTTGTACTTGCGAGCACTCAGGGCGACGTTAACGTGCTAGCTCAGTATCAGTATGCCGTAGACAAGCGTGCCACTCCCTCAGTCACATTATACTGATACCAGGTGAACCAGTAAAGGCCAATGGCAAGGGAAATTCACTTTCCCACATGTGGTCAAAGCGGGGCTCGAACTCACAACGGCAAGAAACCCTGGATTTGTAGACTGACGTCTTATCCATTAGGCCAACGCAGCCTCAACACTGAAATGGAGTTAATTTGGCATTAATTCGTTAACCTAGTGATATACTTTCGAAGGTACGGGGCCAGTTTCAATATGCAATTAAGGTGCCATTTTGAAGATAATTTTAAGCTTGTTACAGCTATGAATAAATATTGTTATTTAAGTTTATTTGTAATATTACAAAATTAATTCAAAAATTGCCAGATTTCAGTTGAAGTCACACACACACACACACACACTCTCTCTCCTCTCTCTCTCTCTCTCCTCTCTCTCTCTCTCTCTCTGTCTCTCTCTCTCTTAATGATATCTAAAACTGAAATACACACACGTACTCTCTCTCTCTCTCTCTCTCTCTCTCTCTCTCTCTCTCTGTAAAAACTTTCACGTTTATACGCATTCGTTTATTCAATATTCCAGGTTTGATACTTGATGTTTGAGCTGCAATCAATCTTTATGTGTGCTTAGGTATGCATGTAAGTATGGTGAAATCAATGGTTTTTCTATACTTGAAAAATGTTCTCATCTGTTTTGGTTAAAAACCCTTTATTAGAGAATTGTACTGTAACTATGGAAATCGAGTACCTTTATTGAAGTGATTCGATAAATAATATAGTATCTAGACCTGTTGAAAGTTTAAAACATTGATCCAAGGAATAGAAGTTGAGTTGAGTAATGGTGTTTAACTTCCAAGTCAAGAATATTCCACTTATATCGAGACGTCGCCAGCTATAGCCGAAGGTGCAGACATTTTGCCTGTGCGTTGCACTTATTGCATTATACAGCAGGGTTTTTTATCGTGCCAAGCCTACCAAGACATAGGACCTCGTTTATTTTAAGTTCCCATCCGAAAGAACAGTGACTTTTATTTCGTAATGCCGAGTCCTTGGCGAAAGAACAGTCATTAACCACTTTCAAATCATGGGTCAGACCAGGTCGGCGTTCGAACCTTCGACCTCCCAATTTTAGAGCGAGCCCCCTACCAATTGAGCTACCGCAGTGTTTAACCAGTAAATAGCTGTTGAAGTCTGACTGCCGAATTGCCGTGGTATGGATAGCTACTGGCTGAATTGCCTTGTCGAGATAGATAGCAGATACTGAGAAATAGCTAGCGAGTGCCTGGATACACTGCCTAATCAAATTCGTTAGCTTAATGTTAAACTTTCGACATGCCTGTACTGTACCTGTTTAATACTGTCTTGTGGTTTTCATTCAGTATCTGTAAAACTGCTTGAGAAGTGCTTGGATTTTAGTAGCAAATGTGACTGAAAACTTCTTGAAAAAGTTCGGTCTTAATAAACCATGTTAAATGCCGTCATGATACATACATATTATACACACTGTGTATATGATATTTTTATCTAACATTTCCTATTAGGTCATTAAAATAATAAAAACCCAATACTTTATGTGAAAAAATACATTTTATCACAGAAAACCACTGAACTTTGTTATGATATGTTTTGTAGTAATGACGTCATTGTTTACATTTGACAAATCGGAGATTCCCTAATGACGTCACGATGAGAAGTGCACGTGTACTTTACCGCCAATGTTGTATCACCACACTCTGGTGATACAAGATTCTGTATCACGCGTGTTCGATAAAACTTGTATTTCATCAAATACAGACAGAAAAACTAGTCTAATGTTAGATAAAAAGGTTTAAAAATGCAAAGAATGTTTCCTATTTCAACGTCAATGTTTCACGCTTAAATTTATTGATGAGCATTGTGGGCATGGTTTATTTGTTGGTATTGTGGGGATATGAGTATTGTGGGCATGATTAATTTGTGAGTATTGTGGGCATGGTTTATTTATGAGTATTGTGGGCATAGTTAATTTGTGAGATTTGTGGGCATGGTTTATTTATGAGTATTGTGGGCATGATTTTTTGTAAGTATTGTGGGCATGATTTATTTGTGATTAATATGCCCACAATATTCATGAATATTATGGGCATAATTTATTGTTGAGTATTGAGGGCATGAATTATTTATGAGTATTGTGGGCATGGCTTATTTGTGAGTACATGTATTGTTGGAATGAGTTTTAAGTAGACATTACCTTTCACCCCATAAATTCTCCAGTGGTTTATTCAATTCTTTAGACTTTGGGTGATGCCCAGTAACCATCAAATCCTAAAATAAGTCGAGAACAACATATAATACGGTAAAACCTGTATATAAAGATCGACAAAAAAACCAATGAAAGTGTGGACAGGTGGTCCTTATATGCAGGTTCAAATAACATGAATAAATAGTAGAATACGATTTAACTGACCTTAATTGGCAGGTGGTACCTACACACAAGGTTCAAATAACATGAATAAAGATTAGAACACGATTAAACTGGCCTTTATTTGCAAGTGGTTCTTATACACAGGTTTAAATAACATAAACAAAGAGCAGCTAGAATCAGATTTCACTGGCCTTAAATAGTAGGTGGACTCTCTATAGAAATAAATTTTAAGACAGGTTTAACTGTAAATTAAAGTACAAAAAATTCAGTTCAACTGAATAAATTAAATCGTTGGAACGAATTTATTAATATTCTGAGAGACAAATCGTCATTGCCTGACGCAGCATTTTGTATCACATGGCCATGCATAGAGTGGAGGTACATGCATGTCTTTCATTTCAGGATAAATTGACTTATTTTGACTCATAATATCATATAGAAACATAATTTCACCTTTACAGCCTCTGGGTCTGATGTAATAACAAATGTTATATGAAAGAACATGACTTTGTATGTGTATCCATATTGTTTTGTCCTGAAAATATGAAAAACAAAAAAAAACATCGCTTTCATCAAAATTTGGCAAAATAAAAGTTCCCACCGAACAGTAAGACCTTTGTATCGTTATTCCATTGCCTGTTTTTATAATCAGTGGCCTCAATGTCCTTTGTTTTTTATGTGTATATTATGACAATTTGAGGGGCTTTAGGTAGATACATAGAACCGTCATGCATATTGCTTTGAGCGCACTGCAAAGGTAAAAAAATCCGGTAACGTCTCGATATATTTGAAATATTCTTAAGTGGGACTAAAACTACATACAAATAATCAATAAAGATTTGTTTTTTTAATATCTTCCAATAATTCAATTTGTTTATTGCTGCGACAGTGGTTCAGCTGTAGAGCGTTCGCCTCGAGACCATAAGGTCGTGGGTTCATGCATAAGACTTTAAAATTTCAGATACTGCTTCCTCGCCTGGAGCTTGTTATTAAAAAGACAGGGTATCGTCTGGTTCAATTGTTGTCAGGATTATGTGACTTAGGGAGTGGTATGCTTGTCTGTGGCGTACTGACTTTAAAAGCCAGCACATTAAAGTCGCCCGAGTTCGCGCTAGTAAAGGGCAGGCCACAAAACACACTCGCACATCTTAAAAATACATGAAATTGTTTTTTCATTATTCCTTAGAGATTAATAAACTCGCTTTCGTTGTGAATAGCTGGAAAAAAAGCCGATGCGACGCTTAAAGAACATAATAACTGCAATGTTATTATTTTTATGGGTTTTTGGTGCTACGGATGGATATTGGTTTTAATAGCAATTTTGTTTAAAAGCTTTGTTTTATACTTGAAATTACCATTTTAGCATCAGTTCTTGGAAAAAACCCTTAGTTTCAGCACGGTGTCTGCGAATCTCTTTGCCATTTCCTAAATAGAATCTGAAAAAGAAATAGGTATATGAAATACAGTTCAACCTGCCTTAAAGACCACCTCTATATAAGGGCCACATGCTTATAAAAACCAGTAGAATTGTATCCCAAATGTTCTTTATTCATATTATTTGAACCTGTATATAAAGACTACCTGCCCATAAAGGCTACTTTTACTGGTTCCTTGTGGTGGCCTTTATAGACAGCTTTGGCTGTAATTTTTGAAAATAATCATTTAGAACTATTATTTAATCTTATATATATATTAACTGTAAAATATGTATTTGAAACACCAAACGCAACCAAAAACACGCAACAATACAAGTTGATGATTGAAATGGCAAAACAAGGCAAGAGAAGTACAAATATTATAACATCTTTCAATTTTTGAATAGGGACCGGGATTTCTATTGGTCCTGGATCCAATATCACCAGGATTCTCAGAGGTGTCAGCCTGATAAGTACAGCGAGTTCAAGATTGGCTTGTCATCTAACGCACAAAACACTCGGCATTTAGACATGAAAGTCACGGAGTCCTTCGGAAGGATGCCCTGTGTCACGGCAGGTGTAACATGTTAAATAAAAGAACCGAACAAAAGTATGACGCACGGACTTACGGAATTCATTACTATATCCTCTTATCTAATGTTCGGCGGAGATGATAAATGGCGTATTGAAGTGAATAGATTAAGCACTTGCACAAAAAATGACACACAGACAGACGGACTGAATGTTTCACTACGTCCCGTCCCCTTACCTTTTCTCGATGGGGATAATAAACAGTTGGTTACAGTTAACAGATATGCAAGAGACTTGCATAGAAAATTGACGGTCATGACTATCAGTACTTTCAGTACTTTGATTTTCAGACTGCGTCAGATCAATAATTCGGTTGATGATTGAAATCACTGAATGAGGTTCTCACTGTCATAATTTTTAATTTTTATATAAAATGGGACATTTAAAATGACTTGCCCTTCTCTCGGAGGACCTGGTATACATTCATACTTTCTTTGCACAGTGTACTTTCAGTACTTTGATTTGCGGGATGAGACAGGTCAATAATTAGGTTGTTGGTTCAAATCACGAAATTCTCACTGTTGTAATATTTTACTTTGAATATTTTAATAAAAGATTGGACTTTAAAAAACGACTTACCCTTCTCTCGGAGGACCCGGTATGTGGTCATACTTTCTGTGTACAGTGTAAATATAAATGCTGAGTGCGGTAAAAAGACCTATAACTAGTGTAACTAACAACGCTAACATGTTCCACCAAGTCAGGTATTGCACCAAATACTCAAGAATATACACCATTTTCACTAGTAGTTTAAAATATCTTCCTTGTACTAAAAACAGCCAAAGTAATGATACCGATCGCCGTATGATACAGAAATTATACCTATAGCTCCGACATGTGACCTATAGATGTTATTTTTAGCCATTATATCATATTCTATAAAACACGGTAAACGACACGTATAAAAGAATTTGTTGGGTAAATCGCCTCCTATGGTAAAAAACATTACAGAACAACTACGGTGTTCTGTTAGGGCCAAATTTGCATTATCGCTCCTTTGACTTGAACGCGAAGCAGCGAAGATACGATAGCAAAGGAGCGAAGATACGATCGCGATGGCGAAGTTTTGAAGGCGAAGGGGCGAAAGTACCATCGCTTCTTCGTCATCGTACATGTATCTTTGCCCCTTCGCCACCGCATCTTCGCTTCTTCGCATTCAGTTCGAAGGAGAGAGGGAGAGACAATGCCAAGTTGGCCCTAACAGAACACCATAACAAACTGAGGTATGGTTGCCATTTACCGGAACAGTATAATCACATAATTTTGACTTGTCCGTTTGACCTTTCAGTAGGCATAATAAATTAGGATAATCTACCCGATATGCTAGTGTTAGGATTAGCATTTAATGCATACAAAATACAGGAATAAACTCTAAAAATAATGTTTTCCTATTATGAACTTAATTTTTTACTTAACATATAAATATACTTGTCGCTGATGATATTTGAATTAAAGGTCAAACGGACAGGTTAATGTTGTTGCCTAAACGGTGCAGTACGTACATAACCATATATGGTTATTTACATTACCTTAAGTAAACATTATACAATATCAAGTAACACAAGCGAGGTAAGCTGTCACTGATTTAATACACAGACGTTAAAATAAATTTTTTATTTTGTTTGAAAAGATTACTATACATAAAGTAGAGCCAACCAGGAATACTCGGTATAATGTACACACTTTATGTATTTCCATAAATGGAGTGCACGTGTTTTTTAATATTGATTTCTTTCAATTGAAAATGGTTCCATATGCTATCAATAAAATGAATTGAAATACATTGATCTAACAAAATTGAATTTTTAATAGAATACGTTGCTGTTCAGTTCTACTGTACATAGAGAAATTTTGGGAAAATTGGGCCTCATCAGGGTATTTAGAGTCAGATAGGTTATTGTTGTTAGGATTTTTTCCAGGTGTGATCATTAAGAAAATAACAATTATTACATCTCATTTAAGGTTGACCTGAGTAAGAAGGTACATAAGAGATAATTTTGACATAGTTATATTTGTTGTTTTGTTAAAAACTTTAGAAAATGCTCTATGTACTTTTAGATGAATGAAAAATATTAATTTTGTTGCTATGAGGTCAGTAGTTTGACATTTTTTGTGAATTTGTTTGAAAGTACGGCTTTTTTTCTTGCATTTTTCATGTGCACTCAATTTGTGGATATACAGGAGTGTTGAACTCTCAACAATGGGACCATCAAAAAGGACTACTTTGATAGCCTTACTTTGCCTTCTTAGTTCAAGATTTTAGTTAAATAATGGCGTTTAACCTCCCCGTCAAACATATTTCACTTATATCGAGACGTCGCCAGCTATAGGCGAAGTTGTGGAAATATTTCCCTGCACTTTGCTCTGATGGTATTATGAAGCAGGTTTCTTTATCGTGCGACGCCTACCGTGACACAGAACCTCGTTTATCCCATCCGGAAGAACAGTGACTTTCATTTCGTAATGCCGAGTGTTGGCGAAAGAACATTCACTAGTTACCTTCAAGTCTTGAGGCAGACAAGGTCGGAGTTCGAACACGCGACCTCCCACTTTCGGAGGGAGCACTCTACCAACCGAGCTTCCAAAGTGGTATCCTCAAAATAGACACCTTATAATCCTGTTATTCACCTTTCTTAGTGCAGGAGTACTTGGTCTGAACTCGTATGCATGTTTGCATGGCAAAAAGTAGATGCAAAGTTGAATTAGGTACATATGGACCTATATGAATATCTCTAATAAAAGGTCAATAGACTGTTATTATTAACACTATGCAGATCATATACGACCTCGAAGTAGCCGCGATAAACAACTCTGGATGATAGTTTTTTCATTAAACTCCACAACGCATAACAATAAGCAATACATTATATGTTTTTGACATATTAAAAATGACATGTCAATCTTATCTTTAGTTTGTGTCACCAGAAGCAAAGTGATATCTATTTTCTATTTTTCTATAAGCTGGAACCAACTATCTTTGCACTGACACTAATTGATTACTTTTTGTATTTCTGCAGATGTAACAAGGGTATATGGTGACGTGCAATATAGTTCTAATCAAACTCTGTACAGCAAAAATAAAAATAAATAAATAAATAAAAAATAAAAATAATAAATCCAAAAAAGTGTCTTCAATACATAGTACAGATAAAATGAAATGCAGTTAAAAAGTTCATGCCATTTAAATCCATTATCTTCAAAAGTCAAGTAATTTTTATTAACAAAATACTGCAAATTTAGTTTTTACATGATGACGGTAACCGGAATGCCCTAATTAATGAATACAAAATGTAGCATCTGCCATAGTGGGTTTCGGTTGTGGAACTTGTTGACAGCATGACATTTTGCTGTGATGAATAGTTGTATTTATACAAAAACTGTTAAAATACATTTTTGTCCACTTTTTTATCTCAACTTTTTTAAAATATTTTGGTTTCTATAAGTTTTGTACTAGTACTATCGATGAAGAATTTTATTCCAAAAAGTTAAGTACTGCAAAATTAAAACAGTTTTGGAAGTATAGTTATGGTTTTGAAACAATTACAACATTTTAATAAGAATGGTTGAAGCATTAAACACATGTATATTGTATACGTATATGCTTGCATTTCTAAAAAAAATGAAACTAAAAAACATCAGAAATTGCAATATATATAAAAGTCAATACCGCAACAATCATGAATGAATAAATAATAAGAATATACAAGAATCAACAGCCTGCACATATGCTAAGTGCAAAAATGTTATCGTTGGTAATTCAATAAGCCATAATACTGAAAATACAACTGTCAAATCCGTAAATACAACATATTCTATCTATTAAACCCTACAGTGCATGATAAACAATATATATAGATTCTATGTTCTTGACTTGATAAACTTGCTTGACATATCACGTTCTAGCCTATTTTTTGGAAATAATTATATTTATTTAAAAGCCTGAACAAATTAACTTTGTATTGACAATGATTGATTTTTTTTACAAAGGACTAAAATATATGAAAAAGTTTAATGTCCTTTATATCGAAATTTTCATAATTACAAAAATATATATATGAAATGTTACATAGAAATGAGGTACATGGCAAAAATAGGAACATGACGAAAATAGATACATGACGAATATCTACGAAATAAGAATATGTATAGACCAAATTAGGTACATGGCAAAAATAAGAACATGTCGAAAATCTATACATGACGAAATATCTACAAAACAAGAATATGTATAGACCAAATTAGGTATATGGCAAAAATAAGAACATGTCGAAAATCTATACATGACGAAATATCTACAAAACAAGAATATGTATAGACCAAATTAGGTACATGGCAAAAATAAGAACATGTCGAAAATCTATACATGACGAAATATCTACAAAACAAGAATATGTATAGACCAAATTGGGTACATGACAAAAATAAATGCATGACAAAAATAAGAACATGTCGAAAATCTATACATGACGAAATATCTACAAAACAAGAATATGTATAGACCAAATTAGGTACATGACACAAATAAATGCATGACAAAAATAAGAACATGTGGGAAATTTATACATGGCGAAATATCTACAAAACAAAAATATGTATAGACCAAATTAGGTACATGGCAAAAATAAGAACATGTCGAAAATCTATACATGACGAAATATCTACAAAATAAGAATATGTATAGACCAAATTAGGTACATGGCAAAAATAAGTACATAACGAAAATAAAACAATGGCGAAATTAGGCACATAAAAGAATAAAGACGGGCCCTCCTATACTGTACATGAATACATGTATTTCTAATAAAAGGTTAAGATGTTGTTTTCCTACATATCCTCCAGTTTATAAACACTATGTCATCAGATCGTAAACGACCTCAGAGTAGCCGTGATTGTGAATTCTGGGCGATAGTTTTTCATTAACTCTACAACGCATAACAATAAACAATACATTGAATGATTTTGACATAATAAAAATAACATGTCAATCTTATCTTTAGTTTGTGTCGCCAAAAGCAATATAATATATCTATTCTCTAAAACCTGGAACCAATTATATTTGTCTTGGCACTAACTGATTAATTGCTGCAGATGTAACAAGAGTATATTGGGTTGTTTAATATTAACCATTAAACTAACCAAACTCCGTACAACAAGAACAAAAATGTGCATTCAATTAAGAAACAATATTCTATTTGAGTGTATCCATTCGGTATTATGTAGTCACGAATAGCATATTCAATGAACTGCAAAGCAGTTACAATCATAAAAATATTGATAGCATGTCCGAAATGTAAAATTATCGCTACGATAATTTATTTCATTCAAAATTCCGACAAACATACGGGATTGATGGAACAGCCTTGCTCCAATTAAGGATTGTTACGTCAGGACTAGACTTGGAAATTGACCAATCAAACAATGCATGACGTAATATGATGACATTCTGTGACGTAATCGGATAGTTAAACGTAACGTAATCAGAGGTCATGACCCCACACTGTATTCAAGAGCAATTAAATGTCAGTAAAACAAATAGGTTCATCTAAAGAAGGCCAATTCTAATTGTAAATATTGCATAATAAAACCGAATATATTTGACAGAGATCTTGACATTTCATCATCGTAACTTCAAAAGTCAAGAAATTTTCATTAAGAAAATCTTGCATGTTTAGTTCAGTTTTTGAGTCACAACAGAAACTGGTCATGGAATGCCCAAATGATAAAAATGTAGAAAAAACCAACCAAATGGATGCTGATGGTTTATTATCCTAGCATCTACCACATTTGGATTAGAAAATAAGGTGGGGTGAGAAGCACTGCAATTTTTACGTGGCTATTAGAACATTTGTCTTTTGAAATACAACTGAATGAATTCGTACATAAAGCAAGATTTAAACAGTTTGAATGCTGATGGTGGAGAAATAATATATATACTATCAGCCTGACATTTTTGTTTTGATGAATAGTAGCATTTATACTAAACATTTCCCAATCATAAAATATATTTTTTGTCTTTCTTTTTCTCATTTCAACATATTGAAATATTTGGATTTCCATAATTTAGCCTGAGCACTACTGATTAGGAATTGTATTTCAAAAACGACCATCTATTGTTGCAAAATTAAAACATATTAAAACAAAAAATGATTCTAAAACAGTTACAACATTTTCATGAAAATTGTTGAAGCATTACATATGTATATAGTATATTCATGGATCTATAAAATAAATGATCATGAAACAAAGCAGTTAAAACATTTTGAATGAAAATAAAGAAAACTTCAACACCGTTTCATTCATGATTGACAAATATGGAAGCGTCAACAACCTGCACATATTCGGTGCAAAAATGTTAACCTGAGTATCACGTGATGTGTTATCAATAAAGCAATAATACTTTGAAACCATGACTGGCAAGCCTTTTTACGATATATTCTAATTATTAATCCCTTAAGCACATGATAATCACTTTATAAGAATTCTTTGTTCTTGTCGGCGGCTTGATGTTACTTGACATAAAAATTCTACCTTAATTTGTGATCGCCAAAAGCAATATATTTATTTAAAATGGCTAAACAAATTGCCTATGCATTGGCAATTATTGATTTTTTTCCATGAAGGACATTAAGAATATACGGGAATGTTTAATACTCTTCATGTCAAAATCATAGCAATAACAGAAATATATATGACATGTTATATACACGTTAAAAGTAAAGTACTTACCCTTCCGCGGCATCCGGTCTCACTTCCCAGATGGAAGTTTATGTGTTAAATTCACCAGTATTCAATGAATGTTATTTCATTGGTTATTTGATTGTGATTTGAAAATGGACTGGTATGATGTTTCTGGTTTTAATTCTAAAACAGTTACAACATTGTAATGGGTATTATTGAAGCATTACACTTTATAAATATTATAAATTTATAAATGTTTCTGACAGAGTGACAGTACATATTGTCACATCGAGGAAACATTGTTTGCCGCGTCGATAGCCGATGCTGACAATGTTTTCGAAATTTGGCAATATGTACTATCACCCTGTCAGAAATGTTAAACCTATTTTATTACACCGAATGTTTGTTTTATTTTACTAATATTTCTTGTGCATCGCCATCCAAGCTGATTATATATCAATTGGGGATGACTCAAATTCAGAGTACAATCAAACCTGCTTTAAAGATTACATCAATATAAGGACCACCTGATTTTAAAGGTCAGTAGAATTGTATCCCAATTGTTTTTTATCCATATATTACATCCATTATTTGAACCTGTATATAAAGGTAACTTTTACTGATTCCCTTGGTTGGCATTTTATAGACAGGTTTGACTGTAATTCGGGCCCAGAAATTGCCAAAACATATCTACAAACCGATTGACACTTCGTTTCTTTAACTGGTTGGTGTAGTCTAAACTCTAACAAGCATTGTTTATTTAGGCAATCAGTTTGCTATTTTAACTTCAATTGTTTATTGTTGCTGCAGACGCTCGAATTAAGTAATATCAATAGCAACAAGTCGCTTGCATGTGGGACAGCTGGTAACATGTTTCGATAAAAGCACTGACGTGATCCATTTAAACATTGATGAAGGGATGTGTCTGAAACAAAATACTGTCACATAATCTATGTTATGGTTCAAACTGTTACATAGATCTCATTAAATGTTATTGTTAGGTTTTAAATAAGGTGTAATACTCATGAATGGTGCATAAGACTATACAAGAATCAACATGCACGGACTTAGTGCAAAAATGTCATCCATCATATTTCCTGTTGCTTTGATGCTGAAAACATGACTGTTAAGTCCTATATACGGCATACTCTATCTCTATTAAACTATACAGCATGTGTTCTTGACTTGATGTAACTTGACATATCAATTTTATCTTATGTTCGGTCGCCAAAAGCAATAATTATATTTATTTAAAATCCTGAACACATTATTTTTGTATTGGCAATCATTGATTTTTCCCACAAAGGACTTAAAATATATGTGAAAGTTTAATGCCCTTCATATCAAAATCTTCGCAATAACATAAATATATATATGAAATGTTACACACACTTTAAAATAAAGCCAGTGATGTAACCATCTTGTATGCATGCTTCTCTTTAAAAACTGATAAAACTTGATAAAATTAAGGGATTTGATGCATCTTTCTGCATTCTAAAACAACATTTGCATGATTAAAAATAAATTTTAAATTAGGTTTTCTTCTTTTTTTATTCAAATACAGGGATACAGTCAGAAAACAATGTACATATTTGTGGTGGATTTTGCTGCATTTTTTATGCCTACAGTTTATAAATACAGAAGACGTTTGTATATTGTAAAAGACCATTAGCAGACTGAAAAATGACACATTGAATTCATGTTGAAAATTATCAAAAACTTATGTGCAATCACACGCTTATTGGCTTATATGGACGCTCTGCCTCTGGAAGTGCTCGCCCTTCCGGAATACCCGGCCTCACTTACCTGATGGAAGTTCATATGTTTAAATGAAATCGCCAGTTTTCAATTATTTACATTGATTTTTGGATTGTGATTTGAGCATGGTCTGTTATGTTTGTTTTTTATCACAATTCTGGAACAGCTACATTTTTTAATGAATATTATTGAAAAATTACATTTATGAATGGTTAATATGAATATAGAATCAACAACCTGGACATAAAATGTACTCAGTGCACTAATGTCATCTGACAACCACGTGATGTTTAAGTAAAGCATTAACGCTGGAAGCATGACTGCCAAACCCTTTCACGATATTTTCTATCTATTTAACCCTACAGCGCATGATAAGCACGGGATATTGATTATATGTTCTTAACTTGATACAACTTGACATGTCAATTCTGTTTAATTTTGGTCGCCTAAAGCAATATATTTATTTAAAAGTCTGAACAAATTATCTATGTATTGGCAATGATTCACTTTTTTCAGGAAGGTCATATGAAATTATGAGAAAGTATAATGTCGTCAGTATCAAAACCGCAGGAATAACATAAATATGTATATGTATGAAATGTAAAATGCACGTTAAAATGAAATACTTTCCCTTCCGGCCTCGCGTACCCGATGGGAGTTCCTCTGTTTGATAACGTTTTTTACTTTTATATTTTTTTATATTTTGCTTCGGTTGCTAACAGGCTGTTGACTAAGTTCAGGGCTATTTTTGCGCAAAATTAAAAATTCCTCTTTGACTATCTGCTGTCAATTTTGGGACAGTATGGCGCGGGTTTAAGGAAGTAGTGTGCTTGCCTATGGCGTAATGTGAGTAAGCGCCCTAAACTTCTCTTGAGTGCGTACTAATACTTGTACTGTTAAATACACTTGTACATCTCACACATACATAAAATTGTTTTTATATTAATCTTTAGGGATTAGGAAACTTGCTTTCGTCGCGAACAGCTGAAAAATGTCTGATGCAACGTTAAACAGCATTACAACCCATCCCATCAATCATTCTTTACATCAAAATTAATTGATTTTTCACGAGTTCCTATGTACCGGAATTCTATGAAAAATATTCGACCAATAAGTAAGTTTTGTGATATATAACATTAAGGCTGTCATACCCTGTAAAGGTTAA
Source organism: Anadara kagoshimensis (assembly GCA_021292105.1). Taxonomy (NCBI): domain Eukaryota; kingdom Metazoa; phylum Mollusca; class Bivalvia; order Arcoida; family Arcidae; genus Anadara; species Anadara kagoshimensis. Next base: position 24,369,872 of record CM037872.1, on the reverse strand, counting down.
CAACATCGACAAATCCGCATGACCTTTAATAAAAATATTATATACGATAATGTACACAGTATATGGATAGTTTTAGGATTCACAGTTAATACAAAAATAATGTACGTTTCCCATGATAGAGATGAATTAGGCACTTGTGTTTCTTATAAATAGATGCACTGGTCCATAATAAATATTCAAATTAACGGTCAAGTGGACAGGTTAATGTTGTTTGCCTATACGAGACTAGTAGTATTCATTAACCTTAACAACGCATGATGGTCCATATACTATGTCTTTTTAATGATAAATTTTGGCATGTCATTACTGTCTTAATGTTTGCTCCTCAAAACCTATTTATTTTCCATTCCCTGAAACCTAAGTCAAATGACCTTTATATTTGCAATGATTAATTTAAGTAAAGCTAAATGTACTCTTATTCCGCATCTTTAAAATACAGAATTACCATAGAGAAAAATGTCAGTTTGATACTTATATACTAGGGAGTTGTTTTCAAAGCGGTTTCCCTTAGTAAGTTAAGAAACGAAATAACTACGTCCTCCTTACATGTATTGCATTTCTAAATTTCATTAAAAAATATATAAGGAAAATTTAATTTATATAAAGTGCCTCCTTATATTTATGTATATCAAAGTAATAATCAGTGGTTCTAACACATATTTTGAAGGTCGTCAAAGATGATCCTAAATCATATTCAGATAAAGTCTATTTGATGTATGCCCTAGGCTACACATGGATTCTAAAAAGAAATACTTGCTTGAGGGAAACACATTCATATCAGTGTGCAAAATTAATAGAATATTTCAAAAGAGACTTGCAGATCCAAATGCAAAAAGAACAAAATAAAATCAAGACAAAAGATGAACTTGTGGAGTAAATCATGAAGCATATCTTGCAGCCAGTGGTCCATGAAACACATTTTATACATCGTTAGTCGGACATTAAAAAGAAGGGTAAGCACCTTCTATTAAGCTAAACATAAACATAACAAAGACATATAAAACATAATAAAATATATTGGCGCAAGTTCATTATTATTGGCAACGTGACAAAAGTTTTTCATAATTAAACAGTCCAGTCCAATTTCCAATTTTTTACTTTATGTTTACAACTAAAGTCGTCAGCAAACATATTATTTGCACTGTTTGTATACATGAACATCAGCTTCGAAAAATGTAGCTAATCGTGCAGGGACACAGGCAACAATAATACGCTTATACTAGTACTATAAATTCTCAGATATTCCATGTTTAAGGTGTCCGTTTGCGTGGCCAAAATAATGGTCAATTTTTCTTTTCTTTTCAGCAATATCCCGAATCATCTGCTCAAGATGTATTTGATTCACAGTATTGTTAATAAGTATGATGTATCCGTGCGCAGAATTGCTCTGTATATATTTGACGTCCCATAGTTCAATGTCCCTTTCAACCTACAATTTTTATTACACGCATGGTGGAAGTTCATCTGTCTGTTTCAAAGTGTTTTACTTTGTTTGGGCAATTTGATTTGTGCATAGATAAGTGTCTTGGTTTTCCTTAATTTGATATGTTAAAGCGTGTGCCCACTACTGGAAATATATAAAAGGAAGCAAACTACTACACATTAATTGTTGACTAAGAAGTTTTGGTAGGAAGAGTAATCAAAAGCCTTAAAATGTTTTATGATCGTCATCACAGTATTATTGGCAAGTATGAAGTAATTTATCCAAAATTATCTTTGATAAATTAAACTTTCCTTGTTTCTTTCATTCTCAACTTTGATTTCAGATATTACGATAATGTCAGCTAGACAGGAGGTGCATACACTTCCGGAGCACCCGGTCTCATTTCCTTTTTTCTTAATTTCAAGTTTTCACTTTGCTTTTGGAGTTGTAAATTGCTGAGTTTGTGTTTGATTAAAATAAGCACAAATACAATATAAATGCTTTTCATCAAACAACTTTGAAATTAATGTACGGAAAATCAACTCGGAATCTTGATATAAAGACTCTTCTCTTGGGTCATCAGAGTTTTTGTAAAAACTGGTATTTCAGAGAAAAAATAATTTTAGGAAAACAAAATTCTCATTAATTATTAAACCAAAAGTTTTTGGCATAGACATCAATAAATTTCTTCAATATGTTAAATCTTGAAAAAAGATAAAAACTGAATTTAGAAAACTGCGATCAATTATAAAACTTAACTTCAATGATTTTGTTCATCAGCGAAATCAAATAACTTTTTGACATTGTTTGTGATATTTCGCACATAAAAATTAATTTTATGAGATGGTAATGATCAAAGATAGTAATTGATTTTGCATTCTAGAATAATGCAATTAAACACAATGATTAATTTTCTATAATTGATATTCATTTATCTCTTATTTGTTTTTTCATCAGATTTTGATTGAAGTATAAAGACAAAAAAAAAAAAAACAAACTGTGATTTGTTACGTAACACATCGAATTACACTACCATCCATAAATTACTACTACTGTCAGAGCTGGTCTGTTTGTGACTGTGAAGTTACGCTTTTTTCCATAGGAAATCAAATAAATCTAGTTGTAACTTGAAATCTGTATGCGCATCCGCGATTGTCATAAAGCATTTCTGTAGAAAAAAAGAGACCGGACTCGACAGTAGTTTAGATTTGCCATCAGTTTTGTATTATTGTAATCACGTTAATAAAATTCAAAGAGTTTAAATTTTGAAGATTTTTTTAGTATTTGAACTGGGCATCTCAACTTATTCGTTTAAATGTATGCATTAAAGCTGGTTTTTTTCTTGAAAAACAATATTCGTAGATTTTCATTTAGATTTTGTGGAAAATACAAAAATATTTGAAAAAAATATATCATTGAAGATAAAAACCATTGGCTTTAAATGAATGATGTTTTCAATAATTTAATTTTGTGGAGGATTTTCAATCAATAGTGATATAGTGGTCAGTATTAAAATGAATATTAATTTATCATATGTATGTTATAAAATATTTAGTTTTGAATTTTAAAATTTGATACTGTTGCAAATTACAAAAATGTTTCCTTTCCGGAGCACCCGCCCTCACCTCCCTGGTGGAAGTTTACCTGTTGAACTTAGTTTTCCAGTTTTCAAAGTTTTTACTTTGCACTGGGATTGTGATTTGGACATGGGTTACTGTGTTAGTTTTTATTTATGAATGACGGTGCGTATTTAGTATAATAGGTATTTGATAGTTATGTAGTTATGTTATATATACGGCGTCGATATGTTTCGATAAATGTTATTTTAATTATGCGTAAATTTCCGAACCCAGAAAAGAAACAAACATTGCTTTGCCTGTTATGGTTAAGAATTCCCATAAAGGGTATGCGTTGCTTATTTTTTTATTTTGGTTTCATAATTTTGGTCCAAGCACCACTGATGAAAATTGTATTCCGACACGGCCGTCTATGGCTATAAATCTAAAACTGGTATAATATATAATTATATAACAATAGGTGAATATCCTTCCGACGCACCCGGCCAACTTCACTATTTGAGAGGTTAATGTGTTTTACTTAATTTGATATTTTTCAAAGAATTTTTTTTTGTGAAATATGATATGCACGACAGGTTTTGATAACGAGAAAGTAAAAATCTTTATCCTAATGCAACAAACCTGATAATAGAAATAAACTCTTTTCTATATCTTTGAAAATGATTAATGAAGCAGTATGAAATACACTAAATGTGGAGATGATAGAGATAACGATGTTTTTAAGAAAATGCAATCAAATATTACTGTCTATCAATAAAACAAAATAATGCAGTTTGATAATGCAGGTTATTTGTCTCTTGTAGAAATATGCAATATAAATCGTCCGGGGTTATTGGTTAAAATCTAGATATACAATGCAGAATATTTCCATTTGCGTATTGTAAACAAATTAAACAATATATCCATTAATGATAGCAAATAATTATGTCATCGAAGCTTCTTTTGACAAAAACATCAAATACATTTATCATTTATTTTTAAAATTGTGCTGGAGCAGGATAAAAATTCTTTTCATCAAACTTTGATAGCTTGAAACAACTGACAAATGAATGTTATAAAATCAAATCCAAAACATTTGGAATTTTTAGATAACACTTAACGTGAGAAAAAGTAATCAATTACATAACTTAAATGCTTCTACACAACAGGAGAACCAATTAAGTTTGTGACACTATTTGTAGTATTAAAATAATCAATGTGATGTGAAATTAAACAATACAACAAAGATAGTCATGGACCATTTATCATAGGCTCTGTGAACTATAAAATTGTATATATTTTGTATAATTTTATATATTAAGTGTATCCATCTTTATTGATAAAAAATTTTCAAACGTTCTAATTCCTGTCTAAGTAGTCCCATAGTTTCATGTTGCTTTCACACAATTTTGATTACACACGTGGCGGGTGTAGCTAGCTAAACAGGAGTTGCTTACCCTCCCGGAGCACCCGACCTCACTTGCCTGGTGAAAGTTCACGTGTCTAAGCTGACTTGTCAGTTCCAAAGTGTTTACCTTGCTTCTGGGTTGTTATTTGGACATGGATTAGTATGTTTGTTTTTTTGTCACAATCACAATGCAAAGTAAAAAAAAACATTTCCTCCAAGTCAATAACTTCCTGTCTCATACTTAGTATGTCTTAGTATATACATAACGTTTCATGTAGTATTTGTAATTAAGTAATTTAAGTACATGTATTTGTTACTAGATAAAGTTTGGTGATTGCCATTGTATTTTTATGTATTTTTGTCACAAAATAAAAACATTTTAAAAAACAAAATATGAGACAAATTTGTTAAAAGGTAATTTTGGCATTAAATTAAATGCTTATCTCGTACTTTAAAGACATTAACGCCAGTAATAAAAATCTAATCTTTCCATTCTGGATCACCCAGCCCAAATTCTATGATTGGAGTTCATGTGTTTAATTGGTTAAATTTCTTATTGCTTTTGGGCTTGTCGGGTATTGTATCATCAGTGGTTATTTAAATTATTTACCTTGTTTTGCCCATCATCCCCTGTTGGCAGTTCACACGTTTAACATAATTTGCAAGTTTCAAGTTTTTACTTGATTTTGGATTGTGATTTGAACATGGATTGGTATGCTTCGTCTTGATTTCTGATCAATACATAAGACAGGATACATTTAAAACAAATGACAAATGAGACATTAAAATTAAATCCATAACATTTGTATTTTAGAGATAACGCTTGAAGGGGGAAAAGAAATCAATTATAAAACTTAAATGTGCCTACTCACCAGGAGAACCAATTAAGTTTGTGATATCATATGCTATGTGTCGTATTTGTATAAACTACTGCGGTAGCTCAGTTGGTAGAGTGCTTGCTCCGTAAATTGAAGGTAGTGGTTGCGAACCCTGACCGCCTCTGACCCTAGACTTGAAAGTGAGTAGTGACTGTTCTGACGCCAAGCACTCGGCGTTACGATTGAAAGTCATGGTTCTTTTGGATGGGAACTTAAAATACCTTGCACGGTGGGCTTAGCACGTTAAAGAACTTTGCTGTATAATACCATCAGCTCAACGCACAGGCAACATTTCTGCATATTCGTCTATAGCTGGCGACGTCTTGATAAAAGTTAAATATTCTTGAAACACCATTACTCAGCTCAAGTCAACTCGTACTAGTAAAATTAAAACTTGTATGATGTAAAATTTAAAAAAAGGATAGTTTTGGATCATTCATTATAGATTCGAATACATCTCTACATTTTAAATGGTTTATACGTTATGTGTTACCATGACACAAAATTAAACGATGATATTTAGTGATTATTTGCGTATACTTCAGATTCCTGTATCATCCAAAAACTGACTGTCTCCATATGATGAAAAAATATGGGGCGTTAAGCCATATTGCTCCTCTCAACTCTCAATCTTATTTGCATTTTTAAAGGTAAAAACTTATGTATTTTGTTCAGGCACAAATAATACATTTTTTGTCAGAAATATGATATAAAGGGAACTTAATCAGTATTCACTATATAGACACGGTCGTCTAACAGGCTTTTCCCTACCCTTATTTCTTACCATTTTATGTCACATGCAATTACCCAGGTAAATACGAATCGATTAGTTAGTCGATTTATATGAATGACATATATTTCACCCTTGTGGAGGCCATGTATTTCACAGATATCTAGAGAATCAGTGCCATTCTACCATGAGAATGAACAACCTTTCTTTTTGGATAGGATTCAATAAATATAGCGATCAAAAAGGTAAATACGTAGGAAACTGGCCTACGGTGATAGATTTACGCGATATGAATGGATAAACACACATATGGAAGTAATTAAATTATAATAACACAGTATGAAGATAGAATTGCAAGTTTTTAAAGTTTTTGTTTAAAGATAAATCCTTTTTTTATTAAAAATATTTTTATTTTAATTTAGAAATCAATGTAATAAGTATGACTGCCCACTTTGGAAGGTATATCGGTAACATTAGTTGCGGTGATGCGAGAAGAAATAAAAAAGTTCATAGAACAGCGTATTCAGCCAAGTGTAACAAACAGTTTCTTTACTTATTTAGACAACACAACATTCCGCCATTTTTAACATATCAAGTTTATTTGTCACAGCATATTTGTGTAATTCTCAAAAGCGTACAAAGTTGGTGACCATCAAGCAATGATGGAAAATCAAAATGTTGAGTTTAGGGCAGTAATAAAATTCCTCACAGTAGAGGGATCAAATGCCAAACAAATTCACCGGCGAATGGCCGAGGTGTACGGTAACAGTGGTCCTGCCTATTCCACAGTGACAAAATTCATCAGCTGAATTTAAACGTGGGCGCACCTCACTGAAGGATGACCCACGGTCAGGTCGGCCAGCTGATGCCATCACAAAGGAAATTGTCACGTCTATGGAAACTCTCATCATGAATGATCGTCGAATTGGGATTGATGACATAGCTAGGGAGTGTGACATTTCACATGGAGGTGTATACACGGTTATCCACGAGCATCTTGGGATGTCAAAAGTATCCGCAAGATGGGTCCCCAGAAACCTTAATGTGCAGGATCGCTTCTAAAGACTCCAGTCAAGTCGGGAGCTTCTTGGCATTTATAATGATAACCCGGAGAGCTTCCATTTACGTTTAGTAACTTGTGATGAAACATGGATTCATCATTGGGACCCAGAAACCAAAAAAAGAGTCCATGCAATGGAAGCACCCTGGCTCACCCCACCATCAAAATTCAAAAACAATAAAAAAAATTTCAAACCCAACCATCAGTTGGCAAAGTCATGACCATTGTGTTTTGGGATTCTAAGGGTGTTCTGTTAATCAATTATAAACCTGCTGGAATCTCTATCACTGGGGCTTACTATGCTGATCTAATGAAGCAGCTGAAAGCTGCTATTAAATTAAAAAGGAGAGCCGAGGGGTATTGCTTCTTCACGACAATGCTCCTCTGCACAGGTCAAGGATTGCACAAGCAGTGGTTCGTGAATGCAGGTTCGAACAACTTAATCATCCACCCTACAGTTCAGATTTGGCACCCAGTGATTATTTCCTTTTTAGAAATTTGAAATCCCATTTACGGGGAAATAGATTTCCTGATGATGATGGACTTGAGGTTGTTACAGAGGCGTGGTTTCAGGACCAAACCGAAGACGTTTATTTCAAAGATAAAGACAGTCTGAAAGAAAATTAAGCTAAGTACATCGGGGTAAATGGGGATTATATTAAAAAATAAATAATAAAATGTATGGTTTGTTGCGGCAATATACACCGTTCTATGAACTTTTTGACCTCCCCTCGTACATTTATGCAATATGAATGGATAAACACACAATTGAAAATTACACAGTTTGAAGATAGAATTGCCAGTTTTTTATGATTTCCTTTTTTATACATTGTAATCAATTGCTTGTTTTAATAAAGGGCTTTATTCATTGATTCAATAAACACAGTTAAAAAGTAAATGCGTATGCAGAGCTTGCAACTTCGAGATAACAATACAGTCAGCGTAATAATTAATTACTTCTGTTTATCATTAAAAGCAATCACGTTTGTGGTATTGCATTTTATGTGCCGTATAAGAAAATAAATCGGCTAGAATTTAAAAAAAACTATAGATCGTCTTAGATCGTCGATTATAGAGCAAGAGATCTAATTAATTGCTCTGATATTTTGCATATACAGAGATTTGTTACTTTATGGGCTGTTTAATGAGGTTTTGATTAAGAAAAAATGCACAATTTTGTTTCTACATAACGATGGAAAAAGTCTCATTACAAATAAAAATATTTAAAGGTACTGATGAAATTATTGTACTAATAAAAAAGCGCGGCTAATGGTATATCAAGTAGAAATATCTCCTTGTCATGAAAAATATTTGTTTTTTAAAATGAAATTAAAAATTTTCAGGGTATTTACAACGAAAACTTAATACCAAATAAATATAGGAGAATAATAAATGTAATCGCAATTTTTGCTCACTTAAATTTAATTGACTAAGCTTGATATAAATTGAAAGAACGCATCAAGACCGAAGTGTTTTATAAGCGTGGGGCTCTATTTAGAAATAATCTGCAAAAGTGTTTGATTACAATATAAACTCAGAGCATTTTGGTCCATTTTTTTACTTATGTGCATTTATTTTAGCGTCGTCAATTGAAATTGCAATTACAAAATTTGCACGACAGTTGAAGTTTGCATATTGTTACTGTTGGAAGTTAAGTGATATAAAATGGGAAATGTAATCTTCAATGGAACTGCAAATTGGTAGTAGCCTACTTTTGATGAATTAATAATATCATTTCATCGTCAACATGATTTGTCAAAAATATCTGACATATTCACCAGCCTTCACGTATTTTTTTTTTTGCCTTTTGTATATATAGTATTGTCTCCTAGGGATACTTTAATATATCAACAAGGAGTTCAAATCATTCAGTAGTCAATTACAATAATGTGTTCCTTAAATCAGTATTTTACGAAAGACATCAATCAAATCTAAAACAGTAAAAGCCTGCTAACGTCAGCTAGAGAGAGAGAGAGAGAGAGAGTGTGTGTGTGTGTGTGTGTGTGTGTGTGTGTAAATTGCACTCTGCAGAATGATTAGATGAAAAATCATTTTGCTTCTAGGCAAAGATAACCTTATTTTGCTGAATGACCTGACACATAATTTTAATCATAAAGAAAATTGATTTTGACAAATATTTAAATCAGTCTTAGAACTAAGAGTAGACCTAAATGTCTAAAGTAAGTCTCGAAGGAGCTGGATAATAGCTTTTATATTACACCTGACAAATATGTTACACACTACAGATTTGCGGTAATGAATATGCCTCTTGTATTTTAGTTTTTATTATTCCCTTAGAAAGCAAAAATTCCAGCTTGGATACTTCTTACAAGAAGCTAAACGAAATGCGTAAAATCATAATTTCATGAGGAATATAACGTTTAATGAATTTGTGTAATTCGCCAGAAAAAATACATATCAATATACATTGGCTAGTTTAGTGAAGTAAGAAAGAATATTAATTTCTACTTATTTTGGTTTTGTAAAGTGCCTAATTAATATTCCATACCGTCTCAGAGGAATTTATTGTCATCCATGACAAATGAGCTACAATTTACAACTTTCAGTCCACATTTTGACATTGATTCTGACGTTCTCCTATATCTAATGTTTTTCAGAAGAACATGACCTATATCTGTTAATACCAACAACAGATGCCTATTCTGTGTGGTTTTTCTTTCAGATTATTACTTACCAATATACAACTATAACGCAGCAGCGTCACCGATTGAAAAATCTATAGAGACTTTAAAGCAAAACAATTTGCTAAAGACCATACATCATTATCATCAAAGTTTCTAAAAACGTCCCCCTGTCTTGCCTGCAGGGTATTATACAGTCACTCAGAAAAAATTGCAATATATAATTGTCTATTTTTCAATTAGAATATTGCCTAATGCACTAGGGACATCCATTTGCGTCCTTTTAACTTTAGTGTATTTAAAATGCCATAGTGATTGACGATATGGGTACTTCTAATAAATCAGGATAGGTAAGCTTATAGTTTAAATAATTAGCTAATTTTTATATTCCGTTAAACAATCTGCAACACATTCTTTCACAAGTATAATTATCCCATACGTTTTGCCAATCAAGGAACATACCTCAATGATCAAATATCAAAAAAACATTTTAAAGAAAAGAATTGATATATTAAAATACGTACATAGTCATTGTCAAACACAGTTTTATTTATCCAGGTTCAAATTACAATTCAAAAGGTAAAACAAAACTTTGAAAATTGACAAACCAAATTAACACGTGACCTTCCAGGAGTGAGATTGGTTGCTACGGAAGAGTAAGCACCTCCTGACAAGTTTGCCTCAGCCACAATAAAAATATGTAAAATACATGAAATACATCATAGCAAATTTAACCAATATTACATAAAAAATAAAAAAGGCTGAAGAACAGATGGATACATATCAGAAAAATTTAATAATAATTAATCATCAATACATATTTACGATATGACTGTATCTCTCTTAGATGAAACATGCTGAAGAAGTTGTATCGCCCTTCATTGAATTTGGCACGCGCAACACTATCTTGCATTACCTCATGAAATACCATGATCACGATAAGAATGTCGTTTCTTAATTACATTATCCATGTTATAGAGACCTAGCAGGAAAAATAACGTACATAGTTTTCTCATATTAAAAATTGTCAACGTGATCAGAAATACAAATTGAGGATATATTTTTTCAGAAATATGTTATCATACAGGCAAATGTAATTGATCTGAAAATGTGTGAAACATGATTACATGTTTATCTTACAATAAGCCATAGAACATTTTGTACTAGATTTTGGACACTTTGTATGAGACATTTTCAAATTCACTGAGCATTAGATAAGTATATGCTGCTAAAGGGTTTTTTTCGCATTCACTTTTCATTCATTCATAGTGGCATAAATTAAAATTCTCTCTTCAAATGTGTTCTTTTTATATATATTTACTCATTATAACAAACATTAATGATGGCATTGTGACCATATAAACTATTCTGATATTTAAAAATGTTTGAATATAAAATAGCAATGGGTTTGTTTGTTGACAGACACTTACTATTTTATCGTTTTAGAGACAAGTCGAAATTGTCTATGTTCTAAAACCTCGTATACGTTTCTTTTTTCATAAAAATAACAAAGAATTCTCTTTGGCATTATCCAATCATTTAATTATTGTGTGTCTATATCCTTTATCACTGATTCTGAATAACTGTGACTTGGAAATGACCCCATTTGTCTGATCCTTATTCAAAGGTGGAATTAAGATGATCAGTTCTAATTCTTGATTATCATTCTGAAAATGATTTTAATAACCTTAAAGGAAACATTACTACACATTATAGTATGTTTTTTCTTTCTTCTTTATCGGCGATGTTATAACAGTTTGAACCAGATTCGGCAGTCGGTAATAATAATCAATAATCAAACGGTTGATCGTAAAATAATTGAATTTTTTTTAAGAATAGCGTTTTCCTACAGTTAAAAAAAGAACGAAATGTTCGTCTGTGATATAGGGGTTTTGTAAACTAATCATGTATGGTTGATATAAGAACACATTTGAAAGATATAGGTCAGTCAGTGTTAAATCTAAGTCTTTACTTTTTACATATGTAATTTGGTATAGTGAGGACTTGGTTATTAACTTTAGCCTCAAAGCGTTTTCAGGTGAAATAATTTAAATGTTTTAAAGCATTTTTTTAACAACTTTTAATGATAGTTGCACCTTAAACGTTCTTACTGCAAACTGTAAACTCTTTCTTTAACTATCCTAATTACATATTCTAAAATCATTTGGATCACAGTAAAGTACGTGTATACTATTTCCCTATTATCTTAAATATATAATCCATCCCAGGTAGAAAACATAGTCGATGCTTTCTCCAAAAAAGACTATTTTCTAAGTCATATTTTTTTCTTTTTCATGACATGGTTAACATCATAGATTGCACATTATGCTGGGTGTGTTTAAATATTTAGGACTGTTTAAGATGTATAACTTTAACAAAATGAATATGCAGAGCGTCGTTATCTATCATGAATTTATATGAAAAAGTAAAACTTTATACAAAAATGTATTAATTGCAATTTTATTTCTATGTAAGCTCCAGGGATAAACTTTAACATAAAGAATACGCAAAGCTTCGTTATTTACAGACATCTACCATGAATTTATGTGAAAAAAGTAAAGTTTTATACAAACGATGGATTTAATTGCAATTTTATTTCTAAACAAGCTCCAGGGATAAAGTTTTAGAGAAAGTATAACCGTCGTTTAGTATGATTGATACGTCGATTGCGAGATGGTCTGTCTTTCTGTATTTGACGATGATCTTCTGAAATGTTATTCACCTCAACGTTCAACAAATCGATCAATCTCTTCTATGTCCTTATCAGTTATATTAATTTGGTGGTGAATATTGTCAAATACCGTCTGATCTTTTTGTCCGATCTTTCTTCGACGTCAGGAATATCTATCAATAAATGTCGTTTAATAATGCTGCAGATTTCATTATTGTCTCCAAACTGAGTTATAGTAATCACAAACCACAAACATACCAATTCATGTCTACCTCATGTTTAGCTAAATCCACCACGTGTGTAATACAAATTAGGAATAAATGAGAATGAAAGAAGCATGAAACAAAGAGACGCTAAACATATCCAAGTTTCAATGTAGTTTTGAATACAAAAAATCGCACTTTTAAGGGCCTTGATATACCCTGGCTTCAATATCTTTGCGTCCATAATTTATTTGTAAGCGGTATGTACAAAAGCAAACAACCGAAATGTTTTCAAAAAATTCTTGAATATTGCAAAGCCATTTAAATGTTTAACCGTTGTTAATACAAATTGACGTTTATTTACTTCAATCATATAACAAGAAAAAGTGGAAAGTTTATGGTAAGTTACAGTCACTTACATAAGAACCTGCGCATTACTGAAGTACATGTCTTAACTGATTGTGCAACCTTGGCTAGTCACAAAGCTCCATGAACGGTTAAGGTAAACCACAACTACACACTGAAGCAAAATCAAATATCAGGACGGCATTATATTTATTTCTTACAATATCAATATAAAACCTACATGTCCAAATCACAATTATACCAAAATATCAAAGATTAAACTACAATCGACCCACTAAAAACAATTTCGGATTTAAATCACAAGACAAGTTGTGAAAACGGTTCGCTAAATCTGATCATAAGCTCTCTTTAATACTTCAGCAGAATGATCAATAACGATTAAGTACATGTACATTCAACGTCTTTAGTTTGTCATATATACATATATTTATTAATCATAAGATAATACAAATCAATGCAAAATGCTATACAAAATGTATTGTATTGGGCATCTAAATAAATATCAGCTAAAGAAATTAAAATTTCGGTTTCACAATTTTGTCCAAGCACTACTGCTAGTCTAGGGTTGTGAAATTATTACTGATATAATAAGTAATTTGCTTACATTGAAAATCTTAATTAACAAGACATCATAGATAAATGATAACAAAGTATTAATAATCAATAATTCAAACACAATCATACTGGTCCATGTTAAAATCACAATCCAAAAGGAAAGTAAAAACATAGAAAGCTGGCAAATCTAGTTGAACATGTGAAAGTCTACTAAGGAACTTAGGCTGCTGGCTGCTCCATACGTTTAAGCACGTTTTTGTCTCTCTAGCTTCACCCACAACGAGTTGAATTTGATTTATTGTTTATCAATAAATAATTGTAGTTGTTCATATAAATTCATGACTATCCAATTTTTTGTTCAATTGTCCGTCCCTTAGACAATTTTCTTTTTTTATGACAATCTCTTAAAGACAAATGAGTGTTCATTTACAGGTGCTGTATAATCCAAATATGTCGAAGAACACTGTTGACTGAGTTCAAAGTCTATAAAAAGCAATAATCAAAATTCAACCTTTCCAATTATATACACCAAAGGATTGTGTCAACTGTGATTAGTATACAGGATGTCACATGTCAAATGCTTCTCAGAAAGTTTAGTACTGACTGTATGTCTTTGTAAACCATGTCCGCATCACGTAATTAAGATTTTAGATTTTGTATTTTTTAACACCGTGTATTATATTTATCACTTGTATTGTTTTATTATACTTATACTTGAATAGAGATTTAAAATTAAAAACATTCCTCAAAAATATTAGTATACTCCCTCATGTAAAGTATTTCCTTAGCTAAATTTGGTAAAATATTTTTTGGTTCTTTGGGTGTCTTTTTAACATTATGGAAAAATTGGTTTTACTATTTCGACCAAGCACTACTGATGAGGAATTGTATTTCAAAACGGCCGTCTACTGCTGTAAAATTAACTCTGGTATAACATGTTTTTTTTAAATAATGAAACGAATTCATCTTAATCTTGTAAGTCTACTAGTACTCACGTAATGACAGAAATGATGTCGCCATTTGACGTCAAAGAACATAAGCTACCCATCGATTGCGTTTAAAAGACTTTTGGTTTTCTAACGTTATTTGACGCGATTTGTTAAAACGCAAATTGCTGTTATTACAACATCTATTTAAGTTGAAAGGAATGCATCAATTCAAATGATGATTCAAATGTTCCATTCGTTACGTTTCTGAATAAGAAGTTTGTTTTAAAAGCTGACTTGACCAATTTTAATACTTCCAGTTTATCATTCAAATACATTCTCATGTAGTTTTTCGTTCTTGAAACTTGTTATTGGTATTACTGAGACATTAATCAATAAAACTAACCAAGGTTTGAACTGAAAAATTTGGAAAAAAAGTTTTTCTTTTAGGAATAAAATCATAAACAAGTTTTTAGCATCCAAAACGGTCCCGAAAATTAATAAAAATTGAATATTTCTCTTTTTCATGATATGTTCTATGTGATGTATGAGGCATGAATCAGATATCTTCGACGGTTTGATGTTAAAGTACCGATATATTTGAGAACATGTCAGATTGTTAAACAGACAAAACAGTTTTAACTCTTTAATGATAAGTAGAAATTGTCTGTATTTCTTATTCGACGTATCTCTAGTAACAAATGAAATAGAATTCAAATTCTCTTTGGACCAATCAATCAAGTTCTATATGTCTATGCCAGAAGTCTAGATTACTGGGGAATAATGACAAGCGGTTTAATTTTTTGTCTGATCTTTAGTGCCTGGTGAAATAAGAAGTCTCTTTAAATTAAGAGGTGAAGTAAGGTCGATTTGAATATAATCAGAAATATGTTGTGTATACGTATCTAGTGATATTTATTGCAATTACTACAGCTTTTGGTATATAGACAATATTAACAAAATTACATACTAGGCCTATACCAGTTTTAATTTTAAAACAACACTAGGCGGCCGTTTTGGAATACAATTCCTCATCAGCAGTGCTTGGATCAAAATTGTGAAACCAATTTTTTCACGATGTTGAAAAAGATACTTAAATGACCAAAATATATTTTACCAAATTTAGCTTAGAAATAACTTTGCATGAGGAGTTTTAGAAAAAAAATAAATCATAAACAAGTCACTTGCAACTGTGACCAAAATAAAAAAACAATGTTTATTTCTCCCTTTTATGATGCTCTATGAATGGAACATAAATCAGATAGTTTGTACTATTTGATGTTAAAGTAGCGATTTATTTGAAAATATGTTTGATTGTTAAACAGACAAAAAACCTTTTCAACTCTTTAGTTATAAGTAGAAATTGCCTGTGTATCTTATTGGATGTATCTCCAGATACATATCAAATAGAATTTAAATTCTCTTTGGACAAATAAATCAAGTTCTATATGCCTATGCCAGATAACTGGGAATAATGAAAAGCAGTTTAAATTTTTTGTCTGATCTTTAGTGCCTTGTGAAATAAGAACTCTCTTTAGATTAATGATGTGAAGTAAGTTTGATTTCAATAATCAGAAACATGTAGTGTAAACGTTTCTATCAATATTTCTTGCGATTACTACAGCTTTCAATATAGGTAAAATTAACAAAACGATATATAATTCTAGATTCGATGCAGCATCTGCAAACACGCCGATCAACTATCAAAAACAAAGTAGAAGTTTTTAAAATTGGAACATTACGTTTTTTACACATGAACTACCACCAGCGATGTTGAAACCTGGTGTTCCCAAAGAGTAAACGTTCCTTTCTTCTTTGCTACATTAGCCACTTTTAGATAAAAAATGATAAGAAAAGAAACATGGAACTAGAATGCTTCAAGTAAAGATTATTTTGAAAAAAATAATGTTATAAATATCTACAATTTTGTCATGACGGTCATAAAACGTTTCGAGGGCCTTAATAAGCCCAGTTTTAAGCAGGATAAAAAGCATTTCCGTATTGATGGCTCACAGAATAAGTCGTGCAAACTTCAATATGATATAACATGTCCTTTCAAGAGTAACTACACTACCCTGACACTTTGGTTTATAAAGGATATAACGTAATAGAGCTTGTTTCCTTGACCTTCATCATGATTTTATTAATAAGATAAGTGACAGAATTGTGATTGACTATTCAGCATTTGAACAGAATTACTGGGAGAATAATGCTTGATATTTTAAAACATTTTAGAATATATTTCTTACACTTAGAAACCAATCTGCAATTTTAAAAGGGGGCATCAAGCTACCAAGGTGGAAAGCTTATATACAGTGGTATTCATTTCACTAGTATAAAAGCATTTTATTAGCTGTGCTTTATCATTAAGAGAATACGTCTTTTACAAAATTGAAATATACGTAACTTGAACGTAAATCGATCAATCATAATCATATACGTTAGTATCAGATAATTTTATTATTGGTATATTTAGTTGATATTTAATTTAACCTGTCTGATCTTACTAAGTGAGATTTATCAATGCGAATGTTTTCATCTTTAAGATATCAATTTAAGAATTATTAATTAGCTAAGCGATTTAACTCTTTGGTATAAGATTAGCTATAATTTAGTATGGATAGAATCCAAATCAAATGTAATAACCCATGTCTGAATCAGAATCCAGAAACAAAGAAAAAACTGTTACAATTTATGCATCATAAAATTACACTTAAATTAAATATTCATATTGATAACTAACACTTATGAAACAAATGCATTTTAATGTTGTTAGTCTATTTGTGATGACTTGCCAGTTTTGTCGTCATTTGACGTCAGATATCAAACGTTTCCATTGATTGTAGCTAAAAGTCTATTGGTTACCTGGCGTTATTTACCAAGATTAACGCAAATTATTTGTCCTACAACTTATTGAAATAAAATAAGTAATACATCAATTCAACTGAATGGAGGTTCCATTCGTTACGTTTTTGTATAAAAAGTTTTTTTAAGGTGACGTGACCAATTTTTATTAGTTCCAGTTTATCAGTCAAATATACTCTATTTCAGGTATTTTTTTCTCTTTTCACAACTTGCTACTGACATTTATGAGGCAGTAATCAATAAAACTGATCAAAGCATGGACCGATTTTATTTTATTTATTTATTTTTATTTTATTTTTTTCATTTTTTTGAAAACGTGTGAATAACATCATAAACAAATTTTTTGCATCCAAAACTGTTATCAAAATCAATAAACAATGTTTATTTCTCCTTTTTAGGATATGTTCTATGTGATGAATGGAACATGAATTGGATAACTTGGAGTATTTGATGTTAAAGTAGCGATTTATTTTAGAATATGTCAGATAGTTAAATAGACAAAAAACTTTTTCAACTCTTTAGTGATAAGTAGAAATTGTCTGCGTTTCTTATTGGATGTATCTTCAGAAAAAAAGTGAAATAGAATTCAATTGCTCTTAGGACCAATCAATCAAGTTCTATATGACTATGTCAGATAGTCTAGATTACTAGGGAATAATGACAAGAAGTTTAATTTTTTTTGTCTGATCTTTAGTGCCTCGTGAAATAAGTCTCTTTAAATTAATGAGGTGAAGTAAGGTCGATTTCAATAATCAGAAACATAGAGTGTATACGTATCTATCAATATTTATTGCGATGCCTATATATTCTAAAATATGTGAAATATCAACAATATGATATGTTATTCTAGATTCGGTGCTTCTTTCACAAACATACGGATTATTTTCTAAGCTTTCAAAAATGGAACATTAAGTTTTTTACACATGAATTACCAGCAGCGAAAATGAAACCTGATGCTCCGTAAGAGTAAATACCCCCTTTCTAACTAGCTACAGCCGCCACTTTTTAAATCAACAATAATAATTTAAGAAACATTGAACTTTAAGGCATGAAATATATATTATTTTTGAAAAAGAGATGTCAAAAATATCAAGAATATTGTCATAAAACTTTTCGAGGGCCTTGATAAGCCCAGTTTCAGACAGGAGAAAACCCCTTTAGCCTTTCCGTATTGATAGTTCACCGAATAAGTCATGCAAACTTCAATATGATAAAACATGTCCTTTTACAAATTGCTACACGAGCCTAGCACTATTGTTTATAAAGGATATAACGAAATAAAGCTTGCTTCCTTGGCCTCTATTATGATTCTACTATTGGGATAAGTGTTAGAATTTTGATTGACTATTCAGCATTTGAACAGAATTACTGGGATAATAGTGCTTGATTATTAAATCTTTTTAGAATATATTTCATATACTTAGAAATAAATTTGCAATTTTAGAAGGGGCACCGAGCTTCCAAAGAAACCTTGTATACAGTGACTATCATTTCACTTGTATAAGAACATTTTGTTAGCTGTGCTTTATCATAAAGAGAATTCGTACTTGACAAAAATTGAAATATACGTAACTTAAACGTAAATCAATCAATTATGATTATATACGTTAGTATTAGATGATTTCATTATTGGCATATTAAGCTGATATATAATTTAACCTGTCTGATCTTACTAAGTGAGATCCATCATTTTGAGTGTTTTCATCTTTAAGATGTCAATTTAAGGTTTGTTCATTGGGTTAGCAATTTAACTCTTAGGTATAATCTAAGCTATCAATCATAATCAGTAAAAAATCAGAAATATTTATGTATTTTCCATATGATTGACAGTTTTTCATTCAAAGATTTTTCTACTGAAGTTTTGTAATTGATATTTTATCATCTCACGTCCATATATAGTATGTTCTGGTATAAGTGTTTCTATTTAAAGGCTGTCAATAAGATGGCAATAACAGCTTGTCATTTCAGAAATATTACATTCAAGTATCTTTTTTATAGAAACTGATAATTAAAGATACAGTATTAATATAATTATATAAAAACATGTTCACTAGTATTTGTCTGTGTTTCATGATACATGGTTGTTGAAAACATTTAAGAATTGTTTCATCATTTTTAAATTTTATTATGTTGCTTAACGTGCAAGAAATTAAGACGCTCTGGCTTCTAACTATAGAATACATTTAAAAACACACAAGAGTTAACTATGGCAGACTTGAAGAACATCCCCAAGCTCTCTTTGTTAGCAGTTTTGTTCATAGATTCTCCTATTATCTAAATTTACTGCTAGTTAAAATTTGAAATTTCTCAAAGACTAAAGTATACTCCCTTATGCAAATTATTTCCTTAGCTGATGTACTAAAACATATTTTGGTCCTTTGGGGTTTTTTAACATCTTGAAAAAAGTTTTAGTTTCATAATTTTGGTAACAAGCACTACTGATGAGAAAGTGTGTGCTGCAAGACTGGTATAATATGTATTTCTAAAATATGGGATGTTTAAGCCCTAGTCTTTACTACAATATTTTACATTTTATTCCCAAACATCGGCTATTATCTTAGGGTTGTAGATACTACAGTAATTTCTATACTTTTTCTACAGTTTCTACGTTTTAGATCAACTGATCAACTAGATCACCAAGTAATGGTTTCATCTAAATTATTGTTACATAATAATTATAAAGAAACATCTCTTTAGTGACCATGATAAGTATTTGACGTCCGTGACAAATATCGGTATATCTCGGACTTGCACGTTAAACCAACCTATCAATCAATCTTAATCGTGTAAGTCTACATCAGATATATTTCAATGAAGGAATATTAAGCAAATATATCAACAACTTAGCCTTTTGTCTGATCTTTGCTACATGATATCTATCAAAATACGTAATTCCATCTTAAATATACCAATAAGCCCATTTAGAGGAATATTTATCCTGTTATCGTTTCTGTATGTCGTCTCTGATAGCAAGTGTTATCATCTTATCACACACAAACATACCGATCTATGTCGTAATCACAATCCCTAAAGTAATGTAAAATCTAAAAAAAAAGTCTTTAGAGATCTTGGTCAACTATTTGTTAAATATCCATAATATAGATTTTCAATAATAAAGGCTACCTGTCAAACAAAAAAATGAAAATACAGTCTAACCTGTTTATAAAGGCCATTCAATGAAACCAGTTAAAATGGCTTTTATGAGCAGGTGGTCTTTTTATACATGTTCAAATAATATGAATAAAAATCAATTTGGATACAATTAACTGGTCTTTTTAAGCAGGTGGTCTTTATATAGAGGCGGCCTTTAAGGCAAGTTCGACTGTATCAAAAGCTTTTTTCGTCTCAGATAGCAAATGTTATCGTCTGATTATCACTAAACTTGTCAGTTTTTAAAGTTTTTACTTTTGTAAACATATCCAAAAATTGATTTCTATAATAAAGAGTAACTCATACACAAAAATAAAGGGTAGATACAATGATAGTCATATTATTCCTTAGTAGTAGATGGAAAATATTCAAAGTATATTATACCAATTCATGTCGTTTAAGGATATCAAACAAAATGTATTACACGTCGTTTTCTTATTGGATAAAAGTGGCAATAGTTCCAATCCAAAGTCGGTAATTTAATCATCGTTGGTTTCAGTATTTATCTTTTCTTGTCAGTTTAAGCTTTTCAGACAAATAACTTGTAATGTGTCGTCTTCTGGTTATGTTTCTTGTTGTTTACTTGTTTTAGTTTAGTTGCATTTTACTTTTTTGTATTGTTTTCCGTTAACATTTCATTGAAAAAGGTTTATTTCTCAACATTCAAATCTCCATATTTAGTGAAACTATAAAAGAAGTAGGATAGTTAAGAAGCACTTAATTATTTCCACAATACAACTAGATATCATTTTGTCATTTGATCCGGTGTCGGTTCAAATTTGGAGTTTCTTAATGGGTTCTTTATACGAGTCTGTTTTAGTCTTTTATTATTAATATGTTTCGTGGAAATGAATTTATTTTGTATTATATCCTATTTAGCTTTAAACTCCTTATATTACATACCAAGTGTTTATCAAATCGAACGTTTTTATTAAGTGAGTTTATTACGGTAGCATATCGCCTATCAAACATATTTTTGACTTATTCTGTGTTTTTTTAAAACATTGCTTTTCAGTTAAGATAGGCTATAATTTGTCTTTTTCCTTACGGAATTAATTTTTTGTGATTACATTGATTATTTCAAAGAACGTGTTAGATGTTAGATGTTCACATTATTGTCTGATAGGTTTATTTTACATCAATGAAAAAATTTCATCATTTACCACTTCCTTTAAATTAATTATTAATTAAGCATTGGTACAAATTTTAAATGTCCTTCCAGAGCATCCCGCCTCACTTCCCTGGTGGAAGTTCGCGTGTCTCACCTGACTTGTCAGTTCCAAAGATTTTACTTTGCTTCTGGATTGTGATTCGAACATGAATTAGTATTTTTGTTTTTGATTACATACGTTATCGTTATCAGAGAAATGTATTTATTAATGCAATAATAAATGTATATACATATTATAACAGTGTTAATTTTACAGCACTAGAGCCGTTTCGGTATACAATTCCTAATCAGCAGTGGTAAGACCAAAATTATGAATCCAAAATTGCTTTCAAGATGTTGACAAGATACCCAAAGATCAAAAATATATACTTTTCCTTTAGCTAAGGAAATACTTTGCATGAGGGAGTAAACCTTAGTTTTAGAGGAATTATATGTTACTTCGTTTTAAATGAATTATAGAAAAATCAAAAGTGTAAAAACATACAGAGCATTATCAGGAAAATGAGTCTCTAAAATAAGTAGAACGACAAACACGTACAATTAATTTCTTCCCTTACATCTTGATGTATATAATTCAATCAACTGGGGTTTTTAATGAAAAAAGCATCAAAGCATAAATGGGTAATAAGAAAAAAGTTTGTTGCGAAAAGTAAAAGTTCAAAATGCTGAAACGACGTGAAACACAACCAATCCACGTGAACGTCTTTTTCTTCTCGTTATTATTTCTAAAAATAACAATATCACATTCAGTCAAGTAATTACTTGCACCATTACTATTCCGCAGTTTCCGAGAAATAGGAAAATTAATTTGGCAATACAGAAAACACAAAATGATGTTTTAGGAAAGTTTGAAAGTTATTTTATTACATTGTTTACGTTCTCTTTGTGTATACGACCAGACATAAGAAATCATAGATGTAAATTTAAAGATGTATTGATGATGACTGGCAATGATTTTCCAGAGTTGTACCTCTCCTGAATTTAATGTGAGACAAGAAGATTGATACGATATTAAAAATTCCCTAAGGAATATTGCTTTAGTTTTCTTTCGTCTGTTAGATTGCAAGTTATATCTTTTGGTACATTACACAAAACGTTTATAGAGCACAATTTAGCTTTCCATCACTGTAAATCATCGCCATATTGACATCTTTTGAAAGACATATTAAATAGTATGTTCATGCTGGTTGGTGTATGTCTATCAAATAAGTCTTATACTATGTCGTTTCATATGGGGTATTATTCTTGTATGCGAATTGATTCTTTTGTACAATTTTCTAAACAATACTCGTGGGGTCAATAAATAAAAGAAGGTCTCATCAATATAGACCACAAATCACTTTGATAGCCCCGATATCCGGGCTGCCAATGGCCATTGTTTGGCTAAGTACTGGTCATTAAGAAATGAAATCTAATGTCAATCAAGACGAGAACAGAATATTTAGCAAAACCATGAAATCGAAAAAAGCAAATGTGACCAAGATCACAAAATATTAAAATAATCAATGGAAAACTATATAATATGAAACTATTTTCAGACTACTGACTTTATAATCCTAGACATTTTACAGACACTTGGTCTGGAACGAGTAAAAAAAAACAAGTAAAATCAACATCAACTCTTTAGAAGGGCACTGAATTAAGTACATTGATGTTTATAGTGATTTTATAGGACACTTTACCAGTGATGGCTTTGATAACATCGTAAATCTAAAACATATCCCTATTTACAATACCCTAATATTAAGGTAATGCACAAAAAGGGAAATAATGCAAAGCACACCTGTATCAATACAAATATAGGAATTTGGTTTTAATCATACCTTGTTTTTGGTGCAAATGTTGTTAATAGCATTACATTTAGTTTAAATTGAAACCTAAAGTAACAGTCATTAGTTTAAAGAAAAAGAAAAAGTTTTAAAAATAAGCTAAGAAGAACATACCACATCTTTATTATCTCTGAAAAGGAGTTGAGTAAAATAATGGTTTTTAACATCTCATTCGGGAATTTTTCACTTTAATCGAGACGTCGCCAGCTATAGACGAAGGTGCAGCAGAACGTTTGCTTGTGCATTGTTCTGATGTTATTATACAGAAGGGTTCTTTGTAGTGTCATAATTTGATATACCATGACACGTAACCTTGTTTATTTTAAGTTCCCATCCGAAAGACTTATGACTTGCATAAGATGACACAGAAGACCCATAAACACAGACTAACGTGACTTGTATTTCCTTGACTGTTTCCCCGTTTAAATACAAATATCGAATACCAGTACTCAATTTTAAGTGGAACTTTGCATTACTAGCCATCTTTGACATTCAGTATCTTATTAAAGAATGACTTGACACGCATGCACTTGTGTATTCAGGTATAAAACATGTATGGAAACAATGCACAGAAATCATGACCGTGTCGCACAATCGAAAACAGGATAGGCTGGTTACTTATTGACTCGGTCTCATAGGTAGAGTTACCACGTATAAAATGAAATGTTGACAGTAAATGGAACATGGGATTATGGAACGTCAAATATATATAGAAAGACTCATGTTATCTCTTAATATCACAAAAAGCAACAACAGCATTATAGATATACAAATACGCATTTGAAGAACAAAGGTTGTAGTTTTACCTTACCTTTCAGTTTCAAAGTTTTTACTTTGCTTCTGAAGTTTGACATGGATTAGTATGTTTGTTTTTTATGGTTAAGTCCTTCTTAGTTACGCTGTCCAAAGCATTTTACTTCTTTTCAATAAACATAGTGCCTGATCATTATCAGGATTTTTATAATTAATAAGTTCGATGTGTCTTAAATCGCATGTTGGATCTTGCAATTTGTTGGTTTGGCTTTTGTCAAGTATATGTTTCTCAGCTACATTCTTTTCAGAAGTTCAGAACATACATAATTTAAGAACGACAAAACAAAGTTTACATTTGGCTAAATTTTATTAATATGACAAATGCGATACATTGAATTAAACATAACACATCATTTATCATAATTACAGTGTTTATGGGCACTCCGGACCCGGTGTCCTCCATCATCACTAACTCAATCACCCAAATTAAGTGAAATAATTTGACTAGGGCTGAAGTTTCATTAATATTTCAATCGACGTTAACTCAATACCATCATTTGACCTGATAATATAATGCTAATGTGTCATGTAAATATGTTTATGTAAATGCTTATAAGCAGTTTTGGCACCACTATCACATCAAATTATATATATAGACAATATTACTGACAAAAAAGTTTTTTCTCATTTAATTTTTCTATTTTAATTGTTGCAAAAGGAATATTGAATAATTCAAATGATATTGTTGCATATTAAAGAAATTATCCTTGTCAATGTTTTTTTCTGAACTTTTTTTCTGATTGCTTGCTGTAGAATGAAAACTTTTTTTGCCTTTGATTCAACTATCAATACAAACACATGTATTTTCCTTATATAAACTGCATGAAATGACACGCCAGCTTATGCCTTTCACATCAATTATCCCGTCAAAAACATTTTCTTCGTCATGTTTTAGTCACTGCAAAAATTATAGTTGAATTCATTCTCCTCGATAATCGCCACAGTTGTTCGAGTCTAAAGACTAATGGTTTTACATTTTTCATTTTAATAATGTTGTTCTATTTGCGTCCTACATCCAATAAATATGTTTTTATAAAACATAAGGTTAGAAAGATTTCTTAACACCAGCAACCATTTCATTGTTTTTACTATTTTTACAATGATAATTTTTGGTTAGATGCTTGATGTCGGTAAAACAATGGTTTTCTTACAATTTTCCATAACAATGATATTTTTGTTTGTTTCAGATGTATTATTTTTTCATTATTCCTTAATCTAAATCGAATTGAATTTTTACAAAGCATTGATTACATTGTTTAACTGTAAATTGCTTAAGTGTTACACAATTATACGGAAACATATTTGGCTACCTTATTTTTGCGTAACATATAAAAAATGCATTGATCCTGCTAGTTGAACACTATTTTCTGTCATTCTACAGCATGTCGTTAATGTAAAAAGAAACTCAAAACTAAGACATTATAAATTGTCTATCTTATCATCATTATTGAATACAGTCATTTCTGTCACATGGTTACTCTTCTTTGTCAGTGGACTGCAGTCAGGACTTGGTTCATATCCCGAGATATTTCGTCGATTGGTAGATACAGTAGTGTACTGTGTCGCCGATGCATAACTGTAATTTTGTTTGAATCCATTACGGGATCCAGAACCATTTTTGTATACACAATTCCTTAAATGAGAGTGCACCTGAAATACAATAGACAAAATAAACACCCAGAAGGCAAAATGGTATATAATGCAATAGTTACATTAAAAACAAACTAACGAACTAAAGAACAGCATATATGATCAAATCAAATTAGGGTAAATGATTACAACAACCCCAAACGTCCTTGGTATAATAAACTCATAACAAAAGATTTCTGAAATTGAAAGTAAGTGTGCGTGGTCTTAATAAATAATACTGTATGTTTTACAAAACTTACTTTTGACTAAGGCGTACTGGAAAGTAACTATCAAAAAAAATTTGCAACCGAAAAACAATTTACCAACGGCCGGCATGACACAAAACGATAATGTATGTAGAATTTACTTTTTGCTGGGCTCCGTGTGTCGTTGGCAAATACCATATATCCAATCTACTGATATTTTGAGTTTCGGAGCAACAAATATTTTATTTACCAAATAAATACAACTGAATAAAAAGTAGATGTAAGATTAAGCTGACTTTGAGTAATGCACATAAATTGACTTACCTCTCCATTAAACATGCAGAATATAAGAGACACAATTGCTCCCTGAAAAAGAAGAAGAAACCAAATTCAAAATATAAAGGTTTTATAATTTTTAAAACAAGACAAATAAAATCAGATAAATCGGACCCTCTAACAGTCGTACTAATGTAAAAAAAATTCCAAGGATGATGTTAATTTTGTACGTCATTATAAAATCTTCTGAACTCTTTAGTTTGCATTTAAATCTGCAAAACGCGATCACAGATGACAAAATTAAACAAGATCTGTCTTTTGAGAGCCAAATAACCCCGCCAAACATTCAAAGTTTCCCAGCGACTTTGACCTTTGCGATATGACCTTGGTTCAAGGTCATAACACACCTTTGGGCCATGATGATTATTCATTTGAAGTTTCATGAGAGTCACTCAAAGCATTGATGAGATATGGTCCGGGCACGATTTTACACGGACAGACAGACATAGACAGACGGACAGACAGACAGACATCGTGATACCTATATATCCCCTCAAACTAGTATAAAAAGCAATTAATATTTCCATGTGTCATGCGACCTACAAGCCAATGTCACAGGTATATTATCTAAAGTTAAAGCTTGATTGTTTTAGTTATAAAATATCCCTATTAAACGATCGGAACTGATTTTGGACAATACTCATACAAAATAACGCGTTGGCAAAAAATAAAGTACATATGATTGGCGTCGCGACAAAAGGGACCTTATCTTTTTGACGTCACAATCAAGATAATCGACGTCAAAGTTTTACTTTTTTCGCGCTGAAAATACGGAAGTCGGCTGTGATTTTTATGAAGACAGCAGGTGTTCTAAAACTGCAAGACGTGTAAACCTGCGAACTACTGATATATGAAATTTGAGGAAATTTAAAATAAAATGTTAGCATTTTATATTCCACAATTATATTAAAAAAAATCCCCATTTAAAGTAAAATCTCATAGGCTTTCCGAAGGCTGACTTTCTCAAGAGAGAGAGAGAGAGAGAGAGAGAGAGAGAGAAGAGAGAGATTGACGGTCATAAACTTGTACGTTATCATTTCACTACGCAATTTTTTTTCAGTAATTTAGTTAATCGTTCGTTGAGGGTTTTGTAATTTTATATTAACTTCAAATTGTACTATTTATATAATATAACCCGTTTAACTTTGTTTTAATTATTCTTGTATTTTACTGTTATAAATAAGTTAAAAAATCATTAACAATATGCCATATTATGACTGAGTCGGGATAGCATTTGATTTAGAACTAAATAACTCACAATACGTAACGCTTCTAGAATACAAAAGTGGAATTGTCATGAAAAAATTGAATAAAATCCAATCACTAAAATCTTTCTAGATTTTTATTTTCAAAAAGATGACATTAGATCTGCTTTGAAAGAAATCGGAAAACTTGTTTAATAAAACAAAGTTCTAGAACTAGATCTAGTCCCTGTGCTGATACAGGAACTGAATATGAAAAATGTAGCCTGCCATTTTCCTGATATGTCACAGGTTGAGTTTTCTAGAAATAAAGTTTTTAAAAAATCTATCAAAACATAAAACACACATAAGATGAGTAACATTAAAGGTTATAGTAAAAGCTCCTGGCTAGCGATCATCGGATGACAGTTCCCGACGTACTAAGCATGTTTATATGAATGTCTTCTTTTACGTCCGTGCTGTAGGGTCATAAATTAGATCGACATTTAAATCGTTCGCCACAAAAATTAGGATTACACATACATGTTTAAATTGAAAAGTGATTCTTGAATACCACGAACGCAATTTTATTTTTTAATAAGGAAGTCCCGTGCCTAATATATCACAACCGCATTTTAAATAACCATGTACATAACGACTTTGGTAGCCAAGTTGGTAGAACTCTCGCCTTTATAGAGCTTGAGCTCCTGGTATTGATTTCCTGTCCGACCACGCATTTTTCTCCTTTAAGATACAATAATTATCATAAAATAGCAGACTGGTAATTGCAAGACATAAAAAGGTCCATCTGAGGAAATTTGGGTGTGAGATTTTCCACTTCCCATATTCTAGATAGAAAAACAAGATTATAATGCAGTGGTCTGGTTAGTTCAGTTGGCAGACCACTTGCCTATGATGATAGATGTCCCGGGTTTGATTAACGGTCCTTCCTGTTAAAGGAAAAATTGGAAATGGCATACATTTAAATAAGCCGACGCAAATGAATTTGATACTGGCTCCAGTTTCACAGCCATCTCTTCATATAGATTTTCCTTGACTTAAGCCTGATAACTTTTGACTTTGTTTTATGTCATGATGCTCCAAATAAAAATAATGATAATGCCTTAAATTCATTAATGTTTTGAAAATATTATGTATTATCATAAATTTTAACTCTTTAATTACATATTATAACAGTATTTTTATTTTACAGCACTAGGTGGTCGTTTCGGAAAACAATTCCTCATTAGTAATGCTTGGGCCAAAATTAAGAAACCAAAATTATTTTCAAGATGTTAGAAAGATGTCCAAAGGACCAAAATATATTTTACCAAATTTAGCTGAGGAAATACTTTGCATGAGGCGATATACCTTAGTTTTTGAGACATTTAACTAACAGCAAATTTAGACAATAGTATATTACAATGACACACAATTTTTGCCTACTGAGTTTGTAATTTTGCTCTTCATTATTATTTTGATTTTTGTTGTTTTGTATTTTGTATTCGTTGTTTATGCTTACCTGTGCATTTTTGACAATAGACTGTATTATATCGTATGTATAATTATGTGGTCTATAAACAAGAATCAGAAACTGGATCCCAAATAAAGGTACCAGGACAAACGTGGCTTTTAATGCTCTTCTGTAAAATGAGAATGATGATACAAAATAATATTAAACTATATACAAGTAAAATAATGTGTAATCAAATCAAAAACAAACATACTAATCCATTTCCGAATCACAATCCAGAAGCAAAGTAAAAACTTTGGAACTGACAAGTTAGGTTAGACACGTGAACTTCCACCAGGTAAGTGAGGCCAGGTGCTCCGGAAGGGTAAGCACCTCCTGTTTAGCTAGCTACACCTGTCACGTGTGTAATCGAAATTGTGTGAAAAGAACATGGAACTATGAGACGTCAAATATATCCAAGGCAATCCTGGACACAGAGACATCAAACTTATCAACAATACTGTGATGACGGCCATAAAACTTTTTGAGGGCCTTGATAAGCCTAGGCTTGCAATATCCCTGAGTCAACAATTTATTTGCAAGCAGCCTACTTCGTTGTACAAAGTCCCCGTAGTGGGAACAAGCGCTACCATAGCGCATTAATTGATAACAGAGATATATTCTTGACGACAGCCAATGCAACACAGAAAATATAACAATGAAGTCAAACACAATCATAGGGCTTAAATACACACGAAAAATGAAAAAAAAATCATTAAAACATTTTATTCTTTAATCTAATGAAAAGACAGATTTTGATTTTTCTTAATTTCCATGTATGTGTAAATTATTTGTGTATTGTACGATTGCTCACAATGTTTTCATAATTAATCAATACTGCAACAAATCTGCTGTGAATTCCTCATCAGTTTTGACAGACGGGAAATATCGTAATATCAAATTTAGCTAAAAAAATCTTAAGTCTTATACATGCTGTCAGAAAGCTTATTGTTTACTATGTACATTGCCTAGTTTCAGAATAATTTATGGTAAAATAATAACTTCATGTCCAATTATTCTTGGGATTTCGATTTCCAATCTAGATCTTTAGAACAATACAAAAAACGAAATATAAAGGTGTAAATGTTTGTTAAGTTTTACAGTATTTAATAAATGTAAAATGAGTAATACCAGAAACGTTTTACATATATTAATAAAATGTAACAATCTATTGCACTTACCTGTAGTTACTTGGTTCATTTGGGTGTGATTGGAGTTGTGTTAACAGAATTCTCAGAATACTTACAAAGAAATATATATTTACCTGAAAATAAACAGTATAGGCATTTTACTCTAGTACTAAAAAGTACAATTTGTAAAAACACGAAAATTATCTGTATATGCTTAGTAATAACTTTGAAAACTAATTTTTGAATTGCAGGTTTTGCAGGACTTCCAACTCAAGTACGCAAAAGAAATACAAATTGAAATAAGTGGAACTAAGTGACGACTGCTAATAATAGTTTTCGACATTCGAGAATATTATAATCTCTTATATCATTTTAAAATAAAAGTAACTGCGTGTGAAATTTCCAATAAATCTTTCATTCTGTTGTCCAAGACTGTACTTTTTCATAAAACACATTAATAACTTAAATATATGTTATTTAAAACACTTAACATTATAATTACTTACAATTATGCATATTAGGTTAGGTGTGAAGATTATCCATTCATATCCATCTATTTGATGTACCCAGCATCTATAAATAAAACAACCAACAATGAATAATTAATAGTTAGTACATACATTTATTTTACCTATTTTAATTTACAGCGCTAGACGACCGTTTCGGAATACAATTTTTCGTTAGAAGTACTTGGATCAAAATTGTGAGACAAAAATGTGTTTCAAGATGTAAGAAAAAAATCCAAAGGAAAGCCTAGGAAATACTTTGCATCAGGAAGTATACCTAAGTTTTAGGCAAATTTAGACAAAAGTATATTTCTGACAATACAAATTTATTGCCCACTGAGTCTTTTATATCCTCGGGGAAACATCCAGTAACAGAGCTACCGGGTTCGATGGTTTAAATAACATATTATACCAATTTTAATTTACAGCACTAGACGGCCGTTTTGGAATACAACTCCTCATTAGTTAAAGATATTGATTATTATTTCTATTATTTTTTCAAAATACAATTTCCAACCTCAGTGATACGGTAAAAATTATTGCTAATAATCGAACGTCAAATTTAAGATTTAAAATAAACTCAAAAGCAAAATGAAATATTTTATTACCGTTTAAAATAATTGTAAGATCAATGAATTGGAAGTCTGAAATCAAAAGATTTTACATAACTGACAATACACAACCATTAAAATCCTTAAAATGTAAATGACGCACTTGATAATCTTTCAAGTCAACGAAAAATGTTCTATAACTATTTCGAAATAAACTACTTAGAGACGTGATTAAGGAATGACATTTCAAGTTTATAGGAACGGTTGGCAAATTAAATACAAGTTCAATATTTCTGATATCCTGGAGTTTTTTCGTTTTTCTTTAATGTTCGTGCAGCCTTTGGATAAACAATTTGTTGAGTGTGTTTCGCAACGTAATGGCTTTTTGATACTTGTATCTAGAAAAATCGAAATAAAATTGCAATAAATTGGGTTCTTTATGCAACTTAAATAGTCTGGATTTTGATGTGTATATGGAAATTAGAAATAAATGAAACTGGAAAATCAAACTAAAATTAAGAAAAAAGATTTTTTATATTTTTTCGTACTAGTAATTTCTGAAATTATCCAGAGTCAATAACTTTTTGTTATGGTTTCGAAAAGATATAAACATTTTATATATAAAAAGCGTATATGTATTAATTGCCAATTTCAAATGAAAGAGATAGAAAAGTTATGAAATATGCAGCAAGCAAAACGTGACCAAAACATATTACGTTCGTTATAAGTGCCCTTCATCGCAAATTACTTTAGAACTCTAGAACTGCCATTTTCATATAAAGTAATTACACATATACAAGGCTATGTGTTCGGAACTTTATATAATGATAAAAGGGAGGCGAGTATTTTTTCTGAAGATTGAACAATAACCTCTAAAAATACATGGTGTATAGTTTTACAAACTCTACACCAGAAACACAAATATTCAAATTCAATCATAACCTCTTGCACCGATACAAGGGAAAACGTTTTACAAACAATGTTCAAAATCCAATAGCAAACTTAAAACAGGCAAATAAAGTTAAACATGTGAATTACCATAAGGATAGAAACGTCATGTGCTACAGATGGGTAAGTATCTACAATGAACAAGCTACAGGCACATCGTGTGAAATCAAAATTGAGATTGAAAGGAAAATGGAACCATGGAACGTAAAATATATCAAGGATACATTGACGAAAAATAATGTAATAACGGCCATAAATGCTTTAATAACATTGATAAATCTGACTGTGAATACCTTTGAGACAAAAACTAGTTTGTAACAGATTACCTCGTTGTATAAAAAGGAATTAAAGTTTCTTAAAATTGATTTTGGAAAAACGTGCCGAGAAAACATCAAGAATAATCTTAATAGGTTACACAGTTAAAGACATCATTTATACGGCACTCGTTGATGTTACACTGATACAATAAGATTGTACAAAACATGCAGTCATTAATTCTGATTTATAGAACCATCTTTATTAAGAACAGAATTTCTTCTGTAGAACAGAGGAGAAAATTTGTAGAAACCCATGGTTTTAGTTACATACAAAACATCCAAAAACACAAAATACTACTTAAATGGTGATTTTATTTTCATTTTGTCTTTACAGTCATATTATACCAGTTATAATTTTACAGCACTAGACAGCCGTTTCGGAATACAATTCCTCATCAGTAGTGCTTGGACCAAAATAATGAAACCAAAATTGTTTTCCAAGATGTAGAAAAGATACTCAAAGGACCAAAATATATTTTACCAAATCTAATTAAGGAAATACTTTGCAGGAGGGAGTAAATCTTAGTTTTTGGGAAATAAATAAATAATTGTTAGTTCTTAATGCTAAAATAAGTCAAATGTAGAATTTTTTTTTATATTATCTTAATTAAACACATCATGACTTATTTCTGTTGTTTGATTTTCGCGCTCTCTATGTCGTTTCTATGTGTTAAAAATAATTGATTGGTTTAAAACTCTAATCTTCGACACTTACCACTGTGAATGAATAATATTAGCGATTTCAAAGTCATAAAATGTTTTCAAGTGAAGAGCAGATCATAAATACAAGTCCTCCCCTAAAGTCATAAGTTCGTCTTTGTTTTGATGTCGATATGAAACAATTCATCGCGATTGGCTGGATTGCCCTCGGAAACATAAATTAATTTAAAGAGGAAAGTGTTTATTAAATCAGAGTAAAGATTCAGTGTGTTAGATAAGTTGCAGAAGAAAAAACAAATTTCTAAATTTCAGGTGTTATACATTTGCATTTACTTCAGCTACATAAAACAAGATAACTATATAAAAGCAAACCGTGCTTGTATCCTAGTAATTTTCGAATTGCTTATAAGATATCTTGCACAACAGCTTATTATTTGTCTATGTGTATCGGTAATATTTTAAAATCTATACCTGTAATATATTACTATTGGGCGGAAATATCAATATAGTATTAATAAAAAACAAACATACTAATCCATGTCCGAATCATAATCCAGAAGCAAAGTAAAAACTTTGGAACTGACAAGTTAGGTTAGACAACGTGAACTTCCACCAGGGAAGTGAGGCCGGGTGCTCCGGAAGGGTAAGCACCTCCTGTTTAGCTAGCTACACCCGCCACGTGTGTAATCAAAATTGTGTGAAAGGAACATGGAACTATGAGACGTCAAATATATCCAGGGCAATCCTGGACACAGACATCAAACTTATCAACAATACTGTGATGACGGCCATTAAACTGTTTTATCCTTTTTCCTATGTCCGACATAAGGTGGGATTGTCATTCTTGTGTTGTCATTTTTATCCATTTCTTGTATTGTCGTCACATTTGGCTATTGCTTAATGCACGTTTTCCAGATACATTTACAAAAAACTGTAAACGTATTTAATTTCGTATGTATTTATTTTCAACATATATGACACTTAAACATATATGGGTAGTTCCATATTCGCGTTTGATAAAATATGCACTATAAAATATTTAGCATAATATAATTTTCACTCAGTATAAAGTTTCGTAAAAAACAAACGACCGCAAAATAAACGAAAATTAGTACTCCGAACACTAAAACCAAAGCTATTGTATTTGACAGGAAATGCAATAGATCTAATGATAGTTTAAGATATATTGAAATTGACTATAAAATCATTAACATTGCTCTCTCTCTCTCTCTCTCTCTCTCTCTCTTGGTGTTATGTTTTCTGTGTTTTTTGTGGTTTAATAATTGAGATCAGTGACTTTTGTAAAAACCTTTTTCAAAGCACAATTCATTTAATGGCTTCAGTCATCAATTTAGTTCGCAATAGAATTTATTATTTATAAATTTGCTGTAATCAGGTCACACTTTCTGTTGGATGTTCATGTGTTTAACTAAATTTGTCAGTTTCAAAGTTGTTATTTTGTTTTAGATTTGAACGTCGGCTGTTACATCAATAAGATGCTTATCATCATAATTTAATAATTTAATTAAAATTTGTTTATACAACAGAACAAAATACAAAAAATGGAGATCACGTGACCAATTTTTTTTATACCTCAATTAAATTTTTTTTAGATCAGCTCCGCCCACTTGCTCCGTTTTAACCGGAACTACTTCATTGTTTACATATGCAAAACACATCAAGTGGTATGAATGAGATCACGTACACAAGGCAATCCCATCGGTAAATCTCACATTCAGTAAAAGTGTAATGTCATCTGGTTTTATTTCTAATTCATCTTTTTATAACTGTACATTTCATTTTACCAATAATAAGTAATCCATGTGTGAGCACATCCAACGTGGTAACCACGTTTATCAACTGAAAGCAGATAAGTGACTGATCACGCGTCATCTAAACGCTGATTGGATGATTATAAAAAAACAATCGGGTCATATTCATCCGCCTCATGATGACTATCGATGTAGATATTATTAAATTTGATTTAAATGTTTCAGATTTTTGTTTTTTTTCTAATTTCTTGAATAATATAAGAATGTCTAAATTTAATTATAAGGAATAACTCATAAAAAAACGACTTGCACGCTTTTAAATAATTCTCTACGCGCATTATTCAGTGTGCAAATCCTTTTTTTATGCACCAATAAAAAAATAATATCACAGTTATTCTTCAAATAAACAATTATATTTATATTTTCTTAAGCCTGAATATAAACACGTGACAAAATAAAATAACCAATAAACAAATAATAAATGACGTGCGAAATTTAAATACAGTTTTATGATACATGCAACACAATAAATTTTGTTATTTGGGAACATGGAACAAATTCCTTTACAAACTGTGTGACATAATTTCAGAAAATAAAGACAAATGACTACGGAATCATAATTTTTTAAAACCTTATTTAAGGAGATGATCACACTTCTGGAGCTCAAAGCAACCAGATTTGTCAGTTTAAAAGTTTTTACTTTGTTTCTGAATTTTGATTTTGACTTTTGATTTAAAAAACAATAAGCATTTGATAAATATTTGTCCTTACTTCCCTGTTAGAAGTTCACGTATTAAACTTGATTTTCCAATTTCCAAACCTTTTACTCTGCTTTTTGGAATGCAATTTTAACATTGATGTCATACAGAAATTGAGCAGCTGTCTGAAGTTAAAAATAAATAAATTTTAGATCCTAGTACACAATTATCCAAGGACGTTACCAATTTGCCATTAACGGATTTATTTATGACTGGAATTAAAAAAACCTTCAGATACTTAAAGAAACAGATTCGAATGAAGACGAATCTTCTTAAAATCGCTTCCGCCGTCTTGACATATTTTCCGAATGTCTGTGTACCCTCGGGGATTTTTACAATGAGCTGTTGGATTTAATCATATTCTACAGCAGTAAACTTTCTATCTAACTATATTATGCTTTGTTTGAGTGCATTTAGCTAGCAAAATAAAGCTAAATGATTTATGTTTTTCTTGTCAAGTCTCTAACAGCTGATACACATATCACCGCAGCTCGGTTGTAATCTTACTCTATGCGTTGCTTGCTTTTACCATCGTTACAAAAGTAGCAATAGTTTTAACCTGTGTTTAAATAAATGCTTTGCCATGTCCTTGTAAATTTTATGGATGCAAACTCGTGATTAAATGATCGTGTGTTCCAGTAGGCATGCCGTTGACTTTTTTCACTAGCGTTTGATTCTGTATATAACCAGTCTACCAAGCCTGCAAATGCAATAGAGTTGTTTCTAATTCATGGTGGTAGCTAAGAAGCACCACAGAGCTCATGTATTCCACGGCCTTATGAGCTTATATACGTCTAAAACCAACTCAACTTTACAACTTCATTATACTTAGTGTATAGAATTTTTTAAAAAGGATTAACGAAAAAAATAGTACAATATCTCTTCCTTTCTTTCATGTTTAAAATAACATGGGTAATAAAAATAATAACATTTCTACTGACATGATTCTGTCTCAATGTCCAATAACTGCATATGCTGTGTATTAATAAAATCATGTTACAAAAGCCACAGCCAGACACCAGTTAAACATGATACAATTCCGTGATGTTTTGCAAGTCACGTCACTGATTATTAGAAATAATCACACTTAAAATACCTCGTTATATTAATCAGAGATAAGGAAATACGCAAAAACATAAAACGTGTCTAATTACAAATACCAAGCTAAGTGACAAACGTACCATATGCAGGAAACCCTATGTGGCACGAATAGGAATTGAGACATTAAAAGCCCATCACCGTTCCAGCAAATTTGAATTTTATAGTCATGATCTAGAGATATTTGTCTTTTAAGTTCTTAATTTAAAATTAGTTAGCGTGCAGGAATCAGATAAAATAGAATCGCTGAGTATTTTTAGTAAAATATTGGTTTTAAACACACTAGTGTCGAGAGTGGTCGAAATAAAATTGCGATAAATTGTCTAGTTAATGTAGAATGTCTTTATTTATCTGTGGATATTAGAAATTAATGACAAATGAAAAAAACAAATTCCTCTAACGTATCAAGAGCTTGCTTTGATATTTAAAAAGCCAGCTGGTAATAAGATTTTGCGGTTGCAATTACATATATATTGCAAATGATTTCTTGGAAATAACTATTGGTTTTAATTTTTTATTTGATGTAGTTTTTGATTCTGTATGGATTTTTTATATATATTTTTGTCTATAGCTAAGAATATTTCTGAAGAGTTTATAGAATGAACTTCTTGAATTTTAAAACAATTTCAATAACATCTGCGGCAGTAAATAATGACATTATCGTACATATCATGAAAATGAAAAAAAATTAAAAAGTCAATAGCCAATTTAAAGAAGGAAAAGAAAGATAAACATATATTAAGACCACTTGATGTATACTCTAGTGTCATTCCAAAATTTTATAATTAATAGTAAAAATATATGTTATTTACTTATTTTGTGTTGTGAACCCCTCTGAGTTGACTAAAGACAAGTACATGATTTTAAAACGCATTCAT
This sequence comes from Anadara kagoshimensis, assembly GCA_021292105.1. Taxonomy (NCBI): domain Eukaryota; kingdom Metazoa; phylum Mollusca; class Bivalvia; order Arcoida; family Arcidae; genus Anadara; species Anadara kagoshimensis. The sequence goes on along the minus strand of CM037872.1, from coordinate 24,332,143 downwards.
TTAAAAAATGAAGAAAGTTACACCTGATTGTAAATTATTTTGGATAGCTTAGCAACTATATCTTTTTATCTTGGATTCTTTTTGCTGTGGTCCGGTAATGATGACAATGATTATCCTAAAATCTCACAAAAGATATGCAAATGTAAATCTACTCCTTATAAAGATATATGTGTCTCGTCTTTAAAAATATTTCCTTTGTACATATTTCTCATATTAGAAGCATAAAAAATATTTTCCTTGTGTCTAATGTAGTTAAATATATATTTTTCTGTTTCACATTCTTGATCTTAATTGGCCTATTTAAAAATAAAGCTTAATTGGCTTTTTTCAGTTTTTGTGATGCATGTTTATGGTATTTAATGTAGTTTATGTGCATAATTATTTTTACTTTGCCTTTCACATCAAAATTGTTTTAAACTGGCACAGTAGTTTTTAAGGACAACATAAATATTAACGTACACACGCACGCTTTGCCATTAAATACACAAAACTGCTATTGCAACTGCTTTTAAATGATTGTAAACGAAGATTTTACTTCAAAACATATCTTTAAGAATATTATTATTATACTTCATTACAAAATATTATACCAATTACAATTTTATAGGAACGTTGTTTCATGTGATCAAGGTGGAGAAAACATCGCGTATTCCTCTGAAAACATCATATCCCACCCATTCGGTACACACCATAACGTCACAATAATATAACGTAATCAAAAGAGAATCGGTTTCAAGATTCTAACGTTTACCTCCGATGAATTCCTATAGGAGAAACGATGACTGTGAGAGACATTTATGGTCATTTCAAATGATTACAAAACCAACTTAATTTTGAGTACCATGGTGATCTTTCATTTCGGTATAAGAAATAATTTATTGCCTTTGAATGAGGGAGACATGAATATTTATTCACCCGCAACAAGTTATATTTCCCGAGGGCGACGATATTCATTTAATAGTTTGTCTGTATTTTCCTTGATACTACAGCTGATCTATATTCCTCATATATCCCATAATTTATTTCATAATAAAAAGAATCTACTAATTGAATGTCGTATTTCACTTAACAATGTTGATTGACACCATAGTTAATCAAATTAGTTAAGACCATAAATAGACACAAAATTCAATAGGAAATCGTGATTTTTCCTTACCTAAGACAAGAAGCTATATAGCACTGTCTAACTCGTCAAGGTAAGACGGTGACAATCAATTAAGTTCATCTAACATAAAACAGTAGGCGAAATTGATAAAACATGTTTAATTACACATGCATTAAATAAAGTGAGGAACGTAGCATTTGAACCAATACATTTGTGTATGGGTAGAAACGTAATTTTTCTTTATAGCATATACTAATCAGAAATCCAATATCAAAACAGAAAGTAAATATTTAACTGAAACATTAAGTTGACATATAAAACTCCACCAAGAAAGTGAGATCTAGTGCTCCAGAAGGGCAAGTATCTCTTGTTTAGCTAGCTGCATCCGTCAGATGTGTGATCAAAATTGAAAGTGAAAGTAATATGAAACTGTGAGACGTCAAACCTTTCCAATGCTAGATAGAGTCGTCCTCCTTAACAATTATTTTGTTAATATATACATATTATATACACAGTGTGTAGGTACAACCCTCAGTATCAGGTCGAGTCCTTTTTTCGTAGCCGTATCACTACGAGTCGCGCTTGCGCGACGAGTAGTGATACAGCTACGAAAAAAGGACGAGACCTGATACGAAGGGTTGTACCTACACACTGTGTATATGATATTTTTATCTAACATTTCCTATTAGGTCATTAAAATAATAAAAAACCCAATACTTTTTATGAAAAAATACATTTTACCACAGACAAATCGGAGATTCTCCAATGACGTCACAATGAGAAGTGCACGTGAACTTTACCGCCAATGTTGTATCACCACAGTGTGGTGATACAAGATTCTGTATCACGCGTGTTCGATAAAACTTGTATTACATCAAATACAGACAGAAAAACTAGTCTAATGTTAGATAAAAGTTTCTGATGGTCTTTATAATCCTGAATTTGCAATATTCCTGATTTGACAATTAATCTGTAAGTATCTTGCTTTATTGTATAACGCTTGTTCTATCTTTGACAAATGTATCGTCATGGTCGAAAAATATATTTCATCTCTAATCTACCGGAAAATTTTTTGGTAGTTTTAGCTAAGGCTAGTCATACGAACCCATTATTGCATCTTCATTCAATACTTTTTATAAAGATAACAAGAACTTTGCAGATACTATTGCCAGACGTGTGCATGTTGATGTAATTTAGCAGACAACAAAAGCATGATGATTATAATATTATTTTATGCCAATGTATACGTAATAGAATTGTGTTTCCTTCTTTTTTTTCATTTTAGGTGACATACCTTCGAATATTAAATTGTCTGGTTTTATGTTAGTTTTGAATTCAACATAGTATCCACTAATTGAGACTATAGGATACAAAGACATTGCCATCAGGAAATTAAAAGTTATTAGACATGAACGATAACCCACCTAAGACTGTACAAAAATCTTTGCAATTTATTGTTTAGCCCTACGGAAAAGATTAATTGAATAATCTACATTGTCTCGGCTTGTTTTTGTGAACACAGAACAATCGAATTATGTTCCAGACTCAGTATCAGATAAAGATCTTAAATGTATTACATCACTAGCATACAAATATTATCTGTAAGATCATTGAATGGAGACTATACGATACAAACACATTGCCATAACGGAACTTAAAACCATTCAGTCACCAACAATGACTCAATAATGAGCAACTTATTTTTTATGTTCTTCATTAAAAATTAATTGAAGTATTTTGATTGTCTAGACTTGTTTTTGTCAACACTGAAAAATCCAATTATGTCACATACTCGGTATTAAATAAATATCTTAAGTGTACTACATCACTTGCCTACCGATATTACCCTTTATGCCATTAAGAATATTTCATATGACCTAAATAAAATAGTTTGAGTTCAGTCTCTCGAAGTACCTCAATCTTAATAAATCTGTCTGAATCAAATACATGTATTTACATCACTTGCATTCAGATATCAACTTTATGTCATTGAGAACATTTGCCATGACTTGAATAAAACAGTTTAAGTTCAGCCTCTCGAACTATCAAAATCTAAATAAATCTGATTACATAACTTGCATTTCGATAATATCTTTATGCTATTGAGAACATTTGCCGTGACCTGATTGATAATAATTCAAATTCAGACTCTCGAAGCACCACAATCTAAATGTATTGATTGATTCAAATATTTACATTACTTACATTCCAATATAATCTATATAGCATTTAGAACATTTACTATGACTTAAATAAAATAATTTAAGTTCAGACTCTCGACACTCCACGAACTAAATGATTCTGATTAAATAAAACATTTTGAAATTATAGATATTTTCCTCCTGGGTTATTTGTAGAGTTGAATATAAGAGGGTTTTTTGAAAAAATAAATTCAATTTTGACGTAGTCCTAAGGAAACTAAATTATGAAGATTTCTTTTTGACACAGTGCTAAAGAATATTGAATTAAAAGCTTCTTTCTTTAAAGTCAATATAACCTAACAAGCAACAAATTATAAATAAATGATTTTGACTTCGTGGTTTTCTACATTTAAATCGTTATGATATTTTATTTAATGATTGTCGATGTTGAACCTTAGGGTATATACCTGCCCGATTGAATTTTCCTTGATAACTCATACACTGCCACCAATAAATGGTTTTTCTATTGGCACAGACACCAATCAAATTTAATCTCTGTGATCGTACGGTAACAAAACATATTATGTCAAAATAAAACGTAAAAATGTAATTGTGTTTTGGCAATGGTTGAGGGATTTGCAATAGCATTTACATTAATGACACATGCACCAATGTCTTTACTTTGAGATTTTTATGATCAGTGATGACAATATTGTATACAATTGAAATGAAGCTTCTTTTTTCAAAGTCAATATAACCTAGCAAGCAACAAATTATGAATAAATTATTTTGACTTCGTGGTTTTCTACATTTAAATCGTTATGATATTTTATCAAATGATTGTCGATGTTGAACCCTAGAGTATATACCTGCCCGATTGAATTTTCCTTTATAACTCGTATACTGCCACCAATAAATGATTTTTCTATTGGCACAGACGCCGATCAAATTGAATTATTTTTCATGCCCTCTGTGATCTTACGGTTACAAAACATATTATGTCAAAATAAAACGTATTTGTAAAAATGTTAATGTGTTTTTGCAATGGTTGAGGGCTTTGCAATAGCATTCACATTAATGCCACATGCACCAATGTCTTTTCTTTAAGGGAAAGATTTTTATGATCAGTGATGATAATATTATATATCTTTTGGCCTATAGTTGTATATTTTAAACGCGCTGAGAAATAGGAAGGCAATATATAAAGTTTTCTTAACAAGTTGTTGTGTAGAGAAACATTTATCGCTAAAGAGTTATTCAAACTTCTTACTACATTTCTTAAATATACGTAATGACTTTGTTACGCCAGCCACGTAACATTAAAATTTAGAATGAAAGGAACAGCCGCACAATATAGTCCGTTTTCGGGAATCCCATGTTATGTAGTATAATTTCGGGACATGTAATCAAATTTTTAGGCATCCGTTGCAACCATTACACGATTTCGCATGCTTTCTTCAAATTACTATTTTATCATGACATTTCATCAACTCTAAGTTCTGGAATTTAAGATATGTTTGACGGTCTAACATGGCATACTTAACAATTTGAACTTTGCTTAAGTTGATCTTACAACAATGGCATGGCGTACCTTCTGTATTAACATCCATGTCTTTGGGCTCCTGGCACTTCTTATTAAAATTGAAGTTACGGCCCTGGTTGGTGTATCATCACCGTAATTATTCCATGGGAATAGTTCTGGATAATCGGACCAACTGAAATTCCGACTACACACTCTTGTTCGTAATCGAGATGACGTCTTATGGCATTTAACCATTTCCTTCTTTGTTTCGTGTCTTTCTTAGTTAAAACAGTAAAACATAATATTTTTCCTGAAAGGATATTTTCTGAGGTGTTTCCTTCCATCGGAATTGCATCCCTGTACCGCAAACCAATACTTTGCCCTCTGCATATTGACAAGCAACCGAATTTCCCGGTATTTGCGACTATTCATCTTTGACAACAAAAACCGGAAGTAGGTATGCCTAAAATTTATACCCGGAAGTGTTTTATTTAATACAGAACCGGGCAGAATATTAAGTAACACAGAAACGTCCTATTGCAATAAAACTTATAAAAAGGATAGTTGTAATCGTCAAGTCATATTGATACCGGGTATTGTAATTAATGCATGATTTCGATTATGATTTAACAAATTATTATCTTAAAATCAGCTACTAACACTTCTATGAGGTGTGTGTGTGTATGTGTGTGTGTGTGTGTGTGTTCGTTCGATCTCTACTTATTACAATCAGCATGTTTTAGTATTGAATTTATGATATACATGTACTCATATTATGAAACTACTTGGTATATATGTTATTTGGTAATAATGATAATCTTAGAAGATTTTATATAATTGTGATAATTGTGTGATTCATGAATTGTTTATATGTAAAAAGGGGGGGAAATTAAAAGAATATCATTAAATAATGAACATTTGTGCATTTAAATAAGTGTTCATTAGGAATACTTAGTTTGTATGATGCAATGACCAAAACATCTGTTTTATATCAAGAGATTTAAATTCCGATATTTCTATGCATCTATCTCTTTTCAAGAAGCGACAATGGTGGCCTAAATCACATGCACAAGGAGAATCTAACTGGCTAGCTAAGAAACCCACTCGGACAAATGTTAGTGTCAAACATTTTGTCGGCTTGTTTGCAAAAGGTAGGACTTCTCCGGTTTAATCAGCAATCCATAATCGCCATGATATAACAGAAAGATCCTAAATGTGATTAATCTACTCTTCTTTGCACGCTAATCGTTCCAAGAAAATATTACAGACTGTAAAATAACTATTGTCATTATATCGATTTTCTAGATGTGACATGTTTTTACAATTTTTACTTTTTTATATAGATATATTTAGAATCATAAACACACTTATCTACCGTTGTTACTTTGATGCTATTAAGACCATGAAATATGCAAAGTTCAGTTTAGTTCAGACCTAAAGCAACCTTGATATCGATAATACAAATAATACAGCCAATATTTGTTAACATGATACTGGCTTTTCGAAAGAGTTAAGCCATTTTGACGAATATTCAGTGTTTATTTATTTCTGGATATAAAACTTTGCATTGGAGGGTATTTATTTTAAGTCAACATCTTCAAAAAAATTGATTTCACAATTTTGGTTCGAGTACTACTAATAAGGAATTGTATTCCAAAATGACCGTCTAGTGCTGTAAAATTAAAACTGGTATAATATGTAATTACACTGATCACTAAGCTGCTAGGTTATAATTAATTAATTACTTAAGACCGCTAATGGGTTTTATTCTAACAATTCCTTGGAACGATTGTAAAATTCATTCATTTATGTTATATGTACGACCAATGAGTAGTTTCGGTATGTTAAGTTTATTATTCCTTTATAATGAACCCTGTTTTGAAAACTTGGTTTATTACACAATATCTCTACTAGTGGATACTTTTAACTCAGTAGGCAATGGTTTTATATTGAAAACATTTTGGTCTAAAATTACTGATGAGGAATTGTATTCCGAAACGACCGTCTAGCATATACATAACACATGTATAATACGCAATTTCAATAGATATGTTAGTTCTAAATCGGGGTTCAGAACTTGAAACAAATACAAATTGAAACATCAAAATCGATTCTGAATTTACCAAAGACCTTAACTTGTAAATTAGTTAACTGTTTATGGAGCGTTAGGTTGCTAGCTATGTTGATGAAAATATTATAATGACACAACTAAATTAATACCCCCAATCAAATAATTTACATTATAAGTTTGGTGTGCCATCAGGTATCCCTCAGAGCCTGTGTTCCTATCAAGAGTCTGTTTGCAACTTCTTTGTACTTCAAATTTAGGATAGTTCACGTAAAAACGCTTTTATCAAATTACATCGGTTCTAGTGTAAATACTTTAGATATAGAGGTTAATCAATCATTTTCTTTCGGGTTTTTATTGTATGACGTTTTTTATTGGACTGTATAATAAATTACTGTTTTTGCCTGTATATTGTCATAACACAGAGAGAATAACATTAAACCTTACATTGTGAATTGTTGTATGCTGGTTTTTATGCCTTGCACTACATTAATACTAATAGAAAGCAAAGAAATAACTCCAAACATCCTTTATTGACCATTAAACCTTTTTATTACATCCATAATATTTTACAGCTTCATGTTCGATTTGTCATCATACTATTATCATGATAGAAAATGATATTGACTAAGTAAACCCAATTTTGACGCAACCAACTGATATAAATTTTACTTGATATTGATCAGAAAGAAATATAAATAAAGCTGTATAGTATATCATTATTGGCCGCCTATGTTTTTAAGTTTGATATTCCTCCTAATGGTTGTAAAATCCCTTTATGCTTCTCAATGTTGTACCCAAGAGAACAGATTGTCTGATGTGAATTTTGCTTGGGTATTTTTATAACACTAGCAATTTTCACTGACAGGTACTTTACCTGGTATTGGTTAGAGAACAAGATTTAGAACTGTAGGTCATTATTTGCTGTCAACGTTTTCAACTTTGATAATCCTCATAATGGTTACAAAATTAGTTTAAAGATGCTCTATGGTGTACTCTAGAGTAACAGACTGTCTAATGTGATTTTTACTTGGATATTTGTTAAAACATAGGTCATATAAGAGTTGCTTTTCTCGATAGCTGCTTATAATTTACTATCGTAATAATCATCTGACTGTACATGTATAATTGATTCATATTAATATTATTTGGAAACTGAACACTTTTTAGCAAAACAAAATAACAGAGACACTGACTTAGAAAATATTTTGGTAACATATTATCATTATTCCATATACACTGAAAAACGGGTATGTTTACTTTTATGTACATGTAAAGAAAATGCAATATTTATATTTATATACTGGACTGAGAAATACTATATATATCCTTAACTAATATATATATATCCTTAACTAATATAATACTAATATAATGTACCAGTTTATTGTATGATATATTTAAGAAATAATCAACATTTACCCGTGGTATATCGTCGAATAATACACGGGCCGGAGTTAACATACCGAAGAATATATCACGAGATGGCTTTGCCACCGAGTGATATATTCGCAGCATGTTAACGACGGCCCGTGTATTATTCGACGATATACCACGGGTAAATGTTGATCATTTTAATTCTAACATGACTTAGATAAAAAGGAATGAAATAAACATTGGGAACTATTTCTTCGGAAGTACATTTTACTATCTATTTGCAAAAAGGTCCATAGAAACAATTCGGATGTTGAGATTACCTCCATTAAAAAAAATGATTTTATGAATGAAAATTACGTCACAACCATTGTTCGCGACACATAGCATGACGTTATAAGATAAGCAAGGGAGTGCGTCATTAAAACGGAACAGCGATGGGTATATCGTTTGTTATACCACCACTGGCTGCTTCATGTTTCATATGAAGGAAAACGCAGGTCATGTTAGAATTATATGTAATATACTGTTATTAGTTATGTTAATGACAAAAAATAGTTTAATTACAAAACATAATCATAAATTAATCTTGAAATCTTTTCTAAATATTTTGGTCATCTGGATAGGTTTATACTTAGAATCGTTGGTGTATTAACTTTTTTGTAATGACTGTATTGTCTCTTGGGTAACATAAAAACACCGGATCAAATAAATAATAAAGAACATGTAAGTCGATGTTCAAACCATACTAAAAAACAGAAACACTTTGAAAGTCGACAAATATTTTAGCCACACTCGCCACGTGTGAAATCATAATTGTAAATGAAAGCAACATTGAACGTGGAATATGTCAATAATAATTTCAGATACAGAAACATCATACTTAGGTTTCCAAACTCACAGAGTCAATTTATTTGTAAGCTGCAAATTAAGAATAAAGATTACGCAATATACTCTAAATGACTAAAAAAAACTATAGCCTATAATGTACACCGCAATGATGATGATGGTGATAATGAGACACCTATATGTTTGCTGATTAAATCAGTTGATACGGTATACTGAATTTATCTTCTTTTTTTACATTGGGTCATCCCCATATCTTTATATCAGAAACTTTATTCCATTTCTGCAGACCTTACATACGCGGAAATATTACAGAAACAAAGTATAGACCTAAAGAAGTTACTTATCAGAATTAAATCATATAAACTAAATTAAATTAACGTTATGAATCAAGTGTATTACTGGCATGTGATGTATTCAATCTATGATACACTTTCCCGAAGGAATTGTACCCATTTAGTGTTGTCTATTGTGGTATAGTACACAATGCCTCAGGCGTATAATACGGTAATAATAAAGTATTTAAGTTGACTTAAAACAATATTATCACCCAATCTCTAATATTAGGAGAATAAAGTATTTAGCTGCTTTGTGTCTTTTTGTTTTCTCAAGACAGACAAAGTTTCATGGAAGAACGAACTTCTTTAAAAGCAAACTGAATGCGCAAAGAATATCTCTGTCGGGGCTTATTTTAAATATTTATTTTGGTTTTGTAGAAGAAAGGTTTCAGCGAAACCCAAAACAATTGTATCAACAAAAATGACTTATTTTTACCAAAGAAAACACATTTTTGCACAGATATGCAAATCCCATTGTTTATACTTTTGATCTAATAATTATATATAACAAACTCTTTTTTTGTGAAAACATACGAATTTCAAAATTATTTTTAGCATCTTCGATTGATACTTAACTTTATTTTGTCATGCACTACATTTATAGAAAGCAAAGCAATCATTCCAAACATCCTGTTTTGATCATTTAATAGTTTTAGTAAAGTTACACTTTCCGTGAAGGAATTTTTGTTAATGTCATATATTGCACTGGATCATTTGAAAGCAAAGCAACAATATCTCAAACATCCTGTAATGACCAATAAACCATTTTAATACCTCCATAATATTCTACAACTTTATGTCAACATATTTTGTTAACATATTCATTATAATAGAAAATAATTTTGACTAAGTAAACCCAGTTTAAACGGAACATTTGTGATATCAAATTTTGTTGACAAAACCTTTACGTGATATTGATCGGAAATGAAAGATATAAATAAATCAATACATTATATCACTATTGTCCATCTTTGTTTTTAAGTTTGAGAATCATCCTAATGTAAAATCCCATTATGATGCTCTATGTTGTACCCCAGAGTCACATATTGTCTAATGTGAATTTTTCTTTGGATATTTATAAAAACACCCCTGATATGACATTTAACTGACAAGTATTTTACTTGGCATTGATCAGAAAAAAGATATAAAAATAAGTTGTAGAGTATATCGTTATTGTGTGTCTATGTCCTCAAGTTTGTCAATCCTCAGAATGATTGTAAAATTACTTTATGTTGCTCTATGTGGTATTCTTGAGTAACAGATTGTCTGATATGAATATATGGATATTTCTTATAATAAAGGCCATATAATTAGCTCTTTCGATGCTGCTTATATTTCATTATGGAAGTAATCAACTGACTATGTATGTATGAATAATTCATAAGTAGATCTAGGACTATTTTCTGATTTTTTGGTGGTTCTGATAAGTCTGTGCTAGAATCGTAGTATATTTAGAGTGAGTGAGTAATGGTGTTTAACGTCCCAGTCAAGAATATTTCACTTATATCGAGACGTCGCCAGCTATAGGCGAAAGTGCAGAAATTTTGCCTGTGCGTTTCGCTTATGGCAATATACAGCAGGGTTCTTTAGCGTGCCAAGCCCACCGTGACACGGGACCTTGTTTATTTTAAGTTCCCATCCGAAAGAACCGTGACTTTCATTTCGTAATGCCGAGTGCTTGGCGAAAGAACAGTCACTACCCACTTTCAAGTCTTGGGTCAGACCCGGCCGGGGTTCGAACCCACGACCTCCCACTTACGGAGCGAGCACTCTACCAACTGAGCTACCGCAGTGGTTGCGTAGTATATTTAGAGATCTTGTAAAGACTGTACTGTCTCTGATGTGCATAAAAAAACACCAGATAAAATTACTTAGAAATTATCAAAAATATACCAGTAGTTGTTCAGACCATAATAAAAAGAACGAAATAAAAGTTTAAAAACCGACAAATTCTTTAGCTACACTTGCCACGTGTGAAATCACAATTCAAAATAAAAGCAACATGGCTTGTTAAATATGCCAATGATGATTTTGCATACAGAGACATTATACATAGATTTGCAAACTCCAAATGTCGAGAATTTATTTGTAAGCAGCTAATTTAGAATAAAGGGTCCAAAAATGATGAAATGACCAAATAAACCATAGCTTAAAATGTAAAGAAATTTACTGATGATGAGCAGACACCTATATATTTGGCGATTAAAATTAGTTTAATCATAGTAAATTGATCTCCTTTTGATTTTGGACCATTCAAAACTTTATTCTGTTGTTTCGGTGGACTTTACTTACTTGGGAATTTTACAAGCGATTTATCTAGAGAAGTTACTTATCAGAATTAAATTATATGAAATTAAATCAACTTTATGAATTAACGTAAAAAGAGTATTGTTAACATGTGATGTATTCAATCTGTTATACACTTTCCCGAAGGAATAGTAGTCATTTAGTTTTTTCTGGTGTGGTATAGTGCACAATGCTTGCGGCGTATAATGTGGATACAATAAAGAATTTAAGGTGACATAAAACAATATTATCTTTTAATCTCCTATTATAAGCTAGTATAGTATCTTAGTTGTTTTCTGCCTTTTTTAATTTTAATGAACTGTTTCATGACATAATGAACGGATTTAAATGCAAAGTCTATGAGCAATGCATTTCTCTTTTGGGACCTTTTTTAAATATATATTTGCCAAAAAAACTTTATATTTGCGTATGGTTAAGTAGAAAAAGTTTTCAGCGAAAACTAAAACATTTGTATCAAAATATTGACTAACTTTTACCAAAGAAAACACATGTTTGCATAGATATGCAAATGCTAATGTTTATACTTTTGGTTTAATAACTATAACATTTCTTCTTTTTGTGAAAACATACAAATTTCAAAATTATTTTTTCAGCATCTTCGATCGTCATGCACTACATTATTAGAAAGCAAAGCAATAACTCCAAACATCCTGAAATGACCATTAAACAGTTTTAGTAACGTTACACTTAGATTTCCGTGATGGATTTTTGTACATGTAATATACTGTACTGGAATATTTGAAAACAAAGCAATAATAACTCCAAACATCCCGTAGTAACCATAAAACCTTTATTACCTCCATAATATTCTACAGCTTTATGTCCGTTTTGTCAACATACTTTTATCATGGTAGAAAATTATTTTGACTAAGTAAATCCAATTTTGACGAAACACAAGCTGACAAGTGCATTATTTGGTATTGATCAGAGAAAAAAATATACAGTAAATAAAGTTGCTCAATATATCATTCTTGGCCGCCTATGTTTTCAACTTTCAATAGCCATAAAATTAATTTAAAGGTATCTTATGTTGTATCCCAGATTTACAGATTGTCTGATGTGACATTTTACTTGGATATTTGTTATAACATCGGTCATATAAAAATTAGTTATTTCGGTTGCTGTCTATATTTTATAATGATAATAATGTGCCGTTATACAAGGTGTATACATAATAAATTAATAAACAGACCTTCAATATCATTCAGATTTTTGGTCGGTTAGATATTTCTTTACGTATATTAGTGTAGCTGGCTAAACAGGAGGTGCTTACCCTTCCGAACCGCCCGGCCTCGCTTCCCTGGTGGAAGTTCACGTGTCTAACCTGACTTTTCGGTTCGAAAGTTTTTACCTTGGTTCTGGATTGTGATTCGGACGGACATGGATATGTGTGTTTGTTTTTGATGGTATAAATATTGAAGTCCAGCCCTTCCATGCTTACGGAGTTATATTGTTGTCATCACAATATTTTTTATAGGGATGATACCTATGTATACAAAGTATTTTCCTGAATATAATTTAATGCTAATACCTTCAATCTGAATTTTCATTCCACATTTATAGTCAATTCATCTCCTTGGTCACTTAACATAGCACTATACCAGAAAACCATTTTGTTTCTGTTGAACTTACATTCATGGAAATATTACAGGCGATTAAAAAATCCAATTGTAGAACAAGAGCAGATACTTATCTAGAATTAAATTATATCAAACTAAATTAAATTAACGTTACAAAATCTCCTGTTTTACTGACATGTGATGTATTATATACTTTCCCAAAGGAATAGTACTCATTCGGTGTTGTCTGATGTGTAAAGTGTACAATGCTTTATGCGTATAATATGGTAACAATGGAGAATTTAAGGTGATTAAAACGATATCATTATCTAATCCCTTTATGAATGGGAATAGGGTATTTAGGTCTTATGTGTTTTATAAATGATTTAAGCCAGGCAATGACCTGTATCTGTATCATGGCAGAACCAACTGTTTTAAACCTAAAATGAATGCTAACAAGTCCCCTTTATGGGTCTCTTTTTGACGTTTGGGTAAGTCTATCGTACTAAACAGCAGTGTAAACAATTCCGAATTGAAGCTATATCGGATGCACAATTGATTTTTAGTTTGAAAATATACAACAGATGACCAGGTTTTAAGAAAAATATCTCATAGTCAAATTTACTGACCTGTGATATCAGAAATGACTTCTGTGATTGTTGCCCGAGGAAATCAAGCTGTATTATTTTGATTAAATGTTATGAAAATCCATGATTTATTTACTACAAAAAACAAAAAATTTATACTTCTTCGACAAATTATTTTTAAGAGAATCTACTATCCAGGTCATTATTTACAGTAATTTATACCCCTGTCTTTGTACTTTGTATTGTATTGTAACATTGTTCTCTTGATTGTTATATGCAATGTGAGAATAAAGTATTATTATTCTTGAAACAAATTCATGTCCAATAGTATTGGGTTTTGTTTCCAACATGTAGTTTTTATTGGGTTGTCTATCCATGTCGGTAGGTTTTTAATCAGTTCTCTTTATATAGGATTGTCTTTATACCCCCCGCTTAAAAAGTGGGGGTATATAGTAATAGGGGTGTCCGTTCGTGTGTCCGTCCTTCCGTTACACCTTAGGGTACATATCTCTTATCCGCAACTCCTCCTAAACCCTTCAATGGATTTCATGAAACTTTCACACAATCTTTGTGATATAATGTAGATGTGCACCTCCTATTTAAAAAATTTGATCCGATGGATTTTTGGGAGCGGGGGTATTTTTTGTGAGCTTGTGGCTCACAGTTTTTCTAGTTTATTTATTATTTTTATTGCGTTCTCAAACGAAGTTAGGATTATATATTGTTTACTTCATTTCTTCCGTCAATATTTTTGCCTCCGCTCTTTTTATTAACAATTAAACAGATTTTTTGAAAACTTTACATGACCAATGTTTGCTTGAATTTGATTTGCTTTTTGTATTTTGACCATGTACATTAATGGTGATTTGAATGTTTGGATTCTTTTTGGAGACATTGAAAAATGGCTTTGCATTTCATTTTAAGTTATTATTATTATTATTATTATTATTATTATTATTATTATTATTTGCATCCATTGACTATTGGCATTTTTTTGAATTTCTGAATTTTAGTCCTAAAGATACTTCGTGATCAAATGTCTAAATGATAAATTTGATTTATAAAATCTATGCAGTATGAATCAGAGTACAGTGGTTATATTTAAATGTGATAAGTCAATGCTCTAAAGTTTCGTAAAAAAACAATGAACGAACTACGCAGTGTACCATGAGTAAGAAAGGCTTGACAAGTGGCAATAGCACAATATATCACAACAACAATAGAATATTCTTTCTACTGATGTCAGAGAAACAACCACATTTACACCTGGACCCAGCTGTTCGAAGGTTGATTAGCTTAATCAATGATTAACAAAGATTTAAAATATCAACTTAAATCATCATATCAGCATCAAATCCATAGATTTACAATTATGTTCTTCAATTTGTTAAAATACAATTCACTTGCAAATTTTCAACATTAATTTCACAACAGATTTGAAATTATGCATTGTTTAAATTTTGACTAATCATTTGATTAAACTAACCAGGCTTCGAACAACTCACACCTGCTGTATATTATTACGCTTATCAGTTCGTATAACTATAACATCCAGATCAAAGCAAAAATGATGTCCTAAATATAGAACGTCTTATACACGAACTATGACTTTTTACCATACATCAAAATTTAATCTTGGAATTGACCAACATCATCAAAAGATATACGTGTATATTTGATTTCTAAATATAATTATTTATCTCACAGAAATCAGTGTTTTGATCGCGGTATTACGCCTAAAGTCATTGTTCTTTCAGTTCTTTAAACGCAATATAGAATATGAGATACAAGTTAAAGATGTTACAAGAGAAGAAGGGAATTTGAAACCTAACAATTACATACATTATACTACATGTAGTTTTAATTTTACAGCACTAGACGACCGTTTTGAAATATAATTCCTCATCAGTAGTGTGTGGACTAAATTTTTAGAAACCATTTTTTTTCAAAATGTTGAAAAGGTGAAAAGGAAAAGATCTAAAGGGACCAAAATTTATTTTACCAACTTTAACAAAGGTAATACCTTGCACAAGTGAGTATACCTCGAGGAATTTTAGATTTTAACTAGCAGTAAATTTAGACAATAGTGTATTTCTAACAATAATATACAATTAGTGTCCACTGAGTGTGTGGTATCCTGGGGGAAAACATCCACCAATAGAGATACCGGCTCAATGGTTAAAATTACATATTATATCAGTTTTAATTTTACAGTACCATTCAAGGGCTCAAATAATTGTTATAATTAGCGGTTCATTATAACAAATTAAAAACTAGAAATATCTCTTGAAAGCAAAATCCCCCTGCCTTCAACATCTACAAGAGCTTAATGTTTTCTCGGGACCTTGACCTTTCCAATATGACCTTTGAACCATAAAGGTGATTGATGTAAAGTTTTATGACAGTCATCTTAAGCAATTATGAGATATGGCCAGGACACGATTTAACATGGATGCACGGACAGACATTGTGATTCCTATATACCCCTTTAAACTAGTTTGTGGGTGGTATAGCCTTATTCAATTATAAAAGATAAATATAATCTTATATAAAAACGAGTTTTCAAAGTACAATAAATATAGATCTAAACCTATATCATCTCTAGTTTGATTTGAATTGTTCATCTAGTCAGTCCTCCCTTTCAAAGCTTGTGGGTTATCTTAACCTTATCATATAGATCCTCGTCTTCACTAACTTACATTTTGCAATTTCAAATAAAAAACAAACCTACTAATCCATGTCCAAATCAAAATCTAGAAGCAAAGTAAAATCTTCGAAAACCTGTACAACTTTGTAAGTCTTAATATTCATAACATAGCTGAATTTTAGTATTTCGTAATACATGTAGTCGTAAAAGATAACAAAAATGTACAATTCTAATTTAGGGACGGTTGTAAAATTTGGAAACGGAAACCGTTCCAGTCCAGAATGTTCTAGTTGTAATTGAATATTTCCGATGACAACGGACATTTGAGCCATGATATACCTCTATAATGTCATCATTTAGTAAGCATTTTGATACTTTTGTCTTTTTTTAATACAGTTAACCTAAGGGAACCAGTAAAAGTGACCTTTATGAACAGGTGGTCCATATATACAAGTTCCAAAAACATGAGTAGACAGAAACTGGGATAAAAAACACTGATTTTTAAAAGCCCTTATATAAAGGTTCAAATAACATGAATAGAGAGCAACTGAGATAAATTTTTATTGACCTTTAAAAGCAGGTGGTCTTTACAGAGGTATCACTTATACAAAGGTGGCTTCTACAACAGGGTTGACTGTTCTGAATTCCCATAAAACAGTAGTTTATATTAAATAAAGCATTAACTTACTGTTTGTTGAAATCTTCATGTAATCCTCGTATTATTGAATAAACCCCTATTGGTATCCAACAAGCACCTGCAAAATAAACACTTAAATTATTATTGTTTAGTTACCAAGGAGATTTATTATCGTCATCAAAGTTAAATAAGTATGATGTCTCTGTATCCAAAATTACCCTCGATATATTTGACGTCCCATAGTTTCATGTTTGTTTAATCTCAATTTTGATTTCACGGGTAGTGAGAGCAGCTAGTTAGACTAAAAGCATGTTTTACCCTTCAAAAGCACCCGACCCTGCCTTCCTGGTAGACGTTCATGTGCTTTACTAAATTTGACAGCTTTAAAGTTCCTACTTTAGTTTGTGGATTATGATTTGGATATTGAATGGCATAGTTGTGTTACAATTACACTTATATCCTTTTTACTCGGTCTTTATAAGAGGAAGATCTTAACAAAATCGAATAAAACAGAGGATTTGTCAACATATATGGCTAGTCATCGGTTGAAAAGGGAAACGCAGTGTCGTATTGGTTTAAAGCAGCAAAATGTTACATATTAAAGAGAGACTCTCGTAGCCAAGGTTCTAAGCCCAATCGAACAGATCTTATTGTCAGAAATTGTTTAAAAAGTTAATGTGTTTTAAATAACTTGTCAGTTTCAAAGCTTTTACTTTGCTGGATTGTGATTCGGACATGGATTGGTATATTTGTTGATTTGCTTATTACGGTTCGAATAAATTCAAAATAGTATTTTACATACCCCAACCAAATGCATAATATCCAACCAATGTCCTCGGTACTTTAAATGCATGAACTATTAAGGTGTATAAATAGTACCCTTCACAAAGCATCCAAAAGTAATTTGATGATCTGGCATAGCGTAATAATATATACAGAAACTTGCAACCGATCTGTAAAAATAAAACGAAACGAATAAATAAACTGTGTAAACTGTGTTTGGCATAGTAAGGAACTTGCATCAGATCTGTAAAATTAAAACGAAACGAACAAATAAACTGTGTGAGCTGTGTTTGGCATAGTAAGGAACTTGCATCAGATCTGTAAAATTAAAACGAAACGAATAAATAAACTGTGTGAGCTTTGTTTGGCATAGAGACTAACTTGCACAAGTTTGTAAAATTAAATCGAAACAAACAATTTTGTAAAATGTGTCTGGCACAGTGCGATTGTAAATAGGAGCTCGTATCCTATCTGGTGTACCCTTCTATATCTGTCAATTTTCAAACATTTACTGGATTGTGATTTCAACATAAACTGATATATTTGGTTTGTTTTCAAAAATGAAACAAAACATTTTGTCCGAAATAGATACAATCGCGGGACAGATAAAGCAAATGGCACAAAAATCCCCAAAGATCCAATCTGTCAGATTTATCTTTTTTATGGCATCGCTAACGTACGTCAAGTCATCTATCATTGCACATTGCCACATATTTTAAAGTTTGTCCAGAGTAGATAGCATTCGCGTGAATTAAAAGTCAACAGGGACACAGTACATCACTTGCAAAAGTGAAGTTGCTACACAGATTTCCCCGTCATGACGATAATCTTTCCGGATAACTCATAATATATTTTTTTCATTTCTTTACCGAAATGTGCGTTCCGTTATGAGTGAAATGATCTTGACTATGAATTTAGCTATCATTCGATCAATTGACTAACCGACAAAACACTTGTCTATTTTGTCAGTAAAAAAACTTCAGTCAAACTTGTCTATAAAGACCAGCAAAGAGAACCAGTAAAAGTGGCCTCTATGGGTAGGTGGCCTTTATATACAGGTTCAAATAACATGGAGAAAGAGGAATCGCGATAAAATTTACATGCCTTTAAAAGCAGGTGTTCCCTATATAGTGGTGGCCTTTAAGGCAGGTTTGACTGTACAATCAAACTCTATAAACGCAACCAAGGAGAACCAATAACAGTGGTCTTTAAGGACAGGTAGCCACGAATATTTTTAAAAAGAAATCGGGATAAAATTTTACTGTTCTTTAAAAGCAGGTGGTTCTTATAAAGATGTTGCCTTTAATGCAGATTGGACTGTACTTACTCCGTTCTTATACATTCTACTCTCATCCTTTGAGCTATTCAACCGATCGTACACCAGCAAGAAGTCCCAAAGTATGGTTATAACTGCATATATCACAAACGATAAAAATAGATTTAGATGTAGTAAAATTCTCTGCTGGACTCGAAGTTGTCTGGAATAATAAAAAAAGAAACAAATATTATTAAAATAAAATGTTTTAGAAAGCTGAAGCTAAAAACTACATATTTTGTTTAAGCCAAAATAACCAAAAACACAAAGGAAAGAATTGAGAAAACATAACGAAAGAAAGAAAAGTTATACGGCGACATTTGTAAAAATGAAATACTTAATTTAATAACGACATTGGATGCCAACGATACATGGTATCCAGTTTTCATGCAAAGTCGGGAGTTTTATAACTTGTGGAATCAATATGTGTTTATATTTATATTTTTATATTTCTCTGTGTCCAGGATTGCCCTGGATATATTTGACGTCTCATAGTTCCATGTTCCTTTCACACAATTTTGATTACATACGTGGTGGGTGTAGCTAGCTAAACAGTAGGTGCTTACCCTTCCGGAGCAACCGGCCTCACTTCCCTGGTGGAAGTTCACGTGTCTAACCTAACTTGTCAGTTCCAAAGTCTTTACTTTGCTTCTGGATTGTGATTCGGACATGGATTGGTATGTTTGTTTTTGATTTAAACAAACTAAATTACTTAAAGAACACCGTAATATTAAAGCATGTGTTTGAAACTTTACTTAATCTACTTTTTACATACCGACTGAGTGTGATCCAACGGATATTGTTACATGGGTATAGACAAATTATTTTGGACACATAAAAAAATCTGTATTTGTCGATTTTATCATGTTCCATTATATTCAATTATAGAGGTGTGTAAATCATAAATGAGGGAATAACTTTTTAATTATAACTATTTCTCTTTTGAAATACGATTTAATTGGATTGTAAGAATACAAAACATGTTCAGATTATATTATCACGGTTTCAGTTGATTATTCTGAATTTTCTTTTCTTTGAAATAAAAACATTTACATTTTAACAAAGAATTCTATCCAACACAATGCTGAATTTAAAAAATAAGGAGATTTTGAAAAATAGCCGTTGGTAAGAACTACATGTATAAGCTAGAAAGCTTAAGCTTGCCTTTTAGTTAGGGTTCTAGTAATAATTATGCTCAACAATTCGCGATGTACTTATGAATCGGAAAAAAACATATTTTTAGCAAGGGTGATATGCTATTGCATCTAGAACTGGAAAAGGCGACACTTCAAGACAAGACTCGAAAGTTTGCTTTAAATATAGGCTAAACACATTAATAAAAGAAAGAAAATTGTATTTTTCTAATTCTACAAAAGGAAATTATCAATTTTCCTCCGGGAAAATATTTTGAAAAGAATAATTATTATATAACCAAATTTAATTAAATCGAAAATTGATTTAAAAAATCATTATTCGATTCAATGACAGTCTAATTCTAGTCCATTATGGTAACACAATTAAATGTCAATTATTAATATCCACACCCCATGGATGTGTGAACGTGATGACTTAACATTGCAAAATCAAACCAATTTCCGAGAGAAAAACCTGCTGAGAAGTAAGATAAAATACTGAGAAAATACAAAATTTATAATCAACTAGCAGAGACCGGCTTATCAAGATACTGTTTGAATATTTTGTTAACAAGGCCAAAGATATGTGAACAATTATTATGTCCGGAAATGACCGTGAAGATTGCTTTTTAAATGACTGAAATCTACCTCCCATAAAATACGTGACACAATAAGACCATTAGACCAATAATTTAAGAACACAACTTGACCTAAAACTAACAGTGAGACATATCATAATACGGCCTCAATTTTTTCTGTTACTATTCGCATACATATAATGATTAAAAGTCTCAACTCCAATTTGATGGCTAAAGTTCCAGCCCTGTGTCATGCAACATCGATATACCATTGGTAAATACGCCCGTAAAAATGTCAAAAAATCTTAAGACATAATATCATTTCACATTTTTGATGCCAAAAGTCGAACGTCTTGTCTGGGTTTTGGGGTTTTTTTTCACGTGACATCAAGAACTGATCCGTTCGATATAACTGCTAGAATATTTACTGGAAGGTTGTGGGTTCGATCATTATCCCCGGCCGAGTCTGACTCTGGACTTGAAAGTGGGTGGTGACTGTTCTTTCGCCAAGCACTCAGCATTATGAAATGAAAGTAACGATTCTTTCGGATGAGAACTTAAAAAATGAGGCCACTGCTGTGTAATGCCATCAGCGCAAATTTTCTGCACATTCGCCTATAGCTGGCGACGTCTCGATATAAGTGAAATATTCGTGACTGGGACGTTAAACACAATTACTCAACTCAACTTTACTGCGGACGTAAACCATCATCAATCTACTATACTCACTCTGGCATCCCGAGGTGAACTGACCATCGCGATATAAGTAAAACATTTTGATAGGGGCGTGCAAGCCCATTACGCTGGGCACTAGGTGTTTCATCAGGTTTTTTTATAGCGTTCAGACTTACCTAAACTTTAAGAAAATTCCACATGCTATAATCAGTAAGAGAAAACTGATTATGTTGAATGCTAATCCAATGAATAAAACTGCATGCTCATTCTGAAAAAAGACAACAGAATTATCTTAACTATCTTAATTAAGAATATGGTATTTTTTTAATAGAACGAACAATATGCAATGATCTCAGGGCTGTAGTAATGGTCTATAAAATGTTTATTTTACGCAACATTTTTTCTTCTTAATGTTGTGCATGAGTTTTGTGAATGTATTTATAAATTTCTTTGTACAATGTAATATTGTCATCAACAGGGACCTTTAGATTACGCGTATGCTTGTTTACTCACTGGTAGTGTTGGCAAGCAAACTGTGACAACCTTTCTCACACTAGGATTTGCCAGAGATGGATTCGAACCTAGGTGGCGAGAGACTCGTGCTTTAGATCACTTGGCCACCGAGAACAAACCCCTCATCCGCAAAGTAAGAGTAACTACAAATGTACTTGTATGTATACATACCTCTTTACTGATACAATGTGTGTAATCTGTCCACTCTAGTGATGACGTAGGGCTGCGATACCAAGTACCATTTTCTGTGCATGTTTTAACTGCTGTTGCTTTAAAAAGAAAAAAAGTGCCAAACTTATTATAACAAATATATATGAGAGAGTACATTGTGAAGTACAGAAAATGTTATGTGTAGAAAAAGAAAAATATCTAATACAATTACTCTTAATTTTGCTCTGTTAAGCAGTGATATATACATGTATGTTGCTCCTGAGCTGTACACAGTAAAAAACCCTGTTATAGCGACCAAGAACAACCACTGCAGTAGCTCAGTTGGTCAAGTGCTCGCTCCGTAAGTGGAAAGTCGTGGGTTCGAACCACGGCTGACTCTGACCTAAGACTTGAAAGTGGTTAGTGACTGTTCTTTTGCTAAGCACTCGGTATTACGAAATAAGGGTCATGGTTCTTTCGTATTAGAACTTAAAATAAACAAGGTCCCGTGTCACGATAGGCGTGGTACGATAATGACCTTGCTGTATAATGCCATCAGCGCAACGCATAGTTAAAAATTCTGCACCTTCGCCGATAGCTGGCGACGTTTCGATGAAAGTGAATATTCTTGAATGGGACGTTAAACACCATTACTCAACTCAACTTGTTACTAGATAATATCAATCGATGTTCTTTTAAGATGTATTTAAAAATCGATTATTTTTCTACAACAAAACTTTAACACGTGTAAAGTTTTACAGACAGGTCAAAAGTTCTTGCCTTCAACTAAAATCGGTTTTGTCTGGGACAGTGATAAATAGGCTTAAAAGGACGTTACACCTCTTAAACCGCATTATTTAATTACAAAATTACTTTAACCCAATGTGCAATAAAATAGTGTACTGAAAATCAACCTGAAATCAATATAAATCACGCGCATTAGCACGTGTTGTAAAATTCATACAAATAAACCTATGACAAAATATAGCATACAAAACAGCTGATCATAAACCTAATTGACTTTAAAAGTGTTATGTATCAAGTAAATTTATATATTTTGAAACCGATTTCTCAATTTACATCTATTTCTAAAAAAAATAATAAACGTGACCATTACTTAAACAACAACAAAAAAACATGCAACGCTATATATTAATTCTATGCATAAGAGAATAAAACATTAGTAAAATATTGAAATTCAGAAATCTTAGCTAAAATATGTACTACATGGACAGTAATAACCATAAAAACCAAACCATATGAAACAACAAATAAATAATAATAATAATAATAATAATAAAAGAAATGATTGTCGTCGTGAGATAAAACCCCTTATCTTTTTTTACGTCACAATCGACGTCAAAGTTTTAACTTTTCGAAGTGAAAAACATGGATGTTTGTCGTTTATTTTTGAAGACTATATGTGTTTTTGTAGATATAATTATAAGATGCAGGTGAATACACACTGAAGTTTACTAGTGTGTAGAACACGAGGTAAAGAAGACTAAAAAACCACTAAATCCCGACTATGGACCGGTACTTGCTGTAATGACAACATAATACCCGGAGTTAGGATACTAGTACACACACAGAAATTGGCGTTATATTAGAAAACATTCGGTGGCATTCAGATAGTTTTAAAGTGCAGATCTGTCGACAGTTTAAAACTGAGCTAAACTCGAATAATATGTTGCGAGCCAAATAGCGATATGCCTTAGAAACAAAGTATGACATTCGAATAAACAGACATGCCAAAATTAGAGAGTATACGGAGGTGTGAATACATTATGCCTTTGATATGCATGTATAGGTTTTTAAATGATCGAATTATCGTATAAAAAGCATTGCAATTCAAATGAGTTTTTATATTAAAACTTGAATATTCAAGAAAAAAAAAACATTTTTGTACGACATGTTTTCGAATTCAGACGAAATCATTCTTCAATATAAATAGAACTAACGGTAAATTGAGATGAAACGAAAAAGCAAGAAGGTTTAAGTTGTCAGAGAAAAGATTCTCCGAACTGAAACCTATATAAATTCTAATTAGATGGATTCTAAAAAAAAAACCTGTTTTTAAGTGCTTGCGTATTTTTGAGGAAAAACAGTTTCAACCTTCGGCAGATAAAATGTGTTATTCCAGAAGATGATACAGAAGCCATCTAATACTTTTTATATATATGGAAAAAGGTTATTCCTAATTAGATTGATATAAAAACATAGACGTCAAAAGAAAATCTATAGTTCTGTTCATTATAAAATAGTTCAGAATTAAAAGGGCTAAAATGAAAATATTAGATTTTGCGCCAATTACATATTTTTAGAGGTATCATTTCCGCCACTAAGTTAAATTTGTGGTGTTTTAATTCCGCAAGAATCTAGATGTTGTTTGTGACTGCCTCCCGGTACAGGTAATTCATGTTATAAATGTTAATTGTCAAGTATATATTAAATACATCTATGTAATGAGCTATAACTTCCAGCTATTGATATGATCGTGGATTGTAAATTCTCAGTATGTCTCGAAATATTTAGTTTTAATGTAAAGTGATTTTTTAAATTATTTTACCTGTATGTCTATTATATTGAAAATATATTATTAATTAAAAAAAATGAATATAACTCCGCCAGTGATATAGGCACTGTCGGTCCTCAGCCCGGATAAACTTATAAAGGAGGAGGGAGGTAAATACTTATGGTTCTTATCTCCATTGCACTCTCAATAAAATGAGCGGCAGTTTGGTGCAAAATGACTAAGGGGTCTTTTTTTTTTAAAAAGTTGGTGGCGGAAGTGATATACTTATTTTTGTTTAAATATGTGTATTCATATTCTTTTGGTTGTAAAATGGTGATTGGTGTTCTTCTAATAACATCATAACCACACCACTGAACATAAACTCAATTTACAGTACAAATCTGTCGAAAGTTTAACACAACGCTAATCAATCGACGGCTCATCATGGTTCACTCCTTAGCTTTATCTAGACAGTGTAACGGCAGCTGTTATATATCTCTTGGCAGTTTTGGAGGTAACAATCTATCCATATATTGGCCACTCGACAGCCAAACACTGACTCCATTGCGTTAGCTCATGATCTGTGTTATACTTTCGACAAGTTTGTACTGTCTGCTTGTCTTTTCCTTGTCTGTTCGTGGCATGGTTTTTTTATCACATACCCATTGAATCTTACTATAGCGATACATTACATTTTTTGCCATGTGATACAAAGGTCCGTATCGCACATGTGCAATACAATATTCCGTATCACCATAGTAGCCGGAACTATAACATATGTGACGTCATGTTAAGTTGCGAGAATCGCCGACGATGTTAAATAATTTTGTAAAATCAATGTTTGTTTTTTAATTTTTTCCCCAGTGTTTACGATGGTATTAGTAAAATGTTAACCATTGATGTTTAAACGAAGAGTTATCTGTTTAACAGGTTTTTTCCAGTTAGGTATCAGATGTTTCGAATCAGATCAAAAATCAATATAAAATAGTTGAATGTGAATTATTTGACAGATTACGCCAAAGAAAGCTTTTCATTTAGTTTGGTAGGATATGTGATAAATACAAAGAGCGCACTCGTGTAATGTATCCGTCCGCACAATAAACTCGTGCGATCAGCTACGTCAGAAAACCACATATGTGTTGTTTTGCGAATGTAGTTGCTTGGCTGCATCATGTTTTTGTTGCGTTGGCTTCTACAAAAGCATGTTATGTAGTTGTAAATTTCTTCATTTTTCTGGTGTAATTCACGTGCACCAGAAAGTTTTTTTAATTGTTTAATAGCCATCGTTTTATATCAAAAGGGATTGGCGCAATAGTGATGTAACATCCCAAAGTAATAATAGATAAATCACTTTATCTGTTTGTTTACAAATTGTCCTTATTATGGTAAAGATATGGAAATTTGAATAATTTCATTTTACATGATTAAGAAAAACACATTTAGTTGTAAAATGGTGAATGTGTGTTATCACAAGTTATGGGATCATCTAGGTTGGGAAAAGTCATTTCTCCGAATTAATTAAAATGTAAAGCAGAATGATTTTATAAATTGAACATTAATGTGACAATTTGCAGAAAACCCATTTGTCAATTTCGAAATTTAAATTTAAACTGGAAATTAAATCCATTACATGGAACCGTTTTGATATAATTATTTGATGTAGAAGCACGGTGGATTAAGCAAAAAAATACTTGTAGCATTCATTTAAAAAAAGCTGATTTATTATAACAAAACTGACGTGACAGAATGGAAATATCCATTTACGTTGTTTTGTTTAAATACATTACAAACTTGTTTAACAATAAGCTAACGAATTAGTGCGGAGTCGCAATTCATCCCGTTCCATCGTTAGTTAAGTCTCCTATAGCTTTTTGGCAGCAGTATGACAACTCATAATATAGTCCAACGCCTTATGAAGTCCAACGCCTAATGAAGCCCAACGCCTTATGAGGTCCAACGACTTATGAAGTCCAACGACTTATTAAGTCCAAGGCCTAATGAAGTCCAACGACTAATGAAGTCCAACGCCTTATGAAGTCCAAGGCCTAAAGAAGTCCAGCGCCTAATGAAGTCCAACGCCTAATGAAGTCCAACTCCTTATGAAGTCCAACGCCTAATGAAGTCCGATTATTATACAGAAGAGTCCTGTCGAAATTTAAAACAAATGCGCACGAATTAGTGCCGAAACAAAATTGCATCTATTAGCAATATCTCTGCAGATTTTCGGCAGCATCAACCTATCTACTGGAAGCACTTCGATCACTAGCTATCCATATATCGACCACTCGGTCGCCAAGCATCGTTGGGTTAGTGTTATATTTTCGACAGAACTTTAGGCGTTTAACTTCGATTTCGACGCCTAATGAAGTCCGGACTTCATCAGCGTTTGATTTCATTAAGAGTTGTTACATAGCAGTTACAGGTCTTTTCTGAAACTAGATACGTATATCTCACTTACTTCGACTCTTTTTTCATTTTAAGTCAGTGTTAAGCTTTAATATTCGACAAGTCTGTATTGTAACAAACAGGCAATATTAAAATCAAAAAGAATTAAAACAAATTAGAACATAAATTCGTTTAATGCCCAGTATTTTTGTCACTTAAACAACACGTGTAAAAAACAAGAACAGTAATTGAAGCTCTTAACATAACACTTAAACAGTTAAAGCAGTAATGATAATCTCAAGTCTAGCATGTTACTGCGTAATATAATTCTGGTGTGATGCAACAAGCTAACGAAACGCATCATTAGTTTCTTTTAGCTAATAATGACTGCCAAAAAATTTAATTCAGATATCCAATTTAAAATTTAAATTTAAAAAATCAGTTAAAGTTATTTTTCTTCAAATTTATCATTTCAAAAATGTTGGATAAGGCTTTTAAATTTCACTTTCTCCGTCCGTATAGGAGATGGCATTTTAAAATTAAAATTCTAAAATATCTATATGTTTTATTCTATATGATCAAATGAATTCATTATAAACATATACAGAACAGTTTATATTTAATCATTTTAAGTCATTGTTAAGCGTTCGTCAGTTCTGTACTGTAATAAATGGGCAATATTAAAATTCGGAAAGAATTAAAACAAATTACAACGCAAATTAAAGTCGTTAAATACACAGAAATTTTTGTCACTTAAACAACACGTATAAAATACGAGAACACTAATTAAAGCTGTTAACGTAACACTTAAAGTATTGATGATGATCTTAAGTCTAGCGTGTTACTGCGTAATTAAATTCTGATGTGATGTAACAAGCTAAGGAAACTTATCATTTGTTTGTTTTAGCTAATAATAAATACCCCCAAAAATTATTACGATATCCAATATAAAATTTCAATTTAAAATTAAAATTTAAAAATTCAATTCAAAATTTATTTCAAAATTTAAAATTTAAAAACATCAATTAAAGTTATTTTCTTCAACTTTATCATTTAAAAATGTTGGATACAAGGCTTTTAAAGTACACTTTCTCCGTCCGTATAGGAGATGGCATTTAGAGTATCTGTATACTTTATATTATATGATCAAATGATTTTATTATTAACAGTACAGAACCACTGAGCTAACGAAAAGAAGTAGAAGTTTGCACTATAGCTATTGATAGAAAATCTGCCGAGAGGTAGAAAGCAGGGGCTGAAAACCTGTCGTGATACAGGAGTGAAAATGAGCTGCCGATTCGGCACTAATTCGTTAGCTAAGTGTTAAACTTTAGACAGGTCTGTATACTGTACGTTTATTCCACAGCACGTGTTTAAGCTGTAAAAAGCTTACAGTACTAGAATAGTCTCAAACCGATGTCCCGTGTCTCAGTGCACGATAAAGACACTGTATAGTTTGAAAAAGAGTACGCCACCTGTGGCCGCTACAGAGGACGCTTATAACTAGAAGTGATTGAAACAGACTGAGCATAAGATTGAAGCTGTTAAGATTACACAGTACTCTTCATTTGATCTATAAAATATTTTCCAGAACATTCTTCATATTCAAACAAAAACATACCCGCCCGATGTTCATGAGCAAAAAAAAAGTCGAGGGCTGTATATTGATTAGAATCTAATACACCATAAACTGTAAACTATTGAGTATTCTCTCGATTCTGTTCTGTGTACAAAAGGAAATATATCATATAACAATGTAAGACACATTCTTTATTTTCTTAATAAGCTAAATACTAAATGTTTTGCGAGCGATGTGCTGTTAAGTAGATGCCTTTAAGCGGTATTCAATGAAACCAGGAGATATTGACCTTACGAACTTAAATAACAGAAAATGGAGTAGATACTTCATGGTTCGTTTGCGTTTCTTCATTTACATGTTAGCACAAAAGCGCTTTCAGCACATCACATTTTTTTCAATTCAACACGTTTCTGTTGAAAGCAGAACCATTTAT
The DNA here is from genome assembly GCA_021292105.1 of Anadara kagoshimensis. NCBI lineage: Eukaryota > Metazoa > Mollusca > Bivalvia > Arcoida > Arcidae > Anadara > Anadara kagoshimensis. The sequence continues at coordinate 24,302,953 of CM037872.1, read as the reverse complement.
AATCAGTGATCGTAATCATCAAACATAAACATACCGGTCCATCACATCCTAAACACCGTACAATCTGTTAAAACTGACAAATTATGTCAAACACGTTTGAAAAAGAGACCTGGTGCTCCGGAAGGATTAACACCTTCTGTGTGTGGTCATTTGTTTATCTTGTGTCGGTTTTTATTTCATTTCACTTTTACATTATGTTTGTGTTTGTTCAGGTTATTTCCAAGTTCAATGTTCATGTTTAGAATCAAATCTATCAATTATGACCTCAACGCAAGGCTACATTTGCAGCTGTATGACAGAAGTGATGTGTTTATTGTCTATTGTCACATTTCCTTTTCTATATAGCAAAATACCCGCTTCTCATGCTTATTGTGTATTTGTTCACGATTAATACGCTATGGTAGAGCTTGTTCTCACTACGAGAACTTTATACAACGAAGCAAACTGCTTACAAATATATGTTGACCAAAGATATTGCAAGCTAGGGCTATCAGGGCCCTGAAAAAAGTTTTATGGCCGTCATCATAGTATTGTTGATAAGTTTGATGTCTCTGTGTCCAGGATTACCATGGGTATATTTGGCATCACATAGGTCCATGTTCCTTTCACTCAATTTTGATGACAAACGTGACGGGTGTATCTAGCTAAAATGGGAGGTGCTTACCCATCCGGTTCACATGGCTTCACTTCTCTGGTTAAAGTTCTACCTAATTTGTCAGAGTCAAAGTTTTTTGCTTGCTTCCAGATTATGATTCAGACATTAATTTGTATGTTTGTTTTTGATTCATTGCAAATTTAAGATAGGTCAGCGTTCAAATAACAAACAAAATTTCATTACGACAACCTTCCAGTGTAGGAACTTAATGCATTGGAAGGCATTTCCTCTTATTTACGCCAATTCTTTCAGAAAAGAAATTGTTATAAGATTGGATTTCGTGACTGTTATTAACTTAGATTAGTTTATAAAGTCGTACGGGAAATAGCTATACGATTGAGTCTTTTTATTGCGAATTTTACAATCTCTCTCTCTCTCTCTCTCTCTCTCTCTCTCTCTCTCTCTCTCTCTCTCTCTGAGAGGGAGGGAGGAAGAGAAAGAAAAAGAATATTCAACAACACACAAAATAAAGCAAAAGTAATTTAAACAGATACAAAGTGACAGGATATTGTGACCTGATTCATTACTAGTTCAGAAAGAAAACACATTTTGCCTGAATGATATTTACCGTTTTTAATATCCCAGTGATACAGGAGATTCTTAGACGTCAAAGACTGGTGTGATCAAGAGTTCAATCAAATCTATAAGGTCACGTTAATTAATAAAGAAAAATAAGGATCAAGAAACCGAGGATATAGTAGGTTAACAGTATTAATATCAATGTCAAAGATGAAGACATGAAATATGTTAACTGTCAAACAAAGAAATAAATTGCCTACGAACCTTCTGATTTGAAACTGCAATCAGAATGCCAAGAGCTAGCTAAAGAGACAGTGTTTTCCTTTTTTAAAAACCCGGCCTCAATATCCTGGTAGCTTTTTTACAAATTGTACTTGATTTGCCAGTTTTTTATTTGTCTTTGATTTTGGTTTGGACTTTGAATAGTATGTTTTTCTTGCAATTCTGTTCATCTCAATTTTCTAACTCGACTCCTCTATTGTTTTTTAATGCGAAGCATAAAGTAAGTAGTTTTTCTCCAAGGTACTCCAAATCCCTCCAGCATTTTGCTGCAAGAATATACTGTTTCGATATAGACGAACAAATCTCGCAATTGGGCGCAAAAGGGTAAGCAGACGACACACGCAATATGTGAAATCCAAATTGTGAATGAAATGAACACGGACCTATGTGACGCCAAATATATCCAGGGTTATTTTGGATACAGCTATGATGACGGTGATAACACTTTTTGAGGTCCTTGATAAGACTAGGCTTGAAATATCCTTGCACCAAATATTTATTTGTAAGCATATTGCTTCGCTGTATGACGTTCCCGTTATGGGATCAAGCATTGCAATAATGTTTTACTTGGGAAACAAATACACCATACGCAGGAGAACTAGATGTTTTATATATTATACTTTTTGATAGCTTTTATAATCCTATATTTATATTATCCCTGAGTCAATAAGACCACGAGATAATTAAGTATTGGAAAACTGAATTGGAAACGATCACCATAAGAATGGAGCGTAAAACTGCTGTTAAACTAGCAGATACCCACAACGTGTGAAATCAAAGTTGGAATAAAAGGAACATGGAACTAATGGGACGTCAAATATATACGGGATAAGTTTGGATACAGAGACATCATACTTTTCAAGAATATTGTGATCACGACTATATAACTTTCTGGTGTCATTGATAAGCCTAAGCTTGCAATATTCCTGAGCCAAAAATTAATTTGTTAGCATCTTGTTTAGTTGTATAAAGTTCTCCGTTGTGGGAACAAGCATTGCAATAATTTTTTAATTGGGAAACAAATACATTATACACAAGAGAACTAGAATCTTTATATAATATACTTTTTAGGGCTTTTATAAGCCTAGAATTACAATATCCATGAGTCAATAATATTCGATGAGAAAACTAAGTATTGTAAAACCAAATTAGAAACGATGATCATAAGAATGGGGCGAAAAGGGCAATCACCCCCTGTTAAACTAGCAGACATCCACAACGTGTGGAATCATAATGGGAATGAAAGGAACATGGGCCTGTGGGACGTAAAATTAATCAAGTATAAGTTTGGATACAGAGACGTCATACTTCTCAACAATATTGTGATGACAACCATGAGATCCTTGATCAGCCTAGACTTACAATATCCAATATATTAAAAAACAAACATACTAATCCATTTCCGAATCACAATCCAGAAGCAAAGTAAAAACTTTGGAACTGACAAGTTAGGTTAGACACGTGAACTTCCACCAGGGAAGTGAGGCCGGGTGCTCCGGAATGGTAAACACCTCCTGTTTAGCTAGCTACACCCGTCACGTGTGTAATCAAAATTGTGTGAATGTCAACAACACGACCATATACAGTACAGTTAGGAATGTCGAAAGTTTAAGACTAAGCCAACGAATAAGTGCTGGATCTGCAGCCCATTTCGGCCTCTCGATAGCTATATGTCGACAGCGGCTGTCATTTATCACTCATCGGTCATAAACTAAGCTAATCTCAGCCACTCTGTAGCCGAGCTTCGACTCTTTTTCAGTAGCTCAGAATTAAACTTTCGACAGGTCTGTACTGTAGCTAAGTACTGAAAAACCGGATTGGACTTTATGATCATAAAACAATGTCTACATCATTAAATGCAATTAACTTATAACACTAAAACATCAAGGCAAACAAGTTCATAGACTGTTTGTTGTTCTATAAATATGAAATGCAATTATCAGAGGATAATAGCTTTTTGCTTATAGAATTCAAGGATGGTTTAGTTAGCCTGACTGGTCAAAGCGCACTTTACAAAGACAAGGACAACTGTAACTTTTAGCTTATAGAATTCTCGGACGGTCAGCCTGAGTGGTCAAAATGCACTTTACAAAGGCAAGGTCCATTCGAATCAGAAGATAATAGATTTTTGTTTATAAAATTCTCGGACGGTCAGCCTGAGTGGTCAAAATGCACTTTACAAAGGCAAGGTCCATTCGAATCAGAAGATAATAGATTTTTGTTTATAAAATTCTTGGATGGTCAGTCTAACTGGTCAAAATGTACTTTACAAAGGCAAGGGAAATTCGTATCAGAAGAAAATAGGTTTTTGCTTAAAGAAATCTCGGACGGTTAGCCTGACTGGTCAAAATGCACTTTACAAAAGCAAAAACCTTTCATTTCAGAAGGTAATGGATTTTTGTTTATAGAATTCTCGGACGGTTAGCCTTACTGGTCAAAATGCACTTTACAAAAGCAAAAAACGTTCATTTCAGAAGGTAATAGATTTTTGTTTATAGAATTCTCGGACGGTTAGCCTTACTGGTCAAAATGCACTTTACAAAAGCAAGGACAATTGTTTCAGAAGATAATGGATTTTAGCTTACAGAAGTCTAACTGGTCAAATACATTTTACAAAGGCAAGGACAATTCGTATCAGGAGATAATAGATTTTTGCTTATAGAATTATCGGACGGTCAGCCTGAATGGTCAAAATGCAATTTAGAAAGGCAAGGACAATTCGTATCAGAAGATAATAGATTTTTTGCTTATAGAAGTCTCGGACATTTAGCCTTACTGGTAAAATGCACTTTTGAAAACCAAGGACAATTATGAAAGGTAGTATATGAAGTATAAAAACACTGAATTATCGTCAACAACAAAATGAACATCCATACCTTTTGTCTATTCAATTAGTCTGGCTTATATTTAAAAATAACTAGAGAGTTTGTTTTCTGCAGATATTAGATATTTCTTTATATTGGATGACATACGTATATATACGGGTAAAATCTTGAACATATTTCCATAGTCCAGTTATGCTTCGCGTGAAGTACTAGTAGCGAATGTTCTTTCTGCAAACATTTTGCATTTAGCTACATGGATGACGTACATGTACTCGGAAAATCTTGAAATGCCCATGAAATGGCGCCTCTCATGAAAATACTAGTAGAGAATGTTCTATTTAGCTAAAATAATGATATTCAGTACCAGTAAAGACCTTGTGGAGATTTCTCGGGTAGCATGACTTAAAGTCTTATTCTGAAAGGGTTGTTATATTGGTATGGTTTTTTTTTTCTTTTTTTCATTTGAACTGCATTGTTGAAGCTTTAACTGAGCTGGTAACACATGTATTAAAATGAATATGACGTGGAATGATATTCAAACTATCGATCGCGAGCACTCCAGCTACTTGTTAATAGTTTGCTCTTATGGCTCACAGCTACATTTACAACCTGTGTTAAAATCACAGGTCCTAGTTTGAAAAAATTCTGTTCTTTTAACGTTCGATGGGTTCTCTTAAGGTACTCCAATTTCTTGCGTCAATGTTGCTTAGCGTCGCATCAATCTATTCGAAAACTACTTTATTAATCTCTATGGATCAATCTATGAACAAATTCGTATATGCATGTGAAGTGTGAGTGTGTTTTTGGGTCTGCCTTGTACCAACGCTCACTGAGGGCGACTATAAGGTGCTAGCTCACATGGTAAGTACGCTGCAGACAAGCGTACCACTCCCCCAGTCACATTATACTGATACAGGGTGAACAGGTAAAGGCCAACGGCTAGGAAACTTTGATATAAGTGAAAGCATCTTCAAAATAGGGCTTAAAACTTATAAGGCCACTTAAGACTTTCCTTTTCTTAACTTAAGCCGTATCGAAACATTAATTATAACCCACTCAACTGCCATATTTTATCAAATATAATATTAATTGCATAATAATTTACGTAAGAGATGAACTGACAAGGAAAAACATAAAATAACAGGCTCCCTTGTTTTCAAAAAGCCATTTATCAATTTTGATATATATCATATTAATAACCAGAGAATATCCTATTATAGAATCAATACACAATGGTGATGTTTGTGTATTGTCTGAAAATAGTTTGTAATCACGTTTTCACAGGTCTTAGACCTCTGGGATATAGATACGAAATAGGTAAAAAATAATATTAGCACGATATTCAAAGAATAGGAAATTCGTGGACCATCGGTCGAAAGCAATGTCGATAAGTAACATTATCTTGGCCTTGACCAAAGATGTTTCGTACGTCCACTTTCTGTTTAATGTTCCATGACCAATCTACAGTGAAGACCTGTCGAAAGTGTAACACTAAAGCAACGAATTAGTGCCGAATCAGCATCTCATTTTGGCTGTTCTTTATCTATATATATCTTCGCAGCTTTTAGACCCAAGCTCTCCATATCATGGCCGCTCGCTTGGCAGTCAAGCTCCGACTTTTTTTCGTCAGCAAAGTGTTAAACTTTCTACAGATCTGAACTGTATAGATCAAGTGTTTGTATTCAACAAAAAAAACGTTTCATGTGCTACTTTTGAAATCAAACTCTTTGTAAAACCATTGATTGGAACATTTAAAGGCTTTATAAGACATCGATTTGAATATTCAAACACCTCGAAGAAGCTGCATTAAGAGTCAGCGTTAAAAATAGTCTTTAACCGTCATATTTTCTATATCAAACAAATATTCGTAACAGTCTACATGCTTGATGAGATTATATAAATTCACGATAGTTATGTCGGCAAATGATTGCTGTATTCAAATTCTAGGAAGACCATGGGAGACAGCCAACTGTGTGAATAAATAAGTGTTACAGATAATCGATATTTGTCGTGGTGAAAAATAGTATTTAACGTCCCAGTCAAGAATATTTCACTTATATCGAGACGTCGCCAGCTATAGATGAAGGTGCAGAAATTTTGTCTGCGTTGTGCTGATGTCATTATACAGCAGGGTCTGTATTGTCTACTTTGACACAGGACCTCGTTTTCTTTAAATTCCCATTCTTCGAAAGAACCATGCCTTGCATTTCTTAATGCCGAGTCCTTGGAGAAAGAACAGTCACTACCCACGTTCAAATCTTGGGTAAGACTCGGTCGGTGTTCGAAACCACGACCTTCCACTTATGGAGCTATCACTTTACCAACTGAGCTACCGCAGTAGTTATGAGCGATAATCGATATGACATCACACATATTTTCCAGGAATTGTTTTTTACTCGATTTAAAAATTATATCTGTGTTATCTAAATCAAAGAAAAATGATGTCATGCATCTACAGCTTAAAGTAGGTTATTGTAGATCCCACTCTGCGTGCTATTAGAAGAAAGACTCAACCAGAAACACTCCCATCAATGTCCAAAATACAATTCTAAAAGCAAACTAAAAACTCTGAAAACTGACAAATAAATCTAATTTTGTGAACTTCTACCAGCAGGGAAGTGAGATCGGGTGCTCCGGAAGGATAAGTGTATCATGTAAAGCTGTATTCGCTCTGTAACTGAAAAGCACTTAGTAAAAGCCAATGGAACCAAATCACATCACAATTCAAGTTAACTTTAACACAAAGAATTCAAAACAAGACATCAATATTGGACCACCCATGAAAAACACCCTACTTCGGAAGTGCACGGGGAAAAAAGGTCAGTGGCGCTGTATTTATCTTACCATTGGAGGGATTTAACCACACCACCTTTACAACCAAAAGTCTATATATAAATATATTTCATATTAAAATGAACCTTTTCATCTAATAGTTAGTAACCCTTGCCGTCCATAAAAATCATAAGAAAACATGTGAAAAGTTCATTTTATCGTTTTTAATTTTATACTAAATACAAACCATTAGGTTGCAAGAAGGAAACATTTTGCAAATTTTTAGAATCAAATTGTCATTTATATTTTCTAATATTTTTCTATTTTTATCATGTTTTTTACTGTGTCTACACATATCGTCTGGAAATTCCAGACACTACAATAACAATTGCACAATAGATGCACAGAAAGGATCGGTTGCAGACGATGTTTTAAGGTTTTTAAATTAACGTCTTATTCATACCTTCAGACTTTCAATTATACTGTTATTTTCGATGTAATTTAATTTTTTTCTATCAGACACATTTTTATCTTAACTTTTGGTTAGCTTGATTAATTTTTAATCTCAAGAATCTTAATGTTTAACAGTCAAGCCTGATGTACATTCATGACAAGCGTCTTGTAGACGTTTTGTTTTCATATCAATCAGACAAATGTTTGTTTGGATTCTAAGCTACTGCGTTGATGCATATTGTTTGCAACATTAATAAAAACCAAAATCACAGTTGGATGCATCAATATCATAGTTTCAGACAATTTTGTAGGATTTCAAATTACTTTTTTATTTTGTTATTTTCTACATTAATTTGTTTTTTCTGTTTCAGACAATTTGTTTTCTTATCGGATCATTTGCTTGATTAAGTTTTTTTAGTCGCTTTTTTTCACTTTTTTGTTATAAGTTTTTTTTCTAGTCCTGAATAAGGAATGTTTTGAATATGTTTTGTTGTTTTGTACATCAAACATTTATTTGATCATTAGGAAGAAAGAATCTAGAATCTATTTTTCCATTTCGTTGCCAAACGTCTGCAACAAAACAATTACACAGTTGAACGCATACGAAAACTGTTATTGAAGATGACATTCGATAGTCTGCGTTTGAAATCACTTTTAATCTATATTTTTTAATACATTCATACTTTCTCTCCGTTATCTTAGTGTTAAACTTCTACAGACGTGTACCTTAGCATGTAAAGACCTGTCGAAGGTTTAACACCGATCTGCCGAATGACTGACAAATAAAGAACTAGTGGCCGACAAGGTACCGAGCGGCATATGGCAGCTGCTGTCGAAATATGGCTAACGAGGGGACGAGATGAGCAACTGATTCGGCACTGATTTGTTAACTAAGTGTTAAACTTTCGACAGGTCTGCACATGTATGACATAGCGAAATTAAGTGATGTCCTATTATGCTTAGTTGTTGAATCCCAAATGATATACAACCGTTGACCTTTACTGATTCACCTGGTATCAGTATAATGGACTGGGGGAGTGGTACGCTTGTCTGTGACGTACTGACTCTGTGAGCTAGCACGGTAAAGTCGCCCTGAGTGCGCGCTAGTACAAGGCCATACAACACACTCGTACTTCACATGCATACACAAAATTGTTCATTGATTAATCCAAAGAGATTAATTAAATAGTTCTCGTCGCGAATAGCTGAAAAATTGCTGATGCGACGTTAAGCAACATTCAACCAACCAACCAACCAAATGATATACATATAGTAAACCGGCTTGCTCATACGGTTGGCATTTTATGTTCTGTATCCATAAAACTTCCATATAACATGGCTAGAAGTACATGTGGTATAAGACAAAATAGGTTCAGCAATTGATCGATTATCAAATACAGGTTAATGCTTGCTAATATGTATTAATTAAGTAATAAAAGTAGACATTTTACCCTTATAATTAATTCTATATTAATTACTTAATATTTTCTGCAGTAGGAACGCCAGCCAACCCGGGTTTTTTTTCGAGAATAAGGTTTAGGTTTTACGATGTTTTATCCTTCCGCCGTTCTGAAAATTGGGATTACTTTTTGACAAGGATCTGATGGCCGAAAAAGTACCCCGCCTTCAGCTAATGATAAAACAATGGATTATATACCGGAATAACCAATTTTTGAAATTTGAGTTTAAATGATATAAAACAGAATTTCACGTGTCTTATTTACATATTATACCAGTTTTAATTTAATAGCACTATACGTTCGTTTCGGAATATAATTTCTCATCAGTATTGATATGATCAAAGTTGTGAAACCATTTTTATTCTCCAAGATATTGAAAAAGATACTTAAAGGACCAAAATATATTTTACCAAATTTAGTTAAGGAAATAATGAAATGATTTACTTGAATCTCTCATATAAATGTCGTCACGACCTACCGAAGTTGGAGTACTCGAATGTGGCATCGACAGACAATTGGTGTTTAAATACATGTCAATGTAAGCAAATTATACGAAACATGAAAAAAAAGATACTGAAGGATTTCACGTGTCCAAATGAAATACATTTATTTGAGTCTCTCGTAAAACTGTCGTTACGCCTTACTTTCGCATCGGGCATCGACAGACATTTATGCTAAAATACGGGTCAATGTATACAAATCATATAAACAAGAAAATAAAAGTAAAATTTATATCCATTATTACTGGAATTATATTATTTGCATTGTTGACCGTGGACCAACTTTCCACTAGTACTGAAGCGATAAAAGTATCTAATAAATGAAATAAATTGATGCGAGATGAAATTGTCGATTATGTGGCACGTTTAGAAACATGATGGGAGTAAAATTAAGTTGATTCTTTCTCACCCGTTTGTAATGAAATAGTAATATATAACAATTTGATTCAATCCGCATCTATCGAATACTTTGTGTTCACATTTAACAGTTTCTCCATCAACACACAATTGAAGTAAAAAAAATTTAAATCACATTCATAAAAAATTCAAACTAACATTTTACCAGTCATTAATAAAATTTTATTATTTGTTGATAGTGTACCTACTGTCTACTAAAGTGTTTCTAAAGATGTCGAATAAAAGGAATGAATTGATCCTTAATCCGAGCCTCTGAAGAAACTGTTATTTTATAGAGACACGCTTAGAAACATGATAGAAGTAAAAACTTATAAAAAAAACCCTCTCTCCTCATTACTGGAAATTCAATTGTATAAAAGCTTGTTGATCACACGTCCGATGTCAATAATAACGTCCAATGAACTGACTCCCGTCAACTGTGATCCGTGTTTTATACTGTGACGTTACACATCCAAGATATCCATCAGTACATACTATGTTTAACTTTAATAAATAATACTAGATTTTTGCTAAATTGGTAAACATATTGAGATAAAAATATCATTTATATATTATGTAAGAACGGAATTTGTATCAGAGTCTCATCCTACAACAGACAATTGCTGCTCAAATACAAACCATACAAAACAAGAAAATAAAGGTTAAATTAATGACATTTAATTATTTGTTGACCGTGGACCTATTCTCTATCGACGTGTCTAAATAATGACAAGAATTAATATGAGCCTTTGATGAAACTGACGATTATATGGCCACATTTACAAAAATGAGAGAAGTGCAAAAAAACGTTAATCTTCTGTCCGCATAACTGACTTGTTACGAAATAACGTCATGTAATAATAAATTACAGTTACCGTCCCGTGTCCTTCCAAATAGTTTGTATTTAAATTAGCACCTTATTTTCTAACAACAGACAAATGATCCTCAAAACCAGGTCATTGCATACAAATCATACAAAACAAGGAAATAAAAGTAAAATTAATGAAATTATATTATTTGTTTACCGTGGATCTATTCTATACTGAAAGCGTTAAAATATCCAATAAATGAATTGATTTTATCCGAGCCTTTGATGAAACAAACATTAGACGTTTAGAAATATGATAGAAGATATAAATAATAAATTAATTCTCTGTCCCCACAACTGTCAATTGGTTAGTAATGAAATCATGCTCTGTTTTATACATCACAGCTATCGTCTGTCTGTTAGATTCAAACCTACATTCTATAGAATAGTTTACATTCAAATAAGTATCTTATTTTTAAAACAAACAGACAATTGGTGCACAAATACTTGTCAATGTAAGCAAATTAAATTAACCTAGACAATAAAAGTACAATCTACACCAATTATTCATGAAACCATAATGTTTGTTGACCGTGAACCTACTACCTATCGAAGCTTTAAAAATGTCCGATAATTATAGATAAAATGAAATTATCCTTGTCTTTGATGAAACTGCTGTTTATATGGAGATGTTAAGAAAAATAATGGGAGTAAAAAAACATAAAAAGGAGTGTCCCACTGAGTCCTTTGCATTCAATTGGCATTTCATTTTCCAACAACAGACAATTGATCTTCAAACGCAGGTCAATATATACAAATCATATAAAACTAAAAAAAAACTTAAGAAAGTTAACGAAATTATATTATTTGTTGACATTGGTCCTACTGTCTATTGAAGCGTTAAAATGCCCCAAAAATGGAATGAATTGATCCTCGTCGTTGATGAAACTGCCGTTTATATGGGTACATTTAGAAATGCTGTAGGAGTATAATTAAGGTAATCCTTTTCACCATAACTAACAATAACTTTGAAACAAAAATCATGCTATTTGATAATATATTAAAGGTAACATTTATCGTCAACATTTTTTGTCAAACAGACAATTGGTTCTCAAATACATGTCAAGTACACAGGTCATAATAAACAAGAAAATAAAAGGAAAATTAATGAAATTATGTTATTTGTTGACCGTGGACCTACTTTCTAGCCAAGCGTTAAAATTGTGCAATAAATGAAATGAATTGATTCGAGTCTCTGATGAAATTGTCGTTTAAATTGAGACGTTCAGAAACATGATAGAGGATGTAAACATTTACTTAACCCCCCCCCCTCGCTATAGGTGATAAATAAAAGTTACCCCGCTCAGATTCAAACCCGCTTCTTACTGAACAATTTAAAGTCATATCAGCATCTTTAAATTCCTCAAAAACTAATAAGGTATACTCCTCATGCAAAGTATTTTTTAGCTGATTTTGGTAAAATATATTTTGGTCCTTTAGGTTTCTTTTCAACATCTCGAGAAAAAAGTTTTGGTTTCATGCTTGGCTCCAAACACTACTGATGAGGAATTGTATTCCGAAACGGCCATTTGTTCTGTAAAATTAAAACTAGTATAATATGTAATTTCAGACATTATTGGTCTTAAATACAGGTCAATGTTATTATATACAAATCTTAAATATAAAAATAAAAGGAGACTTTTTCTCTTTATTAATTTATTATTTCGTTTATCTTGGATCCAAGCTAACTTAAAAGGGTTAACCGTCTATAACAAATGAAATGAATTGATTTTGTGGTCTGTAACAAAATCTCTTTTTGTGGGAAAAGTAAAGAAATTTTAAAGACGTTAAACTAATCCCATTTATCCATATAGCTGACCGAATGGTTTATATTCAAATTCAGCCTCTTATTTCATATTAATTAATACGGTACAGGCCTGTCGAAAGTTTAACAATTACCTAACCAATCGACAGCTTATCTCGGTCCCTCGTAGGCTATATCTCGACAACTTTTTAGCAGCTGCTTTTTATCTCACAGACCACTAGCTACAGTCGAAAGTTTAACACTGCGCTAACGAAAGGGTGTTGAAGCTCGACTACTGAGTGACCTAGATATGAATAAATAGTGGCCGAAAAGCTAAAGATAGCAGCAACTGACAAGCTGTCGAGAAATAGCTAACGAGGGCTCGAGATGAGCTGCCAATTCGGCACTAATTCGTTAGCAGTGTTTAGCTTTCGACAGGCTAGTACTGTATCTGCATCTTAAGCATTCGGTAAAAGAGCTTCGAATATTTTTATTCTATCTCTTCCGCTAACAATTTGCCTTTGTTCTCGAAACTATTCACGAATCTTTGACAGAAACAATCATTGGGTGAAGTAGATTTTGATAATGCACATGGTTGAGAATATCCCATTCAGGGAACCAACTTCGGTTATAACTTGTTTTATGTAGGTTTTTTGTAAGTTAAATGATAAATTTTCGACAGGCATGTACTGTATCTCAAGTATTTCGATAACCGAGCTCACAATGTTTTATTCTATCAATTTGTCTGCTTTTTTCTAGAAACCATTTACGAATCTTTATTATGTTTCACAGGAGCAATCACTAGGTGTAGTAGATGTGTCATTTAATTTTGCTGTTTACATTTTGATAATGCACATGGTTGAGGATTTCCAATTTTGGGGGGAAAATTTCTGTTATAACTTGTTTTATGTGTGTTTATGTTAGCCCATTGTTAAAATTTCGACATGCCTGTACGGTATGTGATGCTCAAAAAGAGGTCAATGTATGCAAACTATATTCAAAAAGAAAATAAAAGCGGAATTTCTATTAATGTGTCGACCGTAAGACCTACTCTCTGCTAAAGAATTAAGTCTAAATAAAGCACCATTATAATGTATTAATAAAAATTTTTATTGGCGATAATGAATTTTAACGATTTTATGTAAATTAGGGACATTTCTATTGAAAATGGTAATAATTCGTATGCCACTTAGCACTTAATATTCTGGTTTACACCGAAGTAAAAGAATCCTGATTCGACTTTTATATGCAAAGCAAAATTATCACAACAATTAAAATAAGGTCACTATAATTTGTATGGTTTTCCCGATATCGCTTTATTGCTGACGCTTTTGTTTGGTTTCCAAAATAAAATCATTAATTACGACGTGTTAGAAGAATATCATTGACTTAATTTTCTGTTATTAAATGGACATGTTACCCTGGCACATCTATCCAGTTTCGCCCGGTTTCCGAATACGGTTAAGTTAACAAAGCTAATTTTTATGCCTTCTTTAAAATTTCAGAAGGAAAAAAACTTTATAATGAGTTGCCAGCATGGACAAATTAAGTCTGAGTACACAAGGTCAAACTATAAATCCAGATAGCTAATTTATAAACTAAGGACATAATGTCTTGTGTTAATTTTCATTAATAGTTCCTTTCATTAAAATAGCACATGAAAACATCAAATAATTATGGAAATGAAATCTGTATATCACCAAGAACAAACCAGAACCCCAAAGCAAAGTAAAAACAAACATACTAACCCATGTCAAAACCAGTCACAAAGCAAAGTAAACACAAGCATACCAACTCATGTCTAAATCATAATCCCAAGGCAAAGTAAAACCAAACATACCAATCCATGTCCAAACCACAATCCCAAAGCAAAGTAAAAATAAACATACCAATTCATGTCCAAACCACAACATTTTTGTAAATTTATAAATTCAATAAACAAAATTGCATGTTAAAAAACAAAACAATTTAGTAGATGCGACGTCATATAATGTAAAGCACGTCCAAACTCCTAGGTTCTATACTAGCGCTGGCATATCTTAGTATCAAAATGGTTGCCAATTTGCTTGCCGAAGTTCATAGATTTTTTACTACTTCAATAATGTTAAATAAAAACCTCTTAACAGGGACGTAAACATCAGTGTAACACCCCTTATTTTACTCTTTATAACTCAATGCAAAGTATTTCCTTAGCTAAATTTTGGTAAAATATATTGTGGTCCTTTGGGTTTCTTTTCAACATCTTGGAAAAAAAGGTTTTGGTTTCATAATTTTGGTCCAAGCACTACTGATGAGGAATTGTATTCCGAAACGGTCGTCTAATGTTGTAAAATTAAAACTGATATTATATGTAATCAATACAATGACAAATGTACATATATTTCATAAAAATGTTGACAGGTTCATTTTTTTCGATTTTGTACCGCTCGGTGACCATTACGTAAATTTTTACATATAAATTTTAAATAATGAGAGAGAGAGAGAGAGTATAACAACACGTTTGTAGACCTAGTTTAGGGTCAATATGAGTTATACTGAACCCCCGAAACAAAATGTCCGAGCCCGGCCAAAGGTCAACTAACAATTTGCAACATTATTACGTCATAGTATAACCAATCACCAAAAGGTCAAGGTTATAACATACAAAAACAATATTTAGAAAGCTTGTTTGGCTTGTTTTATCTTTGACACGATAAATTCATCAAAGGATCCTATAACTTTTGTATTCTAGTCAATAATGAAATTTAATGATTTATGCAAATTAGGACTATTTCTATTGAAATGGTTTTTATTCCTATGATGTTTAACAAGAATACTAATAAGGTTTATCACAGAAAAAATTCCAAGTATTTTCACTGAAAATATACGCTTTATTGTTATTTCAATTAGGACCTACAGTTGTAGTGTCAAATTGTCAATCTCTTGATATAGTGCCTATCTCTTGTTAAAATAATTCATCTTTAGAATGCTGATTCAGCTTTTATAACATTAAACGTCTTCGTTATAGGGTATTGTCTCCATTAGAATATTGGTCATTGTTCGGACTCAGCAATGGAGTGATTGACTACATTGTAATGCTGATTCAGCTTTAACACTAAATTTATTACAAAATAACCAATACGTATGGTTCGTGTTTTGCTAACTTATTAAGTGTGTCAACTTTCTGCACTTCGCGTACTAATTGGATAAGGTTTGGTTTATGTTGCTCAAGTTTGCTTTAATCGCAGCGTCTCTGTAACTGCCACATGTGGCCTACCCTTTTTCTACACAGGTGTTTTAGCTTGCACTGAGACAATAGACCTCGGTTTTGAGTCTCATTCGAAAGACTAAGAAAATTCATCAAAATGAAAGAATGACATGTTATGGATATGAGATGTCAAATTAATCCAAGATAATTCTAATAACACATAGTGTTATTAATGTGGCTTTCAACGGTCACTCTCATAAACTCTATAAGTCCATGAAATGTACATCAGGATTAGACATGTCTGTTTCAGGTCAGTTGAAGGATTATATTGAATGAAAATATCACTGCTAAACTTGGTTATAGTAATAAACACTATAAACATAATAACAACCAGTTGAATTGAGTTGAGTAACGTTGTTTAATGTCTTAGTCAAGAATATTTCTCTGACATCGAAACCTTACCAGCTATTGGCGAAGGTACAGAAATTTTGCCTGTGCGTTGGGCCGATGGCATTATGCAGCAGGGTTTATCGTGCAAAGCCTACTGTAACACGGAACCTCGTTTTTTAAGTTCCCATTCGAAAGAACCGTGACTTTCATTTCGTAATGCTGAGTGCTTGGCGAAAGAACAGTTACTACCCACTTTTAAGTTTTGGGACAGACCCGGTCGGGGTTCGAACCCACGACATCCAAGTTACGCAGCACTCTACCAATTGAGCGACCAGTCATTGTAATATATTAACACCGAGAATACCGAGTACTATTTGGAAGTTACCAGAGTCACCTTTGCATACAAAAAAACCGTGAAAAAATAGAAACACCGTAAAATTAATTATTTTAGGGCAAAAGCCAGAATATATCACTTATGCATACACAAAAATCATGAAAGTATATGAACACCATCAACAATAGCTATTAGGTTTGACAATGATCATAGTCGCATAATGGAAACAACAAAGATCTTAAAAAATTGGACAACAAAAATAATCATTGCATTTGGCAGTAGCCAGAGTCATGTTACGCACATCAAAGCCATGAAAAATAGGTAAAACCTTGAAAATAGCATTAGCAAGAGTCGGTTTTTGCACAGAACAAAAACTATAAATGAACACATTAAATAACTATTGTATATGGCAACAAAAGCCGTGCAAGTATCATCAAAGATGTATGCAACTATTGCTATGACAATGGCCAGAGTCACACGGACACATTTTTGGGTATATACGTGGATGTAGCTAGCTAAACAGGAGGTGCTTAGCCTTCCAGAGCACCTGGCCTCACGTCCCCATCAAAAAATAAATAATACATTTGGTAATGACCAGAGTCACATTATGGAAAAAACAAAAAACCCAAAAACTAAACGCATATGGCGGGTGTGGCTAGGTGATCTGGAGAAGCTTTCCATTCCACCCAAAAAACTAAAGGCATATAGCTAGGTGAACTGTAGGTGCTTTCCATTCCGGAGCACCTGATCTCACGTCTCTGAAAAACTTCACGTGTTTAACTTAATTTGTCAGTTTCAAAGTTTTTACTTAGCTTTTGCATTGTTTTTGAACATGGATTAGTATGTTTATTTTTGATGAAGATAAATTACAATAACCTAGATCATGTATCAGATACATGCTGCCTAGGTGTGTTTGTAAACACATTGTTGTTATTGCTGTCAATAACCAGCCTTGATAAACAGCTTTATAATATCGTGAAATCTACATCAGGATAAGACATGCTTGTTTTACGTCAAATAATGGATTACCATGGATCAAAATGTCTCTTCTAGACTTAGTGGTAGATTTGTATCAAGGAGTAGCTACATGTATGTTAAATAGATATTTTGACAGCCATAAACAACTTTTTTACAATAGTCCGGGTTTGGCTTCATTGACCAAGTGTTTAAGTCTCGGTGAACGAGTGGTCTAAAACACCGGTTTACGAATCACAATGCCTCCCATTGCCTAGGTTCGAATCCCGCTCTGGCAGATCCTAGTGTGAGAAAGCTAATCGAATTGCTGTGGTTTCTCTGGATACTCTGGTTGTCTCTATAATCTATTGAAATGACCGCTTCAGTACAAGTGAAAGAATCTTGACTTTGGGTGTAAAACCACTAATACTTCACTCACTATTTGACATTTTAGGCCATTTTTTTCGTAGAAATAAAGGTTATAAAAGATTGTTTCTCGAGATATAACTTAAAAACTGTGAAATAATTATACATACAATAGATGTAGCTAGTGTGATACCCGTTAACATTTGTATGGAACGAAATTATGTCCTTTTCATCGTTGACGTTTTCCGTAGAAAGATGTTACTTAGTAATTTCGCGACGCAAAAATGATTTTTTTTTTAAATGGAGCACTGGCGAATCCCATTCTTGTTACGAAAATTATCTCAAGCAGTATAAAGCAGGTTACTTTTCTCTGCAAAAGGTCATTAGCACAGGTTACTTTTCTCTGCAAAAGGTCATTAGCACTGCAAAATTCATGATACGTGTACTTTAACGATTTTTAATGTTGATAGCACTAATGAGCTTCCGTAATATAATGCACGTGTTAATTTTCGGAAATTAAGATGCATTTAGATGCGTGCAAGCCACAGGTTATTAGCTAATTTGTTATCATATGCTATCAGAAGAAAATTCCGGTTTTATGTTGGAATTCTTTTAATGTCTGCAATTGATAAATTACCCTAATTCATACAGTACGGACCTGTCGAAAGTTTAACATTGAGCTAACGAAAACTTTTTGACCAATTCGAACCCCGATTACCCAATGACCGAGATATATTTAACAACTGACAAAAAGTTGTCGATATATAGCTAACGAGGGGTATCTCAGTTGGTAAATTACTCGTTTAAGTGGGAGGTCGTGGGTTCGAAACCCGACCAGGTCTGATCCAAGACTTGAAAATGGGTAATATTTTTTCCACAAGCACTCGGTATTAATATTACAAAAAGAAAGTCACGGTTCTTTCCGATGGGCACTTAAAATAAACTATGTACCGTATCACGTTAGGCGTTATGCACAAGCAAAACTTCTGCACCTTCGCTTATAGCCAGCGACGCCTCCATATAATTGAAAACTTCTTGATCGGGACGTTAAATACCATTACTCACCCACTCACTAGATTCGGCACTAATCTAAATCAGTGTCTTTGTGTTAAACTTTCGATATGCCTGTATCATACTTAACGATCTGAGACAGAAAACTATTTGAATGAAAAAAGTCTTGATACCACTTCCTGAAGATGCGTTTGAAGCTTAATAGATCATTAAAGAAAGAATTGATTTTTTATTCTTGCTTCGGGGATCGAATTTCACAACGTCTTTGTCTGTTAAGTTTGAAATAATTAAACGTAGAAAACGTCGAGGTGTGGTTCGAACACTAAAAATGTGTCTTTAGCATGCATAAAGGCATGGGACTTCGGATCTGAGTCTCGTCCAAACATCCAAATCTCTCTCTCTCTCTCTCTCTCTCTCTCTCTCTCTCTCTCTCTCTCTCTCTCTCTTTCTCAAGTTTGGAGTAATGTTCAGTTTAAAATGACATTAATATCTTCAAAAGTTTCGACCGGTCTGTACCCTACCATACATTCAAAAAATGGTAAATTACAAATATTGCTCAATTCTTTAACATAGTAATACGAACTGTAAACATATATAGCTTAAAGACCTGAAAACTGGCTTTGATCATTTTACCATCAAATATAATCCAAAACTCCATTACTGTGTTGTTAATGTGTACACCAAACATTAAGTGTTTGCCAATCATAATGATGTCTATCATTTTCTGGAAGGCTTCAAATTAGAGATGACATCGATGACAAAATTTAAAATATCATAAAATATTATTTTAATAACAACGTCATTGTTTACGCTACATGAACTTATGACCAGTTAGGCAAATTGAATTAGTAAATGGGAATCTAAATTAAACTTGAATAAAAATGTTGAAGTGTTATTTAGTTGTTTTTTTGTTTTTTTTTTTTTTTTTTTTTTTTTTTGGGGGGGGGGGCATAATTTCACGCCGAGATACACATTTTTTATAAAATGAAAGATGGAAGTAAGATGCATAATTGAGGTGTGAATGATCGGACAACTTGACGGAGCAGAACAGTCATCAATCTTGTAATCTAAGATTATAGATAAAGAATGAGGCTCAAGACAAGAGGTCTTTTTTGTATTACAAAATAAAATTATTTTCAGAATTGAATGACTGTATTTGACTTCTTGTCTAGGGCTTCAATCTTTGGACTTTATTAGGCGTCGAACTTCATAAGCATTGTTATTTCGATGCTTATAAGTTAAAGACTTCAATTAATCTTATTGAACTTTATTAGGAGTTGCTACGGAGGAAACACGTAGCGATTTGACTTTACGACTAGATTCGAGTACACGAACGTTTCAAAATCAATTTTATTTAATATGTCATATACCATACATTCAAAAAATTGTACATGACAAATATAATGTGATTTATTAGCAAAATTTGCTGTTTCAACACATTGGTACGAACAGTAAACATAGTTTAAAGACCTGAAAACTGACTTTGATCATTTTACCATCAAATATCATCCAAAAATCCATTACTGTGTTGTTTATTTGAACACCAAACATACAATTAAGTGTTTGCCAATCATAATGATGTCTATCATTTTCTGGAAGGCTTCAAATTAGAGATGACATCGGTGACAAAAATATCATAAAATATTATTTTAATAACAACGTCATTGTTTACGCTACGTGAGCTAAAGATCAGTTAGGCAAATTGAATTAGTTGATGGGAATCTAAATTAAATTGGAATAAAACTGATGAAGTGTTGTTTAGTTTTTGGGCATATTTTCACGCCTAGATACACATTTTTGATGAAATGAAAGATGGAAGTTAAGATGTGTAAAATTGAAGTGTGAATGATCGGACAACTTGACTGAGCAGAAGAGTCATCAATGTTATAATTTCTCATTAATTTAATCAAATGGAGAAGCACTTGAAATTTTAAAAAATAATACAACCTCAAATTGTGGTTTTAATAATGGTATCATACTTGTCTTCACTTTCATGACTTTAAGTGCAGAGGGGTAATTACCTTTAACGCCCCAGTTAAGATTTTTACAATTATTTTAAATTGAGAGCGTCAGTTATTTGAAGGAGAGGAATTTTGAGTGTCCTTAGAAAGCTTTCTTACATTCTGCCCAAGTGAGATTTAAACCTTGGCAATGAAAGGGCAATGTGGTTCATGAACCGATGTCCTTTTTTAACCTATATGTTTTAAACACCGCCGCATACAACTTACATAACAAGGCTTTAGTCCAACTTTAAATTATTGCATTTTAGTCAGCAATTGTACTAGGCCAATTTTACTTTTGACATAGGGTAATTTATAGGGCATAAATAAAAATATAAATTCTAGCCGAGTTACATATATTTGTCAAAAGCCAACAACCAAATTTTTATCAAGTTCAATATATTTTAATACAAATATATTCTCTATATTTTCGGGGATATTTTTCAGAACCCTACCAAATATACATATATTTGTATTATTTTCGCGTCATGTGTTTTGAATACGGATATAAAATTCAACTTAACGTTAACTTATTGTCATATACTGATATGGCCGCCATCACAGTATTGTTGATATGTTTGATGTCTCTGTGTCCAGGATTGCCCTGGATATATTTGACGTCCCATAGTTTCATGTTCCTTTCACACAATTGTGATTACACACGTGGCGGGTTTAGCTAGCTAAACAGTAGGTGCTTACCTTTCCGGAGCACCCGGCCTCACTTTCCTGGTGGAAGTTCACATATCTAACCTGACTTATAAGTTCCAAAGTGTTTACTTTGCCTCTGGATTGTGATTCGGACATGGATTAGTATGTTTGTTTTTGCTGTATCCATGAAATTCATCCAAAAAATATTATATATGCGACGTGGACCTGAATGATTATTTGTTTGATTTGTTTAACCTCTTTTTTGTATTTAAGGACACTGATTTACCGATGTCACGTATTATGAAGCTTAAGGTCTGGTACCAATAAGTCATTAATGACAATCACTATACACTTAACCTTTTCTAACATAATACCTAATTTACAGGAGACTTAACAACAACCAACCACTTAAAAGATTATGATATTAACTCAGTTTTATGAAAAATCTTTATAGGTCAATATGATGGAACTATAACGACTGACCGTACTTAACTGCAGATGGGTTCTCCTCTGGTTTTAATGACAACCAGTACACTTAACCTTTCTTAACTAAATACTAAATTACAGAAGATTTCACATCTTCCAACCACTTAAAAGATTATGATATTAGTTCAGTTTTACGATCAGTCTATAAGTCTATGATTGATGTGTAAAAATATAACGACTGACCTTAATTGCAGTGGGGTACCACACGATGAGAATTATGTATGTGTGTTATGTACTATCAAGGTCTCATATTAATGACAATCGGAACACTTAACCTTTCTTAACTTAACTTAACTTAGTTTTTAGAAGATTCCACATCACCAAACCACTTAAAAGATTATTATATTAACTCAGTTTTACGAAAATCCTTAAGTCTATAAGTCGATACGATAGAAATTTATAAGTGTATCCACTTACTAGTACCTTAACTGCAATGGGATTCGCCAGCGCAATACGTGATATTCTAAAACATTATTAATTAATTAGTTAATTAGTAGCATTTGATATGGAATCGCATAAGGTGACATTTTCCCGTAAACACTTCGTTACTGGGAATTTTAAAAAAGTTCGACAAAAACGTTACGAGATATTGAACACGTAGTACACTGGCGAATTCCATTTTGTATTTGTTTACACTATCACGAATTTTACATTACATTCCAAAGCCAATTTAATTCTAATACCCTCAAATCGAATTTAGAAAATTTTTAGTGCACATTAAATATTGAATACAGATATCTTAAATTTTTAAATCAGATTAGAACGCGTGTCTAATGTCACCCATACCAGGTAGAAAATAGATCATGACAAGAGCAAACTAAAAAAATATGCATTTTGGTAACAGCCACGGTCCTCAACAAGTTGTATGGTCATCATCACAGTATTGTTCATAAGTTTGGTGTCTCTGTGTCATTTTGCCCTGGATATATTTGACGTTCCATAGTTCCTTTTTTCATTCACTCATTATTGTTTACACACGTGGCGGGTCCAGCTAGCTAAATAAGAGGTACTTGCCCTTCCAGAGCGCCCGGACTCACTTCACTGCTGCAAGTTCACGTGTTTAACCAAACCCGTCAGTTTCAAAGCTTTTACTTTGTTTCTGGATTGTGATTCGGATATGAATTGTGTTTGTTTTAGATTGCTTAACAACTACAATACAAACAAGCAAAATCCCCCGTCGGTAGGTGCTTAACTCTCAGAAAATTAGTAAACCAACTCGAGTTAATGATATGCACATCTATAAATGTTGATGTTTAACATAAAGTGCCGTAAAATAGTGCTTCTTAATTTTTGAGAACTATCATGGATAAGAAGTGGCTGGACGGATGGAGGTTCTGATACAGGAAGTTGACAGACAACTGCAGTCCAATTCACTTTGATGTTTACATCAAGGATTATGAACTTGTATGCTAAATACAGAATATTCGGCTCTGACTTGCATTTATTTTAGTAAGATTTTAATAATACAATATGCTTGTAAACTCTTACAAGTGGTTGACTGTTGGAATTTGTGGGTGTATATTCTTTAATTTTGACATTAGCTAACAATTCTGTTCGGCGTGTAAGGATTTATATTCTCATATAGTCATATACTAAATAAGATGATTAATCTTAAAAGTACGACTGAAACGATAGGATTCTCTGATGTAGACCATTTTGAGTTTTATTTAACTACATATATATCCTTAAATCATTGATAATTGAACTGTAGGAAACAAAAAATGAAATCGGACTAAACAAGCAAGATAACACAAAGACAAAACGAGACAAGACAGATTATGAAGCACTGACTGAAAGGTTAAATAGAAGGAATTAATTATATCACTGAAAAACATGTTCTTCGCAATAGTCGGCGCAACTAAATCAAACACAAATAAACCAATCCATATCTAAATCACTAAATATAAAGCAAAGTAAAAAAAAAAAAACTCGGTAAATTAAGTTAAACGCATGAACTTCCACCATCGAAGTGAGACCGGATGCTCTGTCATGGGAAGTACCTCATATCAACTTTCTCAACGTACGATGTGTATGAAATTTTTTAACCTGAGATCGGGTGCTCTGGAAGGGTAAGCGCCTCTAGATCTTGTCTTCAATAATAAGAAACAAAACAAAAAATGAAGCGAGAAAAGATAGGAACTCTTGTATTAAAGGTCAAAAAGCAATTTGCCTATCTGAAACTACTTAATGTTTGATTACAAGTCTTAAATAAATTGCTATCACACATAAGGAATTTGATTTGGCCTTTTCTTTGACATTTTAAAGCCGAAAGATCGTGTCAAAATTTGATACTAATACCCCTAAAATGAAAATGTTATATTTATTTGAATGATTTTTACATGAATTTAATATCCTGGATATTAATATCTTCAGATATATGTCAAGTTTAAGCAAAAATAAGATGTTATACAATTTTGTGTAGACTAGAATTGACATTGATAGTTCAGTGTAAAATCCATGATTATAATCTTAGAATCACGTCACAAGTTATAGCTCAACTGAGATGAATACACCAGATCTAGATATGGGTAAGGGTTAAAACTTTCGGGCTTTTTGCTAATCCCACTCCCACAAAATTTAAGCTCATTTCAGTCCAGTACAATGATATAGATTATGAAATAAGATAGGTTTTTTTTCAAAATCATTCGAAGATGAAATAGGAAAATACTGCACATAATAAAGATAATTATCGACAAGCAATCTTTAAATTTTAATTAACAACTGACCCTAGAAAGTTCCAGTTAAAATAATCCATCTTTAGATATTTCATGTCACTGCATGAATAATATATACATTTGCATGTTCTTTGTTATCTATTTTGGATATAGTTGCATTTTCCATTGACCTATGTGTACGAAAAATATCACTCAAATTCTTCCAAAAAAGAAATGCAGTCAAACCTGTATATAAGGACCGTCTGCTTTTAAAGGCCAGTAACAATTTATTGTAATCGCTCTTTATTAATGTTATTTGAACCTGTATGTAAGGACCACCTGTCCTTAAAGGTCACTTTTACTTATTCTCATCGGAGATTTTTATAGACAGGTTTAATTGTAATTTAAAAACGTGGATTGACAGTTTCATCCAGATGTGTCAAGATCGGCGTAACCTCTGTATATTGCATTAAATTTGACCTGGTCGTTTGACCTTTAATTTGATTACTAGATTTGGGTAATAGACTCTTTAATTTAGGTAAAACAGTATGTTTCGTTACCATAAACACCCGATACTCAGCACTGGTATTATCTACCCTTATATATCAACTTTATTTGACCTCTAAATTACACAATTCATATGCCTGATTGAATATTCAAATTAAAGGTCAAACGGCCAGGTCA
This sequence comes from Anadara kagoshimensis, assembly GCA_021292105.1. Lineage (NCBI taxonomy): Eukaryota > Metazoa > Mollusca > Bivalvia > Arcoida > Arcidae > Anadara > Anadara kagoshimensis. The sequence continues at coordinate 24,277,765 of CM037872.1, read as the reverse complement.
AACCTGACGCACTAAACAGACAGACAGAATGACGTATTTTTCACTCTATCGGCAGCAATCTTATCTCCAATTAGTTATGGGTTAAAAGTTCTATTCGTTCTAGAATCATTCCTTAAAATCTTTGTAAAAACGACGTGATTAAATGATTGAACACGTCGGCACTGTGGGACAGTGTTTTTCTTCCGTCCTCGATACATCAAATAACATCAAATAATATGTAGCTTTCTGAAGCAAGGGTTGAAAACAAAACAAAATCTAGGTCTTTATCATCCAATCGATAACTTTAAATGATATGTAGCACTAAAATCGCTAAAACTACAACCAAATAAACCCGATTTTTAACCCCCTCCATCACATGTTAACTACGCCGTTAGATGCCAATCATGGCAACAAAGCGAATTGGAGATATTTGTGTTAATTTATATATAGAATATATGAAATGTCTGTTATTTTCCTTAAATTCCTTTCTTACCTCTACTATTCCAAAACTGATCATTTCGATATGAGTGAAATGATCATACCAGGGTAAAATACCTTAGAATTGATAATCAACAACACCAGTGTCACAACCAAACATTGCAATCCACCAGGCCCCAATTTCACAATCATTCCATAGCTAAGATATTCCTTAACTTCAATTTAGCCAATTTTTGCTATCACTTTTTGGAAATACTGATAAATATTTTTGTAAAAACTAAATTCAAATGTTTTAATCTAGAAGTGACCTTAAAAATGACACCTTAATTTCCTGAATACCTTGAAAATTAACAAAATTATAAAGTTTTGAAATTTTGCAAGATTTAAGTTAAGGAAAAACTTAGCTAAGGAATGCTTGTGAAACCGGGACAAGTACTAAAAGAAAATTGGTGATGTTTAAGCGTTCATTATTCAGGTAACAGAATGAAAAATTAATATGTTGGAATATTCGTCTGCTATAAGGTGTAACAAGGCTCATTTTATTTCTAATGCAATGGTAATAATTTTTTTTTTTTTTTTTTTTTTTTTTTTTTGTAAAAAGGCGGTAAATTCTAAAACAGCAAAAATAGATAAACAAATAAACAAGATCAAATAAAATTCATACAGATACAACAGGATAAAAAGCACGTCTTTTAGATTAGAAACAGATTTAACATGATGAGAAATTTACAATGAAACCCATAAAATTACCATGAACAGAAATAAACAATTTGATACATTCTTCCATCCATCTTTCATTTACAATATTACAAATAAAGATTGACAGAATGTAATTACTTATAAATTAGAATCTGATCCTATTGCAATATAAACCATGAAAATAGCTTTAGTAATGGCGATCCTACGGAACCCCTGAATGGACACATATTTTAAAAAAAATCAAATCGTTATAATTACATATTATACCAGTTTCAATTTTACAGCACTAGACGGCCGTTTCGGAATACAATTCCTCATCGGTAGTGCTTAGACCAAAATTAAGAAACCTTTTGTTTTCAAGATGTTGAAAAACAATCCAAAAGGATAAAAATATATTTTACCATATAACCAATTTGTAAACAGTGATAACTATTTAGTATATCGTTATAACGAATTCATACACAGCGATAACGGTTTGGTATTTCGCTATAACCAATTCGTACATGGTGATGACGTTTTTAGATATATCGTTATAACGGATTCATAAACACAGTGATAAGAATCTTATATATCGTTATAACGAATTTCTTATACAGTTTTAACTATCTAATATATTGTTATAACGAATTAGTACACATTTTAACGAATTAGTATAGGTAAACAACATTGACCTGTCCGCTTGACCTTTAAATATTTATTATGGACGAGTGCATATATGTATAGGGATCACATAGATGCATTTTTTCTATATAATCAAGGACCCTGTATACACATATTTTACTGCGAACCAAACTACTACCCGTTTATTGGATCGATCTTTCTATATGATTATTCCTAATGAAAGGTCAAGCTGACAGGTCAATTTTGTTTGCTTATACATTCTTATCATGATTTCATATATTTTTCACAAATTCTGTCCCCGGGACTCCATATAATGATGATTTAAAGAATAACCCTCGCTTGCTAACTTGTAACAAAATTTTTCACAAATTTTGACCCTTCAGGGACTCCATATTATGCGGTCCTAAACAATAACCATTCCTTACTAACTTGTAACATAACATTTAACAACAGTACCAAGCCACGTGTACTGCACCAAAAGTCGATTTATCCAAGCTTAGATAAGATTTTCTTTTCAACAAAGTTTAATCAATGATTGATGTTTTGTGTAAAGGGTCAAATTGGGTTAAATCGTGAACGTAAACAGTCATGTTTTGAACACTTTAGATAAAGTTTGAATGGATTCGACATTATTTATGCCAGGTCATTTCGGTTTTTGATCTGGATAAATTAACCACACCCCTGGAATTTGATGCAAGACAACATATATCAATTGTTTATTGGCGTTATTGAATACTGGATTCTTTAATCTACATCTGTACTTTAATTTTGGCGGGATTGGGCTGGATCGAGGGAGTATTTTTGTTCCAAGCCATATATTACTATGGTTAAAATTTCCTTGGATATATTTGACGTGCCATAATAGTTCAATGTTTCTTTCGAATTCAGTCTTGGTTTTGGTTTTGCACGTGGTGGGTGTAGCTAGCTTAACATGAGGTGTGCTTGCCCTCCAGGTGGACGTTCATGTGCAAGTTTTCAAACTTCGGTTTTTATTTTGTTTTAGGATTGTGATATGGACATGGATTGGTATGTGTGTTTTTATTGTTAGACTTACTATCCGTGTGCCTACCATGATGGATACATTTTTCATACGAGACTTCCATTGCCCTTTATTAACTCAATAACTTATCATCTCTCTAATATGTCTCGTTTACAATTGACTCATGTAGTTATGGCTTCAACCAGTGCGGTGCACAGTGATAGCTAGCTGTAAAGTGCCCCAATATCTATGAATATTGGGAGTGGTTGTGTGTTGACCGTGTTTACCGATAGGGTTAACCAGTGCACCGAGTAAAAGCTAGTTATGACGTTTGTATTTCTCGTGTTGAGTGGTTCTAACAAGGGCTGTTCTGAATTTGTACGAAAGAGGATATGGCACATTTTACGCGTTGATGTGTTTTACCAATAGGGTTCGTAAATGTTGTCTAGCTATAATCAGTGGCGGATTCAGCGGGGGCGTACGCCCCCCCCCCTTCTGTCGCTAATAATACATATTGTTCGTTGTGATTTTTCGATACCAGCCCCGAAATACATACTGCTTATAACAAACTCTTTGATGCAGCTCAGATTGCACCAGAATGCATGATTTTTGCGCCATTTTTTCAAAATTTTCCGGGGGGGGGGCATGCCCCCGGACACCCCTAGAAGGTTCGAGCCTTTGGCTCTCACATTATACGCCCCCCCTTTCTAAAATTCTGGATCCGCCTCTGGTTATGTAGCGATGACGTTCATAATGAGAAATTGATCATTAAAAACGGGGTTCACCAACGCACCATGTCCTTTGTACGGCACCAGTGTACCACGTTATTAGCTATTGCCTATGTACGAAGGAATTGTCCCGTTTCACTATTCTACTGATTTGCTTTTCAATTGCGTTCATCAGAGCATCTTATTCATGGCTATTCCTAATTAAGACATGCTTAATTTTATGTTGGTTTTTCAATGAGTTTCACGAGCCGTTCCTCTGGAATGGTCTATCAGTCGAAAATTTGCGTGCGCACCAAGCGATAACCCAATGTCGCTGTTCAATGATTTACGATTTTGTATCCGATTCAAATCTAGGTGTGGGACCCCTATATGTAGTAACTACCACAAATGTAGTAACGGTCGCAAATGTAATAAAATTGTGTCACATATGTAGTAACGAACCACAAATGTAGTAAGGTTTGTCACAAATGTAGTAAATGTTGGTCACAAATGTAGCAAAATTTTACCACAAATGTAGCAACAAATTTTTACCACAAATGTAATAACTTAATTTTACCACAAATGTAGTAAAATTTAAAAAATGATAAAATTTTTTTTTTTCAATATGGGTAATATTTTGGCTAGGGTTAATTAATGACAAGCAATTTTCAGATTTTTCAGTTCTAAGCTACTCATAACGATGTGGAATGTTCATGTGAACAGTCATTTTCAGCTCTGACAATGCTACTACATGAAGTCCCGAGATGAATTTCACGTCCCCAGTACATTTATTAGTCGCCGCTTCGAAGAGATTTTTTTGTCACACCCCCATCTTTGATGGGTTGAGTTCCATTTATATGTTATGGTTTGTTTATTATTCCACTTTCAGGAAGGTAATTTCCGTGTGTGAAAGATCGTGGGTTCGCAACCCGGGCAGGGTCTGACCAAGACTTAAAAATGGTATTTTGAAATGAAAGCCATTAGGGTAATTTGGAAACCATGTGTGGCGCGTTAAAGAACACTAGCGCATTCCATTGCACTCCATGGGTCTAACTTTCTGCAACTTTGCATATAACTGGTGAAGTCTTGATATAAGTGGAACATTCATTCAATTAACGAATCGATACTCTTGCAAATTACACATGACGTCGGATCGACATTGGGATTTGTATATTTATCAAAAGTTTAAAAAACGTGTAACCTTTGTACAAATCAAAATAGACAGTTTCACTGTGGTACAGCGTACACGGGATATTAAAGCATAAAGTGAGCAAAACAGCCAGTGTAAACAACAACAGTGACTCGAAAGCCGATTTTTGGCTTATCTGTTCATTTTAACATGTGATTGTGTATTGGGTCATCAATCGGACACATAAATATTCTATTGAAATAGTTAACTGCATCTGATACACTGTTTAAACTTTGAAACAAATTGATGAAGCGCAAGTGCTCACCTGTGATTTTGACGTCGCTGGGAGTTTCTTTCCAATATTTCAAATATTACCTGATAATTAAAATTTGAAGCGTACAATTCTCTAGGATGTTAAGAACTACAAATCCACCAAATTTCAGCTCAATATTAGATATAAAGGAGCAGGAGACGTTGGAGGATAACACGCGGTGTACTGGGAATTGCAAAAAGGTGTACTGGGTATTGGCAATAAGGAGCAAATAGGTGTACTGGGAATTGAGAGTCAAATATCTTGCCAGCTGTGCGATTTTCATGTTTTAATGAATTTATATAGAAATTTATACTTCTTTTTCAATGACAAACAAAACAATAAATTATCTAGTGAAAATCTTCAACATCTGTAATTATTAGTCATGCATTATAGACGAGATGAAGATGAAACACACATAGACCACACCTTAAACCCATATTTCCCCGATATATGTAGACTGAGCGAGATCTATAAGTGTTTACGAAACCATTACAATGGCCCTGTGTAATGTCAAAATATAATCCGTTCTTAAATGTTAAAGTTTGACAGTGACATAGCAAATGCAACTAGTGAAAGTAAAGAAAAAACTTTGTAGTTTGAACTGAGCAGGAAAATAAGATTACAATTTGAGAAATCTTTTAAAATATTTAACCTAATGTCATTAGATCGAATCGACCAGCTAAAATATGACTTATTTATATCAAAGGTCAAGATGAGACAGTCGTCGGAAGAAAACAGATCCACAAATGTGACGAGAGTCTTGGAACTGATTTATAAATAAATAGTTTTAACAATATAACACATTTTTTTCATTTTTAATATGTTAAACATAGTTCATAGTGTCATGTGTTAATTTTGAATTTCTATTTACGAGGGCGAATCAATAAGAAACCAGCTTAACCTTTTTCCGGATTAGATCCACCTCTTCTTTTAATGTAATTCAGTGCCCTCTAGTGTGATGCACTTATCCATCACCCCAGAACTGAAAAAGACAGGTCATTTCATTGACCACTCCTCAACTGTCTTCACGACTTCTTGGTCAGATCTTAATGACGTCCTCGGGTATCATTTTTTCAATTTGGAACAGGAAGAAGTCGCTACGAGCTAGGCAGGAAGTGGTATTAATTCATACCCGTCTCGCCCCACAGCCTTCATTGTAACTTTGCAACTGTGTACTCTTGCGTTGTCCTGTTGCGGCGGTTTCACGGATATCAGTTCTCGGGTGGTCTAGCAAGTTTGCATAGTACGCTCCAGTTATTGTACTTCTCTTTTGGTTAAAAGCCACACACAATAACACTTTTTGCGTCCCAAAATACTGTGGCCATCACCTTGCCAGTAGACTAATGCTTCCTAACCTTCTTTGGCCTAGGAGACCCAGGTCCTATCCACTGACGACTCTGTTCTTTATTGTCTGGCTCATATTATTGTACCCAAATCTCATATACAGTCTTTAGACGCAAAAGAAAATCATCTTTGACATAAACGCTTCAACAAGGCGCTATATACTGATACTTTGGTTGTCAAAAATCCGCTCGATAGATTTTTTTTAATTCATGTGTTCAGAAAGCAAATATAGTTTATCAAATTATAGAAAAAATCCTAATGTCAACCGATTCGATTTTCTGCAAATCCACGATGAAAGCTCAAATTTCATATACATGTATTCAAAATTTCCAGTTTTTGACACTGCATTTAGGCCTGTCATATTACTACGCAATAACCATAGCATTTCAGAAATAATGCACTAGGTAAAATATTATATACAATTTTTTTATTCCTTAATATCGGATGTGCAACTCAAAAATATGTATTCCGTTACGCTCTGCAAAAAAGAGCCTAAAACTATACCGACACCTCGATACGCGTGTTATTTTGTATCCAGGTATAAAACATGTATTGAAACAAGGCACAAAATAATGGCTGTGTCGGACAATCGGAAATGGGTTGGTTGGTTGGTTAAATGTTGCTTAACGTTGCATCAGCAATTTTCAGCTATTCGCGACGAGAACTATTTTTATTAATCTATGAACAAGTTCGTGTATGCATGTGTAGTGCGAGTGTGTTTTATGGTCTGCTTTGTACTAGGGCGCACTCAGGGCGACTTTAACGTGCTAGCTCACAGAGTCAGTATGCCGCAGACAAGCGTGCTACTCCCCAGGCACATTATACTGATACCAGGTAAACCAGTAAAGGCAACGGCAAAGAAAATTCACTTTCCCACATGTGGTCTGAGCGGGACTCGAACACACAGCGGTGAGAGAACTTGGATTTGTAGATGTCTTATTCATTAGGCCTCTCAATCGGAAATGGGATAGGATGGTCCCTCGTAATGAGCTATAAAAACCTACACATTCTAAATGTTTTCATAATGCTATATGGTCTATTTTGAGTCTAGTGACATTAACGTAAAGACACCTCTAAATAAGAACAGCTTATGTATTGAAGCCAATATGTTCTATGTAAATGCAACCTACATACTGATAACGGTGCACAATTCCGGCCACTCATCAATGATGCTGTTTAAACGTGATATATTTTACCTTGAATCGGCAATTTAATCATTATATAGACAAGAACAATTTCTAACCATGCTAATAAAGTATTATGCATATACCAAGCACCAACTGGCTGCAGTTTCACTATCATTTCTTAAGATTTGTCTGATTTAAATAGTCTACTTTTTGTGGAACAGCACATCTTTACTGAACTTTCCCCCATTTCTTGAGTTTAATAATTTTCCGTAACTGCATCATAAGTGATGAATAGTATGTTCATTGATTGTTTGTCCCTTTTGGAGATAACCTACCATCAGCATCACTGGAAGCCGAGGTCATACCCTCTCCAGCTGATGTAACAGTATTGGTCTTTTTTCAGGGTGATCAAGTGTAAACTTTGGCCACTGGGGTGAAATGATGAACCCAGTTTCATCCATAGTAACTAATCTCTGAAAAAAGCACACAACAAAGTGCACTGATGTGCCTCTGACCAATTTTCAGATGCCTTGGTAAGTTGGTACCCAACTGAAAGCATTTCTCATTGCAAGATCTCTGTCAGAATTAAATGTAATACATGTATTTCCAGTGGAATGCCAACTGGCTACATACCATTCTGTAACTCGCTTGTCAGTCGTAACAATATCATAAACTTTATTGACCTATTCTGGGGTTGCATCAATGACAGACCTTCTAGAACAAGGTCTTTCTGTTGCGTTTAAATCCCACAACCCACATTTTTACTTTTGAATTTGAAGGTCATATTTCCTAGTGTGGGTACCATATTAGTTTTGATATCCTTAAGTGTTAAACATTTTTATGAAAATATTAATCACTATATGTCTCTTAATATTGGCAATCTACCTAATTCAATTTTGAAATCAAGGTTAGAGCCTTTCTATGAAACCTAATATTAACTTGCACCTGAAACTTATTTTTATTGTATGCACCATGCATACAAACTGTATCATACATTCGCAATCCCCAATTTCTTTAAAAATTGGGACTTGAAAATAATGTATACACGATTCTCGGTAACCGTAATTTTGCAATTCCCAGTACACTAAAACAATGAGAATCAATTCCCAGTACACCGCGTCGATCTTTCAACGTCTCCTGCTCCTTTATTTTGCAAACATTGAGCTGAAATTTGGTCGACATGTAGTTCTTAACATCCTAGAGGAATTGTACGCTTCAGAATTTTTAATCAAGAAGTGAAAATTGAAATATGAACAGAAACTCCCGGCGACGTCAAAATCACAGGTGAGCACTTGCGCTTCATCAATTTGTTTCAAAGTTTAAACAGTGTATCAGATGCAGTTAACTATTTCAATAGAAACGTTTATGTGTCCGATTGATGACCCAATACACAATCACATGTTAAAATGAACAGATAAGCCAAAAATCGGCTTTCGACTCCCGCTGGTGTTGTTTACACTGGCTGTTTTGCTCATTTTGCTTTAATATCCCGTGTACGCTGTACCACAGTGGTTTGTACATAGTGCTTCAATTGATACAGAGTTATCAGATGACTTCGTGTGCGTATGTTAGGGGTTAGATGCGTACATAACTAGACAATAACAAAATAAAAAATTCTGATACTGGCTAAAGTATGAGAACCATCACTTAAAACTTGGAAAACGCCAAATTGCTTATTATGTCCGTTTTTTTTTTTTTGGGGGGGGGGGGGGGGGGGGTGCATTGTTCATCCAGTTGGTCAAATTGCAATATTCAGCAGGCAACTGGACACCCATGGCAAAGCGAATTAAAAATAATAAGCTAAAAATTTAGTAACAAAATAAAACAATCTGGAATCGTTTTGAACACTTCCGTTTAATTTAAACCGCAGACAAAAGAGAAAACCTTAAACAAGTACCACACTATGATCTGTCTCTAGCGGATTGGGTACGCAACTAGCCTGTGAGAAGTGCACTTAAACACTAAGCAGGGTACAAGAGTTGAGAGTTGAGTAATGGTGTTTAACGTCCCAGTCAAGAATATTTTACTTTTATATCGAGACGTCGCCAGCTATAGGCGAAGGTGCAGAAATTTTGCATGTGCGTTGCGCTGATGGCATTGTACAGCAAGGTTCTTTAACGTGCCAAGCCCACCGTGACACGGGGTCTCGTTTCCCGCCCGAAAGAACCGTGACTTTCATTTCGTAATGCCGAGTGCTTTGCGTAAGAACAAGATACACCATTTACGATTACAGACGTTCTATTTTACAGACTAACACATCTTATAAAATGCAGTTCATATACTCCAGTAACGATATTTACGAAGTATTGTAAATGCAAGAGAGAGAGAGAGAGAGAGAGAAGAGAGAGAGAGAGAGAGAGAGAGAGAGAGAGAGAGAGAGAGAGAATAAAAATCAGCAAATATTACAAAAACCTTTGTGAGGTTGCTCCCACATATTGGACCAAATCAAGTGTAGTCATCGTAAAAACGTAAATTTCAGCGAAGCAAAATGAAACGTAAACTTGATCTGTAACACATTGTGGTAGACCTACATGCCAAATCAGTTCAATATGTGCAAGCTTTTACAAAAAAAAATGCAGAAAACTGTTATTTCAATCAAATTATCAAAGACAATAGCAAAACAAAACGTTAACTAAGTCTTGATCTGCAACTCATTGTGGTTGACTCGCATTCAAAAACTCAGCCTAGTATCTGAAAGTGTTTAGGAAACAATGCGGAAAACTTATAATTGATTGATGGACGGACGGAGGGGCCGACCAACAGCATTATACTTCTGTCATATACCATTTTTTAAAATTTAATCATAAAATACATTCAAAAAATGGTATATGACAATATATTGTCATATACCATTTTTAATGCATTTTATGATTAAATTCAAAAAATGGTATATGACACTTCCTACATCTTAAGTTTCGTGGAGTATAATAATAAATACATGTACCCTACTAAAATCTGCCAAAATACAGAAAACCCAGAAACTTATATTTAAAAACTGAACTTTACATGTAATTCACAAACCGAAGTATAATGAAAACTAGAAATACCCCCCGCTCCCCCCACATAAAAAATCAATCGGATCAAATTTTTAAATAGGAGGTGCACATCTACATTATATCACAAATATTGTGTGAAAGTTTCATGAAAATCCATTGAAGGGTTTAGGAGGAGTTGCGGATAAGATTAGGTACCCTAAGGTGTAACGGAAGGACGGACGGACACCCATATCACTATATACCCCGCAATTTTTAAGCGGGGGTATAATAAGAGGCCAATTGGCATTGTCGCTCATCGCATTATACATAACATACGTACAGGCCTTACAAGGATTATCAGATACTAGTAGTTATTCATTACATTTATATCTGAATTACTATTAGACTGTTATGTTAATCATTTTGTAATGTACCGATTTATGTGACACTAAAAAAGTAAATAGAAAAAAAACCCAGCAAAATTAACAATTTATACATATATTTTGGTATTCAATAAAGTCACTTATATCGGAATCAGAGCCACCTCTGTCGGGATAGAATTCTCTTCTATCGGGTTAAAAGTCACTTCTAACGCGTTTAAAGTCACTTCTATCGGAACAACAGTCGCTTCTATCGGGTTAGAACGTACCTTAAATGTTGGTTTCTAGCGTTCAGATTTCAAAATTTTCGTTACTACATATAGCGTTTTTCATTTACTACATTTGCGGTAACAAAAATTGTTACTACATTTGTGGTAACGGTCGTTCCTACATTTGTGGTTCGTTACTACGTATGTGACACAATTTTATTACATTTGTGACCGTTACTACATCTGTGGTAGTTACTACATATAGGGGTCCCACACTAGGACAAAACATCATTTCAAAATAACAACTAACATCAGGAATATCAAGATACAATTAACTGTTTTCGTGATAGAAGGAAATTAATGAACCATTTTCAAAAATGTTTTTTTTTTCTTACTTGAGAACGAGAAAACCGTGTTTGTGGATTGAAGTATCTTTATTTCCCGGTCATGCGATTCAATCGTCTAGCTTATCGAATGAGCGTTATTTTGGGTGTTAAAATAAAATCCATTTTTATCAAACAATTTGTAAATCACGGTGTTATATTGTAGTGTACACAAAATCAATTAACACACGCTTTTTAGGTCACATCAAGTTCAGTTTTGAGTTCCATTGATTTTTTTAACAATAAGTGGCATGCGAGCGATTTAAAACTAAATGTAACTTATTATTTCTAAAGCAGAGAAATTTTCTTCAGGCACGCAAATTGAACCAGGCAAGCGAGTGGGAAAATGCACAAAAAGATTGTTGTTGCATGGAAAGACAAAAAACAAAAAATGTACATTACTCAAAAAAAAAACATGACATTTTGGACAATCGGAAAACGATTTGAAAAGTGAGTTTTTTAATCCTAAATTTTACAGACCGAAGAACTACAATTTAATTTCGCATGGCCTTATAATATAAAACAGATTGTTTCTATTCTTTTATTCTATACAATACTGAGTGTACAAGATACCAATAAAGATTTCTTGAATTATATATGGAATTACAGTACAGACCTGTCAAATGTTTATCACTAATCTAGCGAATAAGTGCTCAAATGGCAGCTCATCTCGGCCTCTCGTCAACTAAATCTCGGCAGCTTTTACCTTTACATGTATCTCTGCAGAGATACAAACCCAGTGCTTTAATTTACATAATATTATACTTATGTTAATTTTACAGCACTGGACGTCTGTTGTGGGAAAACAATTCCTCATCAGTAGTGCTTGGACCAAAATTATGAAACCAAATTCTTTCAAGGGATTGAAATAATATCCAAACAAAATTAACACTGAGCTAACTTAAATCTTGATATATGGATAACTTGTGACTGAAAGGCTGCAGAGAAATAGACAGTAGCTGACAAGATATAGATAAGGAAGTTCCACGACGAGTTGAGTGAGCTGAGTTAAGTAATTGTGTTTAAAGTTCCAATCAAGAATGTTTCACTTATATCGAGACGTCGTCATCTATATGCGAAGGTGCAGTATATTTTACCCGTGCGTTGTGCTGATGGCATTATACAGCAGGGTTCTTTATCGTGCCACGCCTACCGTGAACAGGACCTCGTTTTTTTAAGTTCCCATCCGAAAAAACTGTTCCAAGATGAGCTGCTGTTTTGGCACAAATTCGTTAGCTTAGTGTTAAACTTTCGACAGGTATGTATTGTAACAGGCTAAATTCACCAAGATATTGTAATGCATGAGCTAAATGATGATATCTTTAATACTAAATCAGTAATAAAAACTATATTGATAACCAATCTGCGTCAATTCCCAGACCTGTTGTTAAAGATGTCATTAATTGATAGAGACTTATGAAACAACGGCGTAGGTCATAGGTTCAAATCCGAGATACCTTCTTTCCCGATACAGATCAACTTTTTAACCCTCTGATAACAATCAGTAAAACACACGATCTTAACTCCCAATGGTATTGGTATTGGTATTTAGATGCTAATAAAGATGATATTTTTAATGAATAATAAATGGACACAATAGAAAGCTAGAAATGTATTTTGCCAGGCACGATGACTAAGGTCTTTCTCCACTCCAACATTGTCGAAGCATCCTGATGGCAAGAAAAAGTAGATAGCACATTTCAGAAATTAATATTATTTTAATCTAATTCAATGAATGTTATAATCTTGTTCACTTGAAAAACTTAGTTTTCAAAAAAGTCACATAAAAATACAAACATATCCTAAAATTCGGCAAATTATACTGCAATAAGTCAAAGCCCTATGACATATAGTACTTTTACGGTAATATCTAAACGGAAAATTATAAATTCAAACCCCAGACAATTTTTATGAAAGTCAATCATTCACATTTCTATAAGAATGTTGACTTATTTCTTCCCATTTTTTACAATTCCAAAGACATTAAAGACCACCCAGGAGAAACAATAAAAGTGACCTTTACAGACAGGCGGTCCTTATAAATTTATAGGTTCGAATAATTGCACGGCATGAATTAAGGTCAATTTAGTTAAAAAGATACTACCATTTAAACGCAGGTAGCCCTTATATAAAGATGGTCTATAAGACATGTTTCACAGTAACTTTTTCTTATTTCATAATTAAGATGGCGATAGTAACCGAACTATGTGTTGCAACATACAGATTGAATTATATGATGTTATTACTAAGTTTATCAACATAATTTCCGTTATTAACTAACCTATTTACTAACAAATACCAGACTTTCATCAACAAATATTTTGCATTGGGTTGCGAACTAAAAAATCCTTTAATATCCTTCGTATCAAATAGTAAGTCCCATTTCGAATTTTTGTGATGCAATTTTCATTATTTTATGACGCATAACCTGATTTCTAATGATGCAAGTATAAATTAATTGCAGATACAATTATCATAAAACCCAACACGAAATGATGATTCCCATATATATCTTTTGTACGCATGTTTTGAATCACCGCCATGGTAGCCGAGTTGGTACAGTCCCCGCTTCCTATGTAGAAGTTCGGCGTTCTTTTGCCAAACACTTAGAAATGAAGGTCAAGGGAAACCTTAAAAACAGATTCCCGTATCACGACAGGCGTGACACGCTAAAGAACCCTCCTTGCATTGCTCTTAGTACAATGTAAAAGTAAAAAATTCTACCGCTTCACTTAACGATGCTTGTCGGAGTTTAACGTCAACTTGTGGTCTGTAGGTAAATGTGCAGACCGATCACCATCAAGATCAAGATGATGATGTCTCGATGTAAGTGAAATGTTATTGACTTGGACGTAAAACTCCATTCAATTTATCAATTAAAAATGAATCCTGTTTTTCATCACTTGGATTGTAGAAGAATAACTCCTGCCATCTTACCATATCTTGTAACAGAAGTGATAATCTAGAATTCCCAATATTCTTTAAAAAAATATTGGAAAAATTTTATTCCTAAAAAAGTAGTAAAACACCATACTTATTTCCTTTCAAATCTATCAAAAACTGTTACATGTGTATTTGATTCTTTAATGTTGGTATGAATAGTGATACATATCGTATCGCGAGGTAGGCGTGTCGTTTATTTCAGTCCTAAACCAGTTAGTATTATTCGAATTAATGTAATCCACATTACTAAGCACGTCTCATCAATATTTTTTTTTAAAAAGTCCCGAGACAAACAAGAAGTAACTGCATGATTGATAAGAAAAAAATACAGGAAATTCACATGTGCATATAATACATCAATTTCTTTTTCATTTTTTAATTTTTTTTAAAATGTGTGGTGACAAACAACTTTAAAAGTCAAATACTGGCTAATTTATCTATTTCTGTTAGAAAAAGACAAAGTGATTTGAAAAACGACGACACAGTCAAAGCTTTTAAGCTTCCAAATTCAACTCTTCTTCTTTTGATTGACAAGTCTCATTTGGTGGAATAAAACTCATCCCTAATACTCTTACATTGTCGCTGTTATGCGACTGTCGTTGTTTGAGAAACGCAAGCAATAAATGTTCGTGATATGATTTCACGAGTTACTCCTACATTGGGTTCCATGATAACTCCAAATAAGGGACATCGAAATCCGTAATCCGAGAATTAAGAAAAACAAGTTACAAAGGTCAAATACTGGACAAATGGATTTATAAAACTACATTTTCAAAGCTTTTAAGCTTCTAAATTCAACTCTCTCTCTCTCTCTCTCTCTCTCTCTCTCTCTCTCTCTCTCTCCCTCCCTCTCTCCTTTTGAATGACAATTCTTATTTGGTAGAAAAAACAAATTCTAAGACCCAAAGCAATGTGTCTGTTATGTTACTGTCAGAGAGACGCATGCAATCGCTTTCCGTAATATGAATATAAAATGTGTTTTCATGTACATGTATAATCTTTTACATTAGATACACCCCTCCAACTTAGCTCTCAACAGCAGCCAAAATTCTTCTTTTACCTCGCGACATATGTGGCTATAAGGTGGACGTTGTTTCGGAGCTTGTCACCCAAGTAAGTGTCAGTTACGTCGAAATCCGGAATTCTACCAGAAGCAGGATTCTAGATCCTCCCAGATTCCAGTTTAAAATGTAACCTGTACCAAGAAAAAGCAAGCTTCGAACAGCCACCAACAATAGTATCTCTTTCATGACCTCGCAAAATACGGAGCTAGGAGGTGGAAGCTGTTTTGAAGCTTGAGAAAAAAAGGTCATCTAACCCATTTTGAGTTAAATTAGAATGAAACATATAACATTCCATTCTCAAATTTCATGCATTAAATTAAAACAGATACACACGTGTACGATATAAACAAGATACAACAAGATGAAACACTTACCAAACATATCTGCATTAAAAACAAATCATGTCAAAACAATGATTAGAAACATTTGTTACTGTAGGAACGGTGAAACATTGGTCATGTTTCCATGGAAATGTTTACAGAGTTATTAGAAACATTTGTTACCATAGAAACGTTCAAACATTGGGTATGTTTGCATAGAAATGTTTACGGAATTATTAGAAACATTAGTAACACAATGCTCCGAAGAAAAACAAAAATAATTCATTTGATACATCACATGACAAAATAAGTTAGTACATCACATGATACAAAGGGTTCTTATAGCACATGACACTTTATAATTAGTACATCACATGATATTATAGAGTTAGAAATTAGATTTTGTTATTATCTTTTTTACTATTTCTTTTAGCCTGTGTCCCTGTGGATCTCCATTTCTCTTCCCAAGATAGATTTTTCCAAGAGCATAGTACCCGTCCACATAACACAATAGTATATTGTTGTCGTGGGCACTATACTCGTTCCAAAATTCAAACTAAAGAACAGGCCTGTCAAAAGTTTAACACTAAGATAACGAATTTACGCCGAATTGACATCTCGTCTTGGAACTCCGTTACCTACACGTATACCTCGGCAGCTACTACTAGCTAAATATATCTATGTCGCTCAACAGTTGGGCTTCGACTCAAAACTTAATTTAGCTCAGTTTCATTTTTGACAGGTCTGTATTGTAAACCAAATACTAGTAGAACCCATGTGCATATTGAACCAATATCCTACAATTTATCAAGTGATGTACTAAATACAATCCAGTAATGATAGAATTAACGCATACCAAAGTGCAAGTTGTGTCCTTAATATATAACAATCCCATATGGTCTGCAAGTCTCGTATGGAAACTTTGATTTAGTACCGGATATGAAAGTGTTTACCGCCATTTTACTTTTAGTAGCGTTTCTAATCCTCTTAAACCGGGGAACGGGGAAATTCACGCTGTTCACATGACGAGACTGGCAGATCCCATACTAATATCTAAACATACCAAAATGCAATTTGAATCTTTAGTTTTAACAATCAAATAAATTTAAAATGACCTACCTCCTTCTTTAACATTCTCTATGTAGTAAGGACATACGAAGTGGACACTGGTCCCAGCAGGTGTATCTCCGAAACATGCATATCCATCCCAAGTCCGAGGGCAATACTCCGTCGTGGATAAATTCGTAGGATGGAGTGAAGAATTTAACTGACTAGCGCAACACTGGATAGCAGATTTACAACAGTCCGTCCACTTTGTACACTGGTCAGTGTCTAGCGTTCTACATACCTCTCGGACAACGGTCTGATTGTTAATGTCCGGAATAAAATGCGTCCCACGATCGTATATACTAGAATCATTTTTAGCTGTTAATTTTAATCCATTCGATTCTAAGTGAGTTCCTCTTGGAAAAAGATACGAATAACACTTTGAACATGAGTATATATTAAACAAAAACTGTGGTAAGTAAGTGCTCCTGTCACGACAAGACATCGTTCCTCCTCATGTAAGAACTCTAGTTGAATATATGTATGTTCGATATTCCTATTTGAACGGATAAAAACGTTGATATCCTATAATGTGTCCAATGCGGAGATCTGTGAATAAAAATAAGAGTACCAGTTGAATATGTTACGATATTCCTATTTGAACGAACAAGGGAATGTTCGATATCTTTTATGAGCCCAAATCAAAAATATGTGGGGAAATATTACTAGGTGAATATGGTAATTACATATTATACCAGTTTAAATTTTACAATGGCTAGACAGACGTTTTGGAATGTAGTTCTTCATCAGTAGTGCTTGGGCCAAAATTGTGAAACAAAATGATCTGGCCAGGATATACCTATTTTTAAAAACGAACAGTGGACGATATATTATATCACCAGTTCCTTGCGATGATCTGTAGATAATAAAAATCTAATAATAATCTGTTGTTGAAAATATATATATCTGGCCAAGATACTCCTATTTGGAGGAACAAAAAATCTCCGATGCCCTTATAAAACCTCAAGTAAAGAATCTGTGAATAAAAATTTAATTTTGTAATTGAAATAATCTGACCGGGATGTACCTATTTAAACGCACAATGGAAGATATATTGTATTACCAGTCATTTGCGAAAATATAAGTTCTAAAGTTGAATAAATATCTGGCCAAGACACTCATATTTGAAGGAACAGGAAATCTGTAAAATCCTTATACGAGACCAAATAAAAAATCTGTGAATGAAAATAAATTTTGTAATTGAAATGATCTGGCTAGGACATGCCCATTTAGACGAACAATGGAATATTTGATATCTTGAGTCCAAATCGAATATCTGGGAACACAAAAAGTTCAGTAGCTGAATTGATTGGCCATGATATGCCTATTTAAATGAACACTGGAAGATGTATTCTATTACTAGTCACTTACAATGATTTTTGAATAAAATAAGTTCTGATTTTCAATATATATCTGGCCAAGATACTTCTATTTTAACGAACAAGGCATCTGTAATATATATCCTTATACGAACCAAAATAAAACATCTGTAAATAAAACGCAGCACATTCCATAAAGAAACGCCGCTCCTAGTATAATAATGGTAGGTACAGATATAAAATACAACAAAATACATTTTATATAGAAGTGAATTACTTACAATCCGTGGCATTGTTTGGTATCCACACAAGCTTATTCACAGCACATCTTGCTTGAATAGCAGCTGTAACACGATGAGGAAGTGAGGAAATACAAATTTTGACATTCTGATTTCTTGATCTGATACCAGTGTTTTAACAGACTGTTAAAGTTCTGTTGACGATTTGTGACTATCTTCGGCTTCTTTCTGTTTAAGGTTTCTTCTTTCTGTCAATCAAATTTTCATCTGAACTCATATGAGGAGAATGGCTGGCCCAGTCGGTGAAATTTCATTGTATCATTTATGTACTTCACAGTGAAAATTCCTGCTCCAGTTCATGTTCGGAGAATTATGTCATATAAAGGCATAGGTGAACTAAAGAAGGTTACCAACACCTTCAATAGTCAATGTTATTAACCATATACAAAAAATGGTGTTCGAATTCATTGTAAATGTTTCGGGGTTTTTTTTTACTGAAAAACAATTCACCTTTTAGCAAAGACCTTCTTCCTGCTTATACACCTAAATTGACGAAGCAGTTTCTTGAAACAATCAACATTTCTATTCATGACTGGCCCGAAAGTTTTCGTGATATGCCTTCAATTAAAAAATATCATATGACTCCCTTCAAAAAAGGCGGCCAATGATAGTCCTAAATTGTCAGCAGGGTGAAGGTCTTGCAAGTATTAAAGCAAGATGTGCTGTGAATTAGCGTGTGTGGATACCAAGCATTGCCACTGTAAACACTTCTATATAAAATGCATTTTGTTGTTTTTGTATTTCTGATCCTACTATATATTATTATTATTATTATGACGTTTCTTTATGAAAATAAAGGGTTGACTTTTCTTTGTGGAATGAGCTGTATAATGATAAAAATTTTCTCATTTCAACGAACAGTGTAACTTTGATATTTCCGGGATCCAGTGATGTGGTTACAGTACTATTGTAGGACCCCAACAATGACAGGTAATTTACAACCGGTGACAGCGTATGGTTGGATTTAAATTGGGGCCAGGTAATCGTTCAAATTCAAGAACCTTTCTATCAAAAACAAACATACTAATCCATGTCCGAATTACAATTCAGAAGTAAGGTTAGACACGTGAACTTCCATCAGGGAAGTTAAGCCGGGTGCTCCGGAAGGGCAAGCACCTCCTGTTTAGCTAGCTACACCCGTGAAGATCTATTTATGAAACCTTGGGGTCTCACTAATTGCATTAAATTCAACTCTTTAATAGGAATGGATTAACATTCTCCATCAATCTACAATATCAGAGCTATCAATCAATCAGCTCAAAAATTTCGGGAGCAGGTAACCATTCAAATCCAAAAACCTTGCTATCTTGCTACAGTATTTACATTGAAACCAGTTTTTCTTTATTAAATACAAGTAATTATTGTACTGAATATTGAAATGGAAATCCGTTCTAAATCGTGGATTCGTGTATAATTTGAAATGTCTCTAATTAACGTATAGTTTTCATTCAATATCATAAAAAGAAATTTTTTTTCTAAATATCATCAATGTATTTTTTCATCCAATATCGTAAAAAGAACCTGTTCTCTAAACATCATCAAAATATTTTTTATATTCAATATCATAAAAAAGACCTGTTCTTTAAATATCAGAGTAATTAGATCTATTTCTTCAATTGGTTCTAATTAATGGATTTTTGATAGAATGCTAAGTGGGGAAAATCTAAATCTGAGAAAAAATGCTCTACTTGATGTACTGAAAAACTCTTATCCTTAACGACCTTCCTTCAATAACAATCTCTATCTAGATATAGATCACTTAGAAGAAAACCTTTATATATATATATATTTGTATTATAATGATGGAATATAAAAAAGATCGGTTAAACTGTATAGACCTGTCGGAAGTTTACACTAAGCTTACTAATTATTGTTCGAATTGGCAGCTCACATCGCCTCTTGTTATCTATATTTTGACAGCTAAATGACAGCTGCAACTATCTCTCGGCAGTAATTTGACAACTAGCTATCCATATCTCTGCAACTCGGCAGCCGAGCCTTCATTCTTATTTGAAGCCAAATGTTGAACTTTTGACAGGCATGTACTGTACGTTATACGAATAGATCTAACTGGACATTGTGATAAATATGATGTATAAAGTGTTTATTTATTCAGAGGTTTCTGAGAAATAATTGATGGAAAATCATCAAGCTTGCCTTTTCGGGAGCTCAGGTTTAATTAGAGATCATACTATGAGTTAAATCAACTATATAGCAATCGAACGCAAACATACTAATTCATGTTCAAATCACGATACAAACAAAAGTAAAATCTTTGAAGCTGACAATTTAAGTTTGGACTTCCACCAGGTAAGTGAGATCAGGTGTTCCGGAAGGGTAAACACCTCCTGTTTAGCTAGCTTCCCTCGCCACATGTGTAATCAAAATTAAGAATGAAACGAACATGGAACCATGAGACGTCAAATATATCCGGGGTAATCCCGGACACAGAGACATCAAACTTATCAACAATACTGTGATGACGGCTATAAATCTTTTCGAGGGATTTTATAATTTAAGAAGCAGACAATATCTGCTGGTTGACTAAGCATCCCGGAGAATATTATAAACTATTATTATTTCGTTTCTAAGAAATTTATTGTCTAAATTTCATGTTCCTTTCACTTAATTTTTATTTTAAAAAATGGTGATTGTAGGTATGTAGGGTATAAGGGAGTGCTTGTCCTTTCGGAGCATCCGACCTCACTTCCCTAGTGAAAGATTGCGTATTTTACCCGATTTGTTACTTTCAAATTTATTACTTTGCCTCTGGATTTTGAGTTGGACATGGATTGGTATGTTTGTTTTTGATTTGTTGCTTACTAAAATCTTAAATCCAAAACCCCTTGAAACAAGTTTGGTTTCACAATTTTGGTCCAATCTCTACCGGCGAGAAATTGTATTCCTAAATGGCCGTCTATTGCTTCAAAATGAACAGTGGTATACTATTAATAGAATCTTACGCCGGTAACAGTGTAAGACAGATACATCTCAAACGTCAGAGAAATCCAATTTATGCGGGAGATTGTTCGTGTGATCTGTCTCAACCGGGGCGAGACAGGGAAATCTAGCACCGGTAAAATGGGTAAAATCCCCGGTCACATGTGTGACGACCTATTTGATGAACAATGTTATCTGACAAACATGATGCACTATCTCCTGGGTTAACGATATAACATAGAAAATATCGACATTTAAGACGTATTCGATATGGCACGTAATCCTCTGATTAACAACAACGTTGAATTAGACCATAAGTATAAAAACCCAAATTAACTACAAATATAGCGATTCATGTTCAAATCATAATGCTGTTATTATAAAAGAATCCAAGGATTAAATCAAAACAAACATACTTATCCATGTCCGAATCAAAATCCAGAAGCAAAGTAAAAACTTTGGAACTGATAAGTTAGGTTAGACACATGGACTTCCACCAGGGAAGTGAGACCGGTTGCTCCGGATTTAACAATTTCATAAACTAAAATATACAATAGTCAATAACGTATGTAATCAAGTACCGGTAATCCAGAATATGACAAAACACAGTGACACGAATGGTGAGAACACCGATATAAAACATCAATCTTTTGGCAGGCACGGGTATTGGTAAGGGTTTTTTTTTTTTTTTTGCTATAGGTTCCATATGTTGCCATAACGAAAAACGAATCGATCATCTAACAATTGTATGAGGAACAGTAATTTGAAACGTCTATAAACCTACCTTAAAGTATAATATCTATCCAAAGTTTTACACTTACAAAATGTGTATGTTGAGGATACCAATACTGGTTACAATAACCACAAACATACCTGGTAGAAATGAACACGTGTTTTAAAGAATTTGTCAGTTTTCAAAGTTTTTTTTACTTTTGGGGATGAAACAGTAACATTCATCAAAATTTTAAAACTTACAAACTTATCAGTTTATCTTTAAAACAAAGCCCAAACAAAATCAATCCATCTTCCTCAATAACGTCCAAAATAGTGAAAAGTTGTGAAGATTTCACTTCAGTGTAGCATACTACTACATCATCTAAATATGTACAATAAATAATGAAACTATAAGAGAAAATCAAAGTTTTAAACTTACAAAACATTATCAGTGTTTGAACCATAAATCTTTAAATAAAAACTCAATCAATCCTCCTGGATGTCGAACAACGTGAAAAATTGTTAAAGTTTCCACTCCGGTGTATATCACCTATATCATAAAATCTATGAAACCCTCACAGACCAATGACGACGTATTATTAACTTTCTAAGTTTAATTCTTCTTATAATAAAAGAATCAATATTTGGATGATATCCATACTTTTTCTTGACCCTTAAACAGATGTCATCAGAAGTTGTTTTACAGTCATGCCTGTCTATAAAGACCACCTAAAGGAACCAGTAAAAGTGGTCTTAATGGACAGGTGGCCTTTGTACACAGGTTCAAAGTTCAAATAGTATGAATAAAGAACAATTTAGGTACAATTCTACTGATCTTTATAAGCAGGTGGCCCTTATATAAAGGTGATCGTTAAGGCAGGTTGGGCTGTATAGAATTCTTTTGGTGGAGTTGTAATATGTTACATAAACACGCATTTGGACAGATCCCAGTTTCACAATCATTTCTTAACCAAGATTTTCCTTAACTTAAATTTAGCAAATTTTGGCAAGCTCTTTTTTGGAGATACAAATAAACATTTTTGTAAAAACTAAATCCAGATGCCATAAGCTTGATATAATCTTTAAAATGACGCCTTAAATTTCCTACTGTCTTAATAATTAACAAAATTATAAAGGGGCCAGAACATTAACCCTAAACCGTGAATGATCTGACGTAGCTGATCGCACGAGTTTATTGTGCGAACGGATACATTACATGAGTGCGCTCTGCCCACGAGTGTAATGTATGCGTCCGCACAATAAACTCGTGCGATCAGCTACGTCAGAAAACCACATGTGTGTTGTTTTGTATTTATCACATACCCTACCAAAGTAAATGAAAAGCTTTCTTTGGCTTTATCTGTCAATGAATTTATTTTACAAAATTATTTTTCATCGTCCGCGATTCTCCCAACTCGAAAAATTCTCCCAACTAAACATGACGTCACATTATAACCAATGAATGACGTCATATTATTGTTGCCGGAAAAGGGAATTCCCCTAAAAGTAGTTCCGGCTACTATGGCGATACGGAATATTGTATTGTACATGTGCGATACGGACCTTTGTATCACATGACAAGAAAATGTAATGTATCGCTATAGTAAGATTCAATGGGTATGTGATAAAGGACCCTACTCAGGTGTTACATATCGGTTGTTTGTTCAACATCTGAAAAAAATTAATAAAGATCACAAACATGCTGGAAATTATATCCTAAAATCGTGAATATTATACTTACATTTCAACGTGTTTTAATAGTATAGGCTTTCCAAAAATAAATCCAAAGATGCGCTGCAGTTGTGTGAGACCAAGTTAACACACAGAAGTCAAAACTTTTTTTGTTTGTTACGTTCATACGTGTTTAATATTGTAAGTTTTTTCCAAAAATGAATCCAAAGATACGCTGAAGTTGTTTGAGACCAAGTCAACACACAGAAGTCAAAACTTCTCTTTTTTTGTTTCTGTTACATTCATACGTGTTTCAATATCGTAGGTTTTTTTTCAAAAATAAATATAATGCTGTGCTGTGTAGTTGAAAACTAAGTGTACACACAGAAGTAAAAAAAAAACCTTTTTCGTTTATAAAATTAACATGTGTTTCGGTAGTAAAGGTCTTTCCAAAAATAAATCCAATGCTGTGTTGTATAGTTGAAAACTAAAGGTGTACATAGAAGTCAAAAACACTTTTTGTTTCTGTTACATTTACACGTGGTTCAACATTGTAAATAAATCCAAAGATGCGGTGTAGTTAAAAAACAAGGTCTGCACGAAAAAGTAACAAAACTTTTTTGTTTCTAATTCAATTTAATACTCCAATTCAGTAGAACAAAAGTATTGATATTATTCTAACTGGAAATAAACATGTATTTAAATTCCTAAAACTCACACGTGTTGTTCTTAAATGATGCAAAATATACGTAATAGTTTATAGAGCATTGAACTAATATTTCTCCAACTCTGGCATGGAACTAAAATGCACATTAGTCCGGAATGAAACAGGCATAAACAGGCATGTATGTAGCGGTATCTATCCCTGTATAAAATGCACATGTAAAGTACACCAACATGAAATGCACATGCTTTAAGTTAAAGTGAAATCAGAATGCAATTATTATACACCATACCAGTTTTAATTTTACAGCAATCATCAATAAGTTCTATCCCTGTATCAAATGCACGTGTTAAGTAGATCAACGTGAAATCAACATGCTTTAAATTGAAATTGACATGTAATTAATCCATCATTAAGTTAGTTAAGACAGTTTGGTAATATCCTACATTATCTCTGTTCCTGTTGTTGAGATTAAATCTCAAATTTGTAAATAAGACCCACAACTTACTCAGTTTTCTAAAACTTATTGTATTTGCTCTGTTATCCAAAGCACTAGGAGAATTGTCATTAAACGTAAACAATAAGTAACCTATGGGATTCTATCACAATTCTTTTTAAAGTATTTATTGCATTTACTCCAAAACGTTTTATTAAAACACTAGGAATTCTTTTCTTCGGTATACTTAAATTTTGTATCCACCAATCCAATATATAATGTAAAATGTTAAATTCTACCACAATTCTTTAGCAAGTAAACGCGATTTTTGCATTTACTCCCAAAATTTTTAACAAAATCACTAGGAACTCGTTTTCTTGCGTATACTGCTATTTTATATTCACACCTTCAGTATTTAATGTTAAAAGTAGAATTCTATCACAATTTTAGACAGTCAAAGCAGTTATTGCATTTACTCCCAAAATAAAAAAAACACCAGAGACTTCTTCGGTATACTTCAATTTTATATTCACAAGTCCAGTATCTAATGTAAGAAGTAAAAGTAGTTATTGCATTTACTTCCAAAATCAAAATGCACCATAGACTTCTTCGGTATCTTATAATTTTATATTCACTAAACAAATATCCTATGTAAAACGTAAATTTTTATCAGGTTTCTTTAGAAAGTAAAAGTCAAAATAAATCACATAATTTGAATAAGTATTTTTAATTTCAATTTTAAAACTCGGTTAAAGAACCGTCAAAACAGACTTATACCTTAGTAACTTTAAAATCCAGTGCGTATTTTATGCGTTATCAACAATTTATCAACATTTTTTAAAGAAAGAAAATATACATTTGGTTGAAGTAGAGATAAATTTGCCCACGCTCGGCCAATCGATAAAAGTAAGTTTCTAATACGATCATTAAGATATTGTGAACAAAAACTGAAAACGCAGTCATCGCTAGTGTAGTGATTACTATAAGCAATAAACAACATTTAGAACGCATGCCATTATTGTTGTATTTCCTCCTGAAGGCAGGTAGGTCACGCCCACTGTATCTAGGACTATTCCTTTTATTGGTGCGTTTATACGTCGATCAGAATAAAGAATGTAAAATCACAGGAATGTTTGCATCTATTGATCAGATGTATTGTATGTGAATGAGAACTAAAGCATTTGATTCAAGGCCACGTGTATTGTGTTATACAGAAGCAATACCACACAATAAACCCGAGACAATAATAAAGGCTTATATGAAAACAAGCACGTTGAAACGATACTTAAAGCCCGACATTATTTTTCATTCAAGACCGTTTCTTTTGTTGACGGTAATCTGTCCCTCAGAAAAAAATATTGCTCAAATCCAAATTAATGTTTGGAAGAATGAGAGATATATTTGAGATTAAAATCTGATATTTTTAATGGTAAGAATAGTTTATGTAATGTTTAATTCATGTCCGGCAGAGCACATGTTTTTCAAGCTTTTAGATATGAAAACCAATAAATTTTCTATCATGTCATATACCCTTGTTAAATATGCATTTTGTCGTAATAAATTAGCACCAAGGTACATACCATCTCATTCAGAAAATAAAACGCAAAACTTTTTAAAATCCTTGCGGGGATCTACACTATACATTGGAGTCATACAGACGACAGGAAGTATAAAACATATGGCTCAGAAGAATTGAACTGCGCATGTACGATGATTCCATTTTTTCACACCGGTAAGATCGTCTGACTAAAGGGAGACTACCCAAAGTAAAACAGTGGCTGTAAACAACAAAATTGTAGGAGTTGTTTCCCCTTGTTACGCGATCGTACCCACGATGAATAGGCAAATCCAGGATAAACTTGAAACTGCCCGGATGATAGCAACTTCCGATCGTCTGTTCCAAAAGTAAACAATGACAAATTCCCCGCAAGGATTTTAAAAAGTTTTGCGTTTTATTTTCTGAATGAGATGGTATGTACCTTGGTGCTAATTTATTACGACAAAATGCATATTTAACAAGGGTATATGACATGATAGAAAATTTATTGGTTTTCATATCTAAGGTTACTGACCTCAGTCGTGAAATAAGGACAAGAAATGGCCAAAATTACAGTTGCCCTCTTCCGAGTTCCAGTGCCAGTATCTGAAATATTAGCTAGGAAGCTACACATGTGTATACATTTTCAAATCTGGGGTGTCAGGGCATTAATTTTGTCATGTTAGGGTGGCCCAACTGGGCAGCCATAAGATTTGAGCAACCGTTTAGTTTCCATGGCAATACATGGAAAATTGGTCAATTTTGGCCTTAAAATGGCTAGTTTTCATCTGGGCAGTTGGTCGACAAACCTCGAACTACATATAATGAGACCAAAGTCTCCTAATTCCTTAACTAGTCCCCTTTTGAAAAATCATCAAAATCGAGGTACTTGTCTGATTCATTTTTTCACAAATTTGCCATGTATCTCTTACCTTGGACAAGCACATGTGGGATTTTCCCTCCAGGAAGTGATGTTTACACAGGAAGTGGCAGTTTCAACAATACGTTCTTACACAAAAATATAGTACCTAGGTCAGTCCAATGTGTATCAAAATTTTGCACACATCTGTAGCTTTCAAGATAGGATTATTACAGAACAGGTCTCAACAACATGTGCTGACTAGGCAGGGTGAATGGGAAAAGTACTTTAAATTTTATATGCACTACTTTTGACCGTCCCACTTCAGGCAAATCACGACTGAGGTCTTATACCATAAAACTGGGGCAAAATTTTTAACACCATTTTTTTCTCATAATATGAAAGAAGACATTATTTCGAACAAAATGATATACCACATGATGTATCTTTGGATGTGAACTGGTCTATGACACTATTTACATTGAGTGTCTGACTTGTTAATTTTTGTATGTTTTTCTAAAGAGCTAATACTTGAGATCAGTCAGTTCACACATGTAGTACATGTATTTGCAATGAAACTAAACACTAAATTTCATGCACAATCTTGAAGAGGTTAATTTAAACTGGTTCAGTGCATCTGTTGATTTGTATAAATACTAATTATTCTAACTTTTCTCATTGAAAAGGTCCTTTTTAATTAAAAAAACATGTAATTATATGAAAAACACTTAAATTTCATACTGTTTTTAATGTTTATTTGCAGTTATTCTTAAATAAATGCCTAATACTATGACTAATCTCATTACAGGTCTTTACTGTGTACTAAATGTGCACTAATTAGAAAACATTTTCACCATTTTGAGTTAAAATGTGCATTTGATTTCAGTATTTAGTATACAAGGGGGAGATAATCTGTTTGTAAACAACAGCTTCAAAACTGATGACATCACAGAACAACAAGATGATGTCATCAGGTCTTGTGTGGTATAACAAAAATGTGTTCTTTTCAAAATGATGTCATCAAATTTTGTTTAATTTTGCTTCAAACATTATTCCTTGTCCAAAACAACATTTCAAGCTGTAATAATGGGTAAAAAGTCCAAAAACTGGTATTACTACAAGATTAACCAATTTAAGAGCACTTCAAGACATATGTTTACAAAAGGTAATAGTTTCTGGAATCATCGTACCTTACAAAATGAGTCTGTGGCAATCCCTGAAAACAACGAACCCAATATCTCAGCTAGCCAATGGGTACGTCCAACTCAGTCTCTGTATGAAGCTGCCAAATACCCCGGTAGCAGTTGTCCCCCGACAAAATTGAGACCAATTCCTGAAAATACAGAGGATGAAAATCTTCAGAGATTCGAACCCAACTCTCTACTAGGTAATGGAATAATACAGTTTGATAAATTACCCAAACTTTTCAACCATTTTGTCAATGTCCACAATACTACAGGGTGTGACAACATGAACATGGACCTATATAAAATTTCACGCAAAGGCTTATGCATTGAAATTCAAGTTCATTGCATAACATGCGGTGTAAAGTCACACCTTGTCAAAATGTACGATGATGTTGACAAAAAGCTAAGCACGTATGGCCCCAAACCTGGACCACTCAACATCGCACTTTGTTTGTCAATCTTAAAAACCAAAGTCGGTATGACAGACTTGCAATTCATCATGTCGTGCCTTGACATCAAACCACCCACCCGGTCATCAATGCAAAGGTTACTAAACCGCTTGGCAAGTAAAATCGAAACACTTAACCAGGAATCAATGCTGGACAACCAAAAGTTTGTCCAGCTAATTACCCAAATAAGAGGTGACCCCCCAATGGTTGATGTTGAGACCGATGTGTCTTACAATAACAGGCTTGCTTTGGGTTTCCAGAGTGGTACACAATCATTCAGTCCACTGGTGGAAAAACAACAAACAGAAAACTCATACTTAACTGTCAAATAGCAAACAAACTGAACTCGTGCACACAAAATGTTGCACCAACTTCAAATCTCACAACATATGAAAAAACCATGACAATTAATAATGTTGAGCAAGTGAATGCCAGTCACTTTCTTACTGTATCTAGCATTACCACTGATGGGTGTCCCCAGATGGACAGTGTTGCAAGTAGGGTGGATGTTCCATGTGGTCAGTCCCCACCTAGACACTTTACATGTTTTGTTCACAAAATGCGTAGAGTGTACAAAAACATAGCTAGCCTTTCCCTATCTTTGCCAGGGTATGTGGCTGAAAGAAAAGCCACATTTAAGAAAAAACTGGCTATTGCAACACGAAACAGGCTGACTAGAGAGTATACTAGGTTAAAGAATGTTGCCACTGATGAAAGACACTTTGTCGAGCGAGCAGTCAAGATTCGTGATAATGTTATTGATTGTTTCAGTGGCAACCATAGTCATTGCAAGAAGGTGTCTCTTATATGTAAGCCCCACTTGACAGCCATACACCTTCCATTTGGGCAGTATCTTCATTTGAATGATTCGGACCGGAAAATATTCACCACCACCCTCAGTAAGATTTTAGATCACAGAAAGATAAGTGAAATGACACGCTTGTTTGACACCAACCGTTCTGAGAACATCCATCACAGGGTGTTCACTTACGCTACAAAACAAGTAACTGGAAAAGGAATTTCCCTGCTTTGTGCCATTCAGCGGTACATTCTGACACCCATGGCACTGGGAAATCAACAGTGTTAATTGGTAAATGTGTCGGACTAAACTTTCACAATCGAGGCCCCTTATGACCCAAATGGTTAAAGTCGATAGTGTTGCAAAGTACCAGACAAACTATAAAGCTATACTTGCAAACAAAATCAAGCGGTACTATGCACGATATCGAAATAACCACCAATCAATCACGAATAAGTCAATGTACTCTGCTAATGGCACAAATCAGGGAAATGTGCACAACTATGCCATTAACTTAACATAACATAACATTCATAACAGTTGTAAATACCTTACAGTTTGCAGTTTTCATATTTCCTATGCCCAAAGCATTGCCTTTCATTATAACAAATTTTGCGTTCATTATTAACATGGGCCGGTTCATATGTGAGATGTTCGAACCTTATACACCCTTTATTATGGCAAAGGTGGCTAATGTGCATATCTGGAGACAATGTATGCATTATTTTCAGGAAATAGACTAAACGCGGCACACGCAAAGTGTACCGCCGATGCCTAAATGTACTTTTTAATAGTGGATAACCATAACGATCAAACTGTCCCCCCCAACCTATACACTCAGTGTCTGTGCGTATTATAGCATTTGACAAAATTAGCATATCAATATGTTCTTTTTCAGGAATAGTAATGCTTTGCTTGAAAAAAGCCATGTTTGGGCAAGAAATAAGAAATATATAAACTTAAACTTAATTCTGAAATGTAAATTACATAAATAGCCATTAACTTGGTCTACATAACATATATAACATATTTTTATATAAAACATATATAAAAACACAAAAAAAAAAAAAATGTTAAAGGGGCAATGGGAAATACATGTATAGTGTGGAGGAAGTGGAGGCAAAGAGGGGGGAATGGGGGGAAATTCATCATAAAGTTTTCAATGGTGTCAACTATGCAACAAATGTTTAGCATTTATTACTTTAAAGGGGGATAGATGCAACTCAGTTGTTGCTATGGAGATAGCAAGGTGAAATTTATGGTGGAATAGGGGGTTGGGGGTGGTGGAAACATTCATATTTCAATTAAATAACAAAATGTTCACCTAAAAATGCATTTAAATAATACATTGAATGATATTTCAGAAAAATTATTACATTTAGATAAAAAATTCTGTTCAAATTGCAAAAAATGCAGATTAATATGTATTCAGGCCATGATCTGACCTTTGTGCACTAAGATGACCTTATGACCTCAAATTTGTAATTATGAGGCAAATATGGTTTATATGTAGTATTACAATGATTACAATCATAAGTTATATCAAAAATGTAAACAAATAACAATTTCAGGCATATTTGACCCATTTAGACAAATTATCCTATGCTCCTTATGGTTACTGACCTCAGTCGTGAAATAAGGACAAGAAATGGCCAAAATTACAGTTGCCCTCTTCCGAGTTCCAGTGCCAGTATCTGAAATATTAGCTAGGAAGCTACACATGTGTATACATTTTCAAATCTGGGGTGTCAGGGCATTAATTTTGTCATGTTAGGGTGGCCCAACTGGGCAGCCATAAGATTTGAGCAACCGTTTAGTTTCCATGGCAATACATGGAAAATTGGTCAATTTTGGCCTTAAAATGGCTAGTTTTCATCTGGGCAGTTGGTCGACAAACCTCGAACTACATATAATGAGACCAAAGTCTCCTAATTCCTTAACTAGTCCCCTTTTGAAAAATCATCAAAATCGAGGTACTTGTCTGATTCATTTTTTCACAAATTTGCCATGTATCTCTTACCTTGGACAAGCACATGTGGGATTTTCCCTCCAGGAAGTGATGTTTACACAGGAAGTGGCAGTTTCAACAATACGTTCTTACACAAAAATATAGTACCTAGGTCAGTCCAATGTGTATCAAAATTTTGCACACATCTGTAGCTTTCAAGATAGGATTATTACAGAACAGGTCTCAACAACATGTGCTGACTAGGCAGGGTGAATGGGAAAAGTACTTTAAATTTTATATGCACTACTTTTGACCGTCCCACTTCAGGCAAATCACGACTGAGGTCTTATACCATAAAACTGGGGCAAAATTTTTAACACCATTTTTTTTCTCATAATATGAAAGAAGACATTATTTCGAACAAAATGATATACCACATGATGTATCTTTGGATGTGAACTGGTCTATGACACTATTTACATTGAGTGTCTGACTTGTTAATTTTTGTATGTTTTTCTAAAGAGCTAATACTTGAGATCAGTCAGTTCACACATGTAGTACATGTATTTGCAATGAAACTAAACACTAAATTTCATGCACAATCTTGAAGAGGTTAATTTAAACTGGTTCAGTGCATCTGTTGATTTGTATAAATACTAATTATTCTAACTTTTCTCATTGAAAAGGTCCTTTTTAATTAAAAAAACATGTAATTATATGAAAAACACTTAAATTTCATACTGTTTTTAATGTTTATTTGCAGTTATTCTTAAATAAATGCCTAATACTATGACTAATCTCATTACAGGTCTTTACTGTGTACTAAATGTGCACTAATTAGAAAACATTTTCACCATTTTGAGTTAAAATGTGCATTTGATTTCAGTATTTAGTATACAAGGGGGAGATAATCTGTTTGTAAACAACAGCTTCAAAACTGATGACATCACAGAACAACAAGATGATGTCATCAGGTCTTGTGTGGTATAACAAAAATGTGTTCTTTTCAAAATGATGTCATCAAATTTTGTTTAATTTTGCTTCAAACATTATTCCTTGTCCAAAACAACATTTCAAGCTGTAATAATGGGTAAAAAGTCCAAAAACTGGTATTACTACAAGATTAACCAATTTAAGAGCACTTCAAGACATATGTTTACAAAAGGTAATAGTTTCTGGAATCATCGTACCTTACAAAATGAGTCTGTGGCAATCCCTGAAAACAACGAACCCAATATCTCAGCTAGCCAATGGGTACGTCCAACTCAGTCTCTGTATGAAGCTGCCAAATACCCCGGTAGCAGTTGTCCCCCGACAAAATTGAGACCAATTCCTGAAAATACAGAGGATGAAAATCTTCAGAGATTCGAACCCAACTCTCTACTAGGTAATGGAATAATACAGTTTGATAAATTACCCAAACTTTTCAACCATTTTGTCAATGTCCACAATACTACAGGGTGTGACAACATGAACATGGACCTATATAAAATTTCACGCAAAGGCTTATGCATTGAAATTCAAGTTCATTGCATAACATGCGGTGTAAAGTCACACCTTGTCAAAATGTACGATGATGTTGACAAAAAGCTAAGCACGTATGGCCCCAAACCTGGACCACTCAACATCGCACTTTGTTTGTCAATCTTAAAAACCAAAGTCGGTATGACAGACTTGCAATTCATCATGTCGTGCCTTGACATCAAACCACCCACCCGGTCATCAATGCAAAGGTTACTAAACCGCTTGGCAAGTAAAATCGAAACACTTAACCAGGAATCAATGCTGGACAACCAAAAGTTTGTCCAGCTAATTACCCAAATAAGAGGTGACCCCCCAATGGTTGATGTTGAGACCGATGTGTCTTACAATAACAGGCTTGCTTTGGGTTTCCAGAGTGGTACACAATCATTCAGTCCACTGGTGGAAAAAACAACAAACAGAAAACTCATACTTAACTGTCAAATAGCAAACAAACTGAACTCGTGCACACAAAATGTTGCACCAACTTCAAATCTCACAACATATGAAAAAACCATGACAATTAATAATGTTGAGCAAGTGAATGCCAGTCACTTTCTTACTGTATCTAGCATTACCACTGATGGGTGTCCCCAGATGGACAGTGTTGCAAGTAGGGTGGATGTTCCATGTGGTCAGTCCCCACCTAGACACTTTACATGTTTTGTTCACAAAATGCGTAGAGTGTACAAAAACATAGCTAGCCTTTCCCTATCTTTGCCAGGGTATGTGGCTGAAAGAAAAGCCACATTTAAGAAAAAACTGGCTATTGCAACACGAAACAGGCTGACTAGAGAGTATACTAGGTTAAAGAATGTTGCCACTGATGAAAGACACTTTGTCGAGCGAGCAGTCAAGATTCGTGATAATGTTATTGATTGTTTCAGTGGCAACCATAGTCATTGCAAGAAGGTGTCTCTTATATGTAAGCCCCACTTGACAGCCATACACCTTCCATTTGGGCAGTATCTTCATTTGAATGATTCGGACCGGAAAATATTCACCACCACCCTCAGTAAGATTTTAGATCACAGAAAGATAAGTGAAATGACACGCTTGTTTGACACCAACCGTTCTGAGAACATCCATCACAGGGTGTTCACTTACGCTACAAAACAAGTAACTTGGAAAAGGAATTTCCCTGCTTTGTGCCATTCAGCGGTACATTCTGACACCCATGGCACTGGGAAATCAACAGTGTTAATTGGTAAATGTGTCGGACTAAACTTTCACAATCGAGGCCCCCTTATGACCCAAATGGTTAAAGTCGATAGTGTTGCAAAGTACCAGACAAACTATAAAGCTATACTTGCAAACAAAATCAAGCGGTACTATGCACGATATCGAAATAACCACCAATCAATCACGAATAAGTCAATGTACTCTGCTAATGGCACAAATCAGGGAAATGTGCACAACTATGCCATTAACTTAACATAACATAACATTCATAACAGTTGTAAATACCTTACAGTTTGCAGTTTTCATATTTCCTATGCCCAAAGCATTGCCTTTCATTATAACAAATTTTGCGTTCATTATTAACATGGGCCGGTTCATATGTGAGATGTTCGAACCTTATACACCCTTTATTATGGCAAAGGTGGCTAATGTGCATATCTGGAGACAATGTATGCATTATTTTCAGGAAATAGACTAAACGCGGCACACGCAAAGTGTACCGCCGATGCCTAAATGTACTTTTTAATAGTGGATAACCATAACGATCAAACTGTCCCCCCCAACCTATACACTCAGTGTCTGTGCGTATTATAGCATTTGACAAAATTAGCATATCAATATGTTCTTTTTCAGGAATAGTAATGCTTTGCTTGAAAAAAGCCATGTTTGGGCAAGAAATAAGAAATATATAAACTTAAACTTAATTCTGAAATGTAAATTACATAAATAGCCATTAACTTGGTCTACATAACATATATAACATATTTTTATATAAAACATATATAAAAACACAAAAAAAAAAAAAATGTTAAAGGGGCAATGGGAAATACATGTATAGTGTGGAGGAAGTGGAGGCAAAGAGGGGGGAATGGGGGGAAATTCATCATAAAGTTTTCAATGGTGTCAACTATGCAACAAATGTTTAGCATTTATTACTTTAAAGGGGGATAGATGCAACTCAGTTGTTGCTATGGAGATAGCAAGGTGAAATTTATGGTGGAATAGGGGGGTTGGGGGTGGTGGAAACATTCATATTTCAATTAAATAACAAAATGTTCACC
This sequence comes from Anadara kagoshimensis, assembly GCA_021292105.1. Classification (NCBI taxonomy): domain Eukaryota; kingdom Metazoa; phylum Mollusca; class Bivalvia; order Arcoida; family Arcidae; genus Anadara; species Anadara kagoshimensis. Next base: position 24,242,462 of record CM037872.1, on the reverse strand, counting down.
TAAAAATGCATTTAAATAATACATTGAATGATATTTCAAAAAATTATTACATTTAGATAAAAAATTCTGTTCAAATTGCAAAAAATGCAGATTAATATGTATTCAGGCCATGATCTGACCTTTGTGCACTAAGATGACCTTATGACCTCAAATTTGTAATTATGAGGCAAATATGGTTTATATGTAGTATTACAATGATTACAATCATAAGTTATATCAAAAATGTAAACAAATAACAATTTCAGGCATATTTGACCCATTTAGACAAATTATCCTATGCTCCTTATGGTTACTGACCTCAGTCGTGAAATAAGGACAAGAAATGGCCAAAATTACAGTTGCCCTCTTCCGAGTTCCAGTGCCAGTATCTGAAATATTAGCTAGGAAGCTACACATGTGTATACATTTTCAAATCTGGGGTGTCAGGGCATTAATTTTGTCATGTTAGGGTGGCCCAACTGGGCAGCCATAAGATTTGAGCAACCGTTTAGTTTCCATGGCAATACATGGAAAATTGGTCAATTTTGGCCTTAAAATGGCTAGTTTTCATCTGGGCAGTTGGTCGACAAACCTCGAACTACATATAATGAGACCAAAGTCTCCTAATTCCTTAACTAGTCCCCTTTTGAAAAATCATCAAAATCGAGGTACTTGTCTGATTCATTTTTTCACAAATTTGCCATGTATCTCTTACCTTGGACAAGCACATGTGGGATTTTCCCTCCAGGAAGTGATGTTTACACAGGAAGTGGCAGTTTCAACAATACGTTCTTACACAAAAATATAGTACCTAGGTCAGTCCAATGTGTATCAAAATTTTGCACACATCTGTAGCTTTCAAGATAGGATTATTACAGAACAGGTCTCAACAACATGTGCTGACTAGGCAGGGTGAATGGGAAAAGTACTTTAAATTTTATATGCACTACTTTTGACCGTCCCACTTCAGGCAAATCACGACTGAGGTCTTATACCATAAAACTGGGGCAAAATTTTTAACACCATTTTTTTTCTCATAATATGAAAGAAGACATTATTTCGAACAAAATGATATACCACATGATGTATCTTTGGATGTGAACTGGTCTATGACACTATTTACATTGAGTGTCTGACTTGTTAATTTTTGTATGTTTTTCTAAAGAGCTAATACTTGAGATCAGTCAGTTCACACATGTAGTACATGTATTTGCAATGAAACTAAACACTAAATTTCATGCACAATCTTGAAGAGGTTAATTTAAACTGGTTCAGTGCATCTGTTGATTTGTATAAATACTAATTATTCTAACTTTTCTCATTGAAAAGGTCCTTTTTAATTAAAAAAAACATGTAATTATATGAAAAACACTTAAATTTCATACTGTTTTTAATGTTTATTTGCAGTTATTCTTAAATAAATGCCTAATACTATGACTAATCTCATTACAGGTCTTTACTGTGTACTAAATGTGCACTAATTAGAAAACATTTTCACCATTTTGAGTTAAAATGTGCATTTGATTTCAGTATTTAGTATACAAGGGGGAGATAATCTGTTTGTAAACAACAGCTTCAAAACTGATGACATCACAGAACAACAAGATGATGTCATCAGGTCTTGTGTGGTATAACAAAAATGTGTTCTTTTCAAAATGATGTCATCAAATTTTGTTTAATTTTGCTTCAAACATTATTCCTTGTCCAAAACAACATTTCAAGCTGTAATAATGGGTAAAAAGTCCAAAAACTGGTATTACTACAAGATTAACCAATTTAAGAGCACTTCAAGACATATGTTTACAAAAGGTAATAGTTTCTGGAATCATCGTACCTTACAAAATGAGTCTGTGGCAATCCCTGAAAACAACGAACCCAATATCTCAGCTAGCCAATGGGTACGTCCAACTCAGTCTCTGTATGAAGCTGCCAAATACCCCGGTAGCAGTTGTCCCCCGACAAAATTGAGACCAATTCCTGAAAATACAGAGGATGAAAATCTTCAGAGATTCGAACCCAACTCTCTACTAGGTAATGGAATAATACAGTTTGATAAATTACCCAAACTTTTCAACCATTTTGTCAATGTCCACAATACTACAGGGTGTGACAACATGAACATGGACCTATATAAAATTTCACGCAAAGAATTCAAGTTCATTGCATAACATGCGGTGTAAAGTCACACCTTGTCAAAATGTACGATGATGTTGACAAAAAGCTAAGCACGTATGGCCCCAAACCTGGACCACTCAACATCGCACTTTGTTTGTCAATCTTAAAAACCAAAGTCGGTATGACAGACTTGCAATTCATCATGTCGTGCCTTGACATCAAACCACCCACCCGGTCATCAATGCAAAGGTTACTAAACCGCTTGGCAAGTAAAATCGAAACACTTAACCAGGAATCAATGCTGGACAACCAAAAGTTTGTCCAGCTAATTACCCAAATAAGAGGTGACCCCCAATGGTTGATGTTGAGACCGATGTGTCTTACAATAACAGGCTTGCTTTGGGTTTCCAGAGTGGTACACAATCATTCAGTCCACTGGTGGAAAAAACAACAAACAGAAAACTCATACTTAACTGTCAAATAGCAAACAAACTGAACTCGTGCACACAAAATGTTGCACCAACTTCAAATCTCACAACATATGAAAAAACCATGACAATTAATAATGTTGAGCAAGTGAATGCCAGTCACTTTCTTACTGTATCTAGCATTACCACTGATGGGTGTCCCCAGATGGACAGTGTTGCAAGTAGGGTGGATGTTCCATGTGGTCAGTCCCCACCTAGACACTTTACATGTTTTGTTCACAAAATGCGTAGAGTGTACAAAAACATAGCTAGCCTTTCCCTATCTTTGCCAGGGTATGTGGCTGAAAGAAAAGCCACATTTAAGAAAAAACTGGCTATTGCAACACGAAACAGGCTGACTAGAGAGTATACTAGGTTAAAGAATGTTGCCACTGATGAAAGACACTTTGTCGAGCGAGCAGTCAAGATTCGTGATAATGTTATTGATTGTTTCAGTGGCAACCATAGTCATTGCAAGAAGGTGTCTCTTATATGTAAGCCCCACTTGACAGCCATACACCTTCCATTTGGGCAGTATCTTCATTTGAATGATTCGGACCGGAAAATATTCACCACCACCCTCAGTAAGATTTTAGATCACAGAAAGATAAGTGAAATGACACGCTTGTTTGACACCAACCGTTCTGAGAACATCCATCACAGGGTGTTCACTTACGCTACAAAACAAGTAACTTGGAAAAGGAATTTCCCTGCTTTGTGCCATTCAGCGGTACATTCTGACACCCATGGCACTGGGAAATCAACAGTGTTAATTGGTAAATGTGTCGGACTAAACTTTCACAATCGAGGCCCCCTTATGACCCAAATGGTTAAAGTCGATAGTGTTGCAAAGTACCAGACAAACTATAAAGCTATACTTGCAAACAAAATCAAGCGGTACTATGCACGATATCGAAATAACCACCAATCAATCACGAATAAGTCAATGTACTCTGCTAATGGCACAAATCAGGGAAATGTGCACAACTATGCCATTAACTTAACATAACATAACATTCATAACAGTTGTAAATACCTTACAGTTTGCAGTTTTCATATTTCCTATGCCCAAAGCATTGCCTTTCATTATAACAAATTTTGCGTTCATTATTAACATGGGCCGGTTCATATGTGAGATGTTCGAACCTTATACACCCTTTATTATGGCAAAGGTGGCTAATGTGCATATCTGGAGACAATGTATGCATTATTTTCAGGAAATAGACTAAACGCGGCACACGCAAAGTGTACCGCCGATGCCTAAATGTACTTTTTAATAGTGGATAACCATAACGATCAAACTGTCCCCCCCAACCTATACACTCAGTGTCTGTGCGTATTATAGCATTTGACAAAATTAGCATATCAATATGTTCTTTTTCAGGAATAGTAATGCTTTGCTTGAAAAAAGCCATGTTTGGGCAAGAAATAAGAAATATATAAACTTAAACTTAATTCTGAAATGTAAATTACATAAATAGCCATTAACTTGGTCTACATAACATATATAACATATTTTTATATAAAACATATATAAAAAAAACAAAAAAAAAAAAATGTTAAAGGGGCAATGGGAAATACATGTATAGTGTGGAGGAAGTGGAGGCAAAGAGGGGGGAATGGGGGGAAATTCATCATAAAGTTTTCAATGGTGTCAACTATGCAACAAATGTTTAGCATTTATTACTTTAAAGGGGGATAGATGCAACTCAGTTGTTGCTATGGAGATAGCAAGGTGAAATTTATGGTGGAATAGGGGGGTTGGGGGTGGTGGAAACATTCATATTTCAATTAAATAACAAAATGTTCACCTAAAAATGCATTTAAATAATACATTGAATGATATTTCAGAAAAATTATTACATTTAGATAAAAAATTCTGTTCAAATTGCAAAAAATGCAGATTAATATGTATTCAGGCCATGATCTGACCTTTGTGCACTAAGATGACCTTATGACCTCAAATTTGTAATTATGAGGCAAATATGGTTTATATGTAGTATTACAATGATTACAATCATAAGTTATATCAAAAATGTAAACAAATAACAATTTCAGGCATATTTGACCCATTTAGACAAATTATCCTATGCTCCTTATGGTTACTGACCTCAGTCGTGAAATAAGGACAAGAAATGGCCAAAATTACAGTTGCCCTCTTCCGAGTTCCAGTGCCAGTATCTGAAATATTAGCTAGGAAGCTACACATGTGTATACATTTTCAAATCTGGGGTGTCAGGGCATTAATTTTGTCATGTTAGGGTGGCCCAACTGGGCAGCCATAAGATTTGAGCAACCGTTTAGTTTCCATGGCAATACATGGAAAATTGGTCAATTTTGGCCTTAAAATGGCTAGTTTTCATCTGGGCAGTTGGTCGACAAACCTCGAACTACATATAATGAGACCAACGTCTCCTAATTCCTTAACTAGTCCCCTTTTGAAAAATCATCAAAATCGAGGTACTTGTCTGATTCATTTTTTCACAAATTTGCCATGTATCTCTTACCTTGGACAAGCACATGTGGGATTTTCCCTCCAGGAAGTGATGTTTACACAGGAAGTGGCAGTTTCAACAATACGTTCTTACACAAAAATATAGTACCTAGGTCAGTCCAATGTGTATCAAAATTTTGCACACATCTGTAGCTTTCAAGATAGGATTATTACAGAACAGGTCTCAACAACATGTGCTGACTAGGCAGGGTGAATGGGAAAAGTACTTTAAATTTTATATGCACTACTTTTGACCGTCCCACTTCAGGCAAATCACGACTGAGGTCTTATACCACATGTGCTCTGCCGGACATGAATTAAACAGTAGTAAATTTTTTTTTTCATTTCGTTATATAATGTTGTTATAATGAGAACCATAGGACCAATATGTATGGTAACTATTAGAGGTACACAAACTGCTTGACTAATGTGGCTTGTAAAACGAAATTGTCTCTTTAAATGACAAAAGTGGTCAAAATTGGAAAAATAACGACTGATTTGCTTTGTCCTATTGCATAACTGTTTAGAAACGGGCGACATTTGTATTGTGTCACACAGTAGCAGTACCACGGTGCCGAGCACATAATAAACCCTGCTTAAGACATGGCATTATTTTTTTATCCAAGACTGGTCTTTTTATTGGCGTTTATTTATCCCTCAGAATAGATATTGTTTATACAACGAAGTAGGCTGATTGCAAATAGGGATATTGCAAGCCTATGCTTATCAAGGCCCTCAAAAAGTTTTATAGCCGTCATCACAGTACTATAAAAACGGGGAATCTAGCTCAATTTGAACTAGTTAAAATAAAACTTAAAACTCAAAGTTGACAAATTTATTCTATGTCGGAATTGTGACCTGGGCTATCCAACGGCCACTTCCAGACTGACGCTAAACATAAAACGAAATACAAACAACCCAATAAAAAATTACCTGGTCGTCATGGAAACTAAGCACTATAAAATAATAAGTAAATAATGTCACAGGTAAAGTCTTACCCGGAAAGTCCTAAACAAAAGAATGACTTATTTTCCAACTCTAGGTGAAATCCTTAATGACTTGAAAGTCTTGATTAATCCGTTGTGTAATATTAGATTGGTCTAACGCGATTTAGATAAAACATGAAGGAAACAAGTAAATTTATAGAAATAATTCGAAACTAGTGATTTACTTAAAATATTTGATCGTGGTTAAAAAACGTTAAGTTTTGCACTGTCACAATATCCCTCTTCGCCGAAAAGTTTGGTCTCCAAACTTGAAACTAAATATCACATATAAAACTATTTAAATATAATACGGCTTTGCATATATTGTAGCCACTCAGGATCTTTCAGATGCACATTTGGAGATAACAAAGCTTCTGATGAAATTATGTGAACTGGTTTTCCATCCGAATTCACATACGGAGTGTACGGTTGGTGTCTTGTCTTTTGGGTTCCTGGTGCACCATTACTACATTTTTGCTGGAGTGTTTTTATCTTCTGTTTTAAACCATCAATTTCAATTGTAAAATTCATGTTTTCTTCAAAAACGAGGTCTAATTTTTCCGATAATCTTTCGTTTTCGATGCGAAGTCCGAATATATCCTCATTTAATTCCTCTGTTATTTTCAATTGATCGTTTCTCTGTTCCTGTAAGTGTTTTATTATTTGTCGTGAGTGAATATTTTCCTTATTACAACGGTCCAGACTGTTTTTAGTAGTTTTTAATTCCTCCGTTGTATTGGCCAAATTTTTCTCCAACTGCAAATTTACGGCTGTATTTTCCCTAAGTTGAGCTTTAAGTGTGACCCTTTCTAGTTTTAGTATTTTGATGTTGTCGGAAAGAAGTTCCAAATCAACATTTTTCGAATTTAAATTGAACACCTGTTGAAAATCTTTTTCGCCGATTTTTGAAAAAGGAAGATTTTGCATAAATTTCTTTTTGTCCAAATACTGTTTTAGTCTTTGTTTATCACGTGCTTTCTGCTTCCATGATTTACGTTTTCTTTTTCCTTTGCTCACAACAATGTGATTTATCTGTGGTGTCCTGTGATAGTTGATAGTGTGATTTTGCACAGTTTCTGACCAGCAACATCTGGCATAATGTCCAAGACGTCCACAACGGAAACAACGGGCGTGTTTAGCTTTACATAGCCTCACATGTCTGGTGTTGAATAGAAATCCACACTTATAACATGAATTCCAACAAATATTGTCCACTTGTCTCCATTTAGAATAATTATCCATTTCTAATCATTGTTGGTTCGAAAAGTTCTTTAAACTAAAAGTCCTGTTTTGTATCGGGATCTTGTAGTGCAGCTTGGCTTACGCATCAATTTGCGGCAAACTGCCCCGGTTTCTCGCACCACTTATAAAAACGGGGAATCTAGCTCAATTTGAACTAGTTAAAATAAAACTTAAAACTCAAATAAAGTTGACAAATTTATTCTATGTCGGAATTGTGACCTGGGCTATCCAACGGCCACTTCCAGACTGACGCTAAACATAAAACGAAATACAAACAACCCAATAAAAAATTACCTGGTCGTCATGGAAACTAAGCACTATAAAATAATAAGTAAATAATGTCACATGAAGGAAACAAGTAAATTTATAGAAATAATTCGAAACTAGTGATTTACTTAAAATATTTGATCGTGGTTAAAAAACGTTAAGTTTTGCACTGTCACAGTACTGTTGATAAGTTTGATGTCTCTGTGTCCAGGATTGTCCTGGATATATTTGACGTCTCATAGTTCCATGTTCCTTTCACACAATTTTGATTACACACGTGGCGGGTGTAGCTAGCTAAACAGGAGGTGATTACCCTTCCAGAGCACCCGGCCTCACTTCCCTGGTGGAAGTTCACGTGTCTAACCTAACTTGTCAGTTCCAAAGTTTTTACTTTGCTTCTGGATTGTGATTCAGACATGGATTAGTATGTTTGTTTTTGATTATATCCAAATAAATGTTTGGAAGATTAATGATTCATCGAAGATTATAAAAACCAAATATACCAATCCATGTATAGAGTTAAACACGTGAACTTCCACCGGGGAAGTGAGACCGGGTGCTCCGGAAGGGTAATGGTATCCTATTTAGCTAGCTACACTTGCCGACACGTGCGAAATCATCATTATTTGAGAATGAAAGTAACATGGAACTATGGGACGTCAAATATATCAAGACACTCTGATATATATATTTCGGCAATATTTTATGTAGTAAGTGTTATAATTAGAACAGTAGCACCAATATGTATGGTAATTATTAGAAGGACAAACTGTGTGACTTTTGTCGCTTGCAAAACGAAAGTGTCTCTTTATATGACAAAAGTTGGCAAAAGTGGAAAAGTAAAAACCGATTTGCTTTGTCCTATAAATAAATATAAGTCGGGTAGTTTTATCAAAGGCAGTGGCCTAAACCGCCTCTCCATGGATCACAGTGGCTATCGCCAGCTGTTCAATTTTGGTGCAAATTCGTCAGTTCGCTTACGGAAGGAAGGTGGTAACCTGAGGGCAATCTCGTTCCTCCCACTTTTTAAAAACTGGACTTCTTTAAATTAGTGCAACAATCTTGAATGGGCATAAACTTTCACATCAACCCGGTTTAATAATACTCAAACAGATTAAAAAACAATTTGTTTCGACATTGAACTAAATTTGCGTAGTTGTTTTTTACCTTAAACTTAGGTTAACAATTGAACTACTCACGTTTGAAGTCCTTGACTGTTTGCTTCTGGATATATCCATATATTACCATATATGGTAATGTTTCTCTCAATTTTACGTTAGAATACACACGTTGTCTTGCGTCATGTGTAGTCAATTGTTAAATTATGGTATTTAACTCGGCATCTAGTATTGTCGCTTGTTCTTGTATATGGATATACTGTTCCCCTGTCGTTTTTCATAAACAACAGAAGACATAACATTTACTAGTCCCATGATAAAATTAATGTTAATGAAATTCTGAAATAGCAAAGCGGAAGTGTTTTACACCCTTATCAGAATTCTTTCAATTACATCGAAGCGGCCATAGCCTACTACCTTGGGCAAGCGAGCATATATAATTTCTCGCACTAGGAGCTGTCCTAGTGGTCTTTAAACCAAGGAGGTGAGGGTTGTTGTGATCAGTGCCAGTGTACGTAGTTGGTCGCAGGTGATCATAAAGTAACAAGAATCTGCGCTTGTAAATAGCTGTAGTAATTACAGGTGTGTTTACCTTTCGGTATCTGTACCCGGCCATGTACCTGCAAATCGCATTTGCACGATTGTCACGTGTCGAGAGTTACAGACCAAATTAAAAATAATGCGAAATTGTCACGTGGGAGGGGAAGTCATGGAACAAAAAATTATAAAAACACATTAGCTTTGGCTTAAGTATGCAGTTGTGGTGTGATCAGGTGTTAATTGTGGGTGTATATTTGTTAAGAATAAAATAATAAGATATTTTATTTTTACGTGTCCGTCGTTTTGACAAAGTTAATATTTACATTGTCTCCGTCACCTGAGACGACGAGATGCAGGTGGTTCATAATCAACAGATAGAATATTTTTAATTGCATGGTTTTTTGGTGGATTTGTATGTTGGTTTTTTATTATAAGATATATTCCAAAGAATGGTATATAGCAATACAAACTGCTAAATAGACTTGAAATCATGAAAATTTATGGCAAATGATTACTTTTTCAGGATATTCTTTTAGGCCGATTTGCAAGATAATAACAACACAAAAAGCACCATTTTACCATTATTTTCTATACTACTGGACTACAATTTATTTATATTCAGACTACATCGTACATAGATAATGGTTAATAAAAAAGCAGTCTCGTTTCTGATTTGCACATAACAAAGTCCCATGAGATTGCTATTTTGGTATGCATTGGTATGTTTGTTTTTTATTATTAACCCTTTTTATGTGTTAATTCATTATTGAGTATTGTTTGGTATCATCAACTTTCATCACATACTAGTACCCAGAAGACCGAGAATAGTAATCATTATTGCCGTTTCATTCTCAATTTCGATTTTACAAGTGATTGTAGGTAGCTAAACAAGAGGTACTTACCTTTCCGGAGCACCCGGCCTCATTTCCCTGATGAAAGTTCACATGTTTAACTAATTTTCAGTTTTGTTTTGTTGGTTTTTTATTAGGTACAGATATCAAAACATTAAATTTGATGAGATACCAGTGATTACTTTCTTAGAATAAAACATAAAAACAGAACATTGAACAAGCATTGTCCATAAAAATAAAAGATAATGTCCAAACTTCCCAATACAATTACAATTTATATATTATATATTATTTCCAAGTGCTGAAACACCAAGACGAATTAAGTATTGTTGTACAACAGTACTCTTTCAAAACAGGCAGGATTGCTGCTGTTACTATTGGTTGCATCAATACTTAATATACATACGTAAATATATAATGTTTATATTACAATGTACTATGTTTGCACTCACTGGATCACCAAGACAAACAATGTAAAAAAAACAAGGTTCTTTATCAAACTGACTGTGATTTCAATATAGAAAAGGTCAAAGTTTACAATTATTACAATTTGCAGTATTGTACAACGGTATCATTTCAAAGCAGACACAATTGTTGCAATTATTACACACACACACCTGTATATTTACCTGTATTATGCATATTACTATATTTACAAGTATTGAAGCACAAAATGAAGTGAAGATAAAAAACAACGCCCTGTATCATTTCAATATTGAAAAGATCAAAGTGTTGCCATTTTTCCATTTGCAGTAGTACCACTGTCGTTACCATTGGTTACGGAAATTGTTTACATGAACATTTCTTTGATTTAAAATGTGTTAAACGATTCTGTAAATGTTAATGAACGCTGGGTGGTTTTTTTCTCAAACACTTATCATCCGTGATATTAATATCACACAGAATAAAGTGAAGCGAGATCATTATAAAATATTGCTGTAAGGAGTAAATAAGTAAGAAATGTCAACATTCATTAGGAATTGTGTTTAATTATAGCATCCTACATTTATCAATAAAAAATATTGTATGATGACATTTACATGCAGTGTAAAGGTTCTTGGTTCATTGTTTTGAAAAATAAGGCTGATATACGGATACGTTCTTGTTTGCAATAACTGTTGCCTACTTTGTTGCACTCTTATTTTCAATAACTATCACCTATTGCGTCTTGCTCTTGTTTGAGATTAATAGAATCGATCATTACCTGTTGTGTAAGATTTCTCTATCTCATCCAACAGGTAGTGATTGATTCTTTTTCTCCCATACATACAAAACCCTGATATATTAAATCTGTAAGCATTTTAAAATTCCTCGACGTAAATAAACCCACATGGCTATGCGCAATGACACAATGTCAATTTCTGCATATGATTATCTTGTGACGTCACAGCGCGTGTAGCTTGTCTTACACAGGAAGGGGGGTGTAAGACAGAGATACCTTACACCTAGTAACCAACGGGATAACTCGGTGAAGTATGGCAGAAAGAAAAATCTCACATGGGTAAAAACGCGGGATTTTATGTCTCATGTGTGAGAAATCTGTTGCCTATTGTTTCGTGTTCTTGTTTGCAATAAGTGTTGCCAAGTACACGTTCTTCACTTTACATTTTTATTTTTATTTTTACATTTTTTTATATTTTAAGCATATATAATGCAAATAGCAACAAGTGTCAAAGCAAACGATGGAGACTGGTTGACATTGAACTTGACTCAAGGTCATATAAAATATAGTTTTAAAATATGCGATGAACCTTGGTATTTAAAAAGTAATATTATTATGTTGGGATTTTAGTTTTTATTTTAAAAGTTCAATACAAAATGGTGGTTTCGTGGCCGAGGGTCAATGCTACATGCTATTACAACAGCTAAACACATCCATGTTTGAATCACAATCCAGAAGCAAAGTAAAAACTTTGGAACTGACAAGTTAGGTTTGACACGTGAACTTCCACCAGGGAAGTGAGGCTGGGTACTCCGGAAGGGTAAGCACCACCTGTTTAGCTAACTACACCCGCCACATGTGTAATCAAAATTGTGTGAAAGGAACATAGAAATATTGGATCAAATATATTCATGTCAATCCTGGACACAGAGACATCAAACTTATTAACTATACTGTGATGACGGCCATAAAACTTTCTGATGGCCTTGATAAGCCTAGGTTTGCAATATCCCTGGGTCAAAATTTATGTGCAAAAAACAGCCTGCTTCGTTGAACAAAGTCCCCGTAGTAAGAACAAGCTCTACCATAGCGTATTAATTTGGAAACAAATACAATCAGAGCGTACGTCTTCTCTTCTACTTTACCACCACTTTGAATTTTAGTGAGCGGACTAAGGCTTGTGTTCTATCGCAAAGCCTAACCTTCGCTAGCCATCACCTTTTTTGTACTATACAATGCACTGCTTGATTTCACTCACAGAGCCATGACCTCTCCCATAACCTCAGTTGGTAGAGTGCTCGCTCCGTAAGTGGGAGGTCGTGGGTTCGAACCCCGGTCGGGTCTGACCCAAGACTTAAAAGTAGGTAGTGGCTGTTCTTTCGCAAAGCACTCAGCATTACGAAATGAAAGTCACGGTTCTTTCGGATGGGAACTTAAAATAAACGAGGTCCCGTGTCTTAGTAGGCTTGGCACGATAAAGAACCCTGCTGTATAATGCCATCAGCGCAACACACAGGCAAAATTTCTGCACCTTCGCCTTTAGCTGGCGACGTCTCGATATAAGTGAAATATTCTTGACTGGGACGTTAAACACCATTACTCAACTCAACTCTCCCATAACCAAACTTCTTTATTCTTTTACTCGATATATATACAGATTGTTTTGAACATGGATTGGTATTTTTGTGGTTGATTGGCATAAACTTTCAGTATTTCGTGCCAATACATACAGATTATATATAATGCTTTATAGATGAATTAAACCTTTAATGCAAGTTATAATCCACAAACCACTTTATATACAAAAACCTCAGTGACCTGTCTTGTTGACCTTTTACTTAATTTTTTATATTAATATAAATGGACACCAGAGGGGAAGAAGAAAATAGGACGACCCAAAGAGACTTGGGGAAGAACCATTGAAAGAGAACGAACAGAGCTGGGATACAATATATGCACTGAGGTAACAAAAGTAGCAACAGACAGAGGCAAATGGAGAGAACTTGTAAACGGTCCGATTCTCCTTGGGAGCGACGGAAATAAAAAAAAATAAAAATATTATATTATATAAACACAAATTATATGTACGTGTAGGGACGCCAGTAAATATGCAAGGTTAATGTATTGATAGCGAATCCTAACACTACCCAGATACAGGGTGGATCATCATATATGAGTCTATTATTTACTAAACCATTTAAAGAAAGACACACACGCCAACACTATACCATCCGTAATAAATAATTACAACAAAAACAAGAAATATATATATATGCATGTAGCCCATGGTATTGGATAGGTGGCTATTTATTCCTTTGAAATGTAAATACCCACATAAATATATTACATGTAACCATAAATAATGCCCAGGATTAAAAACCAGAGATAAAACTAAATAAGTCAAAAACTCTGGAAAACCTTTGGGCTCTATGTTCCCAAAATAAATAACAATAATAATGAAAAATGGTCTGACCAGTGTGAAGACCAAGACTAGAATGACACTTACTACACCTCACTTAAAAATTCGCGCATCACGCCTGACATACATGTACAAAGAATTCCACGCCCCCTAATTGAAATATTAAAGAACCAAACAGACAACAATTTTCTTCTATACTACGTAACGAAGACAATTGTAAAATAGTCCTAATGGAAGGTCGAGCTGAAAAGTCAATGTTGTTGGCCTATACAAAAAACCCATTGATGTTTTTAATTTTAATCTGTCTCAATTACTCTAATGTCAAAGATGATGGATTTGGGATGAAAAGTAACTAAGTAATTATTTTTATAGTGCGATACACAATGATATTTTAGTCCAGTTAATGGATTTTTTATTGTTGACAATATGGATGTAAATTACAGACCTGTCAAAAGTTTAACACTAAGCTAACGAATTTGTTGGTTGGTTGGTTGGTTGATTGTTGCTTAACGTCGCATCATCAATTTTTCAGCTATTCGCGGCGAGAACTATTTTATTAATCTCTATGGATTAATCTATGAACAATTTCGTGTATGCTAGTAAAGTGCGAGTGTGCTGTATGGTCTGCCTTGTACTAGCGCGCCTTCAGGGCGACTTTAACGTGCTAGCTCACAGAGTCAGTACGTCACAGACAAGCGTACCACTCCCCCAGTCCATTATACTGATACCAGGTGAACCAGTAAAGGCCAACGGCAAGGAAAACTCACTTTCTCACATGTGGTCTGAGCGAGACTCGAACTAATAGCGGTGAGCTAACGAATTCGTGCGAAATCGACAGCTCATCTCGAAACTTCGTTATCTATATCTCGTCAGCTACTATCTAGATACTGTAAAAGTATTAAATTTCGCGTATATTTATTTTTCGGGGTATATGGAATTTAAACAAATCCGCCTAGATTAGTTTTAGTGTTTTTCAAATATGCACTATTACATGAGAACCATAATTTAAGTTTGCTCGGTATTTATTTTCGCGCAAAACAAACGACCGCGAATCAAACGAAAATTAGTACACCGCGAAAATAAATATGTTAAGTGTGTCTCTGCAGCTATTCAATCCATAGCTATCCATATCTCGGTCACTCAGCAATCGAGGTTCGACTTGATATTTTAGTTAGCTCAGTGTTAAACTTTCGACAGGTCTGTACTTTAGCTATCTGACGAGTTTCGATTCCAGATTTCAGTTAGCTCAGTGTTAAACTTTTGACAGTACTGTACTAGTGACCTTTATTGTTGATAGGTATCAGGGAAAATGGTTTTAATAAGTGATAAAGATACTTAACTATAAAAACCTCAGAGAAATGTAATAACAATACGGTTATTACAGTACAGGCCTGTCGAAAGTTTAACACTGAGCTAACAAAAAGGAGTCGAAGTTTGACTGTCGAATCCCCGATCGAGATATGGATAGCTAATGGCAGAAAAGCTACCACCGAGAGATAGATAGCAGCTACCGAAATACCGAGATATACACTGATCGATATGAGCTGTCGATTCGGCAAATAATCCATCAGCTTAGTGTTAAAATTTCGACAAGTCTGTACGGTCCATTTCTTTAAGCTTTTACTACTTTGGCTTCATCCTTGAACCACTGAGTGGATATCCGAGAATTACAACTCATATAACTTATTTGTTTCCGGATTTTTTATATTTATGTTGTTTATTTCCAATTATAAGGAAAACGGATTTTTCTATAGAAAAAATAATATCAAAGATATAATCCCACTATAATTCGCAAGTCTGGTTAATGCAATTACTATTTCTGACATAGTGATATTAGATATTAAGTGGCAAAATCATTTGCCTTATATCATCAACCAATAGCATTGTAACAACTCCTAATGAAGTCCGACGCCTAATGAAGTCCGGACTTCATTAGGCGTCGGACTAATGAAGTCCACAGATTGGGGCTCCAGACGAGAAGACTTTTATATATTACCAAAAAAAAGTCTCAAAATTTTACGACTTCAATTTAGACCAACTAGCAATAGCAACGTACATTCAGGCACATACATCGTGTGCTTTGTCCAACCGTACCATACCCCCGCAAAATGTTTAGGGGGTATTTATACGAATCATCCTGTCCGTCCGTCGGTCCGTCCGTCCGTCCGTCCGCCCGCTCGTCAAAATATCGTGTAAGCTTAAATATATAGCCTTCATGTCTATGAATGGATTTTGATCAAACTTGGAACCAAAGTTATTGTCCGTCTGTCCGTCCGTTCGTCCGTTCGTCCGTCTGGACGTTGGGAAAGGGATATAGTTGTCTCTCCAAAGACCGTTATAGTTTTAGCTCTTTTTAGGGAGGCATATAAGGTACCAATCGAGAATTATTGATTGATTGATTGATTGATTGATTGATTGGTTTGTTGAATGGGTTTCTTTAGTTCTAGTCAAGAATATTTACTTATATCGAGATGTCACCAGCTATAGATGGAATATTTGAAGTTTTTACCTTTGAGGTGCGTACAGTGTGCAGGGAGGGTCTCCAACGAGCCATACTTTCTGTGATACATTGTTATCATGTGATGCTTTGGTTTATCAGGTCTTTTCCGAAGGACCCCGTGACTTTCATTGCTAAATGCCGAGCTGCACATGTAAATAACATTAGCAACACTCTGCTATTGTTTTGCATTTTACAATATTTTAATCTTGCGTGCATTACCATGCATGTAATAAGGTGCCCAAAATATAATAATATTTATTTATTTATTTATTTATTTATTTATTTATTTATTCTTATTTTTATCTATCTTCTCCGCTAAATTTCTCAACAAGGTTTCTTAGAATCCATCATACGTACATGTATATGAAATCAAACTCCCGTGCTTACTTTATCATGTGATGGATTTCATTAAGCTTCGAGGCAACAACATGGCTAACGATGTCCCATAGTATTTCATCCGTTTTAATCATAGTTTATGTGCAACAGATATATTTATTTTTACCATGAAAAAAAAAGTTTTGCAGTGGACTTTATATCAAGTGTTTTAATGAGTTAAAACGCGGAGGATCGTTGATATAGACAAAATCTTGTTTGCAGTATTAGATAAAGTAGTAGTATACCTTTCTAAAGCTGAACTTCATTAGGCGTCGAGGTAACAAAACGCCTAATGAATTCCCTTATTATATCTCGTTACATGTACATAGTGGACTTCATTAGGCGTCGGTAACATAACGCCTAATGAAGTCCCTTACTTTATCTTATCACATAATGGACTTCATTAGACGTCAAGGTAACTTAACGCCTAATGAAGTCCATTACTATATCTTATTACAAAATGGATTTCATTAGGCGTCGAGGTAACGTAACGCCTAATGAAGTCCCTTAGTACATCTTATTACAAAATGGATTTCATCAGGCGTCGAGGTAACTTAACGCCTAATGAAGTCCCTTACTACATCTTTTTACATAGTGGACTTCATTAGGCGTTACATTACCTCGACGCCTAATGAAATCTACTATGTACAAAGAGATAGTAAGGGACTTCATTAGGCGTTAAGTTACCTCGACGCCTAATGAAATCCACTATGTACAAAGATATAGTAAGGGACTTCATTAGGCGTTATGTTACCTCGACGCCAAAGAAATTTTGCTTCAGAAAGGTATACTACTACTTAATCTAATACTGCTAACAAGATATTGTCTATATCAACGATCCTCCGCGTTAAACTTATTAAAACAGTTAATGTAAAGGCCACCGCAAAACTTTTTTATCATGATAAAAATAAACATATATCTGTTGCACAAAAACTATGATTAAAACGGAAACTTTTAATAAGATGAAATAGTATGGGACATCGTTAACCGTGTTGTTGCCTCGAAGCTTAATGAAATCCATCAGATGATAAAGTAAGCACGGAAGTTTGAGGGAAAAATCACATTTGATTTCATATACATGTACGTATGATGGATTCTAAGAAACCTTGTTGAGAAATTTAGCGGAGAAGATAGATAAAAAATAAATAAATAAATATTTTTATTTTTGGGCACCTTATTACATGCATGGTAATGCACGCAAGATTAAAATATTGTAAAATGCAAAACAATAGCAGGGTGTTGCTAATGTCATTTACATGTAGCAATGAAAGTCACGGGGTCCTTCGGAAAAGACCTGATGAACCAATGCATCACATGATAACACTGTACGCACCTCAAAGGCAAAAACTTCAAATATTTCATCTATAGCTGGTGACGTCTCGATATAAGTAAATATTCTTGACTAGATCTAAAAAAACCATTTAGCAAACCAATCGATCGATCAATCAATCAATCAATCAATCAATCAATCAGGCAATCAAGTTGCATCCGTAAAATTCTTAGATTACAATTAATTAAACAATAGTTCTCGATTGGTACCTTTTATGCCTCCCTAAAAAGAGTTAAAACTATAACGGTTTTGGAGAGACAAATACCTCCCTTTCCCAACATCCAGACGGACGAACGGACGGACAGACGGACAATAACTTTGGTTCCAAGTTTGATTAAAATCCATTCATAGACATATGGAAGCTACACATGTAAAGCTGACTAGATATTTTGACGGACGGATGGACGGACAGGGTGATTCGTATAAATACCCCCTAAACAATTTTTCGGGATATGGTACAGTTGGACAAAGCACACGATGTATGTGCCTGAATGTACGTTGCTATTGCTAGTTGGTCTAAATCGAAGTCGTAAAATTTTGAGACTTTTTTTTTGGTAATATCAAAAAGTCTTCTCGTCTTGAGCCCCAATCTGTGGACTTCATTAGGCGTCGAAATTGTCAACGCCTAATGAAGTCCGGACTTCATTAGGCGTCGGACTTCATTAGGAGTTGTTACATAGCATACTGATCCATGCCCAAATTACAAATCATCAAAGCTAATCGAAAAAAATGGCAAATAAGCAAAAATTTCCGCCAGAGAAGTGAGGCCGAGTGCTCCGAAAAGATAACTCCCTCCTACTTAGCTAGCCACACCCGAAAATAAGAACATTGATTTATACTGTTGTATACAGCTCCATGGTTTTGGTACAAGTGTCTCGGGTTGGCATATAAAGTAAGCGTACTTCCATTAGCTAAGTGAGATCAGGTGCTCCAGAATTGTAAGTACCTGGGCCAAGTTGTTAGAAGCTTGATTAATTTAATCAGTGATTAGCAGAAATTTAAAACACCAATAAAACTTAACATATCATTATTGAATTAAAAGTTTTAAAACATTTTGTTTCAATTTGATGAAATTCTATACATTTTTGTGTTTTAAACAAAAAATTTACAAAATATTTGATATAATGCAAATATCAAATTTTGACTAATCAATTGATTAAACTAATCAAGCTTCGAACAACCGGGCCCTGTTGTTTAGACAGCTAATGGTTGGTATCTTACCATATACTGCATCGGGGTGCTTGTTACGTTTGTTTCTTATTTACAAAATTAATGTGTTTAATTGAACTTTGAGTATAATTAGAAGTAAACATTGCCAATCACATGGTTTGACAATGTTTGACAGCAGGGCAAAGGCCAATGACAAGGAAAAATATTTGGCTGATGGTAATGGAAGCTGCAACGCTGAAAAACTTCGAATGCTTATGCAAAGATTAAATACTAATGTATCTAATAGTGATTTACGGACATAATCAATAATTAACAAAGTATGTTCTGAGAAAATTTACGTCTTATGTACCAGAACCACACGGCAAAAATGTAAATCAAATCACTGCAGATAATGATCAAATGATGGTGACTTCTAGGTAATTAATCGGTTAATTATAATACAAGAAACCAACTCATGGGATTTTTAGTTTCCGGATTTTTCCGTATTGTAATTTGTCTAAATTATCCTGATATTAAGGTAATGGATTTTAGGATAAAAATAGAAAGATACCGCAATTTAAAAAAGTATTTATAACCTAGCGATATCCGTAATTGTTTATGTATCTGAACCCAGTTGTTCGAAACTTGATTAGTTTAATCGATGATTAGCAGAAATATAAAACATAAAAAAATTAAAATATCCATATCAAATCGATATTTGACATTCTATTACAATGTGCTTTAGATTGATGGTATTTATATTCATTTTCGACATCTCAACATTAAGTTCACACTATACCTGAAATTCAAAAATCGACTAATTAATTAAACTAATCAAGCTTCAAACAACTGACACCTGGACCCAGTCGTTCGAAGCTTGGTTAATTTAATCAGTGATTAGCAGAAATTTAAAACATCGATAAAAATTAAAATACTATTACCAAAGTCGGTAGTTTTATTACAATGTTCTTTAGTTTGGTGAATGTTTTTTATTTTCGACATTTCAACATTAAGTTCACACTATACCTGAAATTCACAAATCGACTAATTAATTAAACTAATCAAGCTTCAAACAACTGACACCTGGACCCAGTTGGTCGAAGCTTGATTAGTTTAATCAGTGATTAGCAGAAATTTAAAACATCGATAAAAATTAAAATACTATTACCAAAGTCGGTAGTTTTATTACAATGTTCTTTAGTTTGGTGAATGTTTTTTATTTTCGACATTTCAACATTAAGTTCACACTATACCTGAAATTCAAAAATCGACTAATTAATTAAACTAATCAAGCTTCAAACAACTGACACCTGGACCCAGTTGGTCGAAGCTTGATTAGTTTAATCAGTGATTAGCAGAAATTTAAAACATGGATAAAAATTAAAATACTATTACCAAAGACGGTAGTTTTATTACAATGTTCTTTAGTTTGGTGGATGATTTTTATTTTCGACATTTCAACATAAAGTTTACAATATACCTGAAATTATCCAAAATTCAAATTTTGACTAATAAATTGATTAAACTAATCAGGCTTCGAACACCTGACACCTGGTTAAGACAGTGTCATATTGTTCGCGCAACGCAATGCTTTTCAGCACAGATTGTGTAAGTAAAGTATTTAGTATGGTAATATGCCTCTGCCATGTGCTGATTTGAAATTTTTATTAATACAATAATACATTCAAATCAGCGCATTACAAATTTTGAATGCAAATATTATAATAAAAATTCAAAATCCGAACATTATTCAAAGCAACCCTTAAGCAATGCCCCGAAAGAACACTACTTTACTAATACTAGTACCCGAGAAGTTCAAAATAATCAAAATAACTTGATTAGTTCAAACACACTGAACCTATCGGTCCTCATGTTCAAATCACGATCCTAAAAACTGAGTAAAATCTTTAAAAACTGACGAAATAAGTTAAACACGTGAACTTCCACCCGGGAAGTGGGACCGGGTGTTGCGGAAGGGTAAGCGCATCTTGTGTACGCCACGTGTGTTATCAAAATTGAGAATAAAAGGAAAAGTGAAACTATGGGTCTTAAATATTTGAATATATCGAGAATAATTTTGGACATAGCGACATCATGACTTATCAATAAAATTGTGATGACGTCCATGGATTTATTGAGGGCCTTGATCAGGTATCAATCATGAAAGTAAACTTGATGGTGAAATCTGTAAGAATTGAAGAATTCTTAAAATCCCGTCAGTAATTTAACTCTTTTAACAATGATCACAAACCGATATTCAATCAGAAACAACACATCCCCTACTTCAGAATTTACAAAAATAATTTACACTAATTGGAAAACCAAGAAAAATAAACAAATGTGATTTTTATCAGTTTTCCGATCAAACTATTCCCGCGTTTATTTGTTGTACAATAATCTACAAAAATCTTTGTATATAATTTGTATCAAGCACAGATCTGTTCCGGAAATTGTTTCAGAACAGTCAGTAAACTTAATTAAATTGTACACCATTTTATTTCCTGAGGAATCCGATAATTAGCGAATTCTGGAAGGAAAAAAATAAATATTTATAGATTCGTCATGTAGTCTAATGTTAAAACATACTCTGATTTACATTTGGTTTATTTTTTTTCCCCGTGATTGCTGCTGATCGAGCGTCTTCCTGTGCTTAATATGAATATCTGTTTTTGTTTTTAAACGGTGGTCTAATGAATAAGACGTCAGTCTACAAATCCTTGGTCTCTCACCACTGTGAGTTCGAGTCCGCTCAGACCACATGTGGGAAAGTGAATTTTTTCCTTTCCGTTGGCCTTTACTGGTTAACCTGGTGTTAGTATAATGTGACTGGGAGAGTGGTACGTTTGTCTGTGGCGTACTGACTCGGTGAGCTAGCGTAAAGTTGCTCTGGGTGTGCGCTGGATAAAACACACTCGTATTTCACATGCATACACGAACAATCCATAGATATTAATAAAGTAGTTCTCGTCGCGAATAGCTGAAAAATTGCTGATGCAATGTTAAGCAAAATTCAACAACAACAACAACAACAAATCTTTTTGAGTTTTACTTCTCGCATGCAAAATTGAAAAATTCTTCATGTCCCTAAAAAGCTGTTTCCTCGAGGATATCACAAACTCGGTAGGCATTAATTGTGTATTATTGTCAGAAGTTAAAATTTGAAATTAAAAAAAAACTAAGGTGCATTCCCTCGTGCAAAATATTTCTTTAGCTTTTGGTAAAATATATTTTGGTCCCGGTTTGGGTATCTTTTCAACATCTTGAAATAAATTTTGGTTTCACAATTTTGGTCCAAGCACTACTGATGAGGAAGTGTATTCCGAAACGGCCGTCTAATGCTGTAAAATTAAACCTGGTACAATATGCCATTTACCATTTGCCAACTATACGGGTTTCTTTCGACTACTACTCGACAATTTACGGTTGAGGTTATCTACGATTCGTTTTCCTTTTAAAAATGCGTGTTCCAGGCGTGATAGTTCATATTCTAAGGCTACCAACGATCCAAGTTAAGATTATAAAAGCTAAGTTTCTATATTACTTGATTATTGTTGTGGCATATTCGGCTGTATATAGTTCAGCATTGTTCAAACCAAACAATATTCACCTCAATATTCAAATAGAACAGTATTGTGTGAACGTGCACTTTTTATGACTCGTTGCATTTTGGATTATTAGTGACCTTAGAATATAAATATCACGCCTGGTACAAGCATTTTTAAAAGGAAAATAAATCGTAGATAACCTTAACCGTAAATTGTCGAGTTTTCGAAAACCTCGCAATTTTTTTTTTACAAACTCTGGCCCTTTTGCACTGCTCTATGACGTTGGATATATTATTATATTTTCATTTTTTTTAAATTAATTCGTTACACAAGGTGAAAATCATCTTTCCCCAACACGTGTATTTTTGCATAATTTCCTTAAAAATGCAACAAATATTTTAAAAATTCTTAAATGACCAATTCTTGCTTTATTTTTATGTATAAATCTTCACACTTGTTGTGTAGGTAATTTCATAATCAGATAATTGTACCCCTTTTTCACGTTTTTCAACCAAATGGGGTTCACTTGAATTTTTCTACTTAGATGACCCTTAACAGCACTGGTAATCAATGGACAGATACTACATATAACCGAGAGTCGAATTTGACTCATCCTTATGAGACTTATTCATAAAATAAGTTTATGTCCATTGAGGTATAAAATGACATTGAATAATCAGTTAATGGAGGGGAAAATGATGGGACTCTAAATAAAAATAATTTCATTTGATTTGAATTCTATAAAAAAAATTCCCGAACAACTTGAAACAATGGAAACTATTAAATAATTAAATAATTGCTCATTAAAAAAATTGACACAATCCATTCAATTATTTCGATTTAAAAAATGGGGTGTTTATGAAACACGTTTGAGAATTTCCCCTTGATTATATGTGAAACATTCTTCAGTTTTTATATCGCCCCTGCAGCAAACCGGAAATGCTATTATAAGTAACTGATAAAAATATATATATTTGATAAAAGACATTTTCGTCCAATCTTGTTTAAATATAATTTAAACTGATACTTTAATTTTAGTATTAGCTTTCTAAATTCAAAGCGCATTTTAAAAACTAAATTTTTTTTATTATAATTGGCAACTAATTAATTGTATCAGTTACTTTTTCCTGGTAATGTTTTGAAAATGGCAGCGCCACAGGTGATGATATGACTGAAAATAACTTAATGGTTACTCTGCTAAAATTTCATAATATTTTTGTGAATGATTGTGCATTATTGCTTCATGCAGAAGTTTTAAGCATTCATTTTATTGAATTTTGTTCTAATCCATGCTGTTATAAGCTAACACAGCTTTTTAGGTTGTTGAAGAAATAACCAGGTTTGGAAACCCCAAACAATTTTTTTCCTTCTTCATAGATTCAGCTAACTTCATTGCCGTCCATTCTTTGAAGTTCTCGTCCATTATCTTTAAAGCATGACGCTCTTCCTTCCTCTTCTCACTAGCATCTGCTTACTATATGTACATGCACTGATTCTAAAAAGGAGCGTATTTGAACAATAATCTAATAATTTAGGATACTTGCATTGAACACACAAAATCAGAAAAAATGGACAACAACACTGTTTCTCCACTCAAATCAGACAAGATTCTACACTCAAAAGATATGGCGAGCATTCTGAACAAATAGTTCCAATTAGCCTTTTCATCCAAGTCCATTGTCACTAGTGAAATCATCCAACAGTCCAATCCTCTTGCAATATGAAAGTAAAGTTGAAACATTGCCCCAAAAACATTACAGAAGACGGTATTACTATATTATTGAAGAGCATAAACCCTGATAACACACTTGGATTAGACAGACAACATCACTGTAAAAGCTCTTAAAGAACTCTTACCAGTATCGACAACTATATCCAAAAGAGGACATGCACAAGATTGAGATCGTTTAATGCAGGGCAGCATGAATTGTCATTAGCCAATATAAAAAAACCTCATAGGTCACAGACATGCTTGAATGTCTCAATTGACGTATCGCCGGCCACACCTTTTATGTTTCGACACTGGCTGCCATCATGATACCAAAGCAGCACATGTGTATGTCATTCAAGCATACTGGGCCTTTGTCGGAACATTGTGAGTGTGGCCGGCGATCCATCAATTAGCCTACACAAGAAAAAAGACTAGACTTGTCTTTATGTATAAAATCTGAATGTGTAAAATCCCAATGGCTTGGATAAAAATAGAAGCCACAGACAGACCTATAAACATTGAAGAATGAGTCTCAACATGTGACTTCTTTCCTTCCAAATACTGGTACTATCCTGCAACACAGTTGATGTATGTATGGCCGGCCATGCATTTTTGACTCACAAATTGAAATTTTTCTGAAAAAGTGACAGTATCATCAGTGATTGATGGTGGACACATTGGACTGGTAGAAGTAGAAGACATAATTGACCACAATCATAAAGAGACTGTCCTTATATTATAAATAGTTAATTACATACAACTGTGGTCTTACCCTGCTTCACTGCCGAGATCCTTAGCCAAGGTCATCCTTCATCGTGTTTCAAACCCTTGCTCAGTACTCTGGTGGGTCCACAGTGGTGATCAGTCACTGCACGTCGGGAATGGATCTCCAGCTACTGCTCGCTCTCTTCAGCCATACCCAGCATGATGCTCTCTCTGCTGCCTGTGACATTTTCTCCACTGCTGCATTCCTGCTCTTTCCCATAACTCCTATGCTGACAACATTTTTCATACTGATTGTATATGGACTCCTCTACACCCAACCTCCACTGGATAATACCATGTCAGTTACATTATGTTAGTAGCTCTTCATACTTGGTCTTCTTTCTCTCATAGGCTTCACTGCATCTCTCCTCCCATGGAACTGTCAACTCAGTTATTATACCTTTCTTCTTTCTTTTTTTTTTTTTTTTTTTTTTTTTTTTTTTTTTTTTTTTGAAAAAATACATGTACAATCAAACCTGCTTTAAAGGCTATTTCTATCTCCTTTTAAAGGCCAGTTCCCGTGGGTGGCCATTGTAGACAGATTTGACTGTACATTACAAATTCCTGGAATAAAAGTCAACTGATACAGTTTAATCCAGTAAAAATAATGGAGTTTGCAAGTGTACCCTGTTTGTGTGGAACATTTTGGAAAATCTTTGTCGAAATTTCCCAGAGTAACGTAACATCATTTTTACAGGAAAAGCCATTCCATCTCCAATGGAAATAATTGTTCTGCAGAAATGTAATGCCGCATCATGTGGTACACTGACAAACCCCATTGTTCTGTACAAAATTTAGGGGTATCTTGTAGTATACTAGTGAACCCATTATCACGTGATTGTGGTTATACTGACATCATGTAATTCAAATTTCTCTTCCAGAATATTGATGACCTGTTGGTATGTTTGATGTCTATGGGATTTGATTGGTCGGACTGTCAAGATGCCGTCCAATATGGGAAAGTTACCGTGGAAACTGCTGTTGAGTGGTATGTATGTAAACATGAATAAAGAATAATACAAGCAAACTGATAAACTTTCTCACACTGGAATAATATCTGTCCCGAGTGGAGTTTGAACCTGGGTCATGAGAGGCACTTTGATTTCACACTCTAGACCCTTTTGTCACTAAGGCCTCTATATTCTTAAGATTTAGCAATTTTTCACCAACAATGTCAATAAGCTGTAATTTATGTACTTTATTTCTTAAAGTATATGTTAAAATACACAAAGTAAAATAAATAAAAAAGAAACTGCTTACCACATTACTCATGAAAAATTAAAAATAATTATAATAATTTATATTTTTCAGTCCTTTCACTATGCTGTTTAAGAAGAAATTAGCGGAAAGGAATTTTCATGGTTTTGACTGTAGGGAAAGTGTCGCTAAAAAGATATATTCACGGTACAAGAGTCACCATGAAATCTCGAATAATTTTTCTTGCAAATGTTTCTCCTTATTCAGTATGCAGATATACAATACCTTTAGGCACATGATTATTTTGCTAACAGAAATTGAATATGATTTGTTTATTGTTTATTTAATTTAGGTTGTTGGCAGGGAAACCTGGATTTAGTAAAAATCAAACAACAAGTCAGACTGCAAGCTTAAGTTTACGACCGGTAAGTTGATGAAACTAACACATGTCACATGCAGCATGTTGTATTAACAAAAAAATTGATAAAGTAATGCAAAGCCCATCTAGTGTGAAAATTTATTAAATTTAGTGTTTAAACTGAAAAAAAAGGGTTTGAGAGTCTTACAGGTACTTGAAATCTGTTATTCATAACCCAAATATGATGATATTCCCTGCAATTTGAAATCGAAGACCTCACATTGTCCTTGTCTGCCTCAGATTCATTGTTTTGCTACAAATGGATGAGCGATACTGTCACTGACTTTCAAACTTCACTCGGGAATTGGAAATTTTCTGAGATAATTTTCATCTTCTGTCCATACTAGAGCTGTAAAAAAAACTTGTTCCTCAGTAGTCTTTCAAATGAGATTTAAAACCAAGGTCCCGTGCCTCAGTGCACGCTGAAAAACCTCTGTAGAGTTCAAAAAAAGTAGGCCACCTGTGGCCACTGCATAAAGATGCTTACAATTAGAAGTGATCCAAACAGACTTAGCAACATAAACCATAAACCAAATGAACATCGTTTCCTTATATGTCTTCATCAGTGTATCACCAGTCCACTTAGTAATGCCAAAATCCGACTGAACAAATAGTGGTCATAACTTGGGGTTTTACTGTGCCAGGAGAAAACCACTAACAGCAAACAAACTGTCTCGCATTCTTTCTGAATGGAATTGAAATCTCAGCAGTGAGATTTGCAAGCCAGTGAATTATACTATTGACCTCCATGGCCCCATCACAAAACACTGGAATACTACAGCTGATGGATTAACTACATATACCAACACAACTAAGTTACACATAACTATGGTGACAAAACTAATAGAATCTTACACCGGTAACAGTGTTAGAAAAAGATTTCTCAAAGGAGGATAATTATTTCCTGTCCAGAACCCAGAACTACCTTTAGTGAGGTCTGTACATTGAAAATATTCACCCAAGTTTGAAATATATTTGTCTTACACTGATAGTGGTGTAGGATTCTATTTCTCGCACATTTGCAACATAAAAACGTGATTTGTAAACAAATATTTGCATCAAATGTTCAGTTTTCATGCCATTTATATGTGTCTTTTAAAAGTGACATTATCATATTTTGTTGACATTCTTGGGTAAAATGATTATGACGTCATCAATTCAGTGTCCGTAAGTGACCATTTCTCATCCAGAATGCCTTTTATTTTTTCATAAAATCAGATTTAAAAGTCAGAGAAATCCAATTAATGTGGGAGATTGTTCGTGTGATCTGTCTCAACCAGGGCGAGACAGGGTTATCTACCACCAGTGGATTCCCTGGTTACATGTGTGAGAAATTGAATTCTGTGTTATGTTTAAACATTTCCAATGAAGACCTGTAATGTACATCGTGATTTTCACCTGATATGTCAATGAAACAAAAGTGGGGTTTTGTGTGTGTTTATCTTTTAGTTTTATTTTCAGAATAACTCAAAATTTGATGAAGGACTGAATCCATTTTCTCAGCCAACAAATTTACCAGGATTACCTGACCATTCAGCAGCAGACGATGATACAATTCAAAATGCTGACCAATCAAAAGCTGAGAGTAATTTGGAAGACAACCAATCAGAAAGTGGGATACTTAGCAGACTACATTTAAACACTGAACAAAGACAAATCAAGCAACACTTTGAGAAAAAGCAAAGAGATGAAGCCAAACATGAGGCCATGAAAGAGAAGCAAAGAAGAAAAAGGGTATGCATCATTAAATTTAGACTTTTCATCATTTCTTTCAGGGGCCTCAGTGGCAGATAGTTCTAAAGCACTGGCTAACAGATCACAGTGCCTCTCTTTGTCTAAGTTTAATTTCTACTTAGACAGATCTTAGTTTGAAAAACTGAACGCCCCTGACCATGCATACTATATGAATGGAATGATCTTACCGGTAATCTTGTTAACTAGACATAAAACACTATTCTTCCACCAACACCACTGCCACTTCTACCACCACTATCATTGTTTCTGCTTCCACTTCTCACACAACACAACTGCTTCCACAGCCACAGCTGCCATGAACACCACATCACTGCTGCCACCACCACCTGACATTACCACCATCACTACCACCATTACTTTACTATGATGTTTTGACCTGTATTTAAGTCATTGGTTATTCATGTTGGTGACATTTGCTTTATCATGTTCACCTCATGCACATCTCCAACCACCGCCACCCACTCCCACCCCAAGGTATGAGTGTCTACATATTGGTAAAGTGTTGTTTTTTGCTACTGAATTATGATGGTGATTTATACACTGCCATTCATAAATAACTTTTCAACTTTAATTATATTTGCTATAGGTTTACATTATAATCATCATATCAAATTTTGTTCATACAATTGAAATATTGAAGTTTTTACAGTAATTCAAAATGATATCGTGCCTTTATGATCTAAATATATGTATTAAAGATGTTTTTCTCGAAAATCAATTTCCTTGGAATTTTCTGAAAATTTAGGGGAAAATATAAAAATTTAGGAAAATTGAAACACTATTTTAGCTGAAAACATTCAACTAAAGCATAATGATGTTTTCAATAATTTAATTTTGTGAAGATTTTGAGTCTGTTATGATACAACCAGTTTAAGACATCAATGATAATTTAATGGAGGGCAGTGTACATGTATATAAAGATGTCTGTAAAATTTTGCTAATTTTTGTTTAAGGATCATGACAGAATATTGAAAGAAATAGCAGAAGACAGAGAAAAGCAGAAACAGATTCATGGTGCAGGGACCCCTCAGAATGTTACGGAGAGTCCCGTAAAACCTTCGGAGGAAACCAGCAAATCACCAGTAAAAGAGGAAACAAAACCCAAGACAACTAGTGACACATGCTTACTAAGGGTAAATCTTTATATTGTAAAATAGAAAATTTCTAGATTTGTTTTATTTTCGCATAAAGTCATATTCACAAATATTTTATGTTAATATAATTCATTTCCATTTGCATAGATCATCATACATCAACACAAAAATAAAAGCATACCCACATTTTGCAATGAGATTGGCTAAAATAATTGCTGCTGATTTCATGTAAGTCAGTAATGTGACCCCTTGAATCCACCCATGCACTACATGTAATTTCTAATTTTCTTGCCTTTATTTACAGATACGTATGTTGGATGGAAGCTCTAAAAGGACATCATTGCCTGCAACTTCTTGTTTAATAGATGTTTGGAATTTCATACAAATTCCTCAGAATTCAGGCCATCGTTTGATTGAGGTATTATTCAAATTTTGATTTTATTTTGAAATGTTCATTGTGATAGCTTTCTTATTCTGTAAACTTATTACCGAAGTACCTCATTCTAGTTTGATGCTTGACAAATCTGTACGTAATTAATGGAGATAATGCAACTTGGTCGATGGTCGATCCCTTATTTTGCCAAATGGTCCCGTTTTTAAGGCATTAGTGGGTCATATTTAATATCTGAAAAATCCTAAATTGAACACTGGTATACATGTACTTATTACCTTAAGCACCTCGGTCATGGTTGATGTGCATAATTAATGAAGATTCTGCAGTCTTATTCACCATGTTGCATATAGTTCTGTTAGTTCTGTCTGAAAAAGGCTTGTAAATACCATTTATTTATTGCACTATAATGCATCCAAATAAACATATATATTTACCAAGGATACTGTAATCTGATTAATTAGTGATATCCAAATTGTAATTCTGTTAACATTGATCACTGCAGTGTCATGCGACACATCAATGTCCAAGGTCATCTTGTGTAACTGTTTATATAGTCGTACATGTATATGAATGCAAATTATCCAGTTACATTTTAGACCATCTTTTTACTCTGCTTATACCTCAATTTAATTTCCCTTGACAGTTTTGCCACCTCATTTATCGCCACATTTTTTAAGTTCAAAAATACATTTCCTCTGTTTTTGTTTACAAGTCTCCCTCAATTATCACCAGACCTGTTTATAACACAGAAATTCGACTGACCCAATGAGGGTAGTGATTCGAAGTTTGTGATCAGCATATACCAGTATGTATATATTATTAAATTATTTTTTTATTTGCAGCCATTTCCACATAGAGAGTTTGGAGAAGATGATCTTAATAAAACCTTACAGGAGCTAGGGTTGACACCAACTGGATCGCTGGTCCTACAGAAGAAAGAAACAAATCAAGCTGTATCAGGTTGGTGTGATTTATCTTCCTAATGCAGTTTAGCTCCAAGGCCGAGTGGTCTAAAGTGTTCACTTACAGATCACAGCTCCTCTAATAGCCTAGGTTCGAATCCCACTTAGGACAGATCCTTGTGCGAGAAATTTGTCACTTCCTTTGTCAAGGGTTGATGCTTTTCTCTTGATGTTTTGGTTTCCTCCACCATCCATGTACTGACTGTCTCAGTATAAGTGATAGAATCTTGACTGGGGCATAAATCCTCCATGACGCCACTCCGCTTCACTCTTCATGCAATTTGTTAAAATTCCATGTCCATAGATTTCTCCTCTGTCCTGGAAATGACTGACCTGATATAAGTGAAAAAATCTTGACTGGGACTTAAAACAGCCATAACTCCCCTCCACTCCTCATTCTTTTTGTTGAAATTCTATGTCTATGATTTTCTTTGGTTACTTTTGTTTCCTCCTTCATCCAGGAACTGACTGACCTGATATAAGTGAAAGAATCTTGACTTGGGTGTAAAACACCATTACTCGACTCCTCCAATTTGCTCCTCTTATTTTTGTGAACCTCAATAGAAATATGATTTATTTATTCTGTATTTAAAATACTAGCTTGGAATTATATTCAAATGAAGATTTTTGTTTGTATTTGTGATAATTTCTATAAAAAAAAATTTTTTTTAAAAATTGGTTTCACAATTTTGAGGAATTGCATTCTGAAAAGCCGTCTAGTGCTGTAAAAATAAAACTGGTTTCATATGTAAATCTAAAAAGTTTATTTATGTATTGTAAGCATAGTTATTTGTTGTTTTCATAGAATGAAATTTTATGTATTTGAATTTGAACAGAAAAGTCCACAAAACCACCAGTATCAAACCAGACAGATGCCCAGAAGATGTGTGCTTCAGGTAATCCATTTGGAGGAGCTGGAGCAAATCAGAATCCTGGAGGAATGCCACCAGGAATGCCACCAATTTTACCAGGAATGCCACCTAATATTCCAGGGCTTCCATCTGGATTTGGTCCAGGTTTTGGTGCTGGCATGGGTGGTGGGCCTGGGCATCTACCAGGACTGAATGATGCAGAAAATACAGAATGGGGACCGGGCCATAGAATGGACACATCTGATGATGACCCTGGTAGGTGGCCATAATATACTTATAAATTGATCATAGGGTCTCAATGGCTAAGTTGTAAACAGGGGTATCTTGTATTGTATTCATAGTTCACAACACACTACCTCCCACCCCCCACCCCACCCCGAAATAATCCAAAATAATCCCCTTTACAGTATATTAATTTCTATATTTCAGATGAAAACATGGATCCAAGTGGTAATGATGATGGTAATAATGATGATGGTAATAATGATGATGAGGATGACGATATGGGACAAGGTCTTCCTGGAGCACACGGTGGCTGGTTTGGTGGAGGGGGAGGAGGAGGGGGAGGCTGGGGTAAATATTTGATCATACATGTATAAGTGTATTAATTTTATCTGTGTTTTAATTTTAGTGATTTTTACAGTGGAGTTAATTTAAATGCATCATCTAATTTAACATGACCATAATGCAGAAAGTGATCAATGAGATTTATGCTAATTCAAGTCCATGTGAATTTATCCAAATTAGAATTTGCACTAAAATTTGTACACACTCAAAATAAGTATGTTTACAGTATGTTTTTTGAAATGCCTTTATTGCTCTCAACTCTGCATGCTGTCTGTTACAAAACTTATTGCATACATTGTGTTGTAAAACCTCTATTCATGGCCACCATTTGTTCAGTCAAATTTTGAGTTTAAAAGGGGTTTGAGAATAAAACAGGAGAGACTTATAAAGAAATAACGAAAGTAGAAACAGATTATGGGACTTACGGAAATTTTGTGGTGAAATGCATGTTGACTAAATTATTAAAGGCCATTATAAGTAGGTTTTGCTGTCCATTTTTTGTTTCCATGCACATAAGAATAGAACACCAAGCTAGAAGGAAACATATGACTATTCTATCCAATTTATGTTTGAATCAATTGTGGTGATATGCGATTTTGCAAAGTTATTGAGGGGCGTTGTAATTATATGTAGGTTTCACTGTACAAATTTTGTTTGTCATTGTTCTATTTAACTAGGTGGAGGTAACAATATGGATGAAGACAATCCTTCGTTTTGGGGTGTAGGTCAAAGGTTAGTGCCAGAAGGTGTACCCCATGATAATGATGGACAACATCACAGCAGATCTGCCAGAGATCTTGCAGGTATATTATGCATGTAAATTGAATGAATTTGCGTGAAATGAAAGATCTCTGAACTCAGCATCCAGTAAAAGCAACAGTTAAGCCTTTTTTCTTTGCCACCATTTGCTCAGACAAATTTTGGTGCTAATTTAGGGGACTCATAAAGAACTCTTAGAAGAAATTGATTTTGGGACTTTAAAATAATGTGGTGAAAAGTGAGGTGGCAAAGTCTCTTTCTGATCCAATGTTTCCTTTAATTAGTTTTAATACAGTCAAACATGTCTACAAAGGCCACCCAAGACAACATATAGTGATCTTTATGGGCAAGTGGCCTTTATATACAGGTTAAAATAGCACGAATAAAGAGCAATAGGGTTAAATTTTTCTGGCCTATACAAGCAGGTTGTCCCTATACAGAAGTGGCCTTTCAGGCAGGTTCGACTTTACATTAAAAGTTAAGATGTTGAATGAAATCAAAATCTATATGTACGCTTGTGATTTGTAAGTTTTTGAATAATAAAATTGACCTAATGGGACTTCCATGTATCTTTATTTGAATTCAGCTGAAAAGGCCCGAGAGAGGTTTTCGAGACCAGCAGAACCAATGAAAGTAGAGGACATTGCCTCAACATCAATTACGTATAACGTAGATCACCTGTTACTACTTTGTATGAGCCATGTGGCACACCGGTTAAATGATCCCAGATCTCTTACGCTCGCTGTCGGGAATATCCGAGGACTTGGCTCAGAAACTCCTACAGCATTTATTGAAACAAAACTCTTGAAGCAAAAAACTTTGAATGCATTTATACCTTGGTTAGTATACCTTAGCATTAAGCTTTTATTATATATATAAAGTTTTTATATACCTATAAAACTACATGTATATACAGTAAAACCTTGATTCATCGCCACAATTTGTTCAGTCAAATTTTGGCGTTATAAAGAGGTTTGGCGATAAATTGAGGGAGGGTCATAAAGAAAAACATAAACAAAATGGATTTTAGTACTTCAAAAAAGTGTGGCGATAAGCGAGGTGGCAAAGTTATCGAGGGGCATTATAACGAGGTTTTACTGTAATTATATAGTTTTACAACTTAAGACATTTCAGGTAAACCAAATGATGCACAATTTCTATCTTGTAAAAAATGACTTATACATGAATTGTAAATACAAGTGTGGTATACAAGAATCTAATGCAACCCTCAGCATTTCTGCTATAGGTCATTCACATATGAGCTGGTTACACTCGAATGATGAGAAATTAAAAAAGTCTTACCGAAGAACAAAGTCATACCATGTAGCCAGTCTGAGGCTCAAATCTGAAACATTGTTTCGTAAATCAGAGATTTACCCCTCCCTTGAACCATGGAACTAGTGTATTTGCTACTCAAACATACCTGTACTACTTTCACTGTAAAAGTTAAGACATTTACATAGATTTGACCCCTATAAAGATACAATTTGATCACACTATATAAAAACTTTTAATAGTAATTTATAAGATGTGAATTAGTTGTAAATCTAATTTTTTAAAAAAAACTTTTTTATTTTAGTTTCTTAAGAAAATTAGTTTTAGACTGTTATCCCTACACAACCAATGAGCTTTTACATTCAGTTAGGTAAGTATTTATAGCTACATACACAGCAATGCATGTACATATATAATAAAACTACTACTGTATGAACCACTCTGTTTGTGACAGTGAAATACTCTTCATATCCATAGAAAATCAAATAAATTTAAATAAAGATTGATATTTTTCACTTACGTGTACCTAGTCGTAATAGGAAATCTGTATGCACATCCGCAAATAGCCCAGAATACATCTGCACAGGGTAAAATGTTGACACTATCGGGGATTTAACATGTTGAAAAACCATGCAAATGGCAGATTCTGTTGTGCATATGACGTTAAACATCACCAAGGACATCAATTTTGGTGTAAACTTCGCCATTTTGCCATGTAAAATCCCCATAACGCCAACATTTTTATGTCTACAGACATACTTTATGACAAATGCGCATGCACATACAGATTTCCTGGGGCAATATAATGAAGTTTTACTTTATAAACTTTGATGTAAATTTTATTTCAGGTTACATACACATTTACAGACACTTAGTTTGAAGTCTTGCTCACTTATCACAGATGCTGGTTTAAATGCAATAACAGGTAAAGTATATGTAGACATCTCCAGTTTTCTCAGAAGTTGCCCAGTAATGATGCACATAGACATCTCCGATTTTCCTGTAGTTTTCAAGTAATTTTTCTTTGAATCCCTATGTTTGACATAAGCAACGAGAGTGGATTGAAGTGGAGTTTTACATAACAGCCAAGATTCTTTCATTTATGTGATGGTAGTCAGTTCATGGATAGTAGAAAAAGCCAGAGTGTTTAGGGAAGACCACCAGCCTTTGGCAAGCAAACTGACAAGCTTTTTCACTCTAGGATCTTTTCCAAGTGGGATTCAAACCTGAGTAGTGAGAGATACTGTGATCTGTAAGCATGCACTATTGAACACTTGGCCACCTAAGACCTCTTCTCTCTTCCCCCCAGCCTGAGTATTGTGAGATACTGTGATCTGTAAGCATGCACTATTGAACACTTGGCCACCTAAGACCTCTTCTCTCTTCCCCCCAGCCTGAGTATTGTGAGATACTGTGATCTGTAAGCATGCACTATTGAACACGTGGCCACCTAAGACCTCTTCTCTCTTCCCCCCAGCCTGAGTATTGTGAGATACTGTGATCTGTAAGCATGCACTATTGAACACTTGGCCACCTAAGACCTCTTCTCTCTCCCCCCAGCCTGAGTATTGTGAGATACTGTGATCTGTAAGCATGCACTATTGAACACTTGGCCACCTAAGACCTCTTCTCTCTTCCCCCCAGCCTGAGTATTGTGAGATACTGTGATCTGTAAGCATGCACTATTGAACACTTGGCCACCTAAGACCTCTTCTCTCTTCCCCCCAGCCTGAGTATTGTGAGATACTGTGATCTGTAAGCATGCACTATTGAACACTTGGCCACCTAAGACCTCTTCTCTCTCCCCCCAGCCTGAGTATTGTGAGATACTGTGATCTGTAAGCATGCACTATTGAACACTTGGCCACCTAAGACCTCTTCTCTCTTCCCCCCAGGCCTGAGTATTGTGAGATACTGTGATCTGTAAGCATGCACTATTGAACTCTTGGCCACCTAAGACCTCTTCTCTCTCTCTCTCTCTCTCCCCCCCCCCCCCCCCCCCCCCCCCCCATTACAAAGGGACAATAAAAAAAGAAAGTTCCATTTCCAATGATAGCATTTTCATTAATCTAAAAATTGAGATGTGATGTGATGAAGATTGTGCCGCTACAATATTGCTTACAAAAATGTTTAGGTAAAGGTGTTTCATACCACAATATTAAAGTGATCATAAGATGGCAGAGAAACCCACTGTCTCTGGAGAAAGCTACCAGCAGAGAAACCCACTGTCTCTAGAGATAGCTACCAGCTTTTAGAAAGAAAACTGATAAACTTTCCCAAACTATGTTTTGTCTGAGTGGAATTTGAGCGTAGGAACCTAGGTGATGAGAAACATTGTGATCTTAAGGCTCTACTTTTGACTATTTGGCCACCATGTGTCCACTTGCAAGTCCACAAGTAATGTTGGCTAAAGGTTTCATTTAATTGTTGAAAGCAGGTCAGACTGAAATTTTAACAGGATCATTCGGTTATGACTCAAATTTATGTTTTTTTTTCTCTTTACAGTATTGAAGAAATTAAAGAATTTGAATTTCAGTGGTTGTAAACAGCTTACTGATAAATGTCTTCAAATTGTTCAAGGTATACAATTTTTATAAAGAAGTTACATAGCTTAGGGCCTCAATATGATGTTTCTATGGATACATCGTAACATGAACATGTTGGAAGATAATGAAAAATGATAAAAAGATGGGAACTAGCAGATATACTGACTCTTGTGCAACTATGCTTCTGCTTTCCAAAGCGCCTGCACAAACACTTTATATATTTATCTCTATTGAACAGCATTTGGGCCATTTAATCATCCAGATAATTTATCAGTTGTCTCCCTTAGATTTAGAAACTGCACTGACTTGATTATAAACGCCAAATAAATAACTCATATAGGTTATCTACTCTTAAGTTTGAATTGATTTTATTTACACCCATTCAGAATTATATAATACACTTGCAGAAATATATAAAGAAAAATCCTTGTTTCGGAATTTATAAAAATTCATCTCTTCAAATTATGTCTTAAAAAGTCTACCTTGAATCTAAGGCAAACACCTTATTATACCCTGAGCAAAAGAAGTTTAGAGGTATATAGGAATCACCCTGTCTGTCCGTCTGTTTGTGTTTCCATCTAGTTGCCCGTCTCAATATCGTGTCTGCTCCATATCCTTCATGTCTATGGATAAATTTTCATCAAACTTGGCACAAATGTAAACCAACATGAGACGATGTGTGGCATACTAAATTTATGTGCATAAGTCAAAGGTCAAGGTCAGTAATTCAAAGGGGGGGGGGTATTTGGCTCTCAAAGACAGTTCTAGTTACATTAACTTATGCAAACTGTGTGTGCCTGCTTGAACAATCACTGTTTAACATTATCTTTATCAGTGTACAAATACACTGTGTTGAATCATTTGTTGGTGACATTGTAGAGCTCTTATTTTTTATACTGTTACCAAGTCAACCAGTTGTCAAGGCAAAAACTGTTTGTGATTGTCACATGATTGTATTTTCAGAATTGCCTTCAGTAGTATCATTAAATTTAGAAGAAACTGGAATTACAGAAGAAGGGTTGATTTTGTACCTGGGATCTTGTCCACAGTGCTTACAACACCTTAATTTAAGTAGGACTAAAGTCACAGAAAAAATCTTCTCCTATCTGAAAAGTAAGTAACAAATATTTCCCTGACTGAAAGCAGTACACATAACAAAATTGGAATGGATTGTGTACATGTACTCTGAATCCTGCATTGAATTTTGAATGAATTATTTTATGTTACAAGGCATGTTACTTGTTGTGTATTTGGAATACTGCATAAATTCTAAATGAATTTTTATGCCACAAAGGAACGTAATATTTCAAAGATACAGTTGTGACCCTGTAAAATGGTTGAATAGGGTTTACCAGCATACCCCGTGAAACCCCTTTATATTGGTGTTGCAGTTGATGTTTCCCTGTAATGATGCTGATCCAGAATTTTTTTTTACTAAAACCTTTTTCTGCACAAATGTTAAATGCTGCTATTAGACTGCTTACTTTAAAAAAGGAAAGTAAATTTGCCTGTTGTAAGCAGAGAAATCTACTAGTCAGAAGGCCTAGTGTCAATAAATCACCTTGAGCTGACAAGTGGTATTGTTAATTATGTAGTATGCTGGCAAACCCGATTTTATTGCATTTTCTATTTAAAATTTACAGTATAACCCAAAATTATCTAAAAGTATATGATAAAGGATATTATTAAATGAAACACATGTATTATGACCTTTGTATTTTATTTTAAGATCTTCCAGCCTTGAAATCCCTGTACATGGAGCAGACCCAGGTATGTGTATCAATTTAAAGTCAACTTAGAACACACATTTTTGTTGCTCAGTGGTAAACTGTTTGTGCTGTAGTCGGGAGGTTATTAGTTAACCATAAGATTTCTTTGGTTACTGTACCTATTGGTCAGATGGTCAGGTTATTGATCAAAGCACCACTTATTATCTATGTTCCAATCCCAGTCTGAAAAATCCTAGAGTTCAGTGTAATTTTGGCTTTTTAAGAGGAGTTTGGTAAAGGAGGCTTATAAACAAAAACAGAGAAATGGAATTTGGGACTTCAGAATAATGTGGTGATAAGCAATGGGGCAGAGTTATGAGGAGGCATTATAATGAGGTTTTACTGTAATCTATAATTAATGATTCAAGAGAGAGAGAAAAAACGAGGGAGGGAGGGAGAGAGAGAGTGTGATTGGGAGAAAGAGAGAGGGAGGGAGAGAGAGATTTCATTGTTGTGACTTTCACAACTGTGGTTGTGTAAATTATTGTATTGTAGAAATGATCAACAAACCACTTGTGTGCATCCATGTTGAGAACTATTATTGATTACAAGCAGACGACCATTGTATTCCTATGCTAGGCAATACTAACACTTAAAATGGCAAATGAGGCAGACAGAAATTGCAACACACCACAGTGATTATCTAAAACATAGTGTGATATTCTGTGGATATAAAACTACAATGATTTGATCATAAAAAATTCTTGTTTATCATTACAGTTACGTGGTTTGTCAGGTATTCAGGAGTTAAAACAGTTAGAAACATTAGATATTTCACATACAGACATCGTGACGGATTCCTTGTTATGTCTGCGGGAAAACAAATGTCTGACCTGTCTCAGCATATCACATACAGAGAAGGTTAATGGAGATCAAGCACTGGAATATTTATCATGTAGGTCATTTATATGTTGCGGTTTAAATTAAAACATTTTATAACATTTTTATTTGGGTGAAGCTGATAGTTGTAATCTATAAAATCATTTATTTTTGTGGCATTCTAATTTTTGTTGTTACACCCTGACTCACAAAATTATATGTCAGTAATATACTGTGTTGATGATTATTGTCTGAAATTTATATGTAACATGTCTCTTGTAATATTGGATTTCCAGCATGATTGATTGATTGATTGAATAAGGTTCTATGTCCCAGTCAAGAATATTTCACTTTAGGTAAAGTGGCAGAAATTTTACCTTTGTAGTGCACTCAATGCAATGTGCAAGGAAGGTTCTTTACATGCATGCATTGTCCACTGTGGCAGGGTGGCATTGGGTTTTAAGGTCTTGGCTTTCATATCTAAATGCGGAGTGTTTGGCAAAAAAACAGTCACTACCTAATTTGAAGACTTTGCCAGAGTTTGCCCTCACCAGGGTTTGCACACACGACCTCTCGCATATGAAGTAAGCACTCTACCAGGTGATCTAGCATAGTGGTATTGTTTTCAGCATGCCTTATTTGTCTTATTTTTATATTTGTACAGGTTTAAAGTTACAAGCAATAAATCTACCAAGTAGACACACTACAACAGACGTCGGAATGAAATACCTGGCAGGTAGGATAATGAATAAGTTATAATTTAATTTGATTGTCAAAGTCATTTAATAAAAAGTGTAATATCACTCATGAATGTATCCTTAGTTAATGATATCATACAATTGTTGTTATATAAAATGAAATTATATTTTAGACTTCGTAACTTGTAAATTGATTTGTTGATATCTTGTATTATATTGGTGTTTGTCTCTATGTTCCCACATCAAGTATTCAACAAAAAAACCCAAAAACAAATTGTTTAACAGTAAATTCTAAAGCAATAACAACAAAGTCACATACTTGTATACTTTTGTAGTTTTTAGATCAGGACTACATGTACTAAAGTCAAATTTTGTCAAAAACACAATGAAAGATTGTCAAAACTTTCTAGATTTACTTGTAAGTTAAGGGAACTGGAGTCAAGTCATTTATTCTTACATATATTTCACTGGAATGAAGTCAAGTGTTTGCAGTTACATTCAGGAATGCTCTACTCCACAGAAAAGTGATTTATGATATACATATAGATTATTTTCTGTATTTTCAGATTTTCCATTAACAGTATTAGATTTAACAAATTTCAGAAATGTTGGAAACGATGGCATGCAATACATTGGTCAGATCAAAACGTAAGTTGATTTATTATGGCTATAAAAATACTGTAGCCAGGAGGTGCTTACTCTTCCTTCCGAAGCGCCCGGTCTCACTTCCCTGGTCAAGTTTATGTGTTTCACTTGTATTTCGTTTGCGTATTTTCAAAGTTTTACTTTGCTTTTTGAATTGTAAATTAGACATGGACTTGTATCTTTTTTTTTTGATTATTTTTTTCACCTGAGCCAAAGGCATCCCAGGATAAGTATTATTTAATTTGCACAAACCTTAATAGTGGGGCCGGGTGGGTGGGGGGGACTTTGCAACATCAACAGAGGTATTGATCATGTGGCACAGCAGCAAACCCCCATTTGCACAAACCTTGACTGTGGGGCCCAAATCAGGAAACTGTAGAACCTTGGATAAGAATTTGTAGAAAGTCAAACCTGTTTATAAAGGTCACTCAAGGGAACCTGTATAAGTTACCTTTACAGGTGGTCTTTATATACAGGTTTAGATAACCTGAATTAAGTCCAGTTGGGATGAAATTTTACTAGCCTTAAAATGCAGGTGGCCTTTATAGAGGTGGTCTAACAGGCAGGTTTGACTGTACCTATAATTTAAATTATGATTGTAGGTTAAGGAGGTTACTGTTGATAAACACTAGTATAACAGATGAAGGCATGTTTTATTTAGAAGGTATGTATGTTTAGGTAAACAACATTGACCTGTCCTCTTGACCTTTCATTGGGAATATTTATATAGGAGGATCCACCCGATACATGGGTAGTGTTAAAACCCAAGTTAATACATACGTGGTGTGCAAATTTACTCTATGAGGTGAGTATATCTCATGATGTATACAAAGTAAACACCTGTGCTCTCTATAGTTCCTCATATTTTACTGTTATGTTCTCAAAACAAAGTTGGATGCAATAACGTGTATACTCTATTTCTTCCGCTAACATTTTCGTCTGCCATTTTCGATAAAAACTAATCCGCAAATCTTTTTAAAACTTCCCAGTAACAATCTTTGGATGGAGTAGATTTGCCATTGCCTATTTGTATTTTGATCATAGACTTGGTTGGGGATTTCCCAGTTGGGGTTCTTTTGGTTGGGGATTTCCCAGTTGGGCTTCTTTTAATTTGGGATTTCCCAGTTGGGCTTCTTTTAATTGGGGATTTCCCAATTGGGGTTTGTTTAGGGGACACATTTGAAAGAGCACCCTATGTTAACTTGTTTATGTTATTTTTCTTTTATTCAGGTCTAAAACAGTTGGAAGTGTTATATCTAGATAAAACAAATATTACAGATGAAGGTGCTAGTGTTCTTAAAGGTAAAGTAAACAAGATTAATCATGACATTATAAGTTATACAGGGTTTTGACAGGTTGCACAGCCCCATGTACCCTGTCACTGATTTATGTACCCTGAGCCGCAGGCGAAGGATACATTCATCTTTGACGGGGTACTTGGGGACATGTTACCTGTCAAAACCCTGTATAACGTTTTTGTCACCCTTCAAAGCAGTACTAGTTTGATCTTTCTAACTTTCGTTTTGTATTTTGTGCGTATGTTGTTGCCATGTTTGTTTACCGTAACTAGACTTCCGCGATGTACGAGTTACTTCCTGTTTACCGCTAAATGTTGTGTGCGTTTATGTACCCCGGCAGATTTCCGAGCATATATCTATGTACC
This sequence comes from Anadara kagoshimensis, assembly GCA_021292105.1. NCBI lineage: Eukaryota > Metazoa > Mollusca > Bivalvia > Arcoida > Arcidae > Anadara > Anadara kagoshimensis. The sequence continues at coordinate 24,200,014 of CM037872.1, read as the reverse complement.
CCGGCAAATTAACCAACCACTTTTCAAGAAATTTCTTTGAAGGGTGACAATGTTACATGTACATGTATATTCCTAAGGCAGAGACACTAGGCTAAATAAGGTTTGACACTGCTACTTGTTGTTGTTGTTGGTCGAGTGTTGCTTAACGTCGCATCAGCAATTGTTTAGCTATTCATCATGAAAACATCTTTATTAATCTCTATGGATTAATCTGTGAACAAGTACAGTGTATGTATGCATGCGAAGTGCGAGTGTGTTTTATGGTCTGCTTTGTACCAGCGTGCACTTGGCAACTTTAAGATGCTAGCTCACAGAGTCAGTACACTGCAGTCAAGCATACCACTCCCCCATTATACTGACACCGGGTGAACCAGTAAAGGCCAACAGCAAGGAAAATTCACTTTCCCACATGTTGTCTGAGCAGGACTCGAACTCACAGTAGTGAGAGACCCTGGATTTGTAGACTGACGTCATCCATTTGGCCACCACGGCCTCTGCAGCTACATGTACATGCATATATCCTAATGCTGAGGCACGTGGGCATGTATAGTTAAGGTCCCAGATTTGTGAATCAATGACCTCGGTTTCCATTGGACTGCTAGATATATCCTTGAGCAAGATCTTTAATTTCATACTGCTCTAGTTTATGCAGTTACCAAATGAATGGTTACATAACACAGAAACGGTGTTCATTTATTTTGCAACAAGTCTGACTGATAAAAAAACTTTGTTTCTATAGTGTGTCAAATTTGACCTGACTGTTTAACTTTTTAATTTGAATATTCAAAAAGACATACCCATTGTGTAATTTAGGGGCTATATAAAGTTAATATTTGTATATAAGGATAGATGATAGTAATACTGGGTACCGGGTGTTTATGGTAATGAAACATGCTGTCTTATCTAAATCACACAGTCTAATGACCCAATATAATATTCAAATCAAAGGTCAAATGGCCAGGTCAAACTTGATCCACTATATCAAGTAGCATTACTATGTTTATGAAGACAATATTTTTTGCTGATTATTTAATTGAGGTTTCATTTGTTTTCAGAGTTTACCCATTTACAAGAATTAAGTTTAGCATCGACACAGTAAGTACCGTAGTTATCCCCCGCCTTTCAAAGAAAGTGATGATATTAAATTCGAGTTTCCTTCCTTGACTGCGCTAATTGTCCAAAACTATGAAGCAATATTTCACGAAACTTGGTATAAAGTATCAACATAGACAGGAGATGATGGGCATATCATTAACTCAATTTGGTTTGCTCATTTTCCTTGGAGTTATGGCCCTTTGAACATAAGTGCAAACCACAAAAAAGAACCTACTAGCGGGGGATCCTAATTCACTGAATTTGCTTGTTTATATAAAGATGGTTAAAAAATCATACAGTGGAATGTGTGAAACAATGAAAATAAAACCTTGAGTAAAGTGGCATCTTGGAAAAATTCAACTAATATAGGACATGAAAATAATATTTTTTGTTACATTTTACTTATCATTCAAACAGAGCAAAAGTGTCTGTTCAGAAGGTGTTTAGTCAAGGCAAAATATTTCTCATATAATCAACTTCATGGTTTTTAGCATGCTTGCAAAATTCTATGCCATATACATGTACAGTCAAACCTGTCTATAAAGGCCACCAATGGTCTTTATGGGCATGTGGCCTTTGTATACAAGTTCAAATAATATAAATAAAGAACAATTGGGATACAATTCTACTGGCTTTTATGAGCAGGTGACGCTTATATAGAGGTGGCCTTTAAGGCAGGTTGGACTGTACATGTTTATATGCCCAGCTTGAGTGTTTATGTTTGTTGATGACCTACATGAATATATCCTATGCTGTACTGACTTCTACAATCTCCGTATTTATTGCTCCATATCTCCATGCTCAGCCCCGAGCCCATTCCCCAGCCCCTGAAACCCAGTCCCTGAGCCCAATCCCTAACCCTTACCCAGCCCAGACCCGTCCCCATGCCCCAACCCGTACCCAGCCCCTGAGCCCAAGCCCAGTCCCCATGCCCAACCTGCACCCAGCCCCTGAGCCCTAGACCAGCATCCAAGCCCCTGTTCCCAGACCCCGAGCCCATTCCCCATGCCCAGCCCCTGAGCCTATTCCCCAACCTGTACTCAGCCCCTGAGCCCAACCCCCCTGCCCCAACCTATACCCAGCCCCTGAGCCTAATCCCCTTGCCCAGCACCCAAGGCCAGACCCTGAGCCCTATCCCAATGCCTAGCCCCTGTGCTTATTCCCCAACCCTTACCCCACCCTGAGCCCTGCCCCAAACTGCACCCAGCCCAGCACCCAAGCCCAACCCCCTGTTCCAACCTGTACCCAGCCCCTGAGCCTAATCCCCTAGACCCCAATCCCAGTCCCAATGCCTCGCTCCTGTACCCAGCCCCTGAGCACAATCCCTAACCCTTACCCCACCCCTGAGCCCTACCCATCCCCATGCTCCCACCCATACCCAGTCTGAGCCCAGCCCCCATGCCCTAATCCGTACCCAGCCCCAAGCCCAGACTCCATTTCCCAACCTGCACCCGGCCGCTGAGCCCAGCACCCAAGTCCAACCAGTTCCCTAGCCCCTGACCCCAGCCTTCGAGCCTAGCCACTGAGCCCAATCCCCCAACCCTTACCCCACCCCTGAGCCCAACCCCCATGCCCCAACCTGTCTACAGCCCCCGAGCCCAACCCCCATGCCCTAACCCATACCCAGCCCCTAAGCCCAGTCCTTATGCCCCAAACCATACCCAGCCCCCAATTCCTATGCCCAGCCCAAGCCCATACCCTGTGCCCAGTCCCTGTACCCTGCCCCCCTCCCGAGGCCAGTCCCCCAACCCAGTAGAGCCCAGCCCTTAGCCCAGTCCCCCAACCTGTACCCAGCCCGAGCCCAGTCCCTGTACCCTGCCCCCCTCCCTAGCCCAGTCCCCCAACCCAGTAGAGCCCAGCCCCTTAGCCCAGTCCCAGTGCCCCAACTTGTACCCACCACAAGTCCAGCCCCTGTGCCCAACACCCAAGCCCTAGTCCCAGATCCCCAAACCTATCCCCTGAGCAATCCCCAAACCCAATCCCTCAGCCTAACCCCCTTCAACCAAGTACTTACTTTTCAAATGTCCAACTATGGCTCATGGCATTGCAATGTAAGTGAAATGATCTTCACTAGGACATCCAATCACTGCTTCAAGTAGCGACATTTCCTTTACAAGGACATTAAACTTTACTTAACTAGCTGCTATGTTAGAGCAATGATTGTAATAGCAGGGGACATCTCAATATAAGTGAAATAATCTTAATTTGACATTCAACCATTGCTATAACTGGCGACATCTCGATGTAAGTAAATCTCATTGATAAGGATATTAAGTCATATTTAGTTAATGACTAGCTGGTGATATCTCAATACAAGCAAAATATTTGCTGAAACATCCAACCAATGCTTAAGCTGGTGACATCTCCAAATAAGTGCATCTTGATTTAAATCAATATGTCAGAGATTGCAACAGCTGGTGATGTCTCAATGTCAACAGTGGCAACTAAAATTCCAGGGCCAGTTGTTCAAAGCTTGATTAGTTTAATCAATTGATTAGCGGTAGTCAGAATTGGAATTTCACATTTCAGATCTGTTGTGAAATTTTTGTTAAAAATATTGAAAGTGAATAGCATTCCATCAAACTTAACCTTATCGTTATAAACTATGAATTTTATAGTTATTGTTATTATAGTTATTTTTGTTAATCATTGATTAAACTAATCAAGCTTGGAACAACTGGGTCCTGATTTTGTGACCATTTTCTTTTGCTATAAGCTAGTTCCCAATTTGGCTACCAAAATTTTCATCATCAAAATCTGACCATTTCTGGTTTAGATAACAAAGGAACTTTGAAAGATTGATATAGTGGAGGAAACCAGAGTGATTGTGCTGAGAAAACCACTGGCCTTTGGCAAGTGAACTGATAAACTTTCACATTACGATTCATCTCCAGTAGGATTTGAACCCAAGGCAATCTGTGGGCTACCACAGTAAACCATTTTGCCACCAAGTCCCAGTGTTCAATCAGTAATACTCAGTTTCACAATAATTTCTTTTTTAAACAAAGATTTTCTGACAAATGTATGTTTCATAGAATGAAAATTTGAATTGTGGTTTCATTTAAGGTTTAAATAGAAGCCAGGACTAGTTTACTCTAAAACACTGATCATTGTATTTTATTTCAACTTTTTGGCAGTTTTAATATGAAGTACCGGTAATTTGAATTTAGCAGGCCAAAATTCTGTAATATTGATAAAATCTTATGTTAGCTGGAATAGTGAAACAGGAACCTGGCTCGAGTTTTACAATCATTTCTCAACTAAATTTTTTCCTGAACTTAAAGTTAGCAAATTTTGACCATCTTTTTCTGCACTACAAAAAAACAATTTTGAAAAAACTAAATATAAATCTTATAAGCTTGAGGTGATCTTTAAAATTACAACTGACATTCCAGAATATCCAAAAATTGTACCATATTTAAGTTAAAGAAAATGTTAGTAAAGGAATGATTGCGAAACTGGGGCCTTGAACTTTTGAAGTTGTCTTTAAAGTCACAAAATGATCAGAAATTTATATTTAGATCTACACACACACACGTTTACATGCATTAAATTTCTGATTCACCCTGGGACCCAACTTAAATGATGGGTTTAATTCCAATCTTTATTTCATACTCTCCGGGACTTGGACACAACATGTGTCTTCATCAATCCCAATCTTTTTTACCACCCATACTAGTACTTCATTCTGGGACTAGGACACAATTCGTGTCTTCATCAATCCCAATCTTTATTACCATCCATACTTCATTCTGGGACTTGGACACAACATGTGTCTTCGTCAACCCCAATCTTTATTACCATCCATACTTCATTCCAGGACTTGGACACAACATGTGTCTTCGTCAACCCCAATCTTTATTACCATCCATACTTCATTCTGGGACTTGGACACAATATGTGTCTTTGTCAATCCCAATCTTTATTACCATCCATGCTTCATTCCGGGCCTTGGACACAACATGTGTCTTCATCAATCCCAATCTTTATTACCATCCATACTTCATTCTGGGACTTGGACACAACATGTGTCTTCATCAATCCCAATCTTTATTACCATCCATGCTTCATTCCGGGCCTTGGACACAACATGTGTCTTCGTCAATCCCAATCTTTATTACCATCCATGCTTCATTCCGGGCCTTGGACACAATTTGTGTCCTCGTCAATCCCAATCTTTATTACCATCCATGCTTCATTCCGGCCTTGGACAAATTTGTGTCCTCGTCAATCCCATCTTTATTACCATCCATGCTTCAT